>CM060561.1:30578784-31794293 GCA_030625065.1 Alectoris magna
TTAAAAATATTTTGAAAAATAAAGTGGGAAAGAATCTTTTCAAAAAAGAACTATTAATTTCTCTTCTAATGTAATTTCCATGCAGCATATATATTAAAAAAAAAAATAATTAAATGTACTCTGAACTCTGTGTGCTACATATCATTATTAAAATGCTGTACACTACTTCCACTGTATATTCCTCAGTTAGCAAAGAAATAATGACTCTGTACAAAACAAGATGTAATTACATACTATAACATTTATATAAAACATATTTGGAAAGAAGCAACACAACTTAATATTCTAACTGCAATTACATAAATATCACTTCAATATCGTCCTTCACTTTTTGTTTGTTAAGTCCATTAAGCAGTTCCTAGTTGAAAGTTCAGAAACAATTAACATGGTTCTTAAATATTTATACAGCAAAATCGAGATTTTAAACAGGTTTGAAATAAAGAAGATTGTTATGTACCATTATAGAATACAAAGCAGAAAGAATACAAACCCTTTAATAACCATCACTAAATTTACTTGACCTACCTTATCTGTAGGAAAATGCTAAGTCCCCCGAGAGCCCTTGACTAATTTTCCTAGTAAATTCTTCAACGACACATAAACAATCAAGGTTTCTTTCACAATTCACTCATTTTACAAATACTATATCATTTTCAACCTTTAGAGATTATACTAAAACTCCCCTAAAGCTTAGCATATTGACTAAAGAAGAATTTGTACTTTAAAACAGGACCATCTGCATTTCATTAACAGCTTAACCACCATCTTGTCTACAGATAAATACAGCATTATTAAATCTGTTTTTCAGAAAGTAGTTATTACTCTGAGTTCTTAAGTTGCATCAAATTATATTCTTATAATATTCCAAAGCTGTAATTTTAAGAGTTTAAACAAATAAAGGGAAAGAACATAAGTATCTTTCAGAGACAAGTTATTGATGCAGTTTATAATAATGAGGCATAGTTTGTACCTACTTTGCAAAATTTCATTACAGAAAAGAATTGCTCCAATTTTATACAAAAAACCCCAACCCTTTCAAAATGACAAAATGTGTTTGGATAGAAATTTAAAAAATTCAAGGACGTTTGAACGTTAGCTGTCATTATGGTCCAGTTCACTGTTTATTTCTTTGGTATGCATCTCCTGACCTGTATATAAAATTCATAGTTTCAGAAGTGACATGTGCAAGCCTTGGACAACTGGGGAAAAGGCATATTTCCTGACCTTGTAACCATAGCAACCACTTGCTGATTGGTAGCAGGCAGCCTTTCCATCCTTTACCACTGAAGGCAAGTATGTGAGATTGCTGGCTTTGTTTGTGGCTCTTGCTTTATTTACATGCAAACATGAATGTCAGCCTTAAAATCCCTCTTCTTTCCTTTTTTTTTTTTTTTAAATTTTTATTTTTTTAATCATTTGTATGTTTTTGTTGAACATTATGTTAGGAGAGCAGAAAGACTCTGTTGCATAGTTTTGTAATTGATTTATTCCAAATATTAAAGCAATAAGTGATTCCACTTTAACATATACATGCACACTTTGAACAAAGTTAGAAAGATCAATGAATTTCTCCCATTTGCTCCACTAATGTATACTTATAACAGATGAAAATATTTTATAATTGATTTCAGATTGCTGAAAAAAAAACATTTTTATTTAATGCATTTCTATAGGTAACTACTCATAAAATAGCACTTCATCTTTTTCTGTTTTTTTTTTCTTCTCTTTGCCATTAAGGAATAAATTGAAGAAAAGGTTAATTGTAAAATTCATAAATGTGGATATTGTGTGGTTCTAGGACTAAGATTAGCATCATATTAAGTGGGTTGGAGATTGTCTATTGAACTGAATTCTTTGTTGATATTAACCAAATGCACTGCCCCAAAGCTTCGACGATTAGTTTTCCCTTTTGAAAAAAATAATAATAATAATAATCCAGTATAATTCAGCTTCATATATAATCTGTTCAAGACTGGCACAGACTAAACATGCATGGACACACTTTCTTCTTATCCTGAAAGAGGCTCTATTTCCAGGTCAGGACTGTTGATAATGATAGGGAGGTAAACGGGAAGACCACTTACCCAATGTTTTTCTTGCACTATACTATAGTGTTCACTGAAGGAAGAAATCACTTTACGTTGTTTCATTTTGCTATCCAAGAATAAAAAGGATAATTAGATTTCTGTTAATGTATAGTTTTACTTTAATGGTAACATCACCACAATGAAGTATTTTTACATAATTATTTTGCACTTACATAGCATTTTTTACAGGTGTCTTATAACCACATTAATAATTATTTTAAGATTATTTGCAATATTTTATATTCTTTGTAGTAATAAGATTGCTCCTTCTAGCATTTCTTCTCAGAAATAATTTCAGAAATCATTATTCATAATTAACAACATATTAACAGTGATATTAATGCCATCAGAACATTAAGATCACTATGGCAGAATTACTAGAAGGTAAGAATAGTTTATCTCATGCACAAGTATTGCTATAGAATGTTCTAAAGTTTGCATGACTTACTAGGTTTTCCATTTCTTATCTAACATGATTACACATGTACACAATTAAAAAGAAATGCAAACAGTAATTCATTTTTTTACATATATATGCATACATATATATGCATTTTACATTCATACACTATGCAATTCATTTGTATGGACATGTTAATAATGCTAGACAGAACATGTTATGGCTATTCCTTTTTCCAAAATGTTTATGGATTCAATCAGCAAATCTGATTTCTAAGGAGTGTTAATACATCCACTGTTTTCATGCATACATTTATGGTCCAATTCTGCAAATACACGTTAGCTTTCTTATAGTAGTCAAATTTAAGTCAATGGATATTTTGTCAATTTCAATTATTCATTTGAATATGCCTTTCTGAAATCAGATCTTTACATTTGAAATGAGAAATTTTAACTTACATTTTGCAATCAACTCTAATGTAAAAAGATTCATTTCAAGTGTGCTATACTCTCTCTGGGACCTATTTAAAAATCCTCCTATTTAAACTCATCCTTACTTATTTTCTTTCACATGTAAAGGTCATATTCTACTGCACTTAAAAAAAATGCTCCCCAAAGAAGCCAAGCTGAAGGAAAATCTCATTGAATTCTTAAATAGATTAGTTTGTAGCATATTTAACATTTTAAATAATTAAATTATTTTAATAACATTTTATCAAAGAGTATAATGATTTACTCTGACCTGGTACAGACATCCAAGCTGAGGAAAAATATCTCTCCCAAGTTGTTAAATTACAACCCCCCAATAGAATGTAAGGGAGGAAAAAAAAATAGCTTTGTTAATTTTTCAATCCTTTCTTAACATAAACATTAAAAATCACAGGATTTTGCAAGGACAAGTGGCTTAGGTTAGTTAAAGATTTTTTACATAATGATCATACTCAGAAGCAATTTGCTTTTACTAGAATGCTGTAAAGTTCTCTCTCAGCCCTGATGTACTGTATAAAACATTTTTAACTCATTAATGTCAAATATAAATTAGTTTTATATTGGATTTTTAACAAACCAGACTCTACGGGCCACATAAAAAGCTAGACCATTGTCAGAAATAGTGTAAAGCCAAATGCAAATTTAAATCAGGTGTCATTTATCATAAAAGATATACACACATACACACAAGAAAGATGCATTACACTTTCTTGGATATTCTGAAAATATTGCTGAATAGTATAAAACACTAGCTGGAATTAAAAAAACAAATAAACAAACAAAAAAACACCCTACAAACCCAACAGTTTTAATTGAACCAATGCAAAATGATTGCATTCATGTTATTAAAATACTTTGCTTGCATATGACAATTCTGAACTATGACTAATATTCAGTATTGAAGTGTCCTGAATATGATTTCTCCCCATGTATATTCTCTGAATATCTGAGCAAGCATGTTGTATTGTATTAATATCATAATTCAAAAGGAAATTTATTAAACCTCCCCCTTCCAGTATTCCCATCATAGCTAAAAGTTGCAAATTCTATATGGCAGAGCCTAGACAGTAATATCAAATTTTAATAACAATTTCTCTTCTTCAGTCACTGCTCTACTGAAGAAAAGCATAAATTGCTGTGACTGACCGTTAGTTGTTAGAGAAGCAATCTGACTTCTCCACACCCTTATTTCAGTGTATCTGCTCTGTCCCTCAGCTGTATTAATGATAGCGTGAAAGGTCACATGATAAACGAGTGACAAAAATATCAAAACATATTAGCCTGTAGCTTTGTTATCAGTGTATGGCAGAGATGACAGAAAATTGTATTTTTCCCCTGAATAATTTTGTGTTACATTTTGCTGGCTAGGCAGAGTGAATTAGGGAGAAATTTCTGCCTCTGACTGTTTGTCTCTCTTTCTGACATACTTGAAGTAATAATATACATTAATAATAGGGAGTAGGCAGAAGGAAGAAGTAAGAATTCAGGAGCAGACTGTCTATTTCAATTCTACAAGGTGCTATCCTTGTTTCTTTCACAATACAAATTTTGTTGAAAAATATGCAGAGCATTGAATTTTATTAACGCTACAGATAATGATCTGCAGTATGTTAGGAGTATAGCCACTGAAAGACACATGAAAAAGAGAAATAGAAAAATAATGCAAGGAGGTTGTATTTACACCCAGTTCTACTTCTCACTACTATAAATTCACATGTTCACTAATTAAATAAAGGCAAGCACCAACAATGCTTGATCCAGCTCATTGTGATGGAGCCCTAGTAATTATGAATTAGAGACAGATATTCTTCCTGCTGGTTTAAAGGCTAGCAGGAGTTGCAGACCCTGGGGAGATGAGGTTAGCAATCTTTGAAAGAGAAAATAGAAATTGGCGGGAGCTTAATATCTTATGGCCTATCAGTCTCTATGGTCAGGAGTTAAAGTCATACCATATCCAAGCTTCCCTTTGCTGCTGGCAAACAGCATCAGTGGCAACACAGTGCTTAAGCTCCTAACAGATCAAAAGATGTTGAATGGAAGCATTCTGAAGGGTAAGAAGAGAGGATCATAAGCCAAACATGAAAAGCTGTATAATGAAAATCTTAATAAACTGATAGCATGTATATATAGATGGAGTATTAGTGATCTTGCAATATATGTGAAATATGAATAAACATGAGAGTGCATTGCTTTCAATTAGTAAGCTGCACTGGGAAAACAGAGAAAGTTTCTGAATCTTTAACAGAATTTAAAAATGATCTTTAAAAACTTTCTGAAATGTTTTGTTAACTTTTTATCTCCATTATTATTCTTTTTCACGTGCCTTCATTCTTCCTGTCTCCATCTGAGAAGTGCAGAAAAACTCCTGGAAGAAAAAGAAAAAAAAAGTTCTTGCAGTATTTATGATGTCTGTCAGAGAAGAAAATACCAGAAATCTCATGTGAGGACATTGTTCTCATGAGATTTCCACCCAGTTGTATAGACCAACACAATCTGAATAGTTTGAATCTATTCCCAGTATCCAAACCTTTTGAGATATATATCTTACCACACAAATGCCTTTTTATATCATGCAGAAGCTGTGAGTGAACGCAACCTTCAGGAGTTGTGAGTAAGGAGGTAATAAAGTCTGGAATTCTATCTAAATTGTCCAATTTATCAGTTAATCTCTCTCTCTCTTTTTTTCTTTTTTTAAGTAATTGTATGCATACGTGCATGTATTTATTTATACATATATATATGCATCTGCATATAAATCTGGAAAGAAACCACTGAAAACATTTTCATTTAAAGATAAGTGCGTATTAGTCAAGGCACTATGCAAACTGGTAAGAAGAATCAACCTTTGCCCTGAAGAATTTGCGACCTAATAATTTTGACTTGTGGTTTCAGTATTCTCCCTCATATTTTATATTCCAGAAAGTGAGTACTTAGTAGGTATAAAGGAATATAGACCATAACAGGAAAAAAAATCTTATCTCTCTCTTCATTAATGCTTTTCAGTGATTCAGTGTGCACTCAAGTTCCTTTTTTCTTACTTCTTTTTCTTTTGACATTTTTCATACTCAAAAATTCATATTCATTGTTCCACTATTCATTCAGGTTCTATACTCACAGATAATCCAAAGTCAGAGCTTTCTTTGTGATAATTTAGTAAGTCTATGTTTAACCTCTGCGTATATGTCTACTGTCTTTCTCCAGTTTTGCTCTCCAATTACTCTTTCTCCAGAGTAAAGCTGACATTATATATTTAAATAACTAAAATATTTTCTTTCTGTACTGGAATAGTTTCACTCTTCTACACATCCCAAGTGTCTGTCTCTATCTCACTACATATATATATATACGTATATTTCTGATTTATATTAATTACTTGTGTTCAAGTATATCCAGAATTAATATTGTTGATGCCCTCTACTTCAAAGTTTATGTTTTCACAAAATACGTAAGGTTTTATAGTGCAAACAAAGCTCAAAGCTAATGAAATAATTTTCCTTTTTTGTTTTGTTTTGTTTTGTTTTGTTTTGTTTAATTCACCACTTTCTCTTTTGTATTTTGAACTGGAGTCCTACAGCATTCTCAGAGAACGTCTATACGAAATACAGTATGAGTACACTTCTTGCACTACTACACTAATTTTCATTCTCAACTTCACACAATAGCTTTCAAATTGTCCTGTATCTAAAATTAGATACTTAGCTTTTACTAGAAATTTTCTCAAAAATTTACTCGGGAAAAAAAAATATATATCATTATCAGAAAGAGCCTGATTCTGCCCTCCTGAGGTTCATACTCTGTACTGGCAGAAATGCTATTTAATGTGTGGGAGCTGAAGTAGTGCTTATGGAATAGACATCAGCATAAGAGACTGAAGACCTGGGATTCAACAAGTACGTAATCTGAGAATATAATTATCTATTTTTAGGCTGTCTTGTAAATGGAGAAAATGATATTTTCAGGCTGCTATCCATCACATCCCTATTATAAATATCTAAACTATGTGAGACAATTCACACCCCTAAAAATTTCTATTACCATCAGCTCTTTACAGGGGGATCTTAGGATGAACAACTAAAAATCTGAGATCTTGCATAAGATGAAACAAATACTTAGACTATGTAGCCTTTGTTTGTCATTAGTTTCCTCATATTTGCGATGAGAAAAAAACAAACAAAACTTGCAGTACTAAAGTTTAACTTTTTTTTCCTAACAGTATGAAGAAGATGTTCAAGTCATATTCACCAAATAAATTTCTCTCTTAAATTGCTTCTATCAATGAATTCTGAGATTTTGTCAGGATTTCTTGTTCATACATTTGGCTAATCAAAAACTGAGTTAGTGTTGAATGAATACATGTAATGAAACTCACTATTCTTTAGTTGCATTAAATTGCCAGAAAAACTGAATATTTTGTAAGCAAATAATTTTGAATTTGATATCTCAGTCTTCTTACTGACAGTGTTTCTCAGCAAAAGTAACATTTATTGTAGCAGAAGTAAATTAAGCCACTTGTGTGATCACATGACCTCATAGCGAGTTGGAAGCCTAATCTATCCACAAGGACTTTAAATAAGTTCCAAATGTTTCTTCTCTCGCAAATATCCTTTGACCTCACTCTTCAGGCCACTTAAAAACTGACACATATCACCACTTTTTACTTAGAGAAATGCTGAATTTTGTTTAAATGCTTCATTAACGCATTTTGTGTCCTCCTTAGAGATATATTTTGTCTAAAACATGAGGTTAGCTATCAAAATTACTATATATAAACATATCTTCTTTAATAATATTCTTCAATTTTCATTACTAATCTCAGGTAGGAATAATCCATGTTTGCTATTCACTATCTAGATTCTCTATCAACTTTTCAATTTCTTTAGTTGAATACTGAGTTTATTCTACATGGACACGTAGCCATAACAGGGAAATCTATTATTAGCACCATAGCTCGATCACAACAAATTCAATTAGGATCTATATAGTTGTTTTACTCCTAGTTCTTGCATGTCATGTCAGTAGGCCCTGAGTGACCTTATGAAACTGGTAAGTTATGAATGGTTTGCCATCAATTTTATTTTATTATTATTATTATTATTATTATTATTTTTAATGGATACATCTAGTGTTTCATGGATATATTTTAAATTTTATACTGAGAAACAATATGAGTCCATGTTTGGGCTCAGGAATTTTCTGATCAATACAAGATATTATGAAATAATTTCAAAATTTGTAGCATTCTTCCTCTCATTCTGATATTTGTTTCAGTTTCCTGATATTTGTATTCTGAAAGAAAATTATATATGCTTATTGAATACTCTCAAGTATGCAGTCTGCTATATTCTTCCCTTTTCTCTTCACATGTCCAAAAAACAACAAAAAAATCTATTAGAATATGGCATATTAGAATATCACATTTTATATCTGACTTTTTGTATGCTAGTAGAGAATTTAAATATATTCATATGTATTTAATTACAATATAATCACCTTACGGTTTTCACTTAAAACTAGTTTGCTTTAATCTTCCTATATCTTCTCTTTTGTTCAATCTCTTAACGTGATATGAAATTTTCCAATCACATAATTTATGTAATTTTTTTTTTTTTTTTTTTTTTTTTTTTTGTGACTAGCAAGGCAGAGGGATCAGCAGATCTGAGCCTCCAGTAAGGGGAAACAGGGGACCCCAAAATAATTAAAAACAGCGTCAACAATCTGAGGAGAAACAAACTAATTTACTAAATATGGTATCGGAATGCAAGATAACACACTATAATACAATATAATTAGAATTGAAGCTAATAAATCAAATATAATGAGAGTGTGTCCGAAAGGTGGAAAGGCCTCACCATAACAGTGAGGTGAGACGCACAGTTGGGTCGAGCAGCAGAGGGGAGAGCTTGACGATTGAAGAGAGAGATGTCAGGTGACATACCAAGGACTTATATCAGTTCCCTTGGGCAGAAATGATAACACAATAGCGAACAGTCTTCTTGGGTACGTAGTTCTTCTTCTCTTCCAGACAGGTGCCTGGAACTGGAGCATTAACTCTTTAATTCCCACTACCATTAGATGTGGAATACCGATAACCAAAAATCATAAAACCATGACAGTTATACTAAAGAATTTCCCGAGCAAAAGATAAAGTTCCACTCCCATTTCTATTGAATCCACAGATAACAGTTATAACCAAATCTTTCTTTAGGCCAAAAGATCACTCTTCTCTCCAATTCTTTTAAGCTTTTCTGAAACAGCCATTTCTTAACAATTCTTATTCCCTGGATTTGTATTCCATTTAACAGAAGAACACAGAGCATAGGAGCTAAGTTACTGGCTGAAATGAAATGTCCCTGGTAATATTTAAGCTATGATTACTCATTTTTTTTAATTTCTTTATTACAGTAGAGTAGGCGGTACCTTATGACTGTTAACAGTTGTTAGTACAAACGATTCGTAAGTGTACTTTTAACCTAGAATATTATTCACTTTTTTTGGCTAGCCTTTGAGATCTGGTGAAGGTATTCGCCAAATGAAAAATCTATCCAAGCTGCTGTGTTCTTTCCGAGATAATTTACCTCACTTAATGAGTTAATTTCTATATCAGTAGATATAGCTTGCTGGTACCAGAAATCATGCCTGAATCAGCTTGTTCAAAGTTGTAGGCCAGGATCACTTTACTGAATTCACTATCTGGTATACTGCACTCTACTGTGCAAGAAAATTTTCTCTACAGTCATGTACCTTCCTGGGAAGTGTCTCCAAATCTGTGCTTCTGTCAGGTGAAACTCTGATCCTCTCCCTCCTCACATCTGGACATAATTACTTTTGGCACACTCTGAATCTTACACAAAATATTCAAAAACACTCCCTGAACCTGTCTACTGTTGCAAGAATTTCTTCAGGAATATATCCAGCTGTTTAGACATATGCATGTGTGTTCCCCAGTTTATTTACAGTCCATACCCAGTTCAGAAGCATGGAAGACTTAGTAAAAATTTGCACTGTGGAGCACTTGATATGCGGTACATTAATCCCAGTTCATATTTCCCCCTTCTCCATTCCTGGGACACTGGATGCGAGCACCCTCATAGCATAGTTAAGAGCAGTCATTCATGCTAGATCAAACTAAGGTTACCTCTCCAGCTCTGTTGAGAGTATCAGAGTCCTTTTAAGTGCATGACACTTCCTCAGACTGTCCTATCAGCTGTAAATCAATGCACATGCTAAAACAGAAAACTGAGATCCAGACTACTGCATATGGCATTCCAGAACAACCTAATCTGGCATTTTGTCTTCAGGTACTATACACCAAAAAATAACTGACACTTCATATACCCATGCCTGTTTGAAGGAAGATTCTGTATAACCAGAATGTAACACATCACATGGGCAAATCTACTGGAAATTAACCACTCAGTAGCAACAGGCTAAATCCTGCTTTCTCTCTTCTGCTTGCCCTTGTTTACATACACCTGGATATTTTGCGATAGGTTCAGAATAGCATCATCTTGGTCACCATCTGGAGCGGAGCATAAAACCTGGGGATCTATCAGCTACTTACTTAAGTACCTACTTAAGTGGTAACTACAGAAGACAGAGGTGATCTAAAGCCTACAGGTCAGACTATGCCATCTTCAGGATATAGTTTTATTCAAATTCAGTTATGAATATTAAAGAAAGCGCTGGATGCAGCCAAAGGTCTCACAAGCTTATTAGCAATGTCTCTTGACATGCAGTTCTCTAGCAGTGTTAGACATTCAAGAAGAAAGTGTTTTCTAGGACACTATGTTTGTTAAATCACGTTCTGACCTTTTGAAGCTTACAGAAGCACAGTCCTTCACTTCCCACACAAACAAGAGACGCCTCCCACACATAACTCTGTCTTCTTCAGTACCAAATTATACGTCAAATTCTTAAAAAACATTAAAAAACAAAAAAAATTCTTAAAAAAGCCAACTGTCACCAAGTATGACTGTTAAAAGTCAGCATTAGAACTATTAAGTATATAGTAAATGACCACAAATACATTTTGCAGTGTCAAGTTATTGTACAAAGACTTCCTGAGCTCTCAATTTACTCACATTTTCTTAAGTGAGTCTTGGGTGAGCTGTACCCGTAAGGGTCAGTAAACAAACTCTAGCACTTCAGCTATGGAAATAACTTCTAAGAGGGAATACACTATTATATTTTATAATGTGTGATTTACAAAGAGAAAAACACTTTCTCTCTGCATTATGTATCTTTTTATGAATGAGCCCAAGTGTCGATAGCAATATTTCCAATTCAAGAAGGAAAGCCAGCTTGGGTCACCTACAGGGACCCAAAAGAAACAGAACCCATGGGCAAAAGGGGAATGGATATTTCTGTTGAGGCAATTACAGATCCATACACTTCTGTGCATTGTCTAACTACCAGAGAACAAATAGTGATACTCCAATCTGTGCTTTACAGAAGTAGAGAATTTCACCCATTTTGTGAAATGGGTGAATGGCAGAGAGACGAGGTCAACAAGCACTTTGGATTTGTAATAATAAGGGCCCAAGTTCTTTTATAACTTGGGGAACATTCAATCTTCTGAGACTTCAATGTGTATACTTGAATGGATAGATGTCACTTTTCCTGATAAGAAGGTTTAAGACATAATCTTTAAGGAAATTTACATAACAGAACATCTAATATTATAACTATTATGTAGCGTATTAGTTCACTTTCCTGGGCAAGTAGACTTGGACACTTAAAGATGTCTACTATCCTTGAAACTCTTCAAGAATCTTATGTAGAAGAAACACAGAAATTATGTTCTGTATGTTTTTGGTATATTTCACTCAAATTAGGACCAAGAAAATATTTTTATGTGTGCTATTATTTTTTAGACTCTGACTTTATTACATAGGTTTCTAATTTGAGGAACAGTTCTCAAGTTGACTTGGAAGTGGTAAGAATGTTAGCACAGTAAGGACACCCATAAACCTTGAATTATTGCTTGCAAACTTTGTAAGACTGTTTTCTATCATTAGGGGAATAAGGCAATAAAAGGAAGCTCATAGTCACCAGTGGCAATTTCTTAATTTTACACTATCACCTTAAAACTTTGTATAAACCTTTATTTCAATTGTAATTTTGGTCAAATCCATTAAAAATTCAAGTTCGTGAAACAACAAAGCACATCCAATTTAAATAATGAACACCTTTACACTTTCCTCTGAACAATGTACAATTGTTTTGAAGATCAGCATTTTTTAACTATAATCCAGGTCCTCATCCTCCTAACTGAGAAAATATATGACCATTATTGGTCATGTTCATCCTTGATAAAATTCTAATATAAATATAATATAATAATAATTTTATTTTTTTTTAGCTGTAATTGATCCAGCTATTTCATAACTATAGTCAGTGGAAAGAGAAATACTTGAGAAATTAATCTAAAGGGTAAAAGGATTTGTATTTGTATTTGTATTCTGACCTTCTGCAGATAGTTTTTACAGAACTTGTGTCATAGGAGGTACAGGTTGGATATTAAAAAAAAAATTCTCACAAAAAAACCCAAAAACATACACACAAAAAAAAACCCAAACCAAACCAAAACAAAAAAAAACAAAACAGAAAAACACAGGAGATTGTCAAGAAAAGGGTAGATGTTGCACTGAATGGTGCAACCATTTTCCAACCTTAAAGATTCCATGGAGTCTAACACTCCAGTTCAAAATCTCCTTTACATGATGCTGCAGTATTTGCTTATTCAGCTCTATACTATTCCTAGATCATTGTTTGTTTGGTTTTTTACAGAAAAATCTCCTGCCTCCTTGATGATCAAATTTCATGTGATGCTTTATTTTTGACGGTTTTCAATACACTCATGACTCAATGTATCTAAAAATGCACTTGTATAAAGAAGATACTTAAATACAGCTACTTAAGCCAAAATCAGAATTCAGTCCTATATATCTAAGTGATATTTGCCATTTTTTCTTGATTCTAGCATCATGTGACAAGTTGACTTACAGTATGTATTACTCATTTTGGTAAATTATCTCTATATTTACATATTCCTTCCTTATACATGGTCATGAGAGTTCTCAGCATTGCTTACCAATCTCTTTACTCTCCAGTTTTAGAATACAGTTCCTCCGATTTATAGTCACTAAATTCAAGAAAAGGGAAATGCACTATAAAAGGAGTCAGTGAGTTTGCATATCCCATTGTCTCTGTACAAATTCAACTGCGCACCAATTAAATGCAGAAGTTCACAGGTAACTTTGCAAGAATTACATTAAAAGACAAAGATATTTACAACTCTTTAAAAATGTTTTTAAAACTATCTTTTATATACTGTAGAAAACAAAATAAATGCAAAATTCTTGAAGACCACATAGTCAGCTCTAGCATATTCTGTAACCTCTAAATACTCATACTACAATAGCCATTTAATGAACACATTCTTAAATATACATGTATCAGAAGCTGAAGATTTTAAGGTTTTGTTTTTTAGTTTTTCCTGATTAGGGCCATGTTCATATTTAATATTTTCTCCTCCATAATTGTTTATGTACAAAGTATTGACTGTATACTAGCCACAGCATCAGCAGTAATCGCCTTATTATATCCATGGCAAAACCAGACAAAACAAGAGAAACACAACTGTTCTCCATCCATTTTCATGTCTCAGGACATAAGAAATAGTTTGGAAACATACATAACTCTTCAGGTAGACAGTTTTCTCTAAGTTTCTTCCAACTCCATCACTTAACATCTTCGTTGTTATCAAACACTACCAAACACTACCAAACTTAAATTCCTCTTCTGAACGCATTCAGAACATTATTCCAAAAACTCTTCTGTTGCATAATTCTCTAGGGCCTTAAACACACGTGGTGGCAGAGATGTTGAACAGCTAGAGGATCCAAACTTCTCAGAAAAAAATTTATTTGTGATGGATGACATTTGACAAGTGTTCTAAGGTCCATCTAAGTGTGTACCATGAACAAATAAACAACCGAAAATGAAACACAAGGAAGGAGGCTCCACAGTCCATACATGTAATTTCCAGAAGTATATAAACTTTCTTCCATGACATATCATAGGAATGGGCATGGTTGTTCCATAACCTCTCTGAATCAGAAAAGATGAAGCGTATGATCAAAACTGCCGATCAGAATAGTGTTTAAGCTGAGATTCCACAATGTCTTCATATTCTGACCCAGCACTGGACGAAAATTTGTCTTCTTAAAATAAGAAACTTCAATAGAAAGGACCATCTTAATACTGGATTCAGCTAGAACAGAACCAGATGTTCTAGAGACAACCAAAGAAAAACAGTTAATTGGTAATAATTAGGTAGTTAAATGAAAATGACTCTTTTAAGCCCCTAAAAATGAGGATTGGTTTAGCACACATTTTGTATTCTTGAGCTAGGATTCACTTGGAATTTATCTGAGGTGATATACAAGAGGTCAGATTAGGTGATCTACTGAACCTCGTGGTCTTAAACTGTATGAAACAATAAGAGTGTTTCTTATATCCAGCCTTGTTCACCCCTCTCTCACAGCAACATTATAAATTACTAAGTGTGGTAATAATTATTAGATGCTTTGTCACTACTGCTTTTTAAGAACACAAAAGAATAGCCCTGGAAAATGAGAGCATAGTTTATATTAAATTGAGTTTTCGTATCAACAAATAAATTGCCTATTTAAGTTATAGTTTTAATGGAAAAAACAAAAATCACTGTCCTTATAATTTAATGATTGGTTGAAAGTTATGCTATTTCTGTACTTTAAAAATAAATAAATAAATAAATAAATAAATAAAAATCAGTTTGATGTAATTTAAATGTATTTCTACTTTTAAAGGTATAAAATTTCATTATTTCACTCAGAAATTACATGCAAACATTTCATTCTAATGTTCTCAGTGATTTAACTGAAGATGCACTATAGCTAACATAGTTTCTGAATAAAAATTTTCTGTTTATCAAAATTGCTTAAGTACACCAACTAATTCTAATGTTTTAACAAGTTCTTGAGCATTCTATGGCAATAATAAAAAATTTCCTGTGTGATAGATAAGATTAAATAAATCTATTACATTGTCTCAACTTTTACTGTTTCCTTATGACTATTGTCTATTTCTGTAGTTTACTGCCAGTTATGCAATAAAAATAATCTACATTGAATTTTTCTTTATGTCTAGTTTCGTATCCTAAAATCAATTTGCACTTAGACTACCATTTTTATTTTACTTTGGTTTTTGAGTGGGAGGAATTTCAGGTGGGACATTCAGAAAGATAGTTCAGTGTACTTGGGCATGCATTTGGTTTATCATTGTCAATAGTTGCTGGATAGCAACAAATAGGTGCTGAATAGTATTAAAATGAACTAGGACCATTACATATTATCAAGTCTAACATAAGGTACACAAAAGTTTTAGTTTTCACCATGTTAACCATATTGTGAGATTAATTACAACTTTAAATTGCAACTTTAGTTTTGCCACATCACACATTTCAGAAAAAAAAATACAAAAATTGCATGTTTCTTGCTCTTATTTGCTTTACATGCATTTCCATTTATTCATACCAAATTAAACATTTTTCTCTAGATTAGAGTTTATTAACTCTATTTTATTAATCTATTAATAAAATATATTATATATAGAATTATATATAGAATTATATAAAATATATAGAATTAAATATAAATCTATTTTATTAATTTAAACACAAATTCTCTGCAGAACTGGTGCCTGTCTTAGGGAATATAGACAAAGCAGGTAGCCTATAAAAATCCCTCTTTCCTATTATGCAGAAAAGAAAAGGCCTTCTTCAGTTACATGTATCTGAAGTGTTTATGGTTGAAGGCTTTCATCTTATCTGATGAAAATTTGGAACTGTTTGCATACATACAGAGTTCTGAGTAATTAATAGGGGACAGTGTTCTCTTCCTCTAGATTTTGTCAAAGTTGGGAAGAGTTTATCTGACTTATTAAAACAAGTTCTAATTTGAGTTTACATCTGTAAGTATGAAAGCAGGCACAATGTAAAGGCAGGAGAGAAGAAACGCACAGTTAACCTTTCTGGTCTAAATGAAAAACAGTAAATCTGAAAACTTCTTCCTGTGCTTAATGCCTCACAGGGGAGCTTCTCTGTATCAGTCTTTCTGTACTATTGCATGTATGCACAGTGGGAAGCTATTGTAATGAACTTGGTTGATTCCATCAAATCTAAAGTAAGGTTTACTTTAATTTATATAATGAATTACATCTATTCATGAGAATCTTTTGAGTAGCTTGCTTAACATCAAAATGACTATTATTTACTTGCAAGAGTTCAGGAAATGAGTATCCTAAATAATTGCATTGCTGTCTAATATTACAGCCACAATCAGGTGTATGACATATAGTAAGTTCACTCTTCAGTTATGCTTTGTGATGATCAGTTACTCTAATAAAGTTTCCCACAATGGAAACGCAACATAAAAAGGTAAAGCTTTCCTCCCATACCCTGTAGGTGTATTAATGGTGTCTGTCATTCTTTATAATTCTGAACTTCATGGACACAAATAGAACATTGAAGAAGAGCAAAAACAAATGTTTAGTCATGTTTTAGTAATGCTAACGTTACTGTTAGGATAGATTTTTATTACTTTTTTTTTTTTTTTTAAATACATTATGCATTATGTCTTCAGAATTGGTTCCTGAAAAGGTAGTGCTATATTAATCAATACTTTGGAAAAATGTACATTTTGCAAGGGTGAAATAATGGAAGCCTCCAGATTTATGCATTTTTCTTGACAGAAGTAAGAAGATTAGTAATGGGCTTTAATGACTAAAACATGAGTAGTGAATGGCAAATTGTCTCTTGATTTCGTGATATCCTTGTGGGTGTCTGAACTGTAAGTTAATCAGAGCATAAAGGACCAAAATGAAGTGGAGACCAGTAATCTGCTAAGGTAGGACAATATACAACAAATACAATAAAATATTTCATACATTCTAACAAATTATCCATAACTTCTAACATTTTCTCACATTTCTTTCTTGGCTAACGACACCAAACAGAAGAGTTGTGATCCATTTTGTTCTTACTGATCATCTTCCTCACTACACATGTGAACGAATTCTGTGAACTGCAATTCAAGAGGAACATGCATCCCTGTCATGCAGCTCAGATGTGGCCTTATGTGATCCCTGGAATGTAAAAGCAGGGCAGCAGGAAGTTGGAAAGAGATTTTCTTATGTATATAGTTATGATGAGAGGAATATGAAAACATGATACCAATTAAACAGAAAATTTGGGGGGTTGGATAAATTACCTTAAAATTATTTTACATTGGGTACAAAAACTTTTAAGGGAATAAATAAAGCATTAAAATAGTTTAGCTTATGGAAAAAAATATTAATAGGGAAAGGATGTCATGATAATTTGTGAATATCTTCATCCTCAGAAGATGAGTTAAGCATTTTCTGAAATTTTTAAGGAGATAAGAATGAGGGAAGAGCAGAACAAGCCAAAGTCAGCATCAAACATGAACCCCAAATATTGCCACCTCTTTTCATTCCAAAGCAAAAAAAGGAAAATAACAATATTGTAACAAAATAAATGTTACTCATTATGCGTATAATATCACAGAATCACAGATATTAAAATCTGATGCACAATACACATTTTCCAGTTCATTAAAAAAAAAATAAAAATTGTTTGTTCATACTTTGCTGTAATAGAATAAAAATAAATGTGCAAGTATGCAGCCAAATATACAAAACTGTCATGAAGTTACAGACTAACACTGTCAGAACAGTACAAATGCTGGCATGGCTTATAGACCTGAATCTATAGTTGATATATAGTAGACTGTGCACAGAAGGAACGCATAATGAGTAACATATATATGTTAGAAAGTGCGTGAAAATTTTCAACATGATGATAATTAGAAACAGCACTGTGGGTTACAAGTAGTTGACTGTCTGATGTGAACACTGGAAGACACCACACTAACAGTGACATCGAGCCACAAACCTATTTCTTAAAGCACAACAATCAGACAAAACCAGATTTTTTTTTTCCAAAAATTATTCTTTCATTTTCCTCAATAGGTTTTTTGCAAAAGTGATTTAAAAGGAAATGTTCACCTTTGAGCAACCAAACACTACTTCAGGCAAAGGCTTTTCTATTTTGTGGTAAGCAAATCTCACCTTCAGTAAGGTAATAGGCATGGGGTGCTTTGTATGCTTTTGTTAAGCTTTTGTCTTCAGAGAATAATCAGGAGACAGTTGGTAAAACTAAAGCCAATGCATCAAAATGAGAGAAAACAAGAAAAGCTAAATCTCAACTTAAGTTAGACAGCGTAGTTTTAGAAAGCAACAATATTTTTTTCTAATTTATTTATTTATTTAAATATGCCAATGGCATAGAATCATAGAGTGGTTTGGGTTGGAAGGCACATTTAAGAACATGTAGTTCCAACCCCGCTACAATAGGCAGGGACACCTCCCTCCAGACCAAGTACTCAAAGCCTCACCCAGTCCGGCCTTGAATGCTTTTAGGGTGGGAGCATCTACAGCCTCACTGGGCAACCTGTTCCGATGTCTCACCACCCTTACAGTAAATAATTTCTTTCTAATATCTAGTCTAAATCTACCCTCCCTCAGTTTAAAACAATTTTCCCTTGTCTTGTTGCTACATGCCCTGATAAAAACAAGAGGAGGTTAAAACAAAACATTTGATTGATACCTGAAGTGGATGGTCATCTAACAAGTACAAATGGGGAAAAGATAGAGGAACTTATTTTGCTTCATCATTTAAGAGTAACAACAGATCCTTGGACTGCTCGGCCCTCAGAGTTGGCAGACCATGACTGGAGGAGCAATGTCTCCAAATTACAAAGGAACAGTTGTATCAGCTCAATGTTTACAAGTCCATAGGACCCGAGGGAATTTATCTGAGAGCGCTGAAGAATTTAGCAAATATTATAGCTGGATCCCTCTCAATAATTTACTGACGGTTGTTTGAATCTTGTGAGGTCCCTGCTGACTGCAACCTAGTGTCACGGTGTTATCTATATATCTATCACAGACCAATCTGTGCCTGTGACAGGCGGCAGCAAACACATAGGCCCCCTGGCCTAAAAATGGGAAGGGAAAGGGCAAGGGTAGGGAGATGGGAGCTGGGCCCAAAAAAAAAACAGAATAGTGGCAACAACCTAAGAAGGAAACTTAATTTTACTAAATATGATATCGGAATGCAAGATAACACAATATAATTGGAATTGAGGCTAATAAACCAAATAAAATGAGAGAGAGAGTGTCCGGAACCGAAAACCTTATTTGAACTGAAGGCACATGGCTGGGGAGCACACCCACACACTGCCAGACAGTGAGCAAAAGAGCCAGAGAGCAAGATCCCGTGACTTCCTCCTGTGGCTAATCTTCCTCTGTGAATGTGAAGTCATCTGGGATATGTAGTTCTTCTTCTCTTCTGAGAACCAGGTATCCAGAAAGTTGTCAGTCCATGGAACTGGAGTATTAACTCTAATTACCCATGCCTTACGTGATGTTATGATGTGAAATACTGATAACAAAATTGTAAAACTATGACATTCCACCCCTATTCTACATTACTACATCATGCTTAATATATATACATATGTACAAACAAACAATAATTAAAATGCATTGCACACACATATCTATATAGATACATATATATACATAGAATTACTGACTGCACTCCCCCAACATCGAATTCCCTTGTGGTACACATTGAACATCTCCATCTTTCTGCATCACCCACCAAGTTGACGCAGGTGGGCAAAAACTACCACAGAGAGGTTTGCCCTTTCCAGAAGCTGGAAGGACCCGAACCACTTTTCCCAACATGCTCTTTACATGTATTACAGGGTACTATGTACTATTTATACTTTTGCCATCACCCTTCCCCTCATAGAGGTTTCATCCTCTTGGCTTGTTTAATTATGGCACATGTTTCACAGTCATGAATAACCTGTGCAATAGCATCCATAGTTAAGTCCATGCCTCTGGGTCTCTAGCCCACTTATATATTGCATCTCTTCTTTGAAGGCCTGAGGTCTCATGGACCCACTAAGCTAAAAATAATTCACCATCCAAGTCTATCTGAGCCACCTCAATTTTGGCAGCTCAATCTACCTGATAGTTATTTTGTTGTTCTTCAGTAGCCTGACTCTTGGGCACATGAGCATCTACATGATGCACCCTTATGTCCATATTCTTTATTCGGGCAGCAGTGTCTTTTCACAGTTCAGCAGTCCAAACAGGTTTACCCCTCTGTTGCCAGTTATTTTGTTCCCACTGCTGTAACCACCCCCATAAGGCATTTGCCACCATTCATGGGTCAGCATAAAGCACTGGTCACCTCTCCTGTTCAGCAACATCTAAGGCCAGTTGAACAGCCTTTACCTCTGCAAATTGGCTTGATTCTCCTTTTCCTACAGTGGCCTCTGCAACTTGTCATGTGGGGCTCCACAAAGCTTTCCATCTGCGATGCTTCCCCACAATACAACATGATCCATCTAAAAACAGGGCAAATTTCATTTTCTGGTAATTCATTGTATGGTGGGGCTTCTTTAGCATGGAATACCTCTTCTGGTTATGTTCCAAACCTTTTGCCTTCAGGCCAGTCCATAATCACATATAGGATTCCTGGACAACTGAGGTTCCCCATCCAAGCTCACTGTGCAATCAACACGATCGTTTGGTTAGCCTTCAAGATGTCAGGCAGTCCCTTTCAATTGAACAATTCTGAAACTGAAACAGTTATACAAATTAATACTTTTCTCATTGCATTTGAGACGATTGAAAACAACATTTCTAAACTTTATTTGAATCTATCCTTGTTAGCAACCCAAGAGAAAATACTAAGGACTATTTTATAGTTTCTATTATATGGAGGGAAGTATGCATCCTGGAAATAATGAGCCTTATGTTGTTCTGTGCTTCAGAAATAAAACATTGTAAATAGTGTCCACAGGTCTTTAGACCTCACCAAGGCAATTGGCATAACATATTAAAGTGAGGTAGTTTCTACTCACTGTTACAGCTGGCTTTGATAACTCTCACTTAACACAGGACAGTACTCCCAAGTGGAAAGTTTTCTTCACAGAGAAGTTTGTCTTCCTCTAAGCTGTATAATGACCTAACTCAAACGAAACAGCAACATTTACTTTATGATTTTAGGGCAGTGTGAACTTTGTATTTTACAAAGCAAATGAAATTTATCATCAGAATTTAGTTACTTACAAATTTTACTATCCTTTAAATGTAATACAAGGAAATAAATGAAGGCTGAGAACCATCTTCTGTAGTCCAGTGTTAAGTGTAGAAATATCTTATTCTGTCAATTTGATTTCATAGCAGGATGAAAAATGTCAAAAGTAGAAATGACAAATCAGTCTAGTGAGGAAAAATGACTCTCAGACAAGAGATGTCATTTGTCATGATTGCCATTTGACTGCACTTTCTCCTGTCTTCTCTTTCAGATGAATGTTACTTTGCCATTAATTTAAAATTATCTTAAATCAACGATGGGTTGAACATGAAAAGCAAAGGTACTTGTCTTTTAAAGTTTTGCAATATGTAGAGATCTATTCAAATGTAAACTTATTGAAAACTGACATACACATAATAAAAGAGGTTATCATCATTAATTGTTAACTTAGAAAATACTATAGTTCTTTAGTTCGAAAGTCCATTTTTCCTAAATGCAGGCAACAGCATGGCTTTTGTTCAAAACTGACACAGCTGAGCACAGCTCTCCAAGCCACTGCATAATATGGGTGGTAATTAAGCCACAGCTTCAAGGTTGCATGGGCACAAGACAATTCAGCCTAATGAAGTATCGATTGGCTGCAGTCGAGGTAAAACAAGTTGACATTCATTTAGAGGTAGCAATGTGAATATACCACAAAGCCACCAAAGAAATAAGTGAAAAAAACAATGGGACTGAATTTTAATCTTGCAAACACAATTAAGAATCTTATTTACAGCATGTTGCTATCACTTAAACTAAAGGTAATTGCATACTTACTGCCCTGACATCAGATTCTTAAATCAGCAGAAATTATATTCATAGGCTGGTGGCAAAAAAGCATATGAAGTTCAGTGCTTCAATTAGAACCTATCCTAACACTTCAGAAGCTCAACTGCAAAAAAAAATAAAATAAAATAAAATAAAATAAAAATAAAGAAAAAAATAGTTGCAATCAAATTTCCAGTTTAGTTATTTATACAGCTTAATTTATTTTAGAATGCTTTAAAATGCTATGATAAACACTGCAGTAACATAACATTAAATTATGTAACTTCTGTACTCTATCCACAGAATACTTGCAATTAGGTTTCTATACATTGCCACATTATGCAAATACTCAAGACAATTTGTAAGCCTAATTTCTTCTTTAGTTTTACAGGTCATAAGCTCTATTCATGCTTGTATACATTTATCTCATGTCCACATATATAGATATAAAATTGCCATATGCAAATAATGCATAGAGTAATGCATAGACGTACATATTTGAAGCAGCTCTTCTCTGTAAGCATTTTGTTCCTGATTAACAAAAACAGTTTTCTCAGTAGATATTCACAACAGCCACAGAATGACTGCAGAATTTTCACATTTCAATGAAACAAGAAGATTACTTTTTGGTCCTATTACTAAATATTCAGGAGACATGAGATGTGTGGAAACAAATGTGAAATTACTAAATTATTGCTGTGTATTAATATGTTTAAATAAAAGTTTGAAAATTCCACTTACATACTTTAACTATGGTGTTGAAAAAATATCCAATAAAATATGTCTCAGATAACATTCAACAACAACAAAAAAGAACCTTATAAATCAAAGTAATTGATTCTTTTTAAAAAAAAAAAAAAAAATCTGGTCACAAAAAGTATATGAAGATGTTTCTGTGGTTCTCAGTGATTTCTTTACATTTGAATAGATGATTTAAAACAATTAATTAGTAGCTTATATACTCAAAATTGTTTTTATTATTAATCACAACTTCTTTCCTGAGGTTGTCACTGAACATAAAGTTTTGGCAAAAGGACGCCATAACTCTTTAAGCTATTGTAGATAGCTAAGCACTTAAGTCTACTGACATCTTGCAAACAGATACTCAGAAATCGCACCAAATGTACTACATGACACCATTCTAACAAAATCCTCCTTATAAAGCTGAAATGCAAATATCTGACAGCTTTTCATCTTTCAAAAGTGCAAACATTTTACAGCTTGCACCGATCACAATTTCTTTTAAAAAATAGCCCCAAATGTCTGAGAAAGTGCTAATGTGTCTAATTGCATTATAGACCCCTCCGGCAGACAGATATTTCTTTAAAAAGTAACTCATTAAAACACTGATTGCCAGATGTTGGGATTCACATCAATTGCCCTACTTGTGTACTGAATTAAGGCAGTATGAGCACTGAAGTAAGTCCTGAGCAGTTTTAGTAATTAAAGTATTATCCTAAAAGTCAGAAAATTGAGATTTGTAAATGAGAATATGTTTATTGTATATGAATTCTGACAGGCATAAATATTTTTTCATCACATACATAAACTGATTTCCAGTCTCTTAAAATAATTCCAGAGTATTAAATAACAAATTATACATAAAATGAAAGGATATTTCAAAAGAAAACAACCAAAAAAAATCTCTTAACAACATAGCAGCATTATACACTTGCAAGAACAACTGTATTACTGTCCAGACATTATGAAAAGAAACCTCATAGAATATTTTCTAGATAGCCCTCAAGAAAATTTCAAACCAAAAAAGCTGTCAAGTTCATCTTTTACTGCTGGAGTCTTATGCAGTCTAGTGAAAGAAGATCATTACACTTCATAATGGGAGAAGAAATAGTTCTCCATACCATAAATCAAACCTGTCTATAAATATTCCCCCTCTGCTTTGATCAGGTCTAACCACTTCCCCAGTTCATCTGTGAGGTCTACAGTGCAGGTGGAAGTGGCAGGAAGGATTTGTGACAACTAGTGCTTTTGTTAAAACTAAATATTAATCTTGGCTAGTACTCTTCTGATCTTACATCTCAATTGTGAAGGGATAATGAGAGGGATTCAATCCAGTATCAGTGCAATGGGGACTCCAGAGTTAGAAATGTTCAGTCTAGCACACTTCAATCCCTTTACCCAACTGGCCTCAGAAAGAATCTCTGTCCAGTGAAGATAAGCATTTTGGAATTAATGGCAACTTAAAAATGTTTTCTTTTTGGCAGACTGTCAGACCACTAGGAAAGAAGCTGTGCCTCAGTGAAGGGAAAGCACCGATCACTCTTGAGAGAACTCATCAAACTAGTTGCTATGATTGTGCTGGACAAATAATACACTCCACCTGTAAAAATGAGGCATATTCAGCTAATATCCTAAGGCCTAAAATCATTCTTCCAAAAAAATTCATTTCATCGTTAGAAGACAAGTTCACTTGTCTTACTGAGAATTCAAATTCTTTACTACTCATTAATGGCAATGGGTACACCATATTTTTACAGGATTTCTTCAAGCATTGAATCACATTGAATCCAATGCTAGTAGCATGATTTTGATCAGTTCATATTTCTTCAAAGTGGTTAAACATTTACTATCAATGTTTTATTTAAGATAGTCAATTTTTCATTATCTATTCACTCATTTATTTATAGTGGCTCATGTAATGCTGTGTTTTGGAGTTCTGGTGAAAACAGTGGTGATAACATGCTGAAGTTGCTGAGCAGTGCTGCACAGAGCCAAGGACATTTCAGATTCTCACACTGCCCTGTCAGTGAGGAGGCTAAAGAAGGAGGGAGGGAACAGAACCAGCACAGCTAACTCGATCTGGTCAAAGGGATATGGCATCATATAGCATCATGCTGGACAGTAAAACCTGGGGTAAAGAAGGAGGAAGGGACGGAGGTTTGGAGTGATGGAGTTTGTCTTCCCAAGAAATTGTTAAGTGCTATGACCCTGGCTTTCCTGGAAGTGGATGAACATCTGCCTACATATGGGAAATAGTGAATGAATGCCCTAATTTGCTTTGCTTACATGCACAGCTTTTGTGTTACCTAGTAAATGAGTTCTCACACATTTACCTTTCCAATTCTCTCTCACATTTTACATTGGGAGAGTAAGTGAGCAGCAGTGTGGTACTTAGCTGCCTGTCAGAGTTAAACAACTCTGACTCAAAATTTTATCAGCACTGCATTATTCAAATTTAATAAATAAATAAATAAATAAACAAAAGGTTTATAATGCATTCAAAATTATAAAAGTTGAGTTCAACATATCAGCTGTTTACTTCTGTACTTTGAGTAACTGCTGTTTATATCATCAGTGACTCAATAATCTCCTATTTTCAATTACATTTATTTTCCAATATAGGCAACATTACTTGGTTTTGAAGGAAAATTTAACATTTTCTAGTGCAAGAATGTGTTCTTGCAACATTCTCGTACAATGCTATATTACGTTACAACGTTCCTTATTTATGAAAAAAGTGTTTAAATGGAAAAAAAAAAATGTAGCTGATGGTGTGTCAGTCAATTTTCTGAACTTCATTTGAATAATTAGAAACAGTTCCTGGGAAACCCACAGACTCTATCATTCTCTCTCCATAGCTAATGTCAACTCAGACATCCTTTACACTCATTTTTACTTTCTACTTTGAATATCAGTATACTTCACTTTACAATAAAACAAAATAAAGCACACAATCACTTCAGACAAATGTAACAAAAAATAAAATAAATAATTCTTATGTCATTTAGGAAAAGGGATTTGCTTAGCTATAGAAAGAGTCTATTCACAGTAAGTTTTACTTCATCTGAAAATTGAGTGTACAAATTTTTGACAAAAATATTGATTTTTTATTATTTATTTTTCAATATAAATATGATTCAGTGAAAAAAAAAGTTATGCCCAGAAAATGTCTTAAAATGCATTTCATGCATGTAATGCATTTAAGTGCAATTATTGCATTTATACTCTTCCTATTAACTTTTCAAAATTTCTAAACCTGCTTTATTTATTATGTCTTAAATACCTTGCAAAAGTAAATAATGATTATCCTAATGAGAAAGATGCTTTTCAGTTCACATACATAAGGCGTCTTCATATCCATTATAACCATGATATCTGAAGCCCTATTACCTATCATATATTTACAAAGCACAGAAGAGGACTGAAAATATTTTTTTTGTACAGATACAAAGCTAAACTGTAAAAAAAACAAAAAACAAAAAACAAACAAAAAAAACAACCAAAAAAACCACAGCAAACACTTTATGTGTTTTAACAAATAAAAGACTACGGTGATGGCTATTGATACACAGTGTTTCTTTTTTTTTTTTTTTTTTTTTTAATAATCTATAGAACTTTTCTCAAATGTTTTGTGCTCTTCTGCAACCTGGTCAAACAGCTTTTGCCATTCTAAACTTTACTTCAACTACAATTTAAGGGACTTCTTTATTGAGCTCGGTCTAAACTTATTAACTTCATCGTTCTTGGCTGATTGTAGCTTTACATCACTTGGTGTATTACCTATTCACTCCTAAGAGAAAAGGAGAAAAGGAGAAAAGGAGAAAAGGAGAAAAGGAGAAAAGGAGAAAAGGAGAAAAGGAGAGGATCCAATCACTGTATCTTCAAGAAAGTTGGAGAAATAAGCATTTAAAAAAAAAAAAAAAAAAAAAAAAAAAAAAAAAAAGCTGGTTGTTAATAATAAATTACCGATATCTGTACCTTATCCCAGTTCCACCAGTAAACTCTAGCAAAGAGGTACATTTTTGTCCAAAAACGAAGAAGAGCAGAACTCCAAGGTCTCAGTCTGCACAGTACCATGGTTATAATAATCTTGGAATAGTAGCTTTTATTTATTTTTAAATATTTGTTGTTGCTTATATTACAGAAGGATCTGTATATTAGAACTATACTTACAAGAAAATGCTTTAACTAAAGGTTGCAAGTGATGTAAATGTCTCAAAGGTCTAATAATAAGATAAATGTATTTTTCCAAAGGGTCACCAATTCAGATTCCATCAAAGAGAACAATGCTTTGTCTTTTCAAAAATGTCATTTGGATTCACATTAGACCATTGACTAATTTACAAGCATCAGAGTCACTGTTTATAGCAGTCTGTCACTATGCTCATCAACCCTAAAACTGAAGTTAAAGAATCAGTTGGACCTGCACCTGACTTTTTATTCCAAGAGACATAATTTTTGTAAATGATATCTGTGTTGTAGAAAATATGATATTTTCAATGAACTTTTAAAAATTAAAAATTAATTCCTTACCAGGTAGAAAAGTTATAAGCATAAGTTATAAGCATTATAACCTTATTTGCTTTAACTCCTACTACTATACTAGTCAAAGATTAAGAGAGAAGTACATGTCTCAGAAGATAAGCAAAAATGAAGGAGCTTTCCAGTCACAGATTCCAAGGACTCGAACAGCACAAACTGTATTTTCTCTTGCGTGAATTGATAAATCTTCATCTGAAAAGTGATTAGCCTATTCACTTCCTCGATAAAGGCCTGTTCCAGATCTTCATTTCTCAGATGGATAGACAATCTGTTCTAATTCTTAATAAAAATGTAACTGTGACTATATATAGATATTTATAATCATTTATTCATGCATAAAACTATACTTTAATTTTTTTATTCCATAGCATCAGCTTCATTCATACAAAGTTAGCATTGCCACAATCTCATCACAATGTCAAGTGAAGACTATGGAGATTGCATTATGATGTCAAAATGCAATTGTAAGGAATTTTTATTACTATCTATGGTCACCACATTTACAATATCAAATTATGATGAAAAGTGTTCCAATGTTTCTCTGGAGATGAAATTATAATGTCAGGCTGATGACACAATGAGGTCAGTACAAATCTTCATAGAACCAACTGCAATGTTCATGCAGTGGGAAATGCATGATGTCTGTCATAAAAAAAATATAGAGAAACAGATTGGATAAAGTCTCCTAAAAGTGTTGGTAAGCAGTAAGAGCAAGTTGGCATAAGCTTCGGAAAACATTTATCAGTGTCAAAAGAATTGTAAAAGTTCACAGGCAATGCCAGACTGACATTTAAAAATTATTTACATTAATAGCCACTGTCTTGTAGGAAGATGCTCATTTTTGCTCTTGCTTCAGTTTCTGTTTTAATCCCATTCCTACTCCTATGGAAAAAGGCCACAACAATCTGTATTTCTTTATAGAAGACACTATGCAATGACATCTCCTTTCAACATTACAGTCCATGGAAGGTCTTGTTATATTCTTCATGGATGGATATATGATATCTTACCGTAAAATCTCTCCTTTCTCACTTTCTTTTATCAACATATATGTCTCATTAACTCTCTACACCAACTATGAAAACAAACATCTCAAACATATCCTCTCAGAAAATTTCTTGTTCTTTCTCTGTTTAAAGTTTTCTTTCGCTTTTCCTGATAGTCTTCTTTTCTAAGTAAGTGTATAATCTTTGATTTTAATCTTCACATCTAAGTAGTATTAAACTCTATGTTCTTTACTTCTCTGTTACAGATTTTTTTTATTTTTTTTTGCTAGTGGATCCACTTTTTCCACCATATTTACATTGTTTGCAGTCAAGATGTGAAAAATCTAATTGTTCTGGTGATGTTGCTTCTATGTAGTTCCAATATTTCATTTAAAATACAAAGTACTGTGTTTATGTTGACTTATTCCTAACTGAACAGTGAGTGAGTTGTTAAATTTTGGCAGAACCGTACTATGCTCTTCTTTTCAGTATCTTTATTCACCGTGCTTTTTTTGCTCTCCAGTATCACCGCTGAACCATTCCTTCATAAGTTCTGTTTTCATCACTCCCAGGTTCTTTGTTCATAAACATTCTCCAGTCTTTGTTTTACATAACTCCAAGTGAATTCATAGCAACATCCTCTGCCGTTATTGTAAGATATTCCTTTCATAGAATCATAGAATCACCAAGGTTGGAAAAGACCTAAAAGATCATCCAGTCCCACCGGTCACCTATCACCAATAGCTCCCACTAAACCATGCCCCTCAACACAACATCCAATCGTTCCTTGAACACCCCCAGGGTCGGTGACTCCACCACCTCCCTGGGCAGTCCATTCCAGTGCCTGACCACCCTTTCTGAGAAGTAATATTTCCTAATGTCCAGCCTGAATCTCCCTGCTGCATCTTGAAACCATTCCCTCTAGTCCTATCACTAATGACACAAGAGACGAGGCTGACCCACAGCTCATTACAGCCACCCTTCAGGAAGTCATAGAGAGCAATAAGGTCTCCCCTGAGCCTCCTCTTCTTCAGGCTGAACATTCCCAGCTCCTTCAGCCTCTCCTCATATGGCCTGTGCTCCAGACCCCTCACCAGCTTTGTTGCCCTTCTTTGAACACTTTCAAGGGCCTCAATGTCTTTCTTGCAGTGAGGGGCCCAAAACTGGACACAGTACTCCAGGTGCGGCCTCACCAGTGCTGAGTACAGGGGACAATCACCTCTCTGGTCCTGCTGGCAACACTCCTTTCCTTTTTTTCTAAAGAGTTTTGATCCCTTTACTGATGACTCTACCATGAGCAAATGCAAAATGCTCCAGTCACGTAAATCTTAGAATCTGCTTTTCACTGAACTGCTGGTTGATGCTAGGTTTTGCTACTTTTGGCAGACTTGAGGGTTTTTTCTTTCCTGTCTGTATTGTGAAAAAATATGTTCCCATTCTCCATCCATTTCAAGAAGAACTCTCTGATCTTATTTCATCTCTTCTAAATTCCAAATATTCAAGTAGAATTTTTCCTGTACTTTGTCTTAGAACAAAATTTTACTTCCAATAGCTTTCTTATTTCCTTCAAGTCTCTTTTTACAGTTGCTTATCACAAACTACATTCACTCCTCTTGTGCATTCAGATCAGTTTTCAGTGCAAATTTATTTCATACAGTCTTTATTTGATAACTATTCAGGGATAAAATATTTTAAAAGAAGAGAATTGTGAAAATTTTCCTGAACGTAGGCATTGTTATATACTGAAATATGCTACTTTCAATTAGATAAACTTCAGTTCATTAAGTAGAGTTTGAGTCTTCTCTCTATATTTATACTGATAGTTCTTAAGCAAACTATGACTACAATATTATAAAATTATTTCAAGTAAAATTTCAACTAAAATTTTCCATTCGAAGCATTCACATACTTCTAGTGAATCTCTACCTTCATGAGTTATCAGAACAATATTTAAATGTTGTTAATGGGACAATATAGTATTTAAAAAACCCACATATTTGCAAATAATCCACGATATTCCAAAGTCCCGAAGGACTGTATAATCGAGTGGAGGGTTAATATGATTGCCAATACAGTGGTGTATATGTGACAGACTACACTATGGTGATGTCTGCAGGGCATATCCACCTTAATTTTTCTTGCAAATTTTAATCTTTCCCTTTTTGAGTGTCCTATTCTAAGTTGAAAGATATTTAAAATTATAACATCGTTACAGTTTTCTAAAAAAGAATATATAGACTTTTTCCACTTGTTTAAAGCTGGCATTCAACAGAATAGCACAAATAAAAATATGAACTACAATGAGGTAGATTATTCTCACTTAAATACTAAATAGAATAGAATCATTGAATCACAAGGTTGGAAAGGACCTACAAGATCATCTAGTCCAACCATCCTCCCATTACCATTGCTACCACAAGCCACTAAACCATATCTTGTAGCTCCTCATCCAGATGCTTCTTGAATACTGCCAGGGACGGCAGCTCCACCACCTCCCTGGGCAGGCCATTCCAGTGCCTGACCACTCTCTGAGAGAAAAGGTTTTTCCTTATGTCTAATCTAAACCTCCTCTGGCACAACTTGTGGCCATTTTCCTGGATCCTGGTTGTTGCCTGGGAGAAGAGGCCAAACCCCTCCTCATCACAACCTCCCTTCAGGAAGTTGTAGAGTGCAATGAGGTCTCCCCTGAGCCTCTTCCAGACTAAACAATCCCAGCTCCCTCAGCCTCTCCTCATAAGACTTGTGCTCCAGATACCCTACCAGTTTTGTTGCCCTTCTCTGAACACGTTCCAGGGCCTCAATGTCTTGCAGTGAGGAGCCCAAAACTGAACACAGTACTCAAGGTGCAGCCTCACCAGTGCTGAGTACAGGGGGATGATCACCTCTCTGCTCCTGCTGGCCACACTATTTCTAAGGCAGGCCAGGATGCCATTGGCCCTCTTGGCCACCTGGGCACACTGTCGGCTCATGTTCAGCCAAGCATCAACCAACACCCCCAGGTCCCTTTCCTCTTCACAGTCCTCCAGCCACTCAGCCCCAAGCCTGTAGCACTACATGGGGCTATTGTAGCCAAAGTGCAGGACCCAGAACTTGGCCTTGTTGAACTTCATCCCATTCACCTCAGCCCAGTGATCCAGCTTATCTAGATCCCTCTGAAGGGCCTCCCTACCCTCAGGCAGATCAACACTACCTCACAACTTGGTGTCATCTGCAAACTTACTGAGGGTACACTCAATCCCTTCATCTAGCTCATCAATGAAGATGATAGATATTAAATAAGATGGGTCCCAGTACCAACCCCTGGGGGACACCACTTGTAACAGGTCTCCAGCTGGACTTAACTCCATTAACTACTACCCGCTGGGCATGGCCCTCTAGCCAGTTCCTTACCCAAAGAAGGGTATACCTGTCCAGGCCATGGGCAGCCAGTTTCCCCGGTAGAATACTGTGAGAGACCATGTCAAAGGCTTTGCTGAAGTCTAGGTAGACTACATCAACAGCCTTTCCCTCATCTACCAGTCTGGTCACCCAGTCGTAGAAGGAGATGAGGTTGATCAAGCACAACCTGCCTTTCATGAATGCGTGCTGGCTGGGCCTGATCCCCTGGAAGTCAAGCACATGCCATGTGAGTTCACCCAAGACGATTTGCTCCATAACTTTCCTCGGTACCGAGGTCAGGCTGACAGGCCTGTAGTTCCCCGAATCCTCCTTACAGCCCTTCTTATAGATGGGAGTCACATCAGCAAGCCTCCAATCCTATGCGACCTCTCCAGATGACCAGGAGCACTGGTAGGTGGCAGAGAGAGGCCCGACAATCACCCCCTCCAGCTCGCTCAGCACCCGAGGGTGGAGCCCATCCGGTCCCATGGACTTGTGACAATCCAGGTGGAGGAGGAACTCTCTAACAGAAGAGCTATTAATGCAATTTATCCATTTTCTTTTTTTCTGTTTTTTTTTTTTTCTTCTTCTTTTTCTTATTACACTGTCATTATCACATCCATGAGTTCTTGCATTTTATTTTTCCTTTTTTTCAGTTATCTCCCCCAGCTCACCTAGGCAGAGTGAGCAAATGGCTGTGTGGTGCTCAGCTGCCCATCGGGTTAAGCTGTAGCATTCAGAAAAAAACAACACAATGATGCTAAAATTTTGAATCCCTGTAAGACAAGACAGGTTCAGAGAATCCTTGTGAAGTATCACCAACTTCACAATTCCATTACACATTTGTATTAATACATATTGAAAAGGCTTTGATTACCCAAGCAGCAACATCATCTCTACAAGCTGTAGCTACTAATACATCTTGTGGCATATACTCATACAAACAATATAAGTATTATTTTTAGGCACTTTCAGGAAAATAGAAAATTCAGGAAAATTCATATTAGTTTCTTTAAAAAGAGAGTAAGTAGTGACACTTAATTGTATAGTCATACATAAAGCTTTGCAATATCTCTCATTTAGAAATTTCTTAGCAGGAAAAACTTAAATATCAGTAATGATTATTTATGTAACATTCTTCCCTGTAAACTTATTGAATTTTTCTTTTATTTAGAGTAATGTGTGGTAATGTGTGGTCTACAGACCTCTTGCCTGTTTCTCTAGTTTATTAAAGAGCTACCTCAGAAGTCTTTAATCCACTCTGCACCATTTGGCAGCTCTTCAGTGAAATGAAATGAGAGATGGGGGAAAAAGAAAAAAAAAAAAAAAAGCATTGAGTTATTGAGTTTCATGGATGAATACTTATCTAATACAGAAAGAAAACAGAGGTGAAAATTAACATCTCTGTCTGTATGTTCATCTATGTTTCACTACATATAATTAGATTTGTTACATTCACAGTAAATATATTAGCACTTTCCCCACTAAGCTTTGATTTCTTTATGCTACAACAAGGCTTCAGTCACAGCACATCTACATACAATAGTAAACATTATGAAATTCTCAACATACATTGGTAGATAGAAATTCAAACTGAAGGTAAGATTTTTCCACTTGTTTGAGCCGTGATTTGACAGTGGGAAATATTCCTTTCCCACTTATTTCCACTGGGATTTAGGAACCAGAAACTTCTGGAAAACCTTAGCTTTTATTGAAAATTCTCACGGTCACTTTGAGAACCATCCTCTTGTGTGTCAGGTGCACTTTAACTGGATTTGAAGGCTGTTACTCCTCCCCTCTCTGAACTCAGAGATGTTCCTCTGTGAGCTGTAATGTGGGCTCTTCAATACATTTAGTTCTATGAATAATTAATGTGTCTCCTGCTCTTACCACTTGATTTCCAGTTATTTGCCTTGTGTGCAATATGCTGAGCCGGTTTCATAGCTCCTAGACTCAAATGCAGGTTTCCAATATCATTAAGTGTAATGGGATATAAAAAATAAGTTGGGGAAAAAAAAATAAAAAAATCTTTAAATCTGTCTCACATTAGAACCTCCAGAAAAGCAAACATATATGTCGATCAAAGATGAACTAGATGATTGTATAAAGACAATAATACAAGACTTTTTTGTTGTTGGTTTGTTATTTCTAAATATAGACAATTTGAAATGTCCTGTTCTGTTTATTTTCATTCATTTGCTGTATAGATTTAGCAAAAAGCTAACTTGTGATTTATGCTAAGTTACTGTACTTCATGGATGTCTGTAGAACAAAAAAAGAGTTCCTCAAGAGCTAACCAAACAAAGATCAACACAATGAACCCGCAGTATGTAAGTGTTCTTACATACTGGACAAATTGGACAAGAAGTAGTTAGATAGTTAGATGATCTTTTGAGACTAAATAGATCAAATCCATTGCTTCCATACAGGAATTCTGAAAGCAGTTACATCTGAAGTGATACAATAAAATGAGTATCTGCAAGAAAACCGATAAGAAGACAAACAGAAAGGAAAACCTCAGGCCATTCTCCAGGCAAGAAGATTCTAGGAACTTTCTGCTTTTAAGGCACTGAATTAAGTTAGTAGTTGTGAAAACTTTTGACAATTGATTATGTATTATATAACTTTTCATTTACTATTTTCAAAATCTTTTCTCAGTTCCAAAGAACCTGCAGAAATTTGTCTTTCTTAAAACTATCAAAAATATTTGATTTTTTTTTAATAGATATCTGAAATCATTTCACTAGTTTTGCTGACTTCTAGTTTAGATTTGCCCCAGTATTGGGACAGATAGTGTTAATTTTTTCACAGTGGCTGGTATGATGCTGCCACTGCTTAGGGCATTGGTCGACGGACAGTGAGCAACTAAATTGCACATCATTTTTTTGCCTGTATTCTGTTATTATAAATGTAATTTTCCCTTCCTTTTCTATCCTATTAAACTGTCTTTATCACAACTCACAAGCTTTACTTTTTTCTAATTCTCACCCCAGTCTCAAACTAGGGAGAATGGATCACAGAATCACAGAATTGTAGGGGCTGGAAGGGACATCTAGAGACCACCAAGTCCAACCCCGGTGCCAAAGCAGTCTCCCCAGACCCAGTTGCACAGGTAGGCATCCAGCTGTGTCTTGAACGTCTCCAAAGGGACTCCACAACCTCTCTGGGCAGCCTGTTCCAGCGCTCCATCACCGTTACTGTGAAGAAGTTCTTACACACATTTGTGCGGAGCGTCCTGTGCTTTAGTTTGTGGTAATTGCCCCTTGTCTTATTGCCATGCATCAATGGAAAGAGTCTGGCCTCATCCCTTTGCCTCCCACACCTTAAATATTTATAGACATTGATAAGATCCCCTCTCAGTCTTCTTTTCTCAAGGCTGAACAGACCCAGATCACAGAGCCTTTCCTCAGAAGAGAGGTACTCCAGGCCCTTTATCATCTTTGTGGTCCTCCACTGGACTCTCTTCAGGAGATCCCTGTCTTTCTACTATGAGGGAGCTCAGAACTGGGCACAATACTCCAGGTGAGGCCTGACCAGGGCATAGTAGAGGGGGAGGATCACCTCCCTCAACCTGCTGGCCACGCTATTTTTAATGCAACCCAGGATGCCATTGGCCTTCTTGGTCACCAAGGCATGCTGCTGGCTCATGGCCAACCTGTTGTCCACCCGGACAAACAGGTCCCTCTTTGCAGATCTCCTCTCTAGCCGGTCATCCCCTAGCGTGTACTGGCGCATGCAGTTATTCCTCACTATGTGCAAGACTACGATTTGCTCTTGTTAAACCTCATCTGCTTCCTCTCTGCCCAACACTCCAGCCTGGTCTTAGTGAATGACAGTACAGCCTTCTGGTGTGTCAGCCATTCCTCACGGATTCATATCAACAGGAAACTTGCTGAGAATGGGTGAACTACTGCATAATGCTGAGCAGCCTGCCAGGCTAAAACACAACAGATTCTTTTTTCTTTTTTTTTTCCTGCATCGTGTGTTTTTCTTTTCTGCATTGTTCTTTTCTGTTCAAATTACTAGAACAACTAATTACCATACTATTCCCACATTAGTCCTGCTGCAAATTTACTACTATATGTAAAGCTCATCCTAAAATAATTATGAAATTAGATTGGGAAAAGAAAAAACTATACTCATGACATTGTCTTATCTCCTACAAAAGTAATTTTTCTTTATTCAATTGTATGGTGTTCTTCTTTTTATTTCTTTGAGGATGGAATTCAAGACTTCTTTATGATCCTTATGCATCTTTCAGTTTGCTTTCTAAAAAAACCTAAACACTTAAAAAGCTTGATGACTGCGATCTTTTCCATTCTACTTAAGTCCTAGAAGGTTGACCTTACTCATTTAAATTTCCAGGTTCACACCTCAGGGATGTAAAGGAAATTTAATGTGTAGTTTTTCAGATGACTAGAAGTGATACATTCATCTCAGAAGTTGAAAGAAGGATTGAGAAAACAGGGCTTATGATAACTTGTTCTCTTCCTACAAGGAGACTTGACACCTTGGAGTCTCTCTTCTTAGTGGCATCTGAACGTCTCTGGGTAAGACAGTACAAGGCTAGAATTAATCCTAAGAGTCTTTGTAGGGCATTGATCCAAAGATCCATCTAGTCCATTCTCCCACCTCTGGTAAAGATCAATAGCAGTTGCCAAAAAAAACCCACCAAATAAAAAAGACCCAAAACCACACAAAACAAGAGAGTCAGCTTACAGGAATATTCTCACAGGGCACTAAAGTTGTAGTAAGATACAATGTGGAAAATCTAGCTGCGCTAGCTACCTATGGGATAGATATAAATATATAGGTAATACTTCTATATATAAATCTAGAAGTAGCCAAACACTGCTCTAATAACAGAAATATCTGGAAGTACACAGTTGCTTGAATATAGTCCCTCGTTACATTATATTGTGATTACATACACGAGTATAAATGATTTCCATACCGAAATATTGATTGAAAGTGAGAATGTACAATAGACATTTAACTCTAAATGTAAACCTATATGCACACACCAGATACACTCTTTTTCCTTGGAAACGTACAGTATGCTTTCTAGTCTATTTCTAGTTCTGTAAATATATTTATCAATAATAACTGTATGTGTCGATAAAACTGCTTGATAGAAATGATACATAGTTTTCTGGTTTTTGGTTGCTTGTAAATGCAAGTTGAAATCCTGGCTTATGTAAGCCAAAAAGATTATAAAGATCAATATAAAATACTCTCCAGTTTCATTATAAAGCATAACATAATCCTAACATGGCACCATAGATGTCAATGGTACTACTCCTGAGAGCAGAGAGGCAGCAAAATTCATTTCACATTTTGTTTAAAATTTCCTGTAAAAGTAATGAGGATTTATGTTTGGAATTTCCTCATTAAAGCATGAAGCTCAGGCAGATTCTGCGCAGTACACGGATAATTATTAACAACAGTGTTGCTGGAAACAGTTATTCTCACTGCCTTACACAGAGCGGACATGGAAAGTGCTCCTTGTACTGCATATTTTCAGGAAGGCTGTCCTGTTATAGAGCCTGAGAAGTGGGAGGCTGCAGGGACAGCTGTGCAGTAAGGGGAAGCACTGCCCTATGCTGCTCACAGCCTGAGCATGTGGGCTGGGCAGTGGGAGCCACAGGGCCTTTCAGCACATGCATTTACAAAATTGGCAGCCATTATGGTGGGTGGGGGCCAGGGGAACACCCCTGATAAAATGTGGCTGAGCAGCTCCATGATGGAGCAGGGACAGCCATAGGGTTGAATCTGTCTCAAGTTTTTCTTGTCACCTTGCCACCCCACCAGAGAGGTTTCCATGAGCTGTGTGTAACCCTTGGTGAGTGTAGGGACAATTAAGATTGGACATGGGAAGAGTATGTGTTTATGTGTTTGATTAACTGTATTGTGGGTTTGTTTGTTTGTTTGTTTTTCCTCAAATGTCCAAGTCAGTGATTGAAAGCTTTTTTTTATTGACAATAATAATCCTCCAATGCATGACTGCTTTGCCAGTGACAAGGTTTCTGCTAGTTTACAAGGCTTACCACATTCATTTCCTGTATATTTCTCCAGTGTGGATGTGTAATTAAAGACTTGGCTCTCTGAGGTTTGCATTTGCATGAAAAGGGCCCTAGAGGTGCAAGCGTTTTTGGTTAACGAACAACTGAAGAAAAAGAACACTTTAAGATTTCTTTTCTTTGAGTGACTTCATTTTTTCTCCAGCTTGCATTTTCCTCACTAACCTTTCTAAGAAACTAATGCCATCCTAATTGTATAACTTAAACTGGACTGTTTGATCAGTTTTACTCTCTTCAAGAACTACGTAAATATCCCTCCAGGGATACAAATAGATGCTTTGTGTATTTGTTTATATTGGAGACATTAATTCTTCCATTTTACTTTGTTCTAGCTAATTTTTTGTTATAGCAATGTTTACAAGATAATTTGTGAAAAGGATGATTGAATTGTTATGTCAGGAAGTACATTTCAGCTTTTGAGTTCTGCATTAGGAGACACAATATGTTTTAATGGTTTTATGCCAATTGTTTACTTTAAAAGTAAAAAGAAAAGATTTGCTGTAATTGTTATCTGGAACATAATAAGGGGACAAAGTTGTACTCAGTCATTAATTATAAAAGTCTGTATGAAAATTAGCAGAAAATTATGGAACATAAATTCAGATCAGTACAAATCTGAACACCTTATTTATCTCAATAGTAATATATAAAGTTTTTTAAAAAATTATAAAGTCTTCAGCTTTTTTTAATACCATTGTGCATACGTACAATAGCTTAGAAAGAAGAGGCAATGATTTTTCAGAAGATCTGCTGCTGTGAGGTCAGGAATCAGGAGTTCTTCTGCATGATCTGTCCTGACTACTTATTTGCAATACAAGAGTAGAGACAACGGTGTAGCATCTGAACAGGGCTGTGAATGAGAGGAGAAATATCTTCTTGGTTTTGTTTTTTGTTGTTTTTTTTTTTTAATTTGGTAGCATTTTGCTTAACTGAGGCATCTTTACTTCCTCAAATACAAAAAAAAAAAAAAATTATACTGGTTGGACAGTAGGAGAGCAACATTATTGCCTTGAGATAACAGTAGTCATTGTTAAATAGAATGCATGAATTATTAAGTTGAATTGTGTACTTGAGCTCACACAAAGAGTCAAGAAGCTCAAGCTGATCTGATGTACTTTTTTTGTTTCCCCACTTAATTTCTGAAAGAGGTATTCTAATATGGGTAAAATTCCTTAGTCTAGAGTGTTGGATCTTTTGCTGGTGGTGGTATCAGCCTTATTCATGGAGTCTTCCCACTGTGAATGAGGAGACTAAAATAATACACTACTGTGTTCTATCATCAGTGCATGCTTGGCTGACATTATAATTGTAACAACTTTAAGACAGGATACATTACAAACTGAAACATCAAAAATTATCAAAACTGTATTGCACATTACTTGGAATCTACATTCCCTATTTGAAGTCAATTCCTTCAAGATTTTCAAGTATACATTGAATTTTAACATTAAAACACTGGAAATCTAAATTGTAAAATGTCTTCTTAAAAATACTTTTTAAATTGAAAATAATGTTAGTAAAACTCAAATATTGTTGCAAATGGGATAAACTTTTATGGCATATGGAATCCAGATTTGTTATTTATTCCACAGCTAGAGAGTTTCTACTACTGTCTAGTCTGAGTGTGTTTCACATAGTCCACATCCATTCTCATGCACTAAGATTTGTTTGGATGAGTGAACTGACCAAATGTTTATTTTCATTTTGATGATATTCACAATAAGAAATGACTTTCACCATTAGGTTAGTATAGTGAAGGAAAGAGGGAAGGAAAGAGTGTCAACTTAAAATAAATAAGTCATAAAAACTAAACAAACAAATAAAAACCCCTTTATCTCCCCCCTCCTTTTAAATTCTTCAAGTTTAAGTTCAAATATGCCTATATATCATTCTAAAAAAAAAACAAAAAAACAAAAACCATTATTTTAATTCATGTTATGGTTCTTTAAAGCTCATCTTATATTTTTTATCTAGCCATAGAGATAACATTGGAGAGTGAATTCTCAGCAGATTTAAATCCTTAAGACTCCATCATCTATTATCAAGTTTTGCATGTACCTTATCATCTCTGGTCTCTATTTTATTTAACCCAATATTCACCAGCTTCATTTTCTGACTTTCCTAAAGCGTGTGATATATTTTAAAATTGTGTGATGTGTGTTGAGATACTTTATTTTTTAAAAACCTTCTCTTCCCCAGAGTAGCAGTTCCTGATTATTTTCTTCACTCGTCTTTAAAAATGTCTTTGTTCTTTCTGCATGTTTGTGTCTCCTTTCTTGTGACATTCCTTCTAACTATAAGTTTCCCTTAATTGGCAGGTTTGCATTTGAGTTTCCTATGTTGAGTGACCCCTTGTTCCTTGTTCTGCAGTGTCAGGAAACAGAAATGTCATTGCTGATTAGGGGCCTGAACCCACTGCTCCTCCTTCTCATACAGTAGGCAATCTTGTTCTGTACACACTCTAGCTGCAGGGTCAGCCTTAGGGGAACTCTAAACAAGTGTCCACATGGGATACCAAAGTGGAAGGGGCACTGATAGGGGCAAGTATTCTTTGAGCTCATTTGTCTACCACAGAAAGTCACTTCTGTCTCTTTAAATGTAAAATGTCCACTGGCATTGCCCAAGTGCCTACATTTTAACCACATGGAAGCGTTTTTGTGCCTCTGGCTTGTTACACATGTGCATCAGTGATGTTAATAACATCTCTGCCTAACAACGTGACACTGAGATATAGTTCTAATGGTTGTCTTTGCTCTGAGCAGAGACACAAAAGCTTTCATTTTTGGTTCTGAAACCCTCTGTTAAACCAACTCTGACCTCATCCAGGGCACTATTATCTAGTCTTGCTTGGGGCACCTGAAACTGTAAAGATGGCCCTGTGTAGCTGCTGGAAATCTCTCTGCTCAGTGTACAGAGTGCATCCTATCTTACAACTGAGTGGAAACGGCTGCTTTTTCCACTTTTGCTCTTCACCTAGGGAAGTGGAACAAGCCAAGACAGTGAGGAAGAGAAACTACACAGAAAAGATCAGAAGGTAGGGCCTTCAACTAGCAGGGAGCATGCATAAAACCAGACCTTTCTCCCTAAACCAAAGGATATTGCAAAAGAGGCAGAAACTATGAAGAGAGGAGAGGGAATAACACTTTACTTCCTACCATATCCATAGCCTGAAGGAAGTCAATGGACAATCTGAAAAGATGAGGGAATGACAGTGAAACACAAAGGACTAGATGTGGGTCCCTTTGCAACAACAGAGAAAACTGATGTTGCTTAGAGTATTTCATGTGCAGTGCAGGCCACAGAGCAGCTGTACTAGTCACAAGCATAATGTGTCTTCTGCAGAAACCCTGTAGACAAAACACCGCTCCAATTTTCACTTTAATAATTTAAATAAAATTGAAAATATAATTAATTTTCAATAAATTAAATGTACAACCCATTTTTTAAAGACCAATTTCCACATGTCTAGAATTTTGCCGTAGACAGGTTGGTAATTCCACAAATGTGTCGTTAATACATACTTCCAATCAATTTGTTACACAAATGTCTACATATTTATAAATTTACAGAGATGAGGATAATTGAAACATCATTTGCTAATTAAATTTTATATATTTAAGTTTTCTAAAATATAAAAAGCCATGTTTGTACAAGTTATTTCGGTAAGGTAAGTAGAACCTTTTACCAGTTTCATGAAACCGTCCTTTTCAAAACTATACAAAATCCAGCACCTTGCTTGTGATTAAAAATCCCAGGACACTTTTCACAAAAGAATGGCTATTAACTATAATATTCTGGCCAAAGCCCAAATCACTTTGTGGGTGTAAAATCCACTGTTGGGAAAATTTCCTCAAAAGCTTGCTGTATAGTGCATCAGATTGTATCTATCAGGTAGAATCATTTTTATAAGGGTTATATGACCTTACAAGATAGCAATTTTATTATTATTATTATTATTATTATATCAGTACAGTAATCCTTTGAAATAAACATGGAAATAATACTAACTTATCAGTGCACAACAACATATTAAAACTTGTGATTTGGAAACATTATTTGGTTATTAGGATGGCCTTTTTATTTATTTCTCATCATTTTTCAGGAATAAGCTTATATATAAAACTGTGATACTTTTTGCCCAATATGTCATCAGTACCGCAAAAACATGAGAAGGTAATTAATCAATAAATCTTTCCTAATTTCTCCCTTTTATTAAATAATTATTTGAAGTACTTCAACTGAAAAAAAAAAAAAAAAACAAGCTGCATTTATTATGACATTTTTAGATGATAATCTTTGAGAATATTTGGTTATACTTGCTTTGGCAGGGGGGTTGGACTTTATGATCTCTGGAGGTCCCTTCCAACACCTACGATTCTGTGATTCTGTTGTTAAAAATGTTGTCTTACTATGGAAGAGAAGAATGTTTGCTTCATCAAGTACAGTTGACTAGGTCAAATGTGAAAATTCAAACAGCACTTTCTTCTAGTTTATACAGGCTGGAGGTATATACTGTGATCTGTGTTATGCTTCGTAATGTTGGTAAAACTCGTAGAGGGCTATCCTACATGTGTTGTCTCAGATCAAGATGGATCCAGAGGAATATTCAGCCCATTAAGCTTTCTGTACCTTTTCAACTGCACAATTAGCTTTTCACTTTCCCAAGTACTATAAATATATATAAATGATTTATATGTATTTCTTTAATGTTCGTTTCCTAACGATGTTACTTAACACAATACACTTTCATCAAGATGAGTTGAAATAAAATAGATGTAGAATGGGATGACATTTTGGCATGTAGTAGGCAGTGAGCAATACTCATCAACTGAGGCTGCTTCTGAGAGTTTCAGTAGGGGGTTCATATTAGGCATGACATCTTTCAATATTTATCAATTGTCTGGAAATCAAAGATAAAATCAGAGCTGATAAAATTTATAGGATGACACGGAGATTGGCACAGTGGTAAATAATAAAGACAGGCAGTCATGGAAAGTGATCTGTGGCACTTGATGACTGAATGGGTTCGGATAATGTACCCTTTACTAAAGTCAAAGTCACAACTGTATTTACAGGAATGAGGAATTTAAATTAGGACAGACTTTAGAAAAGTTGATGTTGGTCATTCCAGTTTACTGTAGTGGTACCACGTAGCATATGTGCTCTGAAAAAGATAAACGTATATTTTTATGGGAGAATGAAAGAGAAGATAGGAGTTTTTCTTCATTTTGTGCTGATTGCAAACTTCTAAGAATGCCTTATTTTTGAGACTTTAATTCACATTTTTGCCTTTCATTTACATTTGTGATTCTGACTTCAGTTTTTAGGGGAAGGACAGAGGTGAGCATAGTTCCATCTCATGACTTCCAGAGGAGATCTTGTAGCTCTCTACAGCTACCTGAAAGGAGACTGCGGTAAGATGGGTATTGGCCTCTTCTCTTCTATGTGTAACTAGTGACAGGATTAGAGTGAATGGCCTCAAGTTGTGCCAGAAGAGATTTAGGCTGGATGTCAGGAAAAATTTATTATCTGAAGGGGTAGTTAGGCACTGGAATGGACTGCCCAGAGAGGTGCTGGAGTCACCTTTCCTGAAGGTGTTCAAGAAACATTCAGATCTTGTACTAAGGAATGTGGTTTAGTAGAGAAATACAGGTAGTTGGTGTACAGTTGGACTGGATGATCTTGGATGTCTTTTCCAACCCTGGTGATTCTCTAATTCTATGACTTCACCAACTTTGGGTGTTTTTTTGTGTTGTGTTTTTTTTTCAAGCGAATCATAAAACTATCCAAAGGGGGGAGGGGGGAGAGGGGGAGACCAAAACCAAAGTGTTCACTGTTGACAAGGAATCCCGTACGAGCCTCTAGTTAAATGTTGTGGCAAGAAAGTGACAAGCTGATCTGTTGATATCTAGATAAAGGATGTTGAGTATGATTAGGGAGGCAATTTTAACTTTGTTGATCCAGCTTGCATTTTCAAAAAAAAATTATTGAAAACTTTGACAAGGTGCAGAATAAAAATGATTCAAGGTCCAGAGAAAAAGGTGAGCCATGGGAAACTTAAATAATGGTATGCTTAAATCACACACGCACACACAAAAAATAACAAAATAAATAAATGAAAATAAATAAAGAAAAATTAAAATGACCAGGATACTTTATGAAGCATTGAATACCAATTCCCAATGGGGATAAAATAGTCTCCTAAATGTTTTTTTTTTTTTGTTTGTTTGTTTTAATTTTGCAAACTAAAGCTAAATATTTAGAAGCTAACAAGCTTGGACGTGGGTAAATTCAAATATTTAAGGAAAAAAAAAAACAACCATGAGTAAGCATGAGGGAAATAACTAATAATTTAATTATTTTTATTTATATGATGGAGTGAATACTTTGCTGGAAAACACTTCACAAGCACAAGGTGAAAATCTAGTGCATACTTTAAACAGAGGATCAGAGTAGATATCTCATGGTCCCTTTTTGACTCCTTTAAATTATGTAGAAAATTTATTTAAAATTCAGTTGATGGGCCTGACAATTTTGTTTCCATTTTTGCCATTTCAAATCTCACCAGTCTTGAGGCTTTGCTAGAGCAAGTAGCTACAACTTCTCAAGAAATCCCTGACTCAGGGATATCTCAGAGTATGAGATTTTATAGTAACAAGGAGCATAAAGCAATACCAGATGTGAAATTTCCAAGAGAAACGTGAAAGGACAATAGTGCGAAGACGAAAGCTGAAAAAAGATGTAGTCAGTCTTAGGGGGAGGAGGAGGAAAATGTGGAAGAGGAAGGAGAGAGGCCTCCATGGATTAGTTTGGATAAATCTGAGATTAGTATCCAAACTTCTTGGTATTTCTCCAAACTAAATGTGTAACTCTTTAGAGCTTCATCCACCCAACATAATTCTAGCTGCTCTTGAAGACTCAAACTGACAAGGTCATAACTGTTAAGGAGCGGGGAGGATGCTGTTAAAAAAATACAACAAGCTTTTAAATAGTAATTTATGCTAATTATGTTTGTGAAATAATTTGTGCTGCATGTCCCAACATGGAATATCTCCATTATTTCCATCTGTTTATCATCTAAGATGTGTTAGCAAGATGTGACTGCTCATCATGCAGCTCTCCCACAGCATGTTACAGTCACTGTAATAACATGTGCAATAGAAATAAACTACTTGATCCCTCATTAGAAAATAAATTATACTGCCCTCATACATTTACTTTACTTGTAAAACATTATAATAGAGCTCATGAAAACATTTACCCACAAGAAAATCACATAGTTAAATGTGATCCAATACATACATTGCTACCTAAGGCTCCTTGGAATAATTCCTTCAGACTGTAGATAGAACATTTATAAATCCATCTTTGGCATTTTTCCAGTGGTGTTATTAAGCTCTTGGAATCTCTCCTTTTCTGTGGTTCCTTTATGTGTTTCTTGTCATTCCAGGATCTCCAAGTTCCTCAATTTTCACCCTATAAACAGATACTGGCAGAATTTTGACCAACTATTATATAATGGAGTTTATCATGTATTAAGTTACCATTTGTCTTAAGTTTGCCTTAAACTTTGTGCCTTAACTGAAGTTTTATTTTATAATAATGCAACGAACAAGATTTCAGGCAATTTATATTTTCTTCCAGCGAGAGCCCATTTCTTCCAGAAAGCATTCAGCCTTTATAATAGCACTGTCATCCTAAACCTGGATCCTAAAATTCATTATGACCATTTTGCATTCTCAGGAATGAAATCTCCCTTCAAAAATTAGTAGGAAAAAAATAACAAAACCCACAAACACAAAAAAAAAAAACAACAAAACCAACAACACAGAAGAGAGAGTCTGTCAAGATTATGGTGCTCCACTGCTCTGTAACTACTCAATTACTCCTTGAGTTACATGAGAAAAACATGGAAGTAGCAGTGACAGTCTTAAACTAATGCAGAAGACTATTCATTTTATTAAATGGTAATTATTATTCATACTTCTACAAAAGCTAACAGTTAAGCACTTGGAATTTTAAAAGTCCAAAAAAGTGCTGGTATTCACAATCCAAGATTTGCCACAGTCACAGAGAGTTATTTTCTCTCCTTTCTTCCCCAGCCATAGTTACAGAGAATTTTCTCTCCTTCCTTCCCCATTATATTTTAGATTTGCATTCCCCATTGCTGCAGGGTAAAAAATAAATAGAATCATAGAAACTCCAATGTTGGAAATGACCTCCAAAATGATCTAGTCCAACCATCGGCCCTTTTTTTTTTTCCTATCTACTTAGCTATATACCAAACATCACTTAAACATTCTGCCTACAATGAAAAACTGCTGTGTTATAATGAATTTTTCAGCAAAACTGAACAAACAAACAATACCCAACTTTATAATCAACTATTCCATCCTCAGTTATAAAAAAAAAAAAGAAATCTGATACTTATTTCCACAAACTTTTTCGTATTAGTCTTATTCATAGACTTTGCAAAGAGCAAAACAAAAATGATATCATAATCTAGATAAAAAGTATTCTCTAAAGATAGTAGTAGCAAGAAATGCAAATTTGTTTTCACACAAATTTTAAGTAATTTTGGTTTTTGTTTATCAGATAATATCTTACCTAACACTCTCTACTCACAAAGATTTGTAAGCATTTAACACAAATTAGACTATAGAAACAAGAAGTACTCTATCAGTTTCTGAAATTATTTCAGTACTTGCATAGAATGATGGTGCTTTAACTGCTTGCAGGATCACAACATGCAGTTTGACATTCCATTCAATAAAAACTGAAAGCATCGTTAAGTTGACAAAATACGATTTACCAGAATAGAAAATAGTGTTGGATAGAGGAACTAGGTCTAGTACAGTAGATCATTACTAGTGTGAAAGAAAGCATAAATATATGTATTGATTCCTTTAGTGATTTCAGGAACTAGAAACAATATCAGATACTGTATATAGCCCACAGATTCTTGTATTTTTTTTTCTAATACATATTTAATATTTCAACTATTCAACTGATTTTGAAATACTGGGAATGGTTACCGAATATATCATAAAACTTTTTAAAAATATTCAGTTGTTTTTATTTAATATTCTTTGGATAACACAATTTTGCCAAAAGTTTCTCAGAGCTTAAATTGTAAGTACTGGTCTGGAGATTGATTCTGTATTTATCTCAGGTTTTTTTTTTTTTTTTTATGGTGGAGGAAAGATGTAGACAAGAACATAATATAGTGATTGTACAGATATATCTTTATATCCATTTTTAACAGACTGAAGATGTTAATATGATTGTGAAGGAGTATCTAGACAACCCATCATTACATGAAACAAAGTCTATAAGATTTTAAAAACTAAAAGAAAATTGTGGTGTATGTGGAAACAAGAGATGAGGCAGGACCAAGTAGGGCTTCTTTGCTGAAAGAATTTCAGGTGTTAAGGGAACATATTTTTCTCCATTCTGGGAAACAGAACAATTTCTTTCCGCTATACGGTCCGTAAATCAGCTGGTAGTTAGCAAATATGGTCGATATAAACCCTTCCTACAGCCTTTCTTTATCCATACCTTATTGACAAATACAACTACTGATAATAAAGTTGTTCTGCATCAAGTGACAGGTGCTCAAGTCCTCTAACAGAATGACAGTGTTTTACTTTATTTAAGCCACTGTTACTTTGTGAGGGCAAAGCACAATCCACCCACTTGGGAAAAAATAAACACCACTGCAGTTATACAAAATGGGTTTTCAAATGATTTTGTTTGGCTGAGTTCAGAAGCATGTAGTATCTTTCTGTAGTTTTCTGTATAAGTATCTATGTGTTAATTTAATTCCAGTAGCATTATTGAGTTCTAATTAGCACAGGAGAAAGAAGCAAATATGAAGGGTAATAAAGAAGATAGGTACCAACTCCAAATTCTTCATACACGTTCAATGACAAATCTGATAGCAAAAAAAAAAGACAAGATTCTGAACAGATGGGGAAGACAAGGGTTGTTTTGTTTTGTTTTTATATCAAGGAACGCACAGCTTTCAAAAAAAGCAACATGGAGTAATTTAGGTAACTGACTACATTCAAATTAGTAAGTAATTTGTTATCTGAATAGAGTAATGAAACAAAATATAAACATAATAATACAGGTGGGAAAGGGACTGGATCATACATGACAAGGAAACTGTGTTGTGATGAAGGAGGTACAAGTGATGTTTTCTCCTGTCCTATCTGAATTAAGATTTTCACTACTGCTCTTGAGGTTTTCTGCTATACATCTCCTCCACCTGCCTTTGAAAGGAACAGACGCTAAACTGATTTCCTCCTTGTAAAGCTGATTGTCTCCATTCATGGAACAGCTGTAGTATTATTTATTTTCCTATAGAATATTTTGTACTGGGGATCAATACAAAAAAAGCAAGGGGTCTCTTATGCCACTGGTGGCATAGACAGTGGAATTTTTGCAGATAAGAATAGTAGTGCAGGAGAGCAAAAGATTTTTTCACTTTAGTCATGATTCTGTTTTCCACTGTCCCTTTTTTAAACTTCTAATATAATTTCCAAAGTTTATTGGCTTTCAATATTTTGCTAGATATGTATGTAAATAAGCAAAAGAACAACAACAAAACATCTGTTTGTTTCAGTTAAATGTAATTCTTAACTATGCTTCGCATAAGGTGTAAGAGTCATTTTACTACACGTAGTTAAAACCCAGTTGTTTTGTGATCATCTGTATCATTCACAGAGCTGACTCTACTGAAACAAGCTGAAAAACGGAGTTCTGGTTTAAGGTTCTATTACACTAATATATAATAAAAGCAGTTCAGGGGAAAAATAATTCTAACTAATGAAAGTTTCAAATATCTGGAACTTTTCTGTACAATGGACAATGAAGACTACACTCAGCACTGTCTGTAGTTATTTCTGCTAGAAAATTAATTGTGTAAATAAACCAGAAAAAAAGAAAAAATTCAAAAACTCTATTCCTATGTAGTCAATCAAAATTTATAATGTCTTCAATTTTCCTGTTCTCATATTATTTTGCCACCTTTTGCAATGACATTTTCTGACCTGAAGGCCAAAACCTCCAGTGGCTTTGCTGGAAAATTCTCATAGATTGTCCAAAATATGTAAGTTACTTTTCACATCTCATCAGCTCTTTCGTACTCATTTGATTTCATCACTTGTAAAGCTGGTAATACTACCAGAACAAACAGTGAGGCAAGAAATTTACTTTCATGATTTGTCTCTTTCTTCCACTACAAATTTACCTGTCCTTTTTCTCTCTGTTCCACTCCTGCTTATATATTTTCTTTCTGACTCTAGTAATTTATGAATGAAATAAGAATTAAGTGAATAAGTCTTTGAGAATCTGAATTTCAAGTTAACTTGTGTGTGAACATCCTACCTCTAAAATGGTTACCCCTGAAATTAAGATAGTGATCTTTGTTCATTTGTGTAGGGATGCAAACTTTGACATTGAAATAGAGATGTTGAAGAATGTAATCGCAGTAATCAGGCTTTGTGAATAGCTATAAGAGTGTCAGGGTCTGGCTGAAAAGAGTTCTGCTGGAGTTCTGTAGGTCATGTGTTCTGCCCTGCCCTGAACAACATGGAGATAATTTATGCAAAGAGATTTTACTTCAGATAACACCTCAAATAACAAGCATCTTCCCAGATGTAGTGTTATCTTCTCTTGGCTCACTCAATATCTTGCATCTGAAATCTATATTAAAAAAAAATAACAAAACAAAGCAAAACAAGAACACAACAGCAGAGCTGGCTGATCACTGAGGTTTGAGCAGTAATTCTATTTTGTTTAAACATGAAACTTATCTCCAGATTTAAAAGATTTGGAAAATACAAGTTAAGAAAATACTGTTGTTCTGTATTATTGATTGTCTTGCTAACTTTGGCACTTGCTGCAGATTCATGGCCCTGCCTTGCCATCTTCCTTCAGACATGTAAAATGTCGTCTCTAATCTTGACTGATAGGCTCAATTACAATGGTAAGATAACTCTATTATCAAGAAGAACTCTAATATAATAAATCAAACTATAAATAACCTTTTCCACACAGAGCTATACTTAACATATGCTTTATTAAGTAGAGTTTATAAATTATACATTCCCTCATTCTCAACATCTCAATTTCACCTTATGAGACCCATTTCAAACAATAGTATAATGTCAACCAAATAAAAAAATTCTCATGAAACACATAAAATTATATATTCCATATATATATATATAAGTATATATATAAAAAACTCATATATATATAAATGTTATAACCACCTATTACTTAGAAAACAAACAAACAAAAAAATAAAATGAATGTGACTCTCTTTAAGAAAATGTGCTGTTTGCTATTTGTTTTGAATAAAGGCAGCATGTAAAGAAAGACTCAAATTCCAGCCTTCACCCTTAAGAGTTAAACCAAGTAAGGCTTTATTTTCTGGATCTCTGGAACTGAATTAGGTCCTCTGACTTGGACTTGTATTTCCCAGATCAAGCTTTAGTTATCTAAGTTTATATTCTACATCTTTATCAGAATAATATAGCATCTTACTATTGCTAAAAGGAAGGGAAAAAAATCTCTGTTTCTCTCTAAACAGCAGGAATTGATTGACTTATTTTTTGGCTTTGGTACTGCTAGGTGAGAGAAGTGGGTTTCACTGTTTTGTTCTGAAGGTACTGAAATTTATGGTTACTTAGATTTACTCCAGATGTGGTTCCACAGCTGTGGACAACTGCCAGAAGGCTTTAGCAGCTGTGTAAATGCTTATGACCACTCAGGGAGAAGCTGTCTCTCAGGAAGTTTCAGTAAATCTCACAGAACATGGAAGCTTTGAATTCAACACAATATTCGTTGGAAGGCAACCTAGTGCTGTGATTTCAGGCACTGTTAGTTCAAATGCCACTTTAAAGTTTTTCTTTTGGATGAACTTCAGACTAGCTTTTTAAAAGGTCATTATTCATGATAGAATTTTCATGAAATCAACAGTGTACGTGGCTATTGTAGCCAAAAATCTTAAAAATTTAGTTACTTTACCTTTTCAATCTGTACACAAGTTAAAATGCTGCTTTTCTTTTAAAGTAATTATTACAGTTGAAGACTCGGTATCTCAATTTTCTGGCAAGCTCAGAGGAACATAACTTGTTATTAGTAACTAGATTGTATTTGATGTGGGTTTTTTTTGTTTTCATCTTTGTGTGTGTGTGTGTGTATGTAACTTTGTTAAACATGTAACAAATACATTACACATGAGAGAGAATTGCTTCCTACTGCTTGTGCAAATCAGATATTTCAGTCTAGTAGCTGATAAAATGGATAGAAAAGTTAAAAGCTCAAAGATGTATAGTATAGGTTGCCACAGAGGGACAATGTAGTTTAACTATTGTTTCCCTATACTAAATAACAAGTTATTTGAGGATGCCTACCATTGGTAGAAGAGGGAAGATAGAATCACAGAAAAAAATGACTAGGTTGCAAGGGACTTCCGGAGAACATTTCTTCCAAAAATCTGATGAAGACAATGCTTCTGATTGTCAACAGCCCTACCAAACCAAATCCTGAATATTTCCAGTAAAGATGATACCACCACATTAAAGATATTTCTTTACTTATGTCAGCTGGAATTTCTCCTCAAGCCACTTGTGCTCATTGCTTCTTTTCCTGTGCATCCTTGTGAAGAGAGAACTTCCATCTTCTCCGTACTTAAACTTTGAAGACTTTGATTTCCCAGGACTTCACTTTTTTAGGCTAAAAGAATATTTCAATCTTTTCCCATATGCCGGGTTACCCAAAAGCACAGTCGTCTTTGTGGTTCTTCACAGGACCCTTTCATTTTTTTAAATTTCTCTCTTGACGTGTGGGTAACCAAAAACAGGACATAATATCTATGAAGCCTCACAAGCACAATATGTAGTGGAACAATCACATCCTTTGATCTCCTGCCCAAGCTCTTTCTCTGATGCTGTCCAGTCCATTGTTTGCTCTCATTGCTGCAAGAACATTGCAAGTCCAGGATTTTACATTTATCTTTCCTAAAACTCTTTTAATTCCTCTTAGTTCAGTCGTCATACTGCGGCTTTTCCTTCCAGAGTGCATTCGATCTCTTTAAACATGTCCTGTGTAACCTGGGGAGAAACTCAGGCTTCCCCAACTCAAACTATATGTTTAAGTTCCAGTCTCCTGATACTCCAGCCTGTTTCTGCCTGGAAAATAAATAAAGGCTGAAGATTTAATAACTTAGTAAGTAGTGTGCATTCTTCATGTCCTTATCATTTGGCATGGATTTGCTTAGTATCATCCAATGAAAGTGCCTTTTTTTTTTTTTTCTAGGCCTGATTTCTTCTGAAATAGGTAAACTAAGAGACAAGCAATATCCACAGAGTGATAACATATTACTCTTTCATACCTACCAACAATGAAGATAAAGGTTTTGTAGTTCAGATTCATTTCAAAATGATAATGGAGATATGATATTAGAAATAATTTTGAAATGTTAATGGAGGGACTGAAGTATCTTTAGGTTGATTTCATAGAATTTGCTGAATAGTATGCTTACAAGGGGTACAATGTGTTACAGTGATTGTACGTAGTTTAAGACAACATTTGTGTTATGTTTTTGTTTTTGATTCTTAATTTATTTATTTATGTGAAACCCTCAGTGACAGTTTAGGATTTTAAAGGCATTTAAATTCTTTTTAAATTTGCCTGATCCTATTTGCAGTTCAAATGGAACCCTTTTAGAAGATTCCACTTCTACTCTATGTGTAGAAGAGAAAGGAAAGGACAGATAGCTGTCATCCTGATATGGTTTATATACATCATGAGCAAAGGGCATTTCAGCACTATTTTTTCCCCACAAACTGGATCAAAGACTGTGGGGCTGACAAAATGCTTCTACTTTATCTCAGCTACCAAAGTGTTCAAAAGGGAAAGCCATGTTTAAGGTTACTAAGACACAGTACTTCCAAGAAGCTGCCTGTCAGGTTGTCTGCACTAAGCTTTAAGCTTAATTACAAATGCAGTAGTGATAACAATTTCAAACATGGTCTGGTTGGTCAGATGACAGTGTCAAAGTTTCCAAAACTCTTCAGGCATGATATTTGAACTTCAATCATATGCAACAAAGACTTTTGGAAAATGTGTTTAAAATGTTATATCCTATTTAAACTAGAATTACATGTCAAGCAAGTTTAAATTTGTTATTAAAATATGGCTCAAAGCTTAAAGAAGACTGTAAGAGACAGGTTGTCCCATAGTAATACTATGGAACATTTTCTTTGGTATGTATAAATTATAAGGATGAGACAAAAGAAAGCTCATCATGTATTTTGAAATACATATTCATTCCGCACATGCTAATTATTCTACAGTACAGTCTTGGAAAGAAGAAGAATTTGATACAGCTCTGTTTTCCTGTTTGTTTCTATATCAGTAGAGTTTGTGTAATTCAGATGTCCAAAAATATCAAAGCCTTAACTGAGAATGCCCAAATGTCTCTTCTGGTTATTTCCACATTCTATTCAGCAACGATTAGGACCTAAGTGATTTGAAATGGCTGTACACAATAGAAAAGGAGCATTCTTTGATTCCATAATAACTCGTCTGGCCAATAATTTTTAACTACAAGAGTAGAATGAAGTACCACTGGATTATTATTATTTTTTTTAAACATTGAAATATTTATCTGCTGTAAGTCTCTCACCATTTTCAGTGACTCTGAATATTCAAAAGATCTTGTGCTTTTAGTACTAGGCATTCAAATGTTTTTAGCAACAGGAGATTAAAAAACAATATTTTTCAAACAAAAAAAAAGTATGTCTTATTTATAAATTATTAACGTATCTGAAATCTTTGATATAAAAATGTTCCAAAACATCATCAGTCGTGTTAGCTATGTTACATAGCTGGCATCTTACTTTTTATTATACAGTGATGTGAGGAATTTAGAAGATGGACTACATCAGTAGTTTGAATTTGTAGCATACTTTAACAATGAATATGTTTTTGTGTTATGAGTAGATTTATATCTATATTAATCTTTTATAATACTCTAAGTACTTTGGTATTTTTATAGCAGTTATATTTGTTTGGGGTTTTTTTAATCATGAAAAGCTGTATAGAGCACAAAGCAATCATATATGCAGAGGCTACAATACGCACATTAACATGAAATTTGTATTTAGTTATTATATAAGAAAATTTCTAGATTGAAAGTTTAAAGTCACTAGGCTGTGTCCTACTTGATAACTTATCTCTGAATTCCAAAACTCATGACGAAGGGCAATAACATGTCATCGTGTTATTATTCACATCACCGTTTTCCTTCTGAAAGAGACTCTATTTTTTTTCTTAAAAAAAAAATCAACCAAATAGTCATTTAGTGTGTAACAGTAATATGTCTGTCTTCCCTGAGACAGTTGCCTGCAGGGTGAAGATCCTCAATAGATATTAGATTCATCAGGCACTACTCAGATAAAGAGTGATCATAAAGAAGTTAATTAAAAAAAAAAAAAAAGTTACTGTTCTGTTCTTCTCAGTCTATAAATGTAAATGCTATTACTTAAAATTACTTTAAGTAGTAGGAGAAGAGGAATATATGTGTTTTCACCAGATATGAGTCTACTATGCTTACCCTATTAGATGCAGGAAACACTGTCAGAATGCTATCCTGTTCTGATGATTCTTCTGGCCAATGGCTTGAGAGAGTGTGGGCAAGAAGTGTTTGGAAACACTGACCATGATTTACATAGGGTCCCAGCTTAGGTTCAGGTAAAGATGGGTAAAATGTCATGTTTATTTATCTGTATTTATTTTGTCTTTTCTTACAATGCATCTGTGGGATAATTTCAAAATTCCACTCTAAGGAAAAAAAATAAAAGATAATTGTGTAGTTGACAAGACTGCCTGCCTTCCCTCCCCACCCTCAAACTTAAAACTGAAGTTGAATGTATAACTTCAAATTATGAATTACTGAATTAAGTTGGATCTCCAGCAATCTATAGATCACATTTTAGAAACAGTTTATCTCTTACAAATGATATCTGAAAATGAAATCCTCTAAAAATTAACCTAATAAAGCTTTTTGCTACAAGCAAATCCAGTCTTCTTTGGACTTCTCTGATTCTGAAAATTAAAGTGAGTTTCAATTTGGGATCCTGCTGTATTTCTCTTTAAGCATACTGATTCATTTTTTTGTTTGTCACTGTCATAATATGTGTATCTTCTGTATTCTTCAGAATTTGACAAACACGTTTGCCAAAGGGTGGAAATATTACCAGATGTTCTCAGTACTACTAATATCCAATACTAAAGCAAAAAATAAAATTCCCATTTCAGGTTAAATACAAAGTGTTTTTCCTCTGTCACCTCCTGCTGGACTCTGAAGCAAATATCAGCTCTAAGTGATCCCTGTATAGTGAGATATTTGCCCAGTTTCCAAGCTGGCTAAAACATTTTAGACACATTACTATGAGCAATAATTTGTATACTGACTTCAGTGAAAACATACAAAAATTAATCAGAGCATTCCTGCTCTTGTGGAAGATGCAGAGCTTTTTCAAATTCCAAATATAAATTTCCTTGACACTTGACATCTTTAAAAAAAAAAAAAAAAAAAAGAATGAAAGAAAATGACCAAGAGGCCATCACTATCCTAAGCTGCTTAGAGATAAGGAGGTATTAAAAAATAGAGTTCTGTGACCTGGGGTCATTAATTGATTGTTAGACCAAAAATGAATCTGTGAATAACTACTTTGATTCCCTGTATCATCACAAAAGCATCCTTCCCACATAACGAGTATACTGATAGGAAAGTTTTCGTAGCCGTTTTATCACTCTTTTTACCTCAAGCACTACAGGTTTTGGGCTAACATGAGGTACAGTTCACTAATATGCCCTGTATCAATGCAGTGACCTTTTACTGTGACTCCCAGCTCCAGGAAGAACTCAAGACTTACAATAAGAGTTTAAATTTGAGAGAGGTTATTTTCCAGATCTCTCTTGTTGCTGTTTGGAGGTCAATTGGTTGCAGTGGGGAGAGTAAAGGATATTTCTAATCATTCTTAGAGCAATGTATTCTGTTAGAGGGCAGTGATATTAAGAAGGAATGTAGAGAAACAGATAAAATATAATGAAAGTTGTACAGAATAAAGATTTTAAAGATTTTAACTAAGCATCTACTACTTCTGGACTGTTGAAATGGCTTAACAAGCTATGGGTTGACCTGTGAAACCTGATGTTCCAAGGTATTGAGATTGACAGTTGGGTTGGGAACAGTAACCCTGTTAACCCAATGAGGTTTTCAATTCTAAACCACACAGCAAAGAATTCTTTTTCCTGGGTGGAAGTATCAAAAGAGAGAGCACCCAAGTTTGAACAGCCTTGACCATTAAAGCAACATATAAAATTGGTGCATAACAATGAACATTACTGGAATCTGTCACCAAGGGAAGCATTCAGTAGATATATGGGATGGTACTTTTTACTGTGACCAGTGATGTTGAACACCTTACACAAAGGCACTGCTACATAGAAGAAAAGAAAAGCTATGTATTTCCACAGTGATTCCATAGAATATTTTGAATAATCTACACATTAAATATTGGAAAGACATTAGAATTTACTGTCATAATCACTTGATTAAATTTACAGTGATTATGCTCTGACATGATCATATTCATGATTTTAAAGAACATCCAAAGCAGTTTTCCAGGATTGCTAAACTAAAAGTGAGCTGCAAATTCCCTTGTGTTTGGAGATGCTAGCATTCACCTGCTTTCAAATTCAATCACTCCTTCATGGATGGAAGTACAGCAAAAGCCTGACAAGAACTAGCTATTATATAAATACCAAGAACTGCTATCTATAGAAGAAAAACTCAAAATGTATATTTAGGGAATCAATATAATACTGAAGTATACATGAGCTTATAGACTAAGTGAAGCGTCCTTTGTCAAGATGAGTGCTAAGAAAATAATCTGGGAAACCCGGAACACATGAAACAACAAACAAATAGATGCACTTCCACTAAGACCAACAGTTATGCAATTAATAGCTGAGAATCTTATTATGGAACATTTACATCTGTATTATTCTGTCAGTAACACAGAAAAAAAAAAAAAATACTGTTTTTCTGATCCTTTGGGATAAGACATTGTTTTTCCTAGAGATACTTTTATTTCCTCCCTCCTTCAGGCTCTCCTGTGTATCTCCCTCACATAACAAACAGCTAGTAATCATCACTGGACTTTTTTGTATGTTGAGAGGAAGGAAGCAGAGCAAAAAAACTTCTTCTTCTCTAAGAAATGGACCAAATTAAGTCAAATTAAGAAAATAAGTTAAATGGTGTGGATTTTCTTGTTGTTTTCTTTCTGTTTTTGTTTTGTTTTATTTTATATTTTCATCTGTTTTCCTTTCTGAGGCTTGATCAAAATATTTCAACCAAATATGTGGAAGAAAATGATGGATGATCCCAAGGCATTTAGAAGACAAAATGGAAATATTTCTCCGACAAATTATGAGTTGCTAAGTAACCAATTCATCTTCAAATGTTTTGAGCTAAAGTTTACAAATGTTAGTTGAAGAGCCTTTTCCAGCATCTGTAGATCAACGAATTACAGAGATTCATTCTTTTTCTAGAATCGGACATGTACAAGAAAGACCATCTGAGTGTACAAGTCCCTCTAGATGGTAGCACAACCTTCTGGCATGTCAGACTCTTCTCCCAGTTTTGTATCATCTGGAAACTTAATTAGAATGCGCTTTCCCCATGATCCATACCTTTAAACAGGCTTGGACTTATTACTGACCCTAGCACGCACTGCTAGTTCCTTGCCTAGCCCATGATGTTAGTATGGCAGTAGGGGTTGAATCTTCTGACCAATATTCTGTTGCATTTTGCTGTCACATGACAAATGGCAGCAGAGAGACAATCTGACAAGTTGGTGTCTGATGTGGAAGTGCTTGTGACACAAAATGTGTAACTGACTTCCTCTATGCAGAAGAAATTGCACCAATTGGCATTCAATGACACTTGCTAAATGTTTATGGATGTGAGCACTGTGAGATGGTGGGTGGCACGTTTTAACAGTGGAGACAGCAACATGAAAGACAAACCACATTCTGTATGGCCATGCAGACTTTTACACGCGTGGTATGCAGCTCTTAATCATTGCTGGCAAAAATGCATAGGTAATAGTGGTGACTATGTTAAAAATAGTGTTTTTTAGGTGAAAATTTGCTCAATCAAATACTGTTATTGTGCTTCTTGCCTGTTGCAGTTTGCAAGGAAATAAAAAGGAGGCATTATTTTCGGAGTACCTCTTTTTGTGTCACGTGTACATGCCTCTGTACACCTGAACAGTCCTTTCCATACCAGCTTTCCACAGATTCTATGTTCTACTCTATTCTGAGCTCTGAACAATTAAATTTGAGTATAATTATTCTTCAATTCTGATTACTAAAGCCAACCTCATAAATCTTCTTAAATATAACCTGAACTTACAAAAGAGCATGTGGTGAATGGTGCAACTCATCACTGCAAGTGATTAGAAAACTAAGCATAGCAAACAGTTATATTCTATATTATATATTCCATTACTTTCTGCTTGGTCAAACATATAAGAAGAATTTTTTTTTTTTTTTTTTTTTGAGTGTTACCATGAAAAAGGACCCACAAAATACCAAAAAGGTCCAAACATTACTTTTAAGAATGTTTTATTTCTATTTGACAAAAAATATGGTTTATACCTTTTTGAAGCAGAGTTCAATTTACACATGACTTCATTCCGCTTCTCCTCGTCTTTGGAAGGTAATCACAGGGTCCAGATGCCAAGCTATGAAAGATCTTCTCCTTTCAGTTTCTTTCAGAATTAAATTAGATTTTGACTTGAGAAATATGACCACATTATCTGTTTGAACATAAGGAAACTGCACAAATCCCTCATAAGACCTATGTAAAACTCCTTTTATGATTAAGAAGGGGCAATTTTCTCATGTCCGTATTTCTTAGAGGGGAATCTGTGCTGCCCTTTTAGGAACTTGCATTCCAGTGCATATTTTTCTGGTGCAAGTTGATTTTGGGAATCAGCACTGAAATACATAATCAATTGGTTATGCAGCATAGCAATTAGATCAAGTTTTGTGAAGATACCCAGTGCAACAGAAATGACTTAGGACAGCTAAGAAACTACAATAAATACTGTTAAATACAGCTGAGGATATACATTTTCAGAATGAAAATATGTTAAGCATATCAGTTTTAAGTTACAAAAAAAAGAAGAAGAAGAAGAAGAAGAAGAAGAACTTGAGTTTGAATCTCTACTGTAGCTCCTTATCTGTTCTAATTCATTTTATAATACAGTAACATGTATTGTAGAAGAAAGACTGTCTTCTCTATAACTAGACTTAAAGTTCCTGCCGAATGGTGACCATGGAGTGCACAAAAAGGTAGTAAAGCTGTAAATTAAAAAAAAAAAAAAAAAAGTAAAATGAAAAATAATTTGAAACATTTGCAATACATATAAATATTTTACTGTGTAGTAAGATAATACTTTGATTAGAGTTATAATTTGGAAACATATTCCTATGAGAAGAATTTAGCTATTTTAATTCCTCATTTGTTCATTCCAGTTTTGTAAACAAATAACCTGATATAATTGCAAAATAGCTTTCCAAGGACAGTGCATATACCTGCTTTAAAACATTATTTGTATTTCTATATTCAGTTTGATTTTATTGAATAGTTCTCATTTCCTACTTGTAAATGTGAATAATTTTTATATCAGCCAGTGCAGTTTATAAACTTGGAAGTTGAAAAGCACTTTCAGTCTCACAACTTTAATGTTCAAAACAGTCTGAGCATCATGTAACTGTGGTTTTAAAAGTGTGATATATCGGAAGGAGGAAAAAAATCCGAATAATGTCACACATATTCCACAGAACAGCAGAATAATAGATGAAGGTCGGGGGGGAAAAAAAAAAAAAAAAAAGAGCATGAATGAGCACTGGGCTTTGTTATCCATGATCCAATAAAGGTGAAATAAGCTGTGAAGGCAAGCATTATAGACTTACGAGCCAGCAGGAATGCTGCCAAGAATAGTTCATGGGGCACTGAGCAGCTGGCTGAATATCACTGCTTTTTTAGAACCTTTGGACACATTTCTAGGCCAGGGACTCAGAATCAACCTCACTACTGCCCCTAGTTCATAAACGTAAATCAGCTTCTACTTACGTTGACAGCAGCAACAAGTCAAAATTTTAGAAGTACTGCTGCACACAATTTGCATTCACTTCTTGATATTTAAAAATACATTAATTGCCCGTTTCCTGCTGGGGCAGTGGTGTTTGCTGGAGGAGAATCACAGAAGGGTTTTCCCCTTCCTCTTCAGTGTGCTGCATTCTGCATGCAAAAATGTTGTCTCCCACTGATCTGCTATCTGGTTCCTCCTGACCTTCCTGCAAGGCAGGTGAGTTTGTCTTCTAAGGAAATTTTTTAGGAAATGTTAAGAACTTCTATACAGTAATCCTACAACCCAAGCTGACAGCAGTTCAAAGCTTCATTTATCTCATGAGATGTCCCCAGGTCCCTGGGCTTTGGCCTTTCATTAGTTTTCTGAAATACCAACACATGTTATAAATTACCTGTCCTAAGAGATGATTTTCCCAACAATCAACGATACAGTGAACATATCAAGAATGGCTATCCAGTTCTCCAAGCATATTAAACAAAACAAAACGAAACAAAAACTCTGCCCCTAAAACAAAAATCCAGTAATGAACAAAACTCCTTTAGCATTTCCAGTATTAGCTGATTGAACTTCAAATAGAAAATTATTTTCTTATGTTAGCAACTTGCAAGCATTGTTCAAAACCATTAAAGAGAAATAAGTAATAAAAAGAGAACTCATACTACTCGGCAAGATTAAAATATTTAATATTACAACAAAGTCAAATTCTAGACTTAATACTTAGCTTCACACATTTCATAACCTTATAAGTCTAGGAGATTCATAGAATCATAGAACCATAGAATTGCTAGAAGGAACCATCAAGTCCAACCACTGGCTCTGCACAGCAACACCCAAAATTCAAACCCTGTGTCTGAGAGCACTGTCCAAATGGTTCCTGAATTCCATCAGCTTGGGTTCATGACCACTCCCCAGGGAGCCTGTTACATACCTTTCTGTCCACCCAAACCTGCATGCAATGCTTGAGGTGAGGCCGCACAGTGCAGAGCTGAGCAGGACAATCCATCCCCTTGTCCAGCTGGCAGTGCTTTGCCTGATGCACCCCAGGGTATTGTTGATCCTTTTGGCTGCCAGGGCACACTGTTGGCTCATATTCAACTTGCTGTCAACACTGAATATTACTACTATAGGATTGCAATCAGTATGAGTTACGCAACAAGTTGAAACAGCATTAATAATATAGGGGGAAAAAATGAAGAGACTTATTAGTGTATAATTATCATCAAGATTAAGAGCTGGGAGAAAAAAAGTAACGAAAGAGTAGCTTCTGCTGTTGCAGTTTTTGTTACCACTCTTCGCCTAAATAACTTGATCAGATCTAGAAGCCTAACTAGGTACCATATGTAAAAGTTAAGAGTTTAATTTTAAGACAGAATGCAATAGCTGATGTGTCAAATGCAAGTCAGAGAGAAAACAGCAAGTAAGAGTTTCAAGAATATTACCTCAGAGTACCTATGTGCTCGGGTTACGTTTATACATATCTATGTCATACTATAAACTAAAGTCATCTCACTAACCAGCATCATCCGGCAATGAACTCCAGGATGAACAGAAGGAATATGAAAATTGAGTGGGAAAATAATCAAAATGTTTCTTAAGCACTCTGATAAATCAGATAAAAAAATCACTTCATAGTCATTCCTTCAGGTTTTTGTTTGAGGATTGTCCCTCCTTCCCACCCTCCCACACATTAGCCCACCACCACCATTTTATTAATCTTTCTAAACATTAAATAAAGGCTGTATGTATAGAACTCCTGTAGTGCATTTAGTTTCAAATAAATTAGTCTATTATTTCAAACGACATTTAAAAATATATTCAACTCAATCCAATACCTTTTTACTGTAAGGAGAAAACAGATAACAGTGCAAGTGTAAACATGAGATTCTTACATACTCATACACCTTGAAGAGTGGAATGGAAGGCAATCAGTTCTTTTGCTTTATTCATCAACCAAATTTTTAACTTCTGTAGGAAAAAGTTATTTTAAATTGACTCCTCTACCAGTTATTTTATATTTATTGATAAATACATAAATAACAAAAAGCTACCATGTTGCAGAAAATTCTCATCCTACAAAAGATAAAATCATTGTCAGAATGACATATATTTTTTTCTCTTCTTAATCCAAAATTAAAATGATCCACCTTTATTTAACTCAACTTTTTTGTTGTTTGTTTTGAAACATGGGCAAAAACTTATGCTGATTACCTTATCGTCTTTATATAGGTTGGCTTAGTTATCCTAAATATATATCATTTTACTCAGATTTTGAACATTCTATCTTCCTTCTAAATATGGACTTTAAGATAGATGTTTTAGGAACCTTTCCAATGCTTTGACTTAATTATGATTCATACAACACTATAAACTAATTACAATTCCTTCCTCATTTCTATTTTTGTGTGTATTCTAGGTACATATAGTATGTAGATAAGCCCTTTCTTGGTAACAACTACATCAAGTGAAAAAAACTCCTATTATCTTTCTCTCCCCTTGTCTTTTTCATACTATATCCCCTTTCTGGAGATTACCACAGTCTGAGGTCTGCTTCCTGAGCTGTGCATGTGATTGCTTCCTCACCCATTTCAATTAAAATGAGGTGGTTTAGCTCATAGAGTTTAAATAGTCACTCTTTGCTTGCCCATCAAATTTGGATCAAAATGGATTAGGAAGAAATCACTCAAACATTTCAGCTGGCATAGCTGATGAGGCAGTAAACCTATTCAGCAAGCCCAGCTGCAGGTACAAGGATATGTGGCAGCATTCTTGAGAGTGAGAAATTTCTACAACATAAATCACAGATTAAATCGTTTCTATTCTCTTAGAAAACACTTCAAACCTCCCTAAAAGAACCAGGCACCTATCATTCAAGAAAAGAAGTGCCAGATTCTGATCTCATTTACATTACAGCAAGTACAAAAGCCTAAACATTTTAAATGGTACTTCACTGAATAACAATTAGTCAGATTCTGCTGTACAAAAATTTATTCATGGATGACTTCTTATATATTACAAATATATAAACAGCAGTGAAACTGCTTCTTAGAAACTGCAAAATGGCTGAAAGGTTTTGCAACAGCTTGAAAAGTCCCATTAACTCTATGATATAATCCTTACTGATTTGAATGGTACCATGAAAAAAAATGAACTGTTTTGGTGGCTAATGGCTGTATAGCAGAGATGATAAATGTATGAGAGATAATACAGCAATTTAAGATCTTATTCCATATAAGATCTTATTCTATTTTATGTGGTGTAATTTAATATTACAGAATTTGTAATGCAAGTCTTTAAATAAATTAACATTAATAGAGCTTGAGTTAGTGTACTATGTGTTCAATACTCATAATAAAAAGCTTTAATCTGAAAATAAAATACATTCCAAAACTACTATGCCAGTAAATACTTGTCTGGATAATCTTCCACCAGCACAACAAAAATAAGAAAATAATGCATAAACGGGATAAATTCACTGATGGGAAAGGAGCATAATTCCCAATTATGGGATTTCTAAGCCTTCATTATATCTTTAAATCTTAACTTGCATTAACTAAGTTGCAATGATTATACTTGAAACCAATCTCTTGGGAAACTCCACATGTCCAGCCATTTATTGAATGCATTTTTTCACAAGACCAACTGGATATCTTTCTGGGAATAATTATTTTATCTGACGTTCCACAGATAGATAGAATTATAAATACTACTCTTGCTAAAAATCACTTACTTCAGATATTTTTTTCAGAATCACTCCATAAATGATGTAGAATCTGACGACAGTAATGTACTAAAGCCACACTTCTAATTTCATGATGCAAATTCCATCTGATTAAGTCCAATATCAGAACTCCCATTGAAGGTTACAATACTCAGGTTTTCATTTTCAATCTATGTGCATTAAAAAGAAACAAATGAAAAAAAAATTAAAGGGATATGTAATGGAATAAGCATTTTGATGCAGTAATATTGAGGGGACTCTGAAAGCATTTTGTCACTCATACCATTTTTTTGGCCCTTGAGACAAAACCTGGGAAGGAGATAAACCATGCCATCAAATTTGGAGGCTGTAAACTTTGATTCATAGATGCATCTGATGGTGCTTTCTGTCCTTTCATAGAATCATAGAATCATAGAACCACCAAGGTTGGAAAAGACCTACAAGATCATCTAGTCCAACCGTTCATCTATCACCAATAGCTCCCACTAAACCATGTCCCTCAACACAACATCCAATCATTCCTTGAACACCCCCAGGGTCGGTGACTCCACCACCTCTCTGGGCAGTCCATTCCAGTGCCTGACCACTCTTTCTGAGAAGTAATATTTCCAAATGTCCAGTCTGAATCTCCCCTGCCAAAAATTTTCAAAATTTTAAGAGTAATATTACCAAAATTTTGAAAATGAGAATATGAAATAATGTTGGAATATGAAATAATATGCTTTGGGTTTTAATTTTGGTGGTTTTTTTTTTGTTGTTTGTTTGTTTTTGTTTGTTGTTTGTTGTTGTTGTTGTTGTTAGTTTGGGTTGGGTTGGGTTGGTTTTTTTATATTTTTATTTTTTAATACAAGTCTTTAAACTTTGAATAAGAAAGAAATACAAAAAAAATTTTATATTACATTTTCTCCCCAAATATTTATCTCAAATCTTTATTGTTTTGGTGCCAAATATTTTCATTTTTGACTGTCTATTTGAACTAATTTGTCTATTATTATATTTTGAGAACATAAAATACAGTCTATCGCATTTTCAATTTGTGGTCAAAATTTAGGTTAAAATTGCATATACTTACATCATGTCATTCAATACTGATTACTAATTTATAACAAGTTGCTTTTTATGATCCTAGTCTGAAAAAATTAGTCCTAAATTAGAAATCATCTCATCTATTATGGAAGAAGGAGTGAAATGTCAGTATTTCCATATGAAATTTGCTCTTTTGGGCAAGTTAAGGAGATAGTAGTGGCTTTTTGTCTTCTCTCCTATCCCCATACACAGTTCTACACCTACTGATACCCAATTAATAGTTATCATGGAAGTAATTATGATGTAGGGGCTTCTACTGCTTCTCATTAGAGCATGTTACCCTTAGACACCATACTCTAACCATCGCATACAAAATGGAGCATGTCTCAGTGCTATAATCTTCTCTTTTCTGATTTTAGGAAATGGTGAATCTCACAGAGGAGCTACCCTTTTCATTTAAAATTTTTATTACCTTTTATTAAGATACAGAAAATAAAATTTTGCACAGAAACTGTCATCTGAATACACTTTCCCCAACATTTTTTGCCTTTCACAAACTCCAGATATAATTTGCAAATTTCCTAGTTCTGGCTGGGATAGAACATTTAGATGGTGTACTAAGGGACACAGTTTAGTGGGGAAATATTGGTGGTAGGTGGAAAGTAGGACTAGATGATCCTGGAGGTCTTTTCCAACCTTGGTGATTTTATGATTTTCAGAGTTGTGTTTATGTTTCCATCTATTCTCCATGTTTTGTTGTAGATCATCTGTGGGATCTGGATAAGGGTTATTGTTTTGCTGTAATGTGTAACACTGTCTTGATAATATGATAAAATTACCATTTGTGAGACTAATCTGGTATTTGTACTCGGCATTGCAGTCATCACTGTACTGCCCCAAGGTATGATAGTTATGAGCAGCAGAGTGTGTGGGACAGTCTCTATGTCTGAGCAGGCTCTAGGACAGTGGGTACCTCCAATGCTTTTCAACTTAATGCCTAAACAAGTGCTACTCCAAGCCCTGCAGTTGAACAAAAGAACCAACTTCTGCCATTATCAGCTGCCCCTGTGCACAGGAAGTACATGGGTGCAAAAGTCAGCTCATTTATTAAGGAAAGCATCTCCCATTAAGAAGGGGAAAGAAGAAGATGTGGACAAGGCAGGCTACTCTTGAATCAAGACCATCATGAGAACAGGAGGAAGAGGCAAAACTCTTAAATAAGTCAGTAACCATCCTGGGTGAGCTGCAAGTTGTGCACAAAGGTTTCAATCATTATCCTAGCAAACACGTTGTCACCTAGCTTCTTGGATGCTGAGATAACAGGAACAGTAGCCTGAAACTAGAGAGCAAATAAGCCAAGAAGCTGGGATCCTTCTCTAGGGTAGGGGGTATTTACAAAGTAAGTGGGAAAGGGGTACAAGCCCCCAGCCTCTGGAAGCAATTCCTATCAGGTGGGAGGGAAAATATCCTTTCAAGGAAGATGTATGCTGCCGTCACAAGCGGATCACCATGCAGTGAGGTATCCAGTACCTGAGAAAATTAGCCATGCTGTAGGTGACTTATGGTGACCTAGATAATGACCAGTTATCTGAAGATCCAGATGAAGTTAATGACATGAAAACCCATTTGGAGGAAGTTTGTACAGACTGCACCATCATCACATGTCAACTCATTGGCAATAATGACCTAGAAAGACAGAGTAGAATGAACAGTAGATGAATAGGCTGGTCAGTTCCAGCAATATGAAGGAAGTCTCTCTTCCTCCCTACAGGTCTGCATCTTATCTGTGGAGAAACTTTCTCCAAAGTTCCATCAATTCAAAGAGGACGTGTCCTACTCCCTGTCTGTATGAACCAGTATCACAACTATTAGGAGTAAATGTTCCTCTGCTTGAGAGAGAGGATATAATGAATATACACTACTATATGTTATATGTATACTACTATATGTTATATGTATATGAACTATACTAAATATGCTACTCTGTGGTTCTACATGTATGATCATAGAGAGAATATGGAGAAGTGGGATAGAAAATCTGCCCCAAACTTAGAGGCATAGATATGTGAGTTGCAAGGAAAAACAATGGCAAAAGATTATTTCAGGAAAATTTAAGTAGGCAGTTCCCCAGACAGGGTAGAATGGCTGATTTTACTTTTGATCTTACTAAAGAGATTTCTGACTTGCATTTACAAGAATTGTGTAAAGAATAATACTAAGACTAGAGAGGACTTGTCTTCTATCAGGTGGAGGGAAGGGACAAACAAACTTATTGGCATGTGTGGATTTGATGGACTGATACATCAGAACCACAGGAGTGCAAGATTCTAATGGAAAGCACACAGTGTGTCATATGGGCTGCCCAGGGAGGTGGCGGAGTCACCAACCATAGAGGTGTTCAAGGAACAGTTGAACGTTGTGTTGAGGAACATGGTTTAGTGAGAAATAGTGGTGATGAGTGGATGGTTGGACTGGGTGATCCTGTGGGTCTTTTCCAGCCTTGGTGATTCTATGATTCTATGATTCTGTGATAATGTCACCAAGTTATAAAAGAGCAGAACCTGTGTGTACTACTGGAATGACAGCAGGATCTCAAGCACTAACTAGGCTGAAGTGAACCTAACAGAATGAGTGGCAAAAGCACTCCATTGTGATTGGCCCAGAGGCCAATCTGTGCATCTGTACAGACTACCTCTGGAGAAGGTACTTTGAAGACCCAAAAGGGTATCAGTGAGCTTTTGGTAAGGCTGCTGTGGAGATGGAGTATATTAAGCAGCTTTCTACTTTACGCAGTCTCTCAGAGGACCCTTCTGTTATGGGGTTGCTAAGAGTAGAACAGCAATTGCCAATTGCTACTACAACAGTACACAGACGGCGATATTGCTAAAAACAAGACTCTTATGGTTCCATAAGCTAATTAATCAACTGGAGATCATAGGAGCAATCAGCAAGACCTGTTCATCCTTCAGTAGTCCTATATGGCCTGTGCAAAAGTCCAGTGAAAAGTGGAGGCTAACAGTGGACTACTGTGGCTTGAATGAAGTTATGCCAGTGTTGAGTGCTGCCATGCTGAACATGCTAGAACTTCAATATGAATGACAGTAAAAGGCAGCCAAGTGGTATGCCACAACTGATACCACTTACGCGTTTTTCTCAGATCCTTTGAAGTAGAGTACAGGCCACACTTTGCTTTGATTTTCAGAGGTGTCCTGTATACAGGAATTGACTGCCCTGAGTCTGGAAACACAGCCCTACCATTTGCCATGGATTGATCCAGAGTGCACTGGAACAGCAGAGAACACCTGAATGCAGTACAATGATGACTTCAATGTGTAGGGTAAAATAGAAGAGGGAATTTTTGAGAAAGGGAAGAAAATAGTCAAAACCCTTTTGAATGCCACTTTTGCAATAAAATAAAGTAAGAGTCAGAACCAAGATAGCTGTTCCAAACTGGTCAAATGGATATTCCATACCGTATAATGTCATACTGAAGAATATGATTGGGAGGAATTGGTAGGCTTGGGGCTGCCGCTGTTGGTGTCTAACTTGGCATCAGTCAGCAGGAGGTGAGCAATTGTGTTATGCGTTACTCATTTTGTATATTCTTTTATCACAATCATCATTTTTTTTCCTAATTATTAAACTACCAATCCCATCTCTTTGGCTGTTAATAGCAAATTGATGACTTAATATATCTCATCTTTTATCAGACTAGCAAGTACAAAGAAGAGAAATTATCTTTTCTTTTGTGTTTCATAATTCCAGACTGAAAAGTACTAAACCACTATTATTTCATGAAGAAAACTACAGTCAGAGTTATCAGGTCAAAGGCTTAAACACCAAAAATTAGTAAATTTTTTGTATTACCCATAAGCAGTGGAAAGTCTTATCACTGAAACTTTCAGAAAACAAAATAAGTAGATTCAGGTAAATGTTTTATGTCATCTTGGAGGTAGGTATATCGATGAATAATGTATGTGTAGATAAATCTACAGCTCTGAAAATAAAAGTGCATTTGTTTATTTTTTCCAATAGGACACCATGATGAGTTTGTTGTTACAAACAAACAATATATGAATAAATAAATACAGTAACTATTTTGAAAATTCTCATACCCATGTATAAAAGCACAGTTTTACTTCTCCAGGGGCCCAAGCTGCAACCTGATTTACTGTACCCCACCATTTGGAAGCAATCCCAAGCTACATTTGTTCTGAATTTTATTCCTTGACTTCAAGAATCTGTCTTTAAACGATCAAAGGATCTCTAGACCACTACGGATGGTTTTCCTATGCTTTGTTTTATATAATTCCAGTGACTAGAGAAACTCAACAGTTAAATTTGCAATCAGCACAAATCGATTCAGCAACCATTAAACCAAGTGATCCTGTATGTACTAATGCTAGAAATGCAAAACTGCTTATTAGCATTAATATGACCAACATCTTAGGTTGTACATACCTGGGAAAGTGTTCGTTCAGGTGCTAAGAATGAAATGAATTTTCTTTTCTCTGATATTTTCAGCCATTGGATCCTTCCCTCCCCAAATATAAACTACATATATCCAAATACTTAAATTACAAATGCAAGACATTGCTTTCGACATGTATTCTTCACAGCATCCAGCTGTATTTTTATCCCAAAAAAGAAAGGGAACATGTTCTCACTTCGACCTAGTAAATTAATGTAATCCAAGTGAAGTGAATTTTATAAAATAATACTTCTTCATAAAGATATTAGTATCTCTAAACCCATCTTTCCCTCTAGTGTATGTTCTTTGCTGGATTTCAGAATAAAAACATTCAACCATTAGCCACTATGTCACAAAAATCAGCAGATTGAAAAGGAAGAAGCTTAGAAGTTCTGCTGTCTAATATTCCGCGAGTAAGAAATGTCTGTCAGCTAAGCGGAACGATTTAACATTTACAGGATATTTAAACAAATAATTGATATTTCTTCCATTCAAAACTTGCCTTAAATCTAAACCACTAAAATTGCCATCCCTAAACTTTCTCTGCCAGTAGGAAATTTTTCTTAGTTGCAGCTGAGCATATGATTTACATAGTTTAGGAAACCTATGTATTCCATAAAAGTCTGGAGTTATAGAAAACTTTTTAGTTGTCACAAATTAATTTGAAATTAATCTATCAACATTTAATCTACTTATATCAGTTACATCTAAAGCACTAATTTCCCAAAAGAAACAATTCAATTTCCAATCTGAGGAACTAACACAGTATTATCAGAAAGATAAAGTACTGAGAAAGGAGGAGGAGAATATACTATGGAAACAAACGAACAAAAAATATTTATGTCTTCTTTTTTTTTTTCCTGTAAATATAAGAACTCTTCATGTTTGGAAAGGAGAAAATGGAAACCACACAAATCTTCTAGAAGGTAAGTACCCCTCAGATGAGAAGGGAACATTTCTTTGGAACTAGTATGCTAATGCTCTTTCTTACACTTTTTAATACTTGTTTTACAAGCTATACCCTTCTAATGGGCTTACTCTGAATTCACTTTTCTTGTGCAGGTGTGGCTCCAATCCTGCCCCATGAGCAGTAGCTCATGACTTGCTTCAAGCAACCCGTATGAAGGAGCAGGGTGGAAGTTGAGAGTGCAGGGGAAAGAAGCCAAAGCTAAAGTCCTAATTCCAGATCCTGCAGTATTTCTGAAAAAGCAGTTGGCAAAAGGTACTTGCAAAATTAGCTTCCAGAGTAAGTGTAGAGTGTGAGTACTTTTCAGTGCTTATTTTATCTTTTGGGACTTTTTGTGGTGTCCAGGAAGCGGGAACTGATAATGTTGGACGAAAATAGCTGTTATTGCTGTAATCTGACTTACTGACAGAAATTCCTCAACCTCTTCACCCTGCAGTCAATCAGCCACTTGAATTGACTGGACTTAGGAAAATTCTGCCTGAAGGCGCAATAAAAAAAACTCACTGAAACAGCAGAAGAACTTAGGAAGTCCTGCTTCTACTTGAGACAGAAAAATAATAAATACAGAACCAAAAGTACAAAAAAAACCAAACCAAACAAAACCTTCACACATAAATAAATGTATAATAATAATAATAACAACAATAACACATTTTAATAATACTAGAAGTAGAAATTATCACCTCCCTAAGGTATGTAGAAATTGCTTAGGAGCTTTTTCTAGTACATTCTCTGCAAGAGCCTGAAGGCAAAAAAAAATCTTGAACAGAGGTCCTAATATTCTGTCGTGGCCAATGTTGGAGACCTTACTAGAAAAAGGCTGGTAAGCTACAGTTTCTGGTGGAGTAGCCATCAACTTTTCCCAAGTTTTCCTTATAGTTCTTTGACCCCTGAATTAGATGTAACATGTGGAATCCCTGCTGATGTTTATTATTTTCTCTGTCAGAAGTAACCTGCAAGGACTAGCGGGTCAGTAGTGTTGGAATCCTCGCTACTGATGTGAACTAGGACTCTATACTCATTATCTGCCCCTTAAGTTAGCACTGCTGGCTAACTGAGAAGTTAAATATGTTATCAAGCTCCCTGACGTAATACAAGTCTTAGGAGTTGCCCTGTGTTCCCTGTTCAGATAGTTACTCATTTCATGATGTTTCCTTTCTGTTTTACCTGCATCATAAATTACACTGATAATATCAAAGTTTCATTTAAATAACAGCTTTAATGATCTTTAATGTGAGCTTTTTATTTCTGAAGGAAAATAATGGAAATTGTACTGTTTCTCTATATTTGCAACAATCAAAGACTCCAATAGGTGGCCTTTTCCAGTTCCTACTTGGCATTCCAATTAAAAGGTATATTGCTCCACTATATATTATAATAGTGAAATGTAAAGAAACCAGCTGCAAAGCTCATCCCAAGCCACATGCAGTCACATGCTGTGTAAAATGAAAACAGTAACAAGATTCTTGAAATCATGAAAAAGATGCGTAAAGTACTGTCCTGATGATATAACCATTCTTTCTAGAACAGTGCTCTGCAGTTGCACATTAGCATAATTAGAAATATCTTGTAATCAAGTATTTGGAAAAGCTAGGTGTTTATTCAGCAATTATTTTATTTTAGTTCAAGGCAGCAAAATAGCAGCAAGGTAATTACCTATTATGATACATCAAATTTTATGCACACCACTAATTGTATTCTGCAATACTTCTCAAACATCAGTATACAAATGAATTTTTTAAAAGTAAAATCAGGATCAAGTGGCAAACCCAATAGCGTAGATATCTGTAGTGAAACTCAACTAATAGGTGTTACCATACTTATATTTTTCTGTTGTCCTTTATCTGCTATACAAAAATTTTGTTCTTTTTAGAACCTGGTTTATGTACTCATTTACAAAATATGTTCCTATAGGATACTGAGAAATCTAAGGATTTGTAATAAATCTCACACGAAGCTTAATGATATATTTTGTGAAGGGTTTTCCTAAGAGTTCTGTTTTCAACATTGCATTAAACTCCAATAGAATCAAATTGCTGTAGTCATGTTTTTCCACATTCTTTAAAAATTATTATTTTTATTTCTACATATGTTTTGTCTTGCTAATATCCGTGACAATGGAAGTGTAATCAGATGCTTTTATAAAAGGTTTTTTTAAAATACTCAAGAAACCAATACATCTTAAATTCACACACATGCCATTCACACAGCCAGTAAGCATGAAATAAGATTGTGCTTCCTAGCCAATCTGAGGGAAGGATAGTACAGACATGATACTTTTTTAATGTACTGGATGCTGTGAAATAAAGCACAATAGATCACAGCAGGCATATTTAAAATGCTGAGATGCTGTATCACTATAGGCCTTCTCTCACCTAGCAATGACTCAAACAGTATCCAGGAAAATGAACTTCGCAGCAGAGCACTTCCTGCGTGGCTAGTCCTGATCCACTCTGTGAACTGAAGCTCTCCAGCAGCAAGTCCGAATGGGACCTCCATTGCCTACCTATGAAAACTTCCTACACAATTAAAGATGAAGAAAATACACTGAACTCCACCTGTTATTAGCTAGCTTCCCTTAGGGATTATTGTACTTTGCCCAAACTCAAAAATGACAGCTTTAAAATACACAACAGTGTTTCATGGTGGCACACATGACTAAGTTTGAAGGATCAGTGCAGTAAAGAACTCATATTCACTTTTCTGGATTGCAGTCTTTGTAAACTGAATTGTGTAATTTGTAAAAAACTTCAACAGCGTTTTAGATGCTGTCGTTTTCATCTAGTTGGCTCTTTCTCCTGCTTTTTTTTTTTTTTTTTTTTTTTTTTTTTAAATTCACTGAAGGAGATTCCATTAGACCATTAACTAGCACATAAGATAAACATTGTTTTGCGTGAAGTGAAAATTCATAAGAATATGGAAAGTTGTAGAAAATTAATAGCCAGAAATTGTACTTTGCTTTTTACTTTGCTTCTACACTCCTTCCTTCCTTCTCATCCCCTGCCCAGATTTTTCATATACTGTCATATGACTCAATCAAATTTGTTAACACTACGTGATTGTTCAGCAAGTTATACTGAACACAGAGCAACACATTTGAAAGTGCCACAAGCAGTACTCTGAAGGAAAAGCATGATTTACAATTCTCATTTCTCATCAACACCTTTAACTTGAAGGATTTTTGAATTCAGTCCTAGTAAATGTAACCTACCTCGCTAATAGCACTAAGAATTTTCTTTTGTTAAGTTATTCTAACTTATTTTCACTAATAGAATTTAATGTTTAAAACTATAAGGAAAGATCATATGATCAGGATAAATAAGTTTAATTGGTCACATAATATTCAGAAGTGAACACTTTTTGACCAATTCCAAGGGGGAAAAAAAAGTCACATTTCTTAGCTGGAATAAAATTATTTTCAACACATATCTTGAAGAATGAATACAAGACAAAGATGATGGACAGTGTAACAGATCCACAGACCACCAGCTCAACGTCTATTGACAACAGGAACAGGCTGCTCATTCCTGACCCTTTGTGAAGGTAATCACTGAACAAGAAAATTTTACAACAATTCTGATAGATGTATTTGTCCTTCTTTAGGTCAAAAAGAAATAGGGTAAAATTACCACACTTTTTCTTTACGTTCATTATCAATTCAAAAGTCTATGAAAACTTTTAACAGCTGCTGACCAAAGAGAGTACATAGATGTGTGGAAAAGGCTAGTTTTGGAAAAGAGTACCTATCTCTTCAGATCAAAAGAACTAAAGAAACAGACAAACAAAAAATAAAAGTGACCAAGTTGGATGCCTTACCTTCATCAAAAAATGTATGAAAATGTTGGATTTTAGCATGGTTCCACTAAATACAATAAAAATTCATTTTGCTCAGATTTTCATGGTTAGATTTCAATTCTAACAAAATCTAGATACTCAAGCAAGTAAAAAAGATAACTTACTACTAAAAAGCCCCTCAAGGATCCTCACAAGCAAGACAAAGGTGATATATTTCAACACTACAAGATAAAGAATTAAATAGTATGTACTTTATTCAATTTCTTTTTTGTGTGTGTGTATGTTGTTTTTATTTTATTTAACTGCACCTCAGTTTCTATTTGCATATTAACTAAGAGAAAACAGACATCAAACTAAATAGTACCCAATTTTGATTTTCTTTAAGGCTAAGAGACAGAGGTCTTTTTGTGCAGTGACAATCTCAGTAATTCCACTAGTATGGGAGAAGTCCTCTCAGTCTTTCCTACCTACTGATTAATAACCTATTCCTGGTCTGTGGTGGCACATATATCCACAGTGGCACACATACACTCCATTACTGTCTGAGATATCAAAAGTTTACTTAATTTGAGACATGGTTATTTTTAAAAGAATGATGTGGACTGTGGTAACATACACATAAAACTGCATACATTGCAGGAATGTTTCCAGTTATATGACAGAGGGTGTGTATCTTTCAAAGGAAGGGAGAAATGCATAAAATAATGGCAGTTCCAAGGGAAGAAGAAAAAAAAAAGGAAAAGAAAAAAGAAGAAAAGTTACATAAATGTGAAAAGCAAATACTTTCAATGTGAAAAAAATAAACATAACTTACAGTTGACCCCAGCCAGCTTTAATTTATGGGGTGAAAATGGGACACACTCAAACTATCTTATACAACCATAACACTGAAAACCATACACACATTTAAGGACTCAGTAAGAGCGCTAGTTACTGAACAGGTTTTTTCATATCTATACGACATGCATACCTTATTTCAGTTTAACATTGCTATAAATACAATCAAACAATATCAGTTCTGAAAATATGCACACACTAAATCATAGTGTGCAGAATAGAAATAGAAGCTTGTGAAATTACCTTGAAAACATTTCTTCAAAGTAAACTTTATACAGTGGTTAGTATTAGAGACATTGTGTTTTGTTTTGTTTTTTCAATAGGTAAACACCAAGATTTTAGCACATAACACCCCATCGATATCATTATATAATACTGTTAAAGATGCAAAATGACAGAAGAACAGTTGAATTACAAAAGGATAAAGATACAAAACTGGACAAAATGAAGTAATATTGAAAGAATATTTCTTATTTACTAATTTTATAGGTATGGAAATATACATAGGTTGCTCTGAATGTAATGTTTCCTGTTTTATTTCCATGGAAACTACAACAGATACAAAGAACACAATAGCACTACTTGGCAGAGCAAATTCTTAGCTACAAAACACAATTTTTCAACATAGTCACCACCATTAGGTCAACAAGGTCAACCAGGGGATCAGGCCCAGTCAGTGTGAGTTTACGAATGGTAGATCCTGTCTGACAAAGCTGATTTCATTCTATGACAAGGTGACCCGCTTAGTGGATGAGGATAAGGCTGTCGATGTGGTCTACCTGGACTTCAGTAAGGCCTTTGACACTGTCCCCCACAACATTCTCATGGAGAAGCTGGCTGCCCATGGTCTGGATGCGTGTACGCTCCACTGGGTGAAGCACTGGCTGGATGGCTGGGCCCAAAGAGTTGTGGTCAATGGAGTTGAATCCAGTTGGCGGCCAGTCATGAGCGGTGCCCCCCAGGGCTCAATACTGGGGCTGCTTCTGTTTAACATCTTCATTGATCATCTTGATGAGGGGATTGAGTGCACCCTCAGTAAGTTTTCAGATGACACCAAGTTGGGAGAGAGTGTTGATCTGCCTGAGGGGAGAAGGGTACTACAGAGGGACCTGGATAAACTGGATCAATGGGCCAAGGTTAACGGCATGAGTTTCAACAGGGCCAAGTGTCGGGTCCTGCAGTTTGGTCACAACAACCCCAGGCAACCCTACAGTCTTGGGGAGGTGTGGCTGGAAAGCTGCCTGATGGAAAGGGACCTTTGTGTGCTGATGGACAGTCGGCTGAATATGAGCCAGCAGTGTGCCCAGGTGGCCAAGAAGGCCAATGGCATCCTGGCTTGTATCAGGAATGGTGTGATGAGCAGGACTAGGGAAGTCATCCTGCCCCTGTAACTTAGCCCTGGTGAGGCCTCACCTCGAGTACTGTGTTCAGTTTTGGGTACCTCAGTACAGAAAGGACACTGAGGTGCTGGAGCAGGTCCAGAGAAGGGCAACAAGGCTTGTGAAGGGCTTGGAAAAACAGCCCTATGAGGAGAGGCTGAGGGAGACAGGGCTGTTTAGTCTGGGAAAGAGGAGGCTGAGGGGAGACCTTATTGCTCTCTTCCAGTATCTGAAAGGTGCTTACAAGCAAGAGCCGAGCGGGTCTCTTCTAACTGGTGACAGGTGACAGGACGAGGGGAAATGGCCTCAAGTTGCGCCAAAGTAAGTTTAGGTTGGATGTTAGGAAACACTTCTTTACAGAAAGGATAGTTAAACACTGGAATAGGCTCCCCAGGGAGGTGGTTGAGTCACCGTCCCTGGATGTGTAGAAAAGCTGTTTGGATGTGGTGCTCAGAGATATGATTTAGCAGAGGGTTGTTAGAGTTAGGGTACTATGGTTAGGCTGCAGTTGAACCTGATGATCTTTAAGGTCTTTTCCAACCTGAGTAAGTCTATGATTCTATGATTCTATGATTAGCTACACATTTTCTCCAGCAATGAACAAGAACCTACATGTCATGCTTGTAAAAATCTGCAGGGCTGTCTGGAAAGTGGCTTGTCCTTCATATTGTTGCCACCACTGCTGAATTGCACCAGCTGGTGCTTTTTTTGACATCCTTTGTTTGTTCTCCATAAATGTTCAACAAGCATCAATAAATATCAAGAGGTGCAATTTTTTCAACACAGAGGAATTCAGTTACATACCTTTGCATCATATGCATTTCTATGTCAGATGTCATTTAGTCAGAGTGCCTCTCTACTGCCATCTGTCACACAGCAACAAAGTTTAGTAGAATGTTGGTAGAAATGTTCACCCCCTACTTCCATACCACCAACATCTGTTTCTGACGTTGCGTGTCAACTTAATACATTAGGAGGCATTAGTTTTAGAGCAGATCTCATATGAAGCAGCTCTGCTAGTGGGAAAAGCCTCATAAAAGAGACTCTAAAATTGTGTTATGGACCAGATGAACTATAGATTTGATCTGGTTCCTGATGAAATGTTGTTTCTTTTATAGTAAAAAGAGAGATTGGTTTTTCCCTTATGCCATTGTGAGATCTTTTAAATTCAAAATATGCTTTCTTATCAAATAAAAAGATGACAAGATTCAATTTCTAAAAAAAAATAATAATAAAAAAAATAAAAAAAAATCTGCAATATTACTACTCAAAAAATATATCTGCAATTTTACTCCTCAAAGCACTGTAGTTGTTTGGGATCAAATAGTTATTTTCTAAGTTCTACAGGATGCTACACATTCCCAGATGGCATGAAGTTTTACATTCTTGCAATTCATTTCATATAAAACATTTTACCATTAAATGCTTTGGTAATACAAAATGAATCTACAAAACTTGTCATTGACATTCCTTAAAGAAATTTAAACTTGATTCCATGGATCAGTTGAGGAAAAGCATGAAGAAGCAACTTTAAAACAAACAAACAAATAAACAGGTCATCATTTAGTGTACTAAAGGTCAGCTTAATGTGTTGAACTCAAGGGAGCAGCTTAAAAGGAATTAAACAAATTCAGAATTCTTTGATCTCAGTGGGAGCTCAAAATTCTTGGTGGATAAGACATCTAACAAAGAATGTTCCAGATAATATGTTATGTTCCAACCATTAGCAAGTATAGATATTTGAACTCTCACAGATAGAAGCATTTCATTATAATGTATTGAAGCATATTCTCTGTGTGGTGTTTCACATGTATTAAACATGACAGCATAATGATTTGTGCAGTGTTATTTCTGTAAAGTTATGAGCTGCACATTCCCATTGAACCAGTCCCTGTATCCCTCTTCAAATTTTGAAAATGTGTGCCAACAGCTGCTTTGTTTAGAAACTATCAAGGCCTTTTTTTCTTCTTCTTTTTCTTCTTCATCCTCTACAAAAACAGATACTTCTAATTATTAGAGCAAACTCTTGAAACATGACTAAAATTTGCTATGGGTTTATATTGTCCTGACTCTGAATCTCAGAGGCTGAATGGTAAGAAATTTTTTGGAGGTTGTGAACTTCAAAGTGGCCTCAATTGTGTGACATCTGCTTAGGACTTTACCATTTTGTAACATAGCAACTTGAATTCTTTCTAAATCCCATTAATTCTACAAAGCAGTGTTTATAGATGTAAAGAATGGGAACTGTACTGGGGTTGCATGAGATTTGTATCTTTATCAAACATACATAAATTCAGAATAAAATTATATCTAAATCAATTCATTTCTCAATATTGTAAAATGCATAAATATACACATATACATACATATATACATACATATATATATATACATATGCATACATATATAGGCTGCTAAATTATACTTAACTCTGAGTCAGTGACCTATTTATCAATAAAGAAAAATCTTGAAGTGAAAGCTTACAACCAAACATTGGTTCTTTACCTTAGAAGTGCAACCAGTGTTTCAGTAAATTGAAACATGCAGCACAATATTAATACACTTCTGAAACAGGGAGATGAAATTTGTAGTTTAAAAATATTTAGACCAAAAATAAGCACAAAGAATATATTACATTATTTCAAATATGTAAATATGAAAAAGAATCGATACACAGTTTAATAAGTTCACTGAATTTCAACATGCTATCTGTGAATTTGCTTGCTGAAACATACTATCTTTCACATCGTGACAAGGCAAACTTCCTAGTTTCTTTGATGTCAATTTAGCTTCACTCTAATTCTGTTTGAAGCTAAATGTTGATTCATGTTTTGTTTTGTTTTGTTTTGTTTTTCCAAAACTGACTCTTTTTAAAGATGTCTACCCTTGAACTGCCTATTGACATACCAGGCAGTCACATGAATGCGGATAGAATTCTCACAGAGCAAGAGTTATTAAATGAAGAATTCAGCACAGTTAAATGTTTGCAACTTAATAGAAATATATCCTCATCACAGGAGAAGTAATTTAATAGACATAAACTACCTACTTGATATGAAGCTTCTTCATTTGCTCCTGTCAGGTATTTATATGCACAAATAGCATTCCTTGGAGTCTTCTCTTCTATAAGCTCTCAGACGTATTGCTGAGAAGGACTAGGGGCTCTTGGTTAATTAAAAATTTTGACATGAACAAGCAGTGTGTGCTTGCAGACCCGAAGTCCAGGAGTATCTAGGGTTCCATCAGCAGAGGGGTGGACAACAGGGTGAGGGAGGTATTGTCCCTCCCTAATCTGCCCTCATGAGGCCCTAGCTGGAGTACTGAGTTGAACTCTGGGATCCCCTGCACAGGAAAGATATGGAGCTTCTGGAGATGGTTCAAAGGAGGACCAAAGAGATGATCCAGGGGCTGGAGTACCTCTCCTGTAAAGAGACCAAAGGCACTGAGCTTGTTCAACCTGGGAAAGAGAAGGCTTCAGAGAGACCTCATTGCGACCGTCCAATATGTAAAGAGACTACAACCATGAGGGAAATAAACTTTTTACATGGGCAGATATTGATAGGATAAGGGGGAATGGTTTAAAAGTGAAGGAGGGGAGATTTAGACTAGATGTCAGGGGGAAGTTTTTTACTGAGAGAGTGGTGAGGGGCTGGAACAGGCTGCCCAGCAAGGTTGTGGATGCCCCGTCCCTGGAGGTGTTAAAGGCCAGGTTGGATGGAGCCCTGGGCAGTCTGACCTAGTACTTGATCTAATGACAGGCAACCCTGCCTGTGGCAGGGGTTTGGAACTTGATCCCTGAGGTCTCTTCCAACCCAAGCCATTCTATGATTCATCATATGAAAGAGGCTCCAATTCCTTAATTATCTTTGCAGCGCTTCACTGGATTCACTCCAGTAAGCCCCTATTCTTCTTGTACTGAGGAGCCCAGAACTGGTAACAATTCTTTGTGTCTTGCCAGTAGTGAGTAGATCACCCCCCTCAATCTCCTGGCACTAACGTTCCTCATGCAGGTGGTGCTGGCCTTCTTTTGTGTGAGGATGTATTTGGTTTGTTATTTAAGAGGTCTCCAAGATCCTCCGTAGAGCTAGTTTCCAGCTAGCCATATACTAGTGCTTAAAGTTAATCTTCTCAGTCTACAGGATGTGCCTCTTATTGAATTTCAGAAGATTCCCCTCAGCCTAATTTTGCATCCTATCAAGATCCCTTTTTCTCACAGTTTCATATTATTTGCAGACTTACTGAGGATTCATCCTGTCCCACTGTCCAGGTCACTAATACAGATGCTAAGCACTATTGGTTCCAGTATCAAGACCTGTGTTACAGTACTTGCAATTTGCTTCTAACAGGAATTTAAGCCAGTTTTAACTTTCTGGACTCAGCTTTTCAGCCATTTTCTGATCCACATAATTATGCAGTTATTTAGCCTGTGATTTGTCAGCTTGCCTATAAGGATATTGTCAGAGACATTGTCAAAGGCTTTGCTAAATAGTCATTAAAAAAACAACACTGCTCTTCTCTTGTGTACCAAATCATCTCATGGGTATGAACCTCAGGGTATGAGGTTCATTAGAAATTACTTCATAAATCCATGCCAACGTCTGGATGGACATCAGTGACTAGTGGTGTCCCTTGCATCTGTACTGGGACAGATGCTCTTCAACATCTTCATCAGTGGCATCAACAGTGGGATTGAAGGCACTCTCAGCAAGTTTGCAGATGACACAAAGCTGTGTGGTGTGGTCTACAATCCTGAGGGACGACATGCCATCCAGAGAGACCCAGGCAGCCTTGAGCAATGAGTCCAGGAGAACCTCACCAAATCCAGGATCAAGGTCTTCTACCTGCATTGAGGCAAACCCCACAACCATTACAAGCAATCAGTACTATCTGGAGCTCGATTCCAACACAGATGATATAAAAAAATGCAGGCAATTCTGTCAAAGTACAGAATCTGGTTATACGCCCTTAAAACAGTATTACTTCTGTATTTCATTAAAGAGAATTTTATTACAAGGCATGGTTTATATTTAGTTGATATTTTTCTGGCATGAAAGCTATGAGGCAGAAATTGCTACCATACTCTATGCCATATAACATCATTTAACCTGTTCACAAATTCATGTAAAAGATATTTTGGAAAGCTGAGGAACTCTAATCAGGCTAATATACAGAGAAATCTCTAGGAACTTTTCAATTGCATGTTTTTGAATCACCCATCAAATAAAGTCTTTCATTCTCTTGAAAAAGGATGGGTACTGCCATTCCCAAAACATAAAAAGGTAGATTGCAAAAATTCATAAGATTTATTCAAAGTTTAAAGAAAAACAACAGAATCTAGGATGCTTCATCTGCTCTATCAATTGAATCCTTGTATTACTGTATGTCCATATGTAAAACACATTTTCTCAGTAAACAGAGAAGTAGATTTTTCTTTTTTCTCCTTAAAAGAAAAAAAAAAAAAAAAAGTGAAAGGAAATTTACTCATTTGATCTCTTCATTCCAGCATCTGAGACTTTAACAAACCACAAAATGTCACAGCATTCCCCACAAAATGAACAGACTAGAAGCAAGGATACGCTGGCACCCTTGAGAAATTACATTTCTTCCAGGTCTTGGTACAGCTTGGAGATCACATCTTCATGGGATCTGAAGCACGTGATTGGTGCTCTTGGGTTTTACGGTTAGTTATGTCTGCAGAGCCTATTATCTGTCAAGTAATGTCATTGCAGTATAAGCTATTCTGTTTCAACAGAAGTTGTAACCTTGGGCTTTAAACCAATTGCTAGCATGCTGTATATTTTGCCTACAACTTCCACACTGGCAAACACATTGAGCTGTATATTTATATGGAGCTTTAGTGTTTTCCATAGAGCACACTGTGCAGATATTATCATCTAACTATATGATCACCTTAAATATACTAGGCCAAATTTCAGCACAACTAAAAAATTATTTGATTGCAACCTGTTGATTTAACAGGAGCTAAGACTAGAATTTGTATCAGAATATGACTCTCTGCCTCATTAACTGTCCTGCACAGCTCTTTATCAAGCTCAGGAGGAAAACAAACAAACAAACAAACAAAGAAAACAAAAACAACAACAAAACAACAACAACAAAGACAAATTAGTGAATAAAGAAGAAATAGTAAGAGAAAAGAGCATTCTTGAAGATTTCTGATGAGCAGAGATACTGAACACTAAAATGGATGGAAAAAAGATACAAAAAAAACATTCAACAACTATGTAAAATGCTTGTAAAGCACATTTCATTATTGACATTTTGAAATACAATGACTATACTTCTACTTTATAACTTATATTTTACATACTATTATTAATAGTTATTTTTCCTATATTTTATCTCATGGAAAAGAAAAAAAAAAAAAAGCTGAGAAGCCTGTAGAATTTTTTTTCTCTAACAAAATATAGGATTTTATCCTGATGTATTAAATTTGGGTTCAATTTATTCAAATCAAAATATCAGCATGTGCTGCAGTTATTAAACTACCTCATTGGAAAGACTCAAAGTTAAAATTCAAATCTGACTTTAACTGTTTCATATTTCAAGTAAAAATATCATAAGCTATAACATAAGGCTTTGACAAAAGATGGTTAGCGCAGTAGGTCCAGGTTTCTAATATAAGTGATTCTGAGTTATATTCATGCAGTCTGGGATAGTTTAGAGCAGTTTCTTGCAAGGAGATTGCCCTTATAAAATAATAAAAGAAAAACAGCACATTTTGTGCACTTTTCTCAAGCACAGAACATAAAGTCTAGAAAGCTGGTTAGAATTATGAACTAATTCTGAAAATCCTAGTATAGTTCAAGAGTGACATTCAGATACTCTGATTAAACCTCAGATGAGCATGTAGTTTGGCCAACCGAAATTAAATAGTTTGTAACCCTCACAGATCATTAAAGAGACAGGTGTCTGTGGGAAAATGTTTCAAAGACTTCCATTTCATCCCCCTTTCCCCCCCAGTCCATGTTCTAAAGAGTCATTTACTAAAGTAAATCTGGAAGCTTTTCCTACTTTTCCTTTTACATGAGGCTTCTAATCAGCAAGGTGTAAATAACCGAGGAAATTGTCATATACTGGTACGATAATGTTAAAAAGTGTAAGATCAAATCTTTCATTGAGTGGAGCCTTTAGACAGTGAAACACTTTGTTGTGTTCATATTAAGGCACTCAATTCTTTGAGAGACACCTCAGTTCTGACTAAAGAACCTAGCCTCTGTTCATCAACTGGTGGGCCAAAAAGGTGAGCACCAAGCTGAACAATCTGTAGATTCACAAGAAGACAGAAAATTTACGTTTGTATTTTAACCTTTCCTCACAGAGGATCTGATACTCTCCATTCTTTTCTAGAGGCAGACAGCCAAGACAATACTGTTTTACAAAGTGGACATGGAAGTGCTGATGCACAGCTTTGCTTCAACATGCAATACTGTGTGAGGAAAGCACTTACCTAGAGTGAAAAACCAAGCAGCAAAGCCTTCCACTCCTTGGCAGAAGAGAGGTGAGCCTGCAGCAGAGAATCAGTAGCCTAAGAGAAGTTGTTGGTTGTTAGATTCCACCAGTCCTGTTTTGCCATCTCCTTCACACTCACTTCCTTTAATGCTGCTAGAAAGTAATGCCTTTAAAGCTACATACTTCATAGGTAAAGATCTACATTTCAGGCAGTATAACAGTTTGCAGGAGACTCCTGGTCTAAATCAGCAGGTTGAGCCTATCCTAGATTTTCTGCAGCTTAATGCTTTAGGAAGTGCACACCATAACTATAGGAGCCAAATACCAGGCAAGGATATTTTCAGTTAGAAAGGGTATTGGAGATGGGGTTTCACTGTGTTATCACAGATCTTGCAAAGGTTGCTTAATGTTTTGGCACAATTGTTCTCCACAATGCAAAGAACACAATGTTAAAACCTGTCTCTCCCAAATTATTTCAGCATGGAGGTTCATCTCACCCCTGAGAAACAAGAAGCCTCTGCTTAGCAGAATATCTGATGAAGTATTTCATATCTATTTTGTGTCCTCTTAATTAGTCACACATCATTATATTTAGACCTCCACCACCATTTGTATTTTTAATGAAACAAAGAGTCATTGCAAGTTTACAACCTATCAAAGAAAACCAATTTATTTCTTTCCACTGATTATGCTGAGGGGAAAGAATAATTAAAAACCTTGCAAAAGGTTTATCGTTAGTGGTTGGAAACAAAAATACATTCTTTCAAAGAAATATTCATGCATTTAAGTATTTTCAGTAGAAATACTGCCTTCAGTTTGTTTTCACACAAAATATGAGAGTCTTTTGGAGTTAGTGGATAAATTTGCTCATCTCTTTCTGTATTATAAGGCAAAGATAAATAAGTCTTTTTCACTCAATCTGCTGAGATAACTTGTGCCCATGCCGAAAGGTGATCTGTTCTAATCAACTTCGTGAAGTCTGATGGAATTACACCGAACATATTTCATACCTGACACAACTACAGAATGATACAGTTCAGGACAAACAGTGGTGACCTGAATAATACATGACAGACAGATGACCGGGTGAGAAAAGTAATTTTTCACCTACACCACTTGAGTTTCTTTATTAAAGGCTGAGACATATTTGATGGAAAGAAGGCTGCTTTGCCAGCTAAAAGCTGGTGTGTTTTATTAATAGCTCAGTCAGTATTCCCTTGCCATTTTACTACTTGAAACATTATTTTGACAATAAAATACTGCATGCATCTAGTTTGCATGGAAAGTACCATGGAAAATACCACCAACACTACTAAATGGAAATACGAAGATTTAAGAAATAAAGTTTTAATTATTTACCTGTTAATTCTTAATAGCTACACAAATTTAGAATTTGGTGTAGAAATTGTCCTCAAAGAGAACGGTGTTCTGGAAAAAAAATAACTATGTAATCACAGGAGAATATAACAAGTATATGGGTAGAAATTATCTTTCCCATGAGCTTGCAAGTAGGTAAAATACATTTAAGAAGAAATGTACTTTTCATAAAAGGCAAATAAACGTTTTCTGTAACTTAGAGTATTTTGACAAAGAAGGTTAAATAGAGGACAAACAATAATATCTCAAAATTTGGCCTGTGGAAAGGTGGACTGCTTCAAATAGTTCTGTGTCTGAAGCCATATCAAGTTTATCCTTGGCTGTATTTTTTCTCCTCAGACAGCAGCCAGGACAAATAGTTTTCTGCAAATTCATAGTGTGTGATACCAGTTATTCCAAAGGGTAGACAGCAAGCACATGCTTATATTATAGTGATGATGCTTGTTCCATCTATTTAACGTGGGGCCCTTTCACCTATCACTGATATCATGAACTCACAAGAATCTCTTTTCTATGCTCGAAAAAAAATTTAAACTTGAAATTTCAGAAACATTTGGTGAGTCAGATCTACTTGCTGCAACAGAAAAACATTTCAGATATATTTAAACTACAATTCTTCAGTTATTACTTTTGTAGTAGCCTATTGAAGATAATTGAATGCACATGTCGTACTGAACATAGACAAAAAGCTGCTGTAAGTTTAAATGTTAATAGAAATGTGTTCATAGACCAAGAAATCATTACTATATTGTCACAACTCTTTCACTAGAAAGGATAAAAAAACTTGTTCCTTGATACAAGAAAATATAGAAAGAATTTGTCTGAGAGAAATAGAATTAAAGTATGCAGTGCATGATATTGGACAGCTTTTTTGGTAGCATTAAAGGCATTTTATACCTTTATAAAATTTAGATACAGCCTAAAAGGTATAGTGTTTAATCACACCTGCAATAAATTAAACTTGTTACTGAAGTTCTTCTAGATCTTCAGATAGCTTTAAAGTCCTCTATTTTCATCTACATAAATACATATATTGAGTATATAAAGATATTTATTGTATATATATAGATATAAATATATTTTGTAATACAAACACCTTTTTCACTCAGGAAGATTAACATTTTAGATTTTATTAGGTCTTTTCAGACAAAAGTAGAACAACTACAAGGAAACAGATTCCTCTCACAAGCTTGTGGGCTCTTTCTTACATCCAGCTACAAACAGTTCTTCATGCAAAGAAGATTCAGCGTCTCTGATGAAGCCCACAGACCCATTCTAATTTGTATGAATTTAGCTGAAATATTTTTAAGGATAGTATGCTGTATTTCTCAATAGGGAATTTCTTGACAAAAGTTGCACAAATATACTTTCTCAGATGAATTGTTTCAGCAGCTTTCTGTGATATGCAATTAGCCAAGAAAATCATGAGTAATAACAGCGTACAAAAGCATCTTCAAGCTATCATTCTTTTATGAACATTCTTTTAAAAATGCTGTTGATCACAAATTCTTGTGGAAAGAATATGGTTGCAAAGCCAAAAAGCTTCAAGAGTTTTCCATATCATGTACAGGATGATATACTTGGATATACTTCCATACACTCGGAAACTGGTGACAAAATCTTTGGTAGGGGTTTTGGGGCTAAGGGACAACGTAAAATCTAAAAGTCTCTCACTAATTTGCTGGATAGAAATTCAAGCCTTAATCTTGTATGTCTGATCTTCAATTACTATGATCAAATATGACACAACACACACAGTTTTATATCCAAGAGACTGCTGGAAAACCTTTTTCCCTTACAGTGAGGGAAAGCGTGTTAAAATTTTTGAATTCTTTCAAAATAAACAAAGAAAATCCTGTATGTCATCCAGTCACTGCTTGAGTTGAACGCAGTGAGGAATAATTTTAAAGGTTTTGTGGATTTGATGTTTCTTACCATAACAGCAATATCATTATGAATTGCTACTTTTCTGAACTGAACAGAGATTCTTCGTCTTACAGAGGCTTTCAACATGAGGATATTTTATTTGTAAAGAGTAGGTGTATTTGTTTCACATCAAAATACAGATTTCTTCTCAATTTGAACTCTTTTTGCTGGAATAGTGCGGCATATCTATGTCTTTCCATAACAAAAAAACCGAAGGTTCATTAGTTGAGCTTTAGAAAGTATAATACATCTGCCAGAAGCTGTTGGCTATTGGCAGTGACTAGGCTAGAAATGTCTGAGTTCCTTTAGCAATCAAACAAAGTTGGCTTAAAGCCCTTATATCCAAACATGGATTTATTTATTTATTTATTTAAAACAATACTTTCCTAGTAATCTTTGGAAGTCAAATGTTTTCCTTCTGTAAGCACTGTTTTTATACACACAGCAAAAATATCCAACTTCCTGCCAAGAATACAAGTTAAATCATTACAATACACCCAGTAATGGGGTAGCAAATAAACATTATGATGTTAAAAATTACCAAAGATCACCTTGCAGATCAAAGCATATAGCTCCTCAAATCAAATCAGGCTCAGGGTGTCCTGTAGACAGTCCTGCCATGAAAGTCATGAAAGCACCGCTAAAATAATTATAAAATCACAGAATCATAGAATCCTTAGAGTTGGAAGGGACCTTTAGAGATCGTCTGGTACATCTCCCCTGCAACAAACAGGGACATGCACAGCTAGATCAGGTTACCCAGGGAGTATATATATGAAGTATAAACTTGTAGATGACTGTTTAATAAAGTCCACTGATCTTTTGTACTGTTAGTATTAGGTGTCTGCCATAGTGTTCTGGCTAGATATTATAAATACCAATTGGATATGTGGATATCTCTTCTTTCCACCGTTTTTCCTTTGGCATATTCTGGTCACTGTGTGGTTGTTGCTAAAATGCCCTAAGCCAGGAAGGCCCAAGAAAAGTTCTTTCCAAATTCCATAACATTTCTATTCTAAACATAATTGTTAATCCATAAACCATTATCTGCTATATAAAGATTATCTGTAACAATAAGGCCTAATGTTTATTATATAATATCAACATTTCCATCATAATACCATTCTCCAGTTCCTATTTAAAGATGACAGTTCTTGTCCTCTTCACATAATGGCATCTAGCTCTGCACCTATAGAAGTTTCAAATTTTTGTTTATGAAAGGACTTAATTTACCTTGCTACAGATCCATTTACTTTTGTCTCTGTATCAGAAAAGAATATGTTATTACTCCTGTATTCATAAATGCAAGTGACTGTAATTAAACAAATATGCAAATGAGAACAGATATTGTGGTTTTTTCCTTCTGTTAACCACCAAGAAGTAGCAGTTGGTTAACACATATTTGCAGTTTTAAGAATCTGCCTTCACTAAATCCTGAGAACTTCAGAGTATTACACTTTACACATAGGTGAAACTTTACTTAACATGATCAGGCAGATATTTATTAAATTACTTCATTTATTTTGAAGATCAGCTTTCATTTTACTGCTTCTCAGTTCTAGGTTTTGTTTTGACTGATTTTTACCATTATGCACTTTCATTTCTTCCAAGAACTCCCTTAGAAAATTTTCAGCAAATCACTTATGTATCAGATCCCTAAAAGCAAGGAACTGTACTGTAAATACTTGAGCTGCACCTGTCATTAAGGGTGGATAGTGATAGGACAAGGGGGAATGGTTTTAAACTAAGACAGGAGAGGTTTAGGTTAGATATTAGAGGAAGTTTTTCACTCAGAGGGTGGTGACGCACTGGAACAGGTTGCCCAGAGAGGCTGTGGATGCCCCATACCTGGATGCATTCAAGGCCAGGCTGGATGTGGCTTTGGGCAGCCTGGTCTGGTGGTTGGTGACCCTGCACATACAGGGGGTTTGAAACTAGATGATCATTGTGGTCCTTTTCAACCCAGGCCATTCTGTGATTATATAATTAACCAGTAGTTACTTACATATACAATGACAGGGCACTTATCTGACAAAAAAGGATCCAAATTAAGCTGTGAAAATAGCTAACTTCATCAGTTCAACGGAGGAAAATATCTACTATTCATTTATAAAATATTATAATGCTTAAATGTCCTTAATAATCAATAAATAAAATCTAAGATGTAAAGCATGAAAAATAGTAAGACTGGAAGCTTAAGGAGCACCAAGTAAATATGGAATGTTCATCAAAACACTTGCAGAAGAAAATCATAATCTTCCTCAACAAAATTTGTAATTCTTTCTCCAAGAGTATGAAGAATGACATTCTCTTTGCTGTTACAGCCTTTCGTTTTTCAAGTTGACCTCAATCTGTTCTAAGCAAGCAAATAAAATTGAAATTACAGAAAGTAAATGAATGAAGTAAATTTTCCATTTCTATTTCTCCTAGAGGGATTCATGTTACATATATTTGTTGTTTTTTCCCTTTTTAGGAATTAGCATTCTCTTCCAAATTTCTTCCTTGCTAGAGTAATGTTCAGATTACAGCATGCCCCCATTTAAGAAAGAAAATCTACCCCATAGTACAAATTTCTGCAGACAGACGTGTTATCTCCTTATAACATGTCATGCTATATGATTTCTCTGTTCTCTTTTCATACCATTTTTGGAAAATATTATCTTAATTCTGTTAAGTCTGCCATTTATATTTTCTGTAAGCATTACCCTCTGAGGAAAGAAATTGAAATAACTGCTACTCTGGAGGGATACAAACCAAAAAATGAAGACAAGAGCCTATCTTGGAACAGACATTAAGCTTTTAATTATGAGTAAATGCTGAGCTAAGGGGTTAGAATTCCTAAAACTGTAAATCTCATAGATATCAGCAGAAGACAAAAGGACAAGCTCTAAATATCAAAGTTTAATTTAGCTGTTTAAATAAAGAATTACATTTGTAATTGTGTACATTTCAGGCCATACTGTGCTTTGTGATGCATTCCTGCAGGCTTTTAGAGAAATCAGTAAATCAAACTAACATGCAAACATAACATATATCAGAAATTAACCTTTTGGCATCTATTACCTCTTAAACCTTCTTCTCTCCTTTTGGCAATTAACTATAAGTGTCAAGAATGTAAAATGTAAAGCCAAGTTTTGAGCTTGAATGTTAAAAATAATCACTGCAGAAAGACAGTAAGTAAATGTTTTCATTCATCCAAAATTCAGTAGAACAGTATAAAAGTGGAATGTACAAGTCCTATTTAGTAAGGCTTTATATCTTGAAAAAGATTCTTTGTTGTTGTTATTGTTAATTCCTCAAAATCTCTTCTTGATTAGCCTTTCACCTGACATTCAATGGAGAAAAAGAAATGGAATCTGCAATAAATATTTTTTTCCTTTCTCCCTCCTAGAGCATTTTTTTTCTTCTGAGAAGTAGAACTCTATTCTGTTTCCCTATTCAAAATATTCATGATTGCAATTAACATAAACCTAGAATTGATATTGATATCAGTGAGCCAAAGGTGGAGATTTAACAGCCCACATCAAGCTTTCCATTGCCTACCACAAATACACCACTTAGAACACATTAAAGCTTACACAAGCATTATCATAGGGTGAATGTTGATTTCCCTGAAGACCACTCCCTTAGTAAAGCCTTAGTAAAAAAAAGAAATAAAAAATATTTCTTTTTTGTTATTATTATTTCACCAGTATTATTTTACTTCTACTGACAGTACAGCACCAGTCACATTTAATATGTCTTTTTCAAAAGTCCATCAAGTTGGAAAGCTGCTGTCATTGGGTACCTAACCTCCACATCTAGTGGCTCTCACTCTTCTAGTAACTCAGTTAATCTTCTTGCTTTCATCCTTAAATACATGATTTGTACTTAGCACTTACTAAATTTAATCTCACTTCTACTACTACAGTGCTAGTATTGTGTAATTCTCCATGATATTCTATGCCTTTCCATTGGCACTGCTAGGCAGCACTGAGACCACACACATTTCGCTAGAATATTTTGAAGATATATAACAAAGTATTTACTAAAATTAAACAAGCCTCTGGAGGAAAATAAATAAATAAACAAATAAAAATCTTGCTGGATTCTTCTACATCCATTTTCATAGAGGCTTGCTTTTGTTTATGCTTTTTGTTTACCCTTATAGGCGGATGAGGGGGGGAGGGCCTCACATCCTACCTATCTCTACAGCTTTCCTTGCAGTAGCATTTCATAGAATCGTAGAATGGCCTGGGTTGAAAAGGACCGCAATGATCTTCTAGTTTCACCCCCCCCCTGCTGTGTGCAGGTCGCCAACCACTACACCAGACAGCCCATAGCCACATCTATTTCAGAAATGCAGCTAAAATTCATTAGATATCCTGAATTTACTTTGCCTAAATAACACTTTTTTCTTTTCAAATATATCAGAAGATCAGGTGATGGTGACCAGAAGATATCTGCTCTTCTAAGAAGTACTTCTAAAAATATTTTTTATTATTTTTCCTAAAAATACTATGTCTCAGAAGTATTCTTAAGGAAAATTATACACAAGCTACAGTGATTTTCTTTTTTCCTCACCCACATGATAGACAATGGCAACATCTATTCCACACATGAGATGGAAATGTTTCTGTTTGGGGAAATATTTGCTTAATTTTATAAGCTGTAGCTACATTGTTAATTCAGATCTGGTTCTTACGTTTCCAGGGTAAGTGGTCACCTCAGGCCAATACTCTATGCTGTAGGTCTAATAAATGAATAAATACAGTCTTCCACTATACAATATCTGCCAGCTCTCAACTTTCTAAAGTGATACATAGCTTTATAGGAGTACTTCTAGTCACAGCACACAGTCTTGTATGTATCTCACCTCCTCTCCTACTGTCTGTTGATTTTCATGCGGTACCTAGATATCCTATTTAAAAACCCAGTACACCCAGAAGGAATGTAGATGTTTTATCTTAAAGGGAAAAAAAGTTCTAATTAAGAGGTGTAAAGCCTTCTGTTCTACACATTTCCTAAAAGTGGTTAGAGCCAACACTCACAATTTTCCGAGAAGAACACTCCGTCCAGCTACTGTGTGTAGTACCTAAGGGAGTAGAGCCAGTTTTAGCCACTTATAAAACTTGATGTATTTGCAGAGGGGCCAAATACAACAATCGAACGTAGGAACTACAGAGACTCTCAGCAATCCAGTGGTGAAAACTGATGGGTTTGAGCCATTTTTCCATTTAAATGTAATGAGATGTAGTGGGACTTTTAGTCTTTGCACTCAACTTCTAGAAGCTTCCTGTGTGTATTTTCCTTATTTAAGAAAGTTTTTTAATGTTTTGTTTTGTTTCTTCTAAAGCAGTTCCATTAAGCAGTAGCTCCTTATGACAGCAGGAAATATTCTCATGTCAAATACTACTAATAAAAAACACTGACTCAAACATTCTTACAAATCCTAAATTTGTTTATCTAGGTTCCTACAGAAAACTGATCAATATCTTTGTCTTCTGATCAGAGGGAAATAGTAGGGCCCCACTGACTCTTTGGTTACTCTCAGACTTTCAAAAATGGTACACCATAGTGTATTCTTATATTAAACATTGCTTAAGTAGGTGAGAGCATGGTAATTACAGTCTGAAAATGCACATAGGAAAAAAAAATACTACAACAACAACAAAAAACCCAACACATTAAGCACATTCTTCCATGATGGCAAGGATTCTTTCAAAATTTACAAAGACTAATCTTTTTTTTTTTTTTCATAAATTTTAATTTATGCTGACAAGACATGTCTTACTTCGGCCCTAGGGAAACCAAAACTGCTAATTAAAAGTTTATTCTCTTTCCCCAAATTCAGCAAAGCTGAACTGTTGGTAATAAAATTTTGAAGGAAACACACTGTAAATGCAACAGAAAGAATTCTAGGTTTTGAACTCCTAAAATTAAAAGAAAAAAAAATAAGGAAATAAAAAGGAAAAAATAAAAATAAACAAGAGACAAAGATATTTCATGGAATGATGGAAGCAACATGGGAACTGCTAAAGTGGCATGAGGCAAGATTTTGCAAATTATCCTATGTTGAGCAGTCCATATTGGCCTGCATTTTCAACATTTTCTTTGTAACAAAGTTCTTGGTACTCATCTTCAAGAATAAAGAAGACATTCAAAAATTTCCTTAAATCTAAGAGAGGTAGTAAGCAGAGATTCCATTGTTTTCAAAGACAGCTCCCAAGATCCACATATTTCAAAGCAAATGTCAAATAGTCATTTTGGCTAAAGGTAGGTCAATCCATTCTTGTAATTTGCTTCACCTTTTTTATTATTTTATTTTTCAGAAAGCAAAATACTTAGTGTAGCTACACCAGCCAGACTTACTAACTTACAAAGCACTTGCAATTCATTTCATCTGTGGGGTTGACCAGATTTCATTTGCTCTAATTGAGATATGTATGATCAATGTAACCATAGCCATGTAAGCAAATTCAAGATCCAGAGAGCTTCCACATATTTTCTATTTTGAGGGAGGAGTGAGTCCTCAAATTACATGGTCAGGGAAGCACTATTCTTTTTAATTCCCCATCTCAGTAATTTCAGGTAGGCCAATCCATTGTTGAGCCAACATAGCTTTACTGAAAGAGCAGAGGAATAACAACCACATGGAATTATACATACATTTTGCCCCATTTTTTACACACCCATGCTAATCTGTGTTTTCAAATGGGATGCCTCATCCCTAGCACCAGCTGAAATTCCAGCGATCAAGAACTGGAGCAAGAAGAGGAGCTGATGAGGGACATCTGCCTGCCAACTAGATAGAAGCCAGTAACTCCTCCCTCCCTCTCATTTCTCTTATCTGACGTGTTTCAGCATGTCAATAAGACAAATAGACTTTTGCCCTCACTCTTTAAGCATGCACTTATGCATGCACTTTCCATGTAGTACTCAGCAATGCAATGCAATGCAGCAGCCTACACAAGAGCCTTTACTGGGACCTCTTGACCAATAAATGATCATCTGGAAAACCTTCTATTTTAAGGCTTCATGAATATAATATCTCATCCAGCCTCATATACTACTTGTAAGAAAAGATAAATGCTGTCTCACAAATGCACTAGTAAATGAATAATAAATATATTGTATGCATGAGGACTAGACCTGTACTGAATTTCATAGTTTCCCTTTAGACTTGTTTTCTCTGGGTAGCTGAGGAGTCTCACAGATACACATTGGGACCACAGATACTATACATTAAAAATAATTGAAGAATTGCCATAAAGTCTAGTGTTTTTGTACAGTAAGCATAAGAACAATTTTTTAAACTTTTTAGAAAAAAATAAAATTAAGTGTAAAATTTTTGAATGAAATTTTAATTGCTAAAAAATATACATATTTTTCCCTGTATTTTCCTGAAATTAAATGATTAATGAGTAGTAAGATTTCCAAAGGATCTCAAAAGACATGGTAGTTTCTGTTAAGACATCAGAATAGTCAGAATTTTATGAAGAAGCCACTTCTAACAAGTGAACCAAATGAAACAACCAGATTTTCCAGTACCTAGGGACTCAGCACCACCACTGAAATCACCTTAATGATAAAGAAACAAAACGTAAACAGAAGAGTTAGCCAAGGAGATGAGCTCAAATGTCAAAGAAAAAGATGCAGAGTTTTGTCACTATTGTGTGTTTGGATCTCTAGAATGTATAAAGAATAATGAAGGGAATTTGAAAGGAGTGCAGACCACATACAGTCTTCATGAATGCACTTGTGGCTTAGATAAATAATAGGCAGAATTTAAAAATTGTAAGGAAAAATGTAGGGTTGCAATGTGAAAACTGCTAGCAATTCTGACCACATTCAGTAGCCAGTTCAAACTATGTTAATGACAGATAAAGCATGTCCATTTAGAAACCTGATAGAGGAAAAACTAGGATGAGTTATACTCATGCCCTTGCACATAAAGGGTCAGACTGGAAATGATTTGGTGTAGGTGATTGCCTCTTCTGAAAGTCGTAGGTTTCCAACTAAATCCTAATAATGCAAACATAAAAGGCTGTTAATGTACTTATTAACCATCAGAAAATGCATTTCACATTGGATGGTTACAATACATTATATCAGCAGCAATCACACCTCTGTAATAACAGTAGCAGTTCATTTAAGGAGAGCAAGTATACCTCTTCTTCCAACCCATTATGTGAACATGATGAATGATGATGGCACTTGGCTCATATGGGAGGGAAGTGGAACTGGAAGGTGAAAGAACTGCCTTTGTAAAAAATAAATGGAGTAGCACATGTATAGATGTATATGTGTACATTCAGGTATAAACACTTCAAAAACCAATGCAATAATGATACTTCCAAAACCAGTCAAAGTCTAAATATGAAGCAGAAGAAAAATCTTCAAAAAAAAAACAAAAAACTGCACGACTTCAGAATTAAAGGACAACAAGAAAAAAAAAATGTAAGGAAAAAGGAAAAGGCATACACACAAAAAAAGTGAGGAAATCTTAAATGAAATATTAAATGAGACATGATTCAGCAGGGATGGGCTCCTGGTGCTAGAATCTACCACTTTACAATTGTCAGTTGGCCATAGACTTACAGCCCAAGCTTGGACTCATCACATTGTTGGGTTGATATTTGAACACAGATGCACATAAGGCTAAGAATCAGACCTTGTACATCAAAATCGGCCAGGAACTACACTTTAATTATTTTAAAAATTAACACAATACTACCCACCACTTCAAAATTATCCAGTGTAAAGCATGCGGGATATTTCCTGTAACAACATACTTGTGCCATTAGAGTAGAAAAGAAGCACAAGATTACTGGATTTAATAATAAGTATTAAGTACAGGGCTTTTGATTTTTCTATCAAGAAGTTGTTAATATAAAGCTATGCATAAAAGATGCAGGAAAGATGGAGAAAAGTAGGCTTTTAGAACAGAATATTTTAATGTCTGTTTACAAACTGAAATACATGTTGGAATTTGATTTTCTCCCTGGAATTTGGTGGAGCTTAATGAATGTAAGTGAAATTTAAAGCGTTCATAAAATAATACTTCCTTTTTGTATTTTTACAGGCTGGATATGGTTTCTTCTTACACACTGGTATTTCTGGGGAAGAAATTATAAAATATGCTGTAAGGGTATTTCTTCCTAACATATCAGTGAAGAATATTTCCTTAACATTGATGAGAGTGCCATGGAGAACATTTGGCTATCATGCAGCCTGAAATGTCATAACTTCACGAGAGAGCAGAGTATCAGGTGGAAGATCTGTCTTGCTCCATAGTTTAGGCCCTCTAATCTTTGCTCAGCCAAGACATTGATTTGGGTTGCTCCTTTGGAGAAACACAGCAGAGCATTTTACCCCCCAGAAGCCCCTTGCAGTCTAGACAGCAGGTACAGTCTTCCCAGTATCATATCTAGCAGATGCCAAGGCCAGCAGTTGCAATTAATTACAGTGGTACTGAGGAGTTCTTGAACACTGAGGCTTCTTTCCATCTGTTACTGAAGTTGATCTCTGAAGATGGTGTCTGAGAGAAGTTAATATGGTTCTAAATTTTCATGAGGATAAGAAACCTCATTTGGGAGAACAGTGCATATTTAACTGACTACAAATTGCTGAGCAGCATGACCAAAACCTTACAAAAGAGGGAAGTAGGAAAGTAAAAAGCACAGTCCCACAGAAGTGGGCATGATGCAGCCACAGCAGATTCTTTATGACATTGGATACTGATCAACCTATTCCTCAATATTACATCATGTTGTGAGGCTTATATCGTATTTAGGAAATTTTGCTTTACTTCTCTTTCTCTTTTATATCTACCTATCTAAATTATTTGTGTCTTTTTTTCCAGATAAAAGGTTACACATTTTAAAGATGATTTATGCTAAAAAATGTTATGGTAAGGATTTCATCATGCTGTGGACTTCATTCCTTCAATTAGTTGTTCCACATAATCCTTGTAAAATTCAGGGTGAAAGTGACAGAAATTTTCCCAGCTTCTGATATGCACCTGAATATATGTCAAATGCTTAGCAAGTATTAGCGGACAATCTGTTTTCTGAATGGCAACAGGTACTGGGCTGTATGTGAGGGTATCCATTGAGATTGCACTGAGAAACAAAGAGAGAACTGATTTCTTCCTTCTTGATTCTCGTCCTAGAAACCATCATATATCAAACACTTGGGATATGTGTGATATAGTTGGCAGGATCTTTTTGAGGGAAACTCAAAGCCCTGATTACTCCTAAGGCCTAAATGATTCGGCGGTGCTTCCTGAGCAGCTTTGAACTACTGCTGTGGTCTTTGCCTCAGAAAGGGCCCTTAATTCAGTCTGTGCCATTTGCTTTGCCAAAGCACCAATCTGTCAAATCTCCACGACTGTTCACTGCAGAGTACATCTTCAGCACCCAGACTTTGATAGAAGAAATGGCACTGAAGGTTGGCTAAACTTGAATTAATTTTATGATCAGTGCTATATTTTTTAGGAATTATTTCTCTCCAAGGATATGAATGAGGATTTTAAAGCTCTATTTTTCTTCACATTATGTATTTAGAATTCATGCCATGGAAATCCAAGTTGGTTGTTATGAATCTTAAAAAAAAAAAAAAAAAAAAAAATTGGCAAAATTTGGCTCTTTAAGAAATAATTTCTGTACTACTCTCATAGTCTCATAGTACAAAGTTTAACAATCTGCAACGCAATACAAAGACTGTGTGCTTGTACTGGTTCTTATGCAAAATAATGTAAGGTGTGGACAGAGATTCAGACAAACTAATATAAAATAAATCTTTCTGTACTCTTTCAGCAAGTTTTACCACTAGGTTTTATTTCAAAACAAAACTAGAAACATACATACATATACTCACACAAAGGTGGTATCATCAACAATAATAATAAAAACAATATTATCTGAGACCTAAAAATTGTTGAAGGCAAAATAGCTCAAATGATTCTTAATGCCTTTCAGGCACATCTGAATCAAATAAGGTAATTATTCTTTAAAATGCTTACACAAAGTCTGATTTGCATGCTAGTAATTGCTATGCCTTGTGGCATCTAGCAATTGACACAGCAATGATTTTAATTATTGTAATTTCATCAGTATAAATACTTCAAAGTTATGCAAATAGTACCTCATAATCCACATAGACAGTTCAGAGTATTTGATTTACTAGTCTTGTAAGTCTCTTTGTCTATGCAGTTTACTCTCAGATGTGACTGTGCATTGCAATTGAAGCCTTTCACTCACATCAAAGCTCTAAATCATAACAAGATGAGCTAATTTTACAAAGACTGACACTTCAAACATTAACTTGCAAATACAATTATAAGATGAAATATATAAAGGACTTTACTAGGATATCATCTGGCATGGATACCTGCAGCTAATCATATCTAATGTTTTCTATGACAGTGGTAAGCAATGATATCGCAAAGCCAAATGTCTTGGTGTGAACAATTAAAAAAGACAGCTCCTGCTTTTGAACAGCTCTGTAAAAATACTTTATACTGTTTTACCATTTAAAAGTTGGATGATTAAAGTATTTAAAAACAAAAACTATTTTGTTTTTGTTGTTTAATAATATAGGAGAACACTGATTTCACTACTGTTTATGGCATAGAAAAATAAAAAAAAATAATACTGATGACATTGAAAATGTGCAATGGAATGCTTATGGGGTGGGGGGAGGACGAAGTTCTACTGTCATCTTGTTGCCTTTTATTTACAGAACTCCCTCAAACCAAAATTTTAGATCAGATATTCACATTGCAAATTGAAGCATTTAATAAGACACACAACTTTTCTCTTAGCTAACAAACTCTTCTGCATCAAACACATAACCAAACTTTTATACGTCTATAGTGTTTAATTTGAAAAATATTGTTTTGTTTTGTTTTCTGAAAAGATTTTCAGAATAATTCTAATTATTCCCAGTGCAAACTCCACAGTGCATATAGAAAAGAGAATCAGATCTATGGACTTTTTGTTTGTTTTGTTTAATTTACTGCCTACATTGAGGAGTGGAGGTAATCAAAAGTGAAATATCACATACAGAGAAAATTCTTCAGAGGGACTGGGCCCATGTAGACACTATGTAGCAATGGCAGAAAATACCGAGATAATCCAGTGGGTTCTTCAAGCTATTAGAATCAGAGAAAAAATTGTTTTAATGGTAACTCAGAAAGACAGCTTTTTTTTGTAATATTTAGAAATTATCATTGTATTTGTTTCTTACTGACTGCATAATATTTACAATCTGATCTCATCAAAGAGAAGGTAGAAATTAATAAAAAGTGTCGGGAGAAATAAAAATGATGGTGCCACTGTCACAGACAGGAAACTACCACAGGGCAACTCTTCAAAGGTTTCTATGAAAGTCAGTGGTTTTAATATTTTGCAAAATCACAAGCATATACATTTCAAACTGCAAAAATTAGAATTTAAACAATGTGTAATATGAATAGCACCGTCTGTGGAATGGTGTCTACCTATTTACACATTCAAATGTAACTTCCAGGTACTGCTCCAGCAGAATCAAGAAAAAAATGATGTAGGAAAAAAAAATAAAATTAAATTAGATTAGAATGTCAACATCAAGCAGTTCAGACAAGCTGTAGGCTACACAGGTAAAGGATGACTTGCAAATGCACCTTATATAAGAGATAGATAGAATAAATCTCTTGGACAGAAAAACAGAAAATGAGACAGCAGCATGAACAGCTAAGTAAATTTCACTCACAAACAATGAAAAACTGAACGATAACACTCTTGAATCATACTATGAAAGAGCACAGTGATGGAAGTGACATTCCAATGCAATCACATGGAAGGAACTTGAAATGTCAAAAACCAGAATTAGTTTTTCATGTACTTCTAGCTCTAATCATTGACTGGCACTGACTTGCATGTATTCACATCTTTATTACATTTCTTCCAGCTGAAAAGGAAATTAAAATGTTAAATAAATTAAGAAGTAATTTATGGGATAAAAGCAGCTTCCCCTGTGAAAGTAAAATACTTGCTAATTGTATATAGATAGCTGATTATTCAAAATCTGTTTGAGTCCTAACAACAAAAAAACACACAGTCTTAAATACATCAGAATGTATTTGAAATTGAATCTGCATTTGAACACTTAAGTGGCTTTTTTTCACAAGTACTACCTGCTTTCAGTACCATTTAAATCAATGACAGCTGTAACTTCAAAGTACTTAATTTTTGGTGCCAAGGCCAAAAACATTGTTTCAAGAATTCATATCACAGTAAGCACAAAAATATTTAATAATTTATCTGCAATCTAATAAAGATGTAAAAAAAATTTGTAGGCAAGATGATTCAACTAACATTTCCATGCAGGCAGCTCTTCAGCAGCTCATGCAGCATACACTGAAAAAATGCTATGGGAAAATTTTACTGTCACCATCTCTGCTGTACCAAAGGTCAGCAGTCATTTCATTTCTATAATTCCTACACTGGCAGTTTTCCAGTTATTATAAGGTTTTTTGGAAAATAAAACAAAACAGCACTACTGCAAGGGTGCTACTAAAAAGCAATACATTAAAAATATAATTTTCAAACTACTCAAAGTATGCAATATATTTCCTGGGGTGTGTTTGGGGGGAGGGGAAGATGTAAGATTCACTAAGATGTATTAAAAACAAACAAACAAGCAAACAAACAAACAAACAAACATAAACAAGTGAAAAAACATGCCAAATATCTGTTAATCACCAATGGGATCTCATCCAAAAGTATTTGCACAACAATAATTTGCTAATAAATTTAATAATCTCTACCACTGCTGGGAACAGGACATCCCTATAGTCTCAGAAGTGTGTGTTCCAGAAATACTTTTCTTATAAACATTGAAAGTGACTTGGAGATTATTAAAGATCACGTAACACTAAATTGAAATTAAGCATATTAGTAATCAGATTCACATCTGTTTGGAGCAACAAAATAAACAGGTGTGCTTGCAAACATGGTTAAAGTAAACAAGCAACAGCAGAAAGAATACAGGATGGAAAATCAAATGGTATAGTGTTTATATTACAACACACAGTATATTGCTGCTCCTGAGAAAAGTTAGTTTGTTTTCACCATAGAATAATGTATGCTACATCTTTCTATGAAGTCTTCATTAAAAAAGTCTGTCCCTCTTGCAATAGTAAAAACCATAAGTTTTTGTCAAAACTATTTTTAAAAACACATCTTTTCCTGTCCCTACAAATGCCATAAAATATTTGGTTTTTGTTCAAATCTACTTTATCTAATTGCAAAAGTGTGATCTGATTTTCTAAACTCTGTTTTAAGTTCTATGATTGACTTATTTAGAGCGAGGAATAGTTTATAAGCCATGAACAACTGGTCAGCAATTTTCACTCTAGAATATGCCATGAGTAGTCTAGAAAAAAATCAAAAAGGCACCCACCGAGAAAAAATTTACCTTTGAACAGATCAATTTGTATGAAAGAACACCATGTGCAATGTTCAATGTGCCTTAAAAGTCATAAAGTAAATTGAATATTCCAAGTAGTCCATCAAGTATTTTTATCCCAACAATTAAATGGGGACCAAAACAAAAGAGTACTATGTGGAAATAATAATAATAATAATAATAATAATAATAATAATAATTGCTTTGCTCTCATCCATGCCTTAAAATCTTGAAATGAAAGAAAATTCTAATCTTTGTTACCCACAGAAACTAAATTCCTAAGGATTCTTTATCTAGATGAACATGGCAGATCCATAAAACTAAATTTAGAAACTACTTACCGGTTTCTCAACCAGTAATCCTCAGATGAGTTTTACTCTGCTTGGGTCTAGTCTCAGAGGTATCAAGTTACTATAGTTGATGGTATTTGGTAGTTTATTTGAGAAATAAATGATGGTACCGGTTCAGTTTATAATGATGAGTGAAGCTCAGTATATCCTTTTTTTAATGCAATTTCCTCAAGTTCAAGCAGGCCTACTAACAGTTTGTATAAAACCTTCAGAATAAACAAAGTAAATTTAGGAGACAGTAAAAGAAGTAGCATTCTTCCCATTAGGTCCACACCATGACTTTGTCTTGCAATGGAAACAAAAATGAAAACTATAAAAAAATATATTTTAAAAATGCATTTCTCAATTTACAGCATTTGTTGTCAGAGGCATTTCTTCACACAAACTCTGACTGCTATGTTGGCTGATATAGATGCAGCAGAATCTGAAAAGCCTTGATTATATTGTACATGTATTTCATGTCATAAACATATGAAACATTTAAAATATGGTATTAAATATGTAACAACATTTCCTGGAACAGAAAGGACAACAGTGTGGGAGAGCAGTTTTTTAAAAAGCTTTTAAATAATGCTGGTAAGAAATGTCCCGACATGATAAAAATCCTGTCTTTGAATAAGTTCCCCTTCATAGTATTCTCTTTGTTGTAGATACAGGCTGAGCTTGAAAAAGGAACTGCTGGTTGCTTTAAAAAAATCTTCTTAACTATTGAAACTGCTACAAAATTATTTTAAATTATTTGGCAGAAAAGATGGCTACAGCTTAAGGGTTAAAGTTGACAATTATGAGCAAAACGTTTAAATAATTACGGTATTAATAAGAGATACTTAGACTTTGAGAGAGCTTGAAACTTTTTTTTTTTTTTTAATTAATAACCATGTTTTCAACCTTCCTGCTGCTCTCCATAGCATTTCCTTGAATAGTATAAACTACATGGCTTTCTTGTCACAGGTTCTGAATGACACTAAAACAGAGTACCCAACATCTGAAAAGCACTGGAACTATCAGTTGGGGAAAAAAAATAAAATGAGATGAGATGAAAAAGAGTACAAAAATCTGGAGATGCTGAAAATAACCTCTTCATATCTAAAAAGATAAAATAAAATAGTTTGTTCTGTCAGATGCTGTTATCCTGGCAGATGGAAATTTTTGTTTCCCACATCTGCCCTTTAAGTGAACAACTCTCACTGGCATCAGAGCATGGAGCAAACATAGTGGAGAATGTGATAGACTGGGACCTGTCAGCAGTCACCTTCTCTAAGAGCCTTGGACTTCTCAGTTTTCACTTGAAGATGCAAACTGCAGCACTGTCAGAAATGATCTTCTAATGTAAGTTTTGGAGTAGTATGTGAATGCTGAAAGAACAGGCTTTACGTCCAGCACCCTTCTCTTTGTCTATCCACAAGACCTATTCCTTTAGATAACTCAGAGAGCATTGTCCCAAGTGACTGACCAATAAGGGCATGGGGAAAAGACTGCATGCCCTAGGATCCTCTTCCACAAAAATTCTCTCTGCAAGCCTGGGAATGGCATTGAAGAGCCAAGCAAATGCTACACATTTTTAAGCATGTCCAGTAAAGACAAAACTGCACAAGTTTCAGATTTCTCTTGAAATTTCAGGCAGAGTGGAAAAATGTACATTTTCCTTGTCTGGCTTAGGTAGTAAAGTTCATTCAGGCTTCAGTGACTCCTGGGAGTCATAGTATGCATCCTTGCAGGCAGTCTCCTTCCCTCTGGGTCCGTCTGGAATTGGGAGGACTCAGGTAAACAAGGTAGGGCACAAGGTTCAGTGGTGGCATGCCTCAGCAGGATACTAACCCCACAGCACTTGCCTTTTTTAATTTTCTCTGAGCCCAAGTATATGAGCTCAGTTTTCCCAGTCTTGTAAGAAATGTCTTTGCCCTATGAGCATGCACTCTGAAAATATTATCTTGAAACAAATATATTACATTTTGTTGTGAGACAAATAAAGAAAACAAATAAATGATTTTTTGTCTGTAGCAGTGACCTAAATTAACTCTATTACAGTTCTCTATGTATCCATGAAAATTCTCATATTTTTACATCTGATATGGTATTACCAGCTCATTTGCTGAATTCTCATTGGCATGGAAATGTTGCACCCACTCACATGGAAGGAAACTGGCCCACACAAAGTTTTTATTCCAATATAGGGGTCAAATTTCAGGAAGGGAACAAAATCAATTTAGAAATCAGTACAAAGCTAATAGCTTTCTTTGCACCACCGACAACAAAGCAATGCTAACAACTCATATGGAAAAAAATACACCTTTTTTTTTTTTTTTTTCTTCTCCCCAACACTTTCTTAGATGCAGAAATCTAATCAATGCAATAGAAACCTCCCTTCCCCAGCATCTCCTGCACTGAGATGTGTGAGCAGTGGCCTCTTCTACCTGGTAGGTAAGGAGTGGCTAGAAGAGTCAGCCTATAGCACTATTCTACCAAGTGCCCCAGAGGATGCATCAGAGCATCGAGTCCGCAATACCAAATTAACACATGAAGAAAGGCCCACGTGGCCTTTTTAGAGAGCTCTACATAGCAGACATCTGCCTGCTCTGCTTTGAGCCCTGAGCCTGCTGTAGTGGTGCACGCTATCGTTCCCACCGGTACTCTCTTTACCCTTCACTAAACATGTTTGCTTAATGCAGTCTTTCAGCTAGTGGGAAATAGGTCCCTTGAAGGCTGTCATTCCCTTTCGGTAACCCCCTGAAACAAAACAAAGAGGTGATCTGACTTTCTGCTCTCCAGAGTTCACTTGGGATCAATTCTAACAACTCTCATAATGTTGAGATTAGGCAGCTTTTCCTCCTCCTTGTTAACAAGGCAATGACAAAGAGTGAGGGAAGTCAATTTCCTTTTCAAACAAAACTAAGAAACCACTCTTTAGTAAACAGAAAAGTTAGAAATAAATAAGCAGGGATTCCAACTGGAGAAGCCGTGCAGGAATGGTGGTACTGACTTCCAGACTGGATAGAGATCATCTTTAGAAAGCTGAAATTGAGATTCCATAAGACTTTAAAGAGCGGATTCAAATCCCAGGAGACTGTTTTTAAGGTTAAGCTTGAAAGCTGCCCTTTTGAAACAGCCAGCTGCCAGCCTGACCGCTGACCCTGTCTTTTCTCCGGACAGAGGCCTAAGCAATCAGAGAGCTGACATCCAATATTCTTTCCCTTATACAGAACAGCAGGCACCTCCCATTCCAGGCTGCTGAAGTTTCCTATGAGCTGACTGAAAAGACCTCAGGAACTGATCTGGAAATAACAAGGTCAAAATGACCTGTTCTGAAGCAAAGTCCTTTAAAACATTGGCTTTTAGGAAGGTATTTACCCAAGCAGTGTCAGACCTTCCCACCAGTGATAAATCTCACCTTTGCACGAATGTAGGAAACCATTCTTCATACTGCTCATTTTGGTATGAGCACCAGTGAGTTTCCTCCCAGTCAGCTGATTTATGAGGTGACAAACATCTCTCCTTCTCTCCTAGAATAGGGCTGCCAAATCCTGCCATCCATTTATAGAATAGAATACCTATACAAGTAGACTACCATCAAGAGAATGCATGGATATAAAGTGGAACTTTTTCAATTACTGAAGTGATTACAGCAAACAAAACATGGAACACGGCTCCAGAATTTTGGTGGGTATTTTCACAGTGAGTACAGAATCCATGCTGGGTATATCCGATCCATAGTAAGCTAACTGCCAAGCTATGAAAAAACAAACCAACACAAATACACCCCAATTCCAGTATCATTCTCAGTATTTGACATCATAACATCATGTAGTGCACTGGGAGTTAGAGTTAATGCTCCAGTTCCGGTTACCTGTCCCAGAAGTAAAGAACTGCATACCCCAGAGAACTTTGCGTTCAGAGAGGAGATAAAGCCCATGGCAAGGTCACCAAGACCCAGCTCTCCTCCCTGCTTCTCGTCCCAACTGCACATCTTGCCTCAGCAGTAAACTAAGGCCTTTGGCTTTCAGACACTGTCTCTCTCATAATATTTGATTTATTAACTCCAATTCTAATTATATTGTCTTAAATTGTATTATAGTGTGTCATCTTGCATTCCAATACCTTATTTAGTAAATTAGTTTGTTTCTTCTCAGTGTTGCCACTGTTTTGTTTTAGGTCCATCTCTCTATCCCTTTATTTTCCCCTTTCCAGAGTCTCAGACCCATGGTACCCTCTGCCCCACTAGTCACAGAACTGGGCCAAATCGGCCCATAAACAGCTGACAGTGTAGTTCCCGACAATGTATCTCATAGCTGTTTACACAACTGATGGGGTGAATAAAAGCACCTTAAAATAACTTCAGCTTCAAAGTCTTTAAAAACAGTTTTGACTGGGTTTTCATTGTGCTCTTGCTTGAAGGATGACAACAAAGGATCTGAATCCCTACAGAGATAGACATGCTATTGTGCAACCAACATTATGATCAGTAGACTTGATGCAGCCTGGCTTTTTAATTTTCTGTTGTTGTGCTCCATGGTATTATCTAACCCTTCTAAAAGCCACAGCTTTACTCACTATTTTATCCCCTATAGGCATGAGAGTGTTGTAGCATGTCAAAAGTTGTCTTTACCACTCAGCCATTTCCTGGTGCTGCCACACATAAAATAATAGTGATGCTTATCACTCATTAACAACCATGTAAAAATAAATTGAAGAATCATTTCAAGCTGTCTTTTATGTTTACTTTTTATATACAGTGTATGTGGCCTCATTACAGTCCAAAGTTCCCATCAGGTGTAGGAAAAGTTTAAGAAAAAATAAACTTACAGTCAACAAACAAATAATGGCATGCAGAACAATCATTTCTGCAAGATTTTTATTTTTATTTTTTAACAAATAACCGTTTTCTTCTGTGATAATTAAAAATTACATTTAGCAGTACCTGGAAGAAAACAATCATCTCGTTTCTTTCTGCAGATAAAGGCTATAAGAGTTCAATAACTACAGCAAAACGTATTCAGTAAATACTTAAATAAACTGAAAAACACACCTTTTTCTTTCCAGGGCACAGTTCTCTAATAAATATGTTCTTAATCACTAGTATTATTACTATTATTTATTGGGTAAATATTTATGGTACACACAATCTGCAAGAGAAATAGTCAAGTAAACTCACAGAGAAAATCTTCATTATTCTTAATTTCTGCATAAGTTTATAATGAATATTTGGGTTGCAGCTTCCTAGATGATGAACACTGGTAAAATGGATTGAATTTTTTTTGTTTTTCAAAAAGTGAAAAAGTCCTGTTTTATTTCAGGTTTCTTCTTCTTATAAAACATACCAAATACAATTAAAATGCAATAAGAATCAAAGAATCAAATAAACTTTACAGAAAAAAAAAACCAACAACAAAAAAAAACCCACTGATTAATTTAGATATATTTGTTCAGAAATACTATCTGAGTTTTCAGCATGTCGTGATCTGCTGCTGGTTCCATAAGGCCTTTCCTGAGATGCTCTAATTATGAAGTTTCCAACTTACTAACTAAATATAAATAATGTCTTTCTTTTCTTTTCTTTTCTTTTCTTTTCTTTTCTTTTCTTTTCTTTTCTTTTCTTTTCTTTTCTTTTCTTTTCTTTTCTTTTCTTTTCTTTTCTTTTCTTTTCTTTTCTTTTCTTTTCTTTTCTTTTCTTTTCTTTTCTCTTCTTTCTTTTCTCTTCTCTTCTCTTCTCTTCTCTTCTCTTCTCTTCTCTTCTCTTCTCTTCTCTTCTCTTCTCTTCTCTTCTCTTCTCTTCTCTTCTCTTCTCTTCTCTTCTTTTCTCTTCTCTTCTCTTCTCTTTTTTCTCTTCTTTTCTCTTCTTTTCTTTCTTCTTCTTTTTGAGTCCCTACAGGACTGCCTTGATCATATTATAATGCATAATGATAATAAAAAAGTCATATTTAAATAAATTGAGCTAAAATGTATACTGAATTTGGAGTATTGAAACAGTGCTACTACTTCAGCTTTCAATATTCCTAAGTAAAATATATATTAAAAAGTTCCCTTGTTATAGCATTTTATCTACACGTCATAAAGTGGACTGAAGTCCCCGTAATATTTACCAACCAACAGGACTTTCAGTAGTTATGAACTTTTTCTAATTGTTAACAAAAAATGTATTGGAACTCAAACTACGTAATTTTACTTAAGTTAATGTTTTCTCACTCCTCTCTAGAGAATTTTAAAAGCTTTAGAAATTTAGGACACTTTAAGTACATACCTTCTCTAAAATTTATAGTGGTAAACTATTGTAACTGTTATTTGCTCAGACAAAATAAAGATCTGGAGAATTTTTGTGAAATATTCTGTCTGATTAGGGTGTCAGAAGTAGCACTGCCTAAGCAATAATAACTTGCCAGTATTCCAAATACTGAGTGGAATATTTTTAGTCATGAGTCTTTGGGAAGCTTCATATAGTAGCATATTTTGGGAAATGCATCTGATCTCTAATATATTCTGTGCAAAAATAAATAAAAGTAAAAAGTTATTTGTAGAAATAAGCACTGCGCTCCAACTATGGTATCTAAAGTAAAAGAAATTAAAAAATAAATATCCAAACATTAGAGGTTTTTTTTCTTCACTTTTTTATGGCTTCATACTTGCTCACATATTCATTTTTCTGCTGTTTCTATATTTGTGTATGCAAGTGCATGTCAACAAACTATGGCACATACAAGCCTAGCAGGACTGCAGAAAAGATCTATAATTAACCACGTAACAAGTGTTTCAGAAATTCAGAAAATGTGAAATAATTATCAATGTTTCTGAAACCTGTAATTTGGTTATGAACTCCCCTTGTAAGGGCTACTTCAGTTTTTCATTCTTCGGTTCTTCATGATAGTGCTCAGATGCTAACTGAATTGAATTTGCAACAGAAGGGAAAGGATGCATTTTTTTTCTTTCTTTAGGACTCTCTCTTTATACATATCTCTTCATCATCCTTACTGCTGAAATGCTAAAATAATTGAGTCCCCTTTCTCAATTTCTTCAGTTACAATACAGAGAAATAACCATAGTAACTATAGTAGAAGGATCAAAGGAAGAAAAGAGGTAAAATGATTAAAAAAAAAAAAAAAGAAAAAGCGCAACCAGGTCTGAGACCATGTTTTAATTAAAAAAAAAAAAAAACAAAACCACACACCCAAAACAACAACAACAACAACAACAAAGAAGCAAAAAAACCCCAACAAAATTAAAAGTACACAAACCAAAAAACCTCAATATACACATGGGTCTACTACCAGAAGAATTTTATGAATATTTGTCCTGAAACTTACTCATAAACCAATGTAAACTTCAGCCATGGTAAGCATATGTGCTAGTTAGGTGAAAAGCTATATATCCACTTTTTCAAAAGGCAGGTCATATGGATTGTGTTTATTAAATAGTTTTGGGTTTTTGTCTAGAAATAGTGTTTTGGACCCTCCAAGCAGTTCTAAGATTTATCAACAGAAGGATGGTGAAAGTGCAACAAATAATTAGGTCACACTATCTAAACACTTTGGTATGTATAGGAAAATTAAAGATCTACATTCCCACATATGTGAAATGGAGATTGTTTTCAGCAGCAAATTTATGAGACGTCTAAAGTTATTAGTGAGTTCTAAGGGACTGCCTTAGGCTCTGATTATGCGCTATTCATTTTGCTGGTAAGCACTGCCTGAAAATGGCCATCCTCACCAAGATCAAAAGTCTACCTTGAGAAGAATCCTCACTTTGATGGTAGATAGCAGTAAATCCTTATGTAAGAGTAAAAAGGAAGGGAGGAATAAAGGAATACAAAGTGGTGTTTCTCCCCAAACTAACTTCCAGATACTGCAATGCAAATATAGGCAGGCTGAGGTTAGTGGCCAAGATGGATTTCTCTCCTATTACTTTGGTATCCACTTTGAACCCTCTAGTTCTTTTGACCGCCAGAGCCCACAACACGATATTAACGCTGCAATTATGCATATAGCACTTACACACTCCAAGCATGTGTAAGCATTTTGTTTCTTCCTACAGCAATTTCTCTCATCTCTTTTGAAAAGACTACAGCGGTATAGTGGAAGTGTACAATGTCAGCTTTTTAGGGATTTTTAGTATGTTTCTCTGGGAAACATCTTCTCAGAGCTTGGAGAAATATCTTCCTTAATCATCCATCCCAAAATAATGTGAAAAACAGCAGGGAACAAATATTTTAATCTGCTTCTTTCTTGTTCTTAATCACTTTGATTAAAATGAACTACAGGTACAAAAATCTTTTTCTTCATGATCCCATTTAATACTTGAAAATACTGAGTTGAAAAATAGAGGCCAGGTACTTGCACAATAAGACGTGATTTATTGTAACACACAGAAAATTCTGTCTCTGATAAATGTTAACACTGTAAACAATTTTTATATTAATGTTTACAGATTTCAGTCTTTTCAATCCCTATAGATATCTGTCTTCTTTATCCCAACAATTGTAACTGTAATAGCCATTTCATTTTCCAAAATTGCAAAAATATTGTTTTAAAAGTGGCTATTGATATGGATATATCTGTAGCCAATATTAATGTGATTTTGTAAGATAAAAATCATTTGTTTTAATTTTCTATGGGTCATAGAAAGGTTGGAGGGCACTATTCATGACAGCAAGCATAGAATGTATAGAAGATGATGCCTTTTTAATTTCCAACCTTTTCTTATATAGTGAACAGATTTTGGCAGCTCATAATTTAAAATTCTCACAAAGGAATGATAACAAGCACTATAAATAAAGTTTCCAAACAGTCAATTCAAATTTGAAGGCAACATTAGCTGCGAGGAATTCTGCTGTTCTAGTTATCTTAGAAGTGAAAACAGTAACATGAAAATGAATGCAATATTATGTTAAACAATGTAATATGTCCATTTTGATCTTCAAAAAGCTGAAAAAATGATTGCAAGTATTTTCTAGTTGCTCCTTCTTAAAATTATGATTGTACTGTTCTGTTTAAAGAAGATTTCATCCTGCTGCACAGATATTTTAAAACCCTCTCTAAATCTCATATTTCTTTGGGGAAAAAAAAAAAAAAAAAAAGTATCTATTATTAATCTTGATATTATGTGCAACCCTAGGGTAAATATAAACATCTTTAATTTAGGGTGATTTTAGTTTTAACATTTTGTCTCAGCAATTGTAATTAGATTTAAAATAAAATAAAAAGGAATAGAGATTCTTTTCTTACATATGTGAAAGAGGCAAATGGTTGAATGAAACAGTTCACGATAAAGATAAGGTAAGGAAATATGGACCTGAAATAAGCAAAGCTCATGAAAACAGTTAAGTAAAACAAATAGCACAGTAGGGACAGAATTAAATTTTTAAATGCACACAATAGAATACCTGTATAACACAAATGATTTCCTTCTTACAGTCATAAATTCAATGTACAGAAACAATGCATTGCAGAATGATGCTCTTTATAGGATTTTTTTCTTCCCCTCTTAAAATATAGAACTATTATGATTCTCTTGTGTGGATGATAAATCCAGCTCAAAAATCTACCCTCTGTGAGTTCTACCAAAACACAATACTGAGAATGAGCTGTGAGAAAATGAATTATGATATACCAGTGGCTTGTGCACTACGTGCATTGAAGACAGCAAGGAGTAGAATAGAGAAAAGGACACACAAAAGGAGGGAAAAAAACAACAGTATTTTCAAGGTAATTAGGAAAACTCAACAAAACTAAAAGTAGTATCAAGTTATTGAAAATAAATTAAAATCTAATTCATAAAGAACATCTTATAAAAAATGTAATTAAGTGAACTACCTATAGAAAGTACTCTATCAATAATGGTACATACATGCATGAATTCAAATGCCAGCTTTCAATATTGATATTATTAAAACTTGAATTGCTTATCTCAGAAGCAGTGGAACAATTACATTCAGGAAAGCTTCTACGTGTCCAGCACTAAAAGATTCCCAAAACAATGAAAAGCAGGATAATGGGTGGACACTCAACATTTGAAAATATTGGAAACATTCAAAATTGTAAAGAGTATTTTAGCAGGAAAGACTAAAACTCTTCTAAAAACATGAACCACTTGAAGCACTCCAGTAATTTTCAATTACTTTGCAACGTGCAAGCAAGGAACCTTGATCACTTTCACACTGAAGCACTTAAGCTCTCAGATAATTTTACACCCTTATATGTCACATATTTCTAGAACCCTATCCTTTCTTAACTGAAGTGGTTTTAAAAATATGTGAAGTGCTCCAATAATTTTAAATTATTCTGTGCAATGCAAGCTCAGAACCCTGATCACCTCCAAATTTAAGAGCTTATAAAAATTTGAAGTAGCCCAATATTTCTGAATGATTGGGTACTGTGATTTCACATGTTTTATAAAGTGCTTCCATTTGGAAGGAAGTCTGGTGACAAACTGAAATATAGCTGTTGGCTAGCAAATCTAGCCATGTAAAAATATAATATTAAAAAAAAAAAAAAGAATCAGGGAACATGCTTACAATCTCCACAAAAATCAGAGCTCAGGCAATTCAGTGAAAATGAAAAGGTGCCCTGAATCCTCAGTCACAAGCAAAGGAGGAAAGAGCTGTCCCAAAATTTCAGTCGCAATTTGTACGTACATAAATAGCTAATATGTTGCATATAGTGAAGACACAAAGAAACCCATAAACTTTATTCCTTACAGAATAATTGTACTTATTCATATTTCTAATAGCCTTAGAGATCTATTTTATTAAAATCCATATTTAATATTATTTTATTGTTTTGTCGGTGCTTAAGGAATAGACACACATCTCACTTTAATCAGTGAGGTTTTTTTAGGGTTATTTTTAATATAATGAAATTGGGCAGGAATATTGTCACGTACACAATAGATAATAATGAAAATACACTTCATTAATGTCAGCAGTTCCATTCAACCAATAAAACAGCTTGATTTAAAACAATGTATCCTTATCTCCTGAAAGTTTGTAAATGGTTTTTACTGTTTTGTAAGCACTTGTATTTTAACTAATTACGTGTGCAACTTTTGGGGCAGAAATGATAGCTACAAGGTTTATCCACCTGTATAGGAGAATGTGGGGCTTCTGTACAGGTTACCTCAATTATGTTCATAACCTACACCTAAGAAATGAACATCCTAGCCCCCTACAGATGAAAAAAGTTCAGTGATGTCTGTCTGCTTACATTTCATTAAAAGCCCGTATACATTCAGAAAAACACATTGCAAGAAATAATCTCATATTCAGGACTCTTTGTCCATCTCTGTAGTTCCCTTTATCTTACCCCTTCTTCCACACATACAGTAGGATTTAAATTGGAGAGTTCAGAGAATTGGTGCTTTATATTTCATTAAGTTAGTAATTGACATGTAGGAGAATTCTGCCAGTAGAAAGGATTTCCTCACTTCAAACCATTGTTTTAGTTAAAGGCAGAGTATGTGCAGAAGATGATCAAAAGAAAGTACAGAATTTGCCAGGCTTTCTGCTGTTTCTATCCTATGCCAGGACCTATTACGATCATCTGGAGTTATTTTGGTTAATGCCATGGTTTTGCTATTGTATCACCTTAAGAGTAACCTGAAATCCACTCAGCAGGGTGACCCACTTGTCAGCTATGATGTGTATATAACTTCCATTAGGATTAAGAGTGGCAATGTTTAGGAGTGAAAAAGCAAATAATAAGGTATGTAACTCTTTTTTTTTTTTTTTCCCCCCTAAACCTAACATTTCCACAACTAAGTTATAAATTTCTTCTCAAAAAAGCAAAAGAAGACAGTAACATCAGAGAGAGGCCCTCCTAAGCTACTTCAGAAAAAAAGACTAATCATCAAACTGAGCAAACCAAGACTCAACAGAACACTTGATGCCAAGGAAATCTGTCATCTCCCACAAGTAGCACGTATTTACTGTATTTTTTATTTTATTTTTTTTGTACCAGTGGCACACGAGCAAAAAATACAACAGTTCAGAAATGCCACATAAAAAGCAATATCAAGTACTTATTTTTCTAGATTGAAATCTAAATATCCTAAACTGACAAAGAGTCTTTGTAAAAGGTTCAGGATTTTTTCTTCAGGTAACAAAACTGGAAGAACAATACAGTTTTCTTAAAACAGCATTCAGATTTTACTGATCTTTCTGACAGTAGAAACATTTGTTTATGTCTTTAGCTCAGACTTCTCAGATCAATAGTAATTGAAACTTTATTTCAGGAATTCTTCACATGACTCAGTGACGAAACTTTGCCCAAATAAAAGTCTATCCTATCAGCAGTTTTCAGTGCACACTCATGAAATATCTCCAGATTCCTTTTCCTGGCACAAGCTTTTAGGGATAGAACAACCTGGTTAATAAAAGATGTGTAGGAATATAATTATTACTAGAATAAAGTATGCTGGAATAAAGCTTCTACACATGCATTCTCAAAACAGTACAAAGGTAGAAATAAAGGATGTTTTAATTCCTGAAGTTTTGCACATCTTGTTCTTGTCTTGTGTGTTGACTTAATGTGAAAGCTAACTGACTCAAGAGAGGTTTGCTATAAAAAAAATATAATAATAATAACATAAGGAACAGTGATAGTAAATAGAAGTATTTTCAACAAGGGAAGTTCTTTTAAATAGAGGCTTTAACAAATGTCTTTTGAGGAGTTTTGAATTGGATTATACTGGGTTAGACATGCCATCAGGATGACTCATTTGGTGCAAATACATCACGTTTCATTATTATTGCATAATGTGAAATCCTGACATAAGCAGTTGAATTGTCAAAACATGATATCAAATTTGTGAAATTCAGATGAAGCAACACTTGGAAAAAATCTCCAAAAGTGACTATGTAGTATTTCTTTAATAACATATTTTTATTTATTGAGAAAAGTAGGTCCTTCAAAATTAATACTTTTTTTGGAGTTGTGTTGAGAAAGGCTTTGCTTAATTTAAGCACATAGTTTTGCATCACAGTTGGCATTTACATGCACACAAAGAAAAATATATTTTCCAAAACAAGAAGATATGAGAAAAGAAAGTCCTTTTCTTTTTACAATTCCTTATCTCTTTTGTTGGGCCTGGGTAGATTGTAAAGCAGTAATATTTTAGTCTAGATTTTTCCAATTTCTTAAAATTTACTAAGAACTAACACTTCTAGAGTAGTGATCCAGAGACGTAATCGACCTCAGCCTTTCTCAGAGATTCTAAGAAAAAGTATAACTTTAGCACTGAGTCCATGTCCACAGTGCTTGTAGGCAATAGAACAAGCTGATTCTTACTTGAACCTCACTGCAAAGAAAGTCTTCTCTTTAGCCGATATGCCTCTTCCATAGTTATAATAGCAATCTTTATTATTCACCCAAATAGCCCAACTAATCCAGAACAGACCACTATTCAGATCTGAATAACTGTGGTCTTTCATTTTAACTAGTAGTTATACAAATTTAAGCCTGCAGCACAGGAAATTCTATTTTGAAATAGTTTGTAAAGGAATTCATATTTTTTTTCAGATAGAATATTGAAGTCCATACTATTCTCAAATTCTATCACTTCTACAAGGAAGACTCCCTCTCTTGAGGGAACCAGAGGTAGATAAAATACAGCACAAGATGTCCAATTTCTTGCAGTTGTAGAGGTTTTGAACATATTTAAGCATTCTTTTACTGTCACCCATCTCCTTGCTGAGACTAGTTTCCTGCCGGAGCAGTTCCTGTGACTCTCTGGTGCAGGATATGTTCCTGTAATTGACATAACTGTGAATAGTGTGCTGTTTTTATTATACAGAAAATAAAGGTCAGTAGACATAAACAACAATCTGAACTCAGCCCTGATGTTACAATACTGCCCAACATTACATTAGTGCTATATTCTCAAGAGAAGAAAGTGGAGTTTGGGAAAGAAGAAAAAATATCACAGTATACAAATAAGCTAAAGCATTTAGAAGCATTTTGGTCGGAATTGTTTTAATAAAAATGCTTAACATGCAAACACAAAACAATAGCGATAACAAAAAAAAAAGCTTTTTAATTTACTGCTGAACTATAGCACAATTTCCATGCAAACAACTAAAAAAATCCCTATACTAAAATACTACTGGTTAATTCAAATTCTGCCTGAAGCATGGCACACAGTAATAATGATGACAACACCTAGTCCAATAATACAAAATCAATACAATGCACTGAACTGCTATCCAAAGCAAATCTAGAATGTCATTTGGTTGATTATTAATTAAATTGATAACTGCCAAACTAAATCCAAACCAGCTAATATAAAACAAACTTTATTTTATGTGGAAAATTAAAGCTATTAAGTAAGTATTATATAAAAAAGAAAAATCATGGTTTTGATGTTTCTGTCATATAATGCCAGCAATATTTATCCATTAGGCTTTGACACATTTAAAGAAAGGAAAAATCCTGCTACATAAATTGTATAACTATAGCTTTGCAAATGATCTTTTAATTCTTATTGATCAAAACCTTGGCATTCAAAGTCTAAGTATACTAAAAATTCTGCTGTATCTCCAGTGTACTGAAAAATCATTGCCTGAAATTAATCAGCACTCCAAGTACACCATTCGTAATTATGAGTTGATCTTTGTAATGCTTGATAAAGTATTTTGTTGAAGTTCTTAAGAACAATTTGACAAAGATCAAACAAAAACCTAATTACCAGGTGGCATTCTGTTTTATCATATGTTATACATAATGAAAGTGTTCCACAAAGCATTAAGGCAAATAATGCAAACATAATAATTCCACCAGTCATGTTTTGATGTTTCTTTAAAGAAACATACACTCAGGCACACTCACACAAAAAGAGGGAAAAAACAGTCTCTTTCAATCTCAGCAGATGACTACATCTGGTAGACATGCTTACTTCAGAGTTTTTTTGAGCTCTGTTTGCAAGTCAAGTTTTGATGTCCATTTCACTGACTGGCTAATGATATTACAGGCTGCAGTCTTATGTACTTATCTTGCAACCACAGTGTCCTGTGCTTGTTAAGAAAATACCAACTGTGAAAGCTAAAAGCTTTTCATACCTTGAATCAGCAAATTTATTTTGGGATGACTGGCTTCAACTTTCTTTAATTTGTGAATATTCCTGATTATCTCAGTGATAATGAACTGAAAGGATAGGTAATGCTGAAGAGTAATGCTGAAGAGTTGTTACCTTCATCACTCTAATGGGTTGTACTTAGTGATATAAATGAATAGACTGGCACAAATATTTTGAGCATGCAGAGTACAGCTAATTTCATTGGATGCAGTTCAAATCGAGCAGTGAGTTCCATGTGGTTTATGTAAAATAACTGAGTTAGATCAGGCTAATCATCACAGCATGTTTACCCACGTGCAGCACCATTGGCTTTGTTGTTGTTTATTTTATTTTACATAGCAAAAGCATTGCTAGTTTCAATCAGGATATGAAGAAAAGTAAGTGGGCATAGCAATCTAGTAAAAATGAAGTAGAAGTCATAATGCATGATATAGGAAAATAATAATATGTTATGAGAGGTTTGAGAATTTCTTCTACTCTTAATTCAATTTTCCTATTGTTTTGACAACTTTTCTAGAAAAAGAAAAAATCCACTAAAGCACCCTTTGTAATGGCCAAGGATCTACAGAAAAGCAACATACTGGTGGAAACAAACTGATGCAGAATTTTTGGAATTATACCTGGCAGAACCCAAATTGTAGTCTATGAAAGCAATTTATTCTTGAGGTTACAGTTAATAGGGCTTGACAGAGTCAGTTAATCAGTTGTCTCAGCTACTTCTTTGCCCTTAGGTACTACTTAAAGAATAGATAAAAATGCAGTAAAAACATTAAGTTATGCTTACAACTCTTCTCCTCTGTATCGAACACTGAAACACACGGAAGTAGTCTATGCTCACATTCCAGTCCCCCTGTCCAATCCACTTCAGTTACTGCAACAACATAAACTTGAAAAATTTCATAGCAGACTCTTCTAAGGACTAGAGTCATTCAAGCTCTATTGACATTCAGTTTAATCTTCTGTACAGGTGTTTCATATTTTGTATCTACCCATTTTAAATGCTCAGTGAACTAAGCAAAGTCTCCCTCAATAGAGAATTATTTAGAAAAACAGCACATTGTAAATTCTCTTTCTAGTAGTCCAAGCAATAGATGATGCAGTATACTTTCAGTTTTGAATTATAAATATCTTGTGGCAGATGTGCCTTTAATTGCTGAATACGGAAACTAGGTCACTTTATTTTAAAACAATTGAGCACCAAATTTGCAAATACAATAACTATCTAGAATCCCTGGATATTCTAAAAACAGTTGCTGAATCTTTGAATGATTTTTGGTGATTTTCATAGAAAGACTATGAGTAACTGCAGTCTTTTCAGATGTGACAAGAAAGCCATCAGCCTGGGCAGAGATTGCCAAGATTCTTCAGTCTTCCCTTCCTTGAAAGACTGTCCCAGAAAGCTTGGGAAAGGTATTAGATAATCTATTATACACTTCAGCAAAAACACACCTTTTCTCTCACTATTGATCTTATAAAACGATCATGGAATCCTTCTACCTTCATAGTTGTGGATTTCTCTCAGTCCTTAAACAATAACTTGAATACGTGTAGCATCTTCCTTGGAAGTCTATTTCTAACAGGTATGGTTCATTTTAATTTACATCTAATGGAAAGGAAAAACCAATACAGAGCTTTTACGATGCCTTCGCTAGAGTACTATGATGTTGTACTGCTACCTACGTGCATCCAAGCTGTTCTGAGAATATGCTAAATATGTATTTTGAGCTTTTGACCGTGAAATAATTTAAGAATATTTGCATATCATCCTGATTTTCTTATAATACAAGTATTTTGCTATTTTTCTCCCTTTATTCCTAATACAAAGAGCAATAGTGCCGCTGAAGCATATTCAGAAAACAGTTTTCATATTGTACAGTCATGATGATCTGATAATCTACAAAATTCCCTTTTTTTTTTTTTTCCATTTTCCACTCCTCAGAAGAGGTGGCAGCTGATTTTCTACTACATATGAGTATGATAGCTAATGAAAGCTAAATAGCATAATTCAAAAAAAAAAAAAAAAAAAAAAAAAAGGGGGGGGGGGGGGAAGAAACAAATAGCAGTTGAAAAAAAACAACTAGTGGGTCTTTGAAGCCTAAATTCTCTTTCATTTGATCATTTGATGATAAATATGACTTGGTTTTGGTGGTGGGGGTAGAATAAGATATGGACAAAATTGCTGTTATCTGAAGTCACTTGGCTGTCTAGAGTTGCTTGATCATTCTGACGTGCTTAATTCTAGTGTGCTTCAACTTTCTCATTTAAATATCTCTTCCCATCAATCATTAGTGCTTTCCTTCCTGGGTCATTGAGAGCATAATACTTCATTGTGTCAGCTGAAGGTGTGCTGACCTACTTTTCCTGGTTAATTTCAAGGGTAGGATCAGATGTTCCATTGCTTTTAGTAATTGATCTAACGATAGATCTTTTACTAGAGCACCCATGACATGGTCTGAGGGGCATTCCAGGCATCACTGACTTCAAGGTCATAATTGAAATGAAAAATTCTCCAATCAATTAGATAACTTGACTGCTTAGTCTGTTCTTGAAAATGATTCCTCCAAAAACATATTGCTTTTGTTTGATAAAAAGTTGGCATAAATACAAAAGAAATGTAAAAGTTGCTGCTACCTTTTGGTGTGTAGCATTATATATTTCGTGTAATAGGTTGAATTAGCCATGTTATTTTCATACTATTGACATAATTAATAATAAGTGACAACTCAAAGCATATTTCAAGTAGTAAAACCAGAAGGATCACTAATGACAGCAAAAAACAATTGTTTGCTGCAGAATGTGGAAAGAAATAATTCCAAACAAAAAACTCTCAAGAACAGATTGTTAAACAGACAAGAAGGAGAAAACTAGTTTCTTCATGCTTTCAAACAGTGACACAAACACATAAAACATGATTTTTCAGGTCTCATTCTGAAGTGTGGTTTCACAAAATGTTAATTCAATGCACAAGATCCCACAGGTGGAAACTAGGTACACCTACCATGACAGGTTCTGATCTGCCAGGGCTTCCTTTTTGGTAATGGTCAAATGTAATTACAAAAAAAAAAAAAAAAAGTGTCTGGGCACAGTAGAGTTTTCAGAAAGAAATAAATAATGTACATATACAATAAAAAGTAAAATGTAGCTTGATAGATTCTGAAATGTATCACTCTTTAACCATTCATTTTCACCTATTTTCTACTATTCCAGATATTGGATGTCATATGCTCATAGAAAACAGTGAAATCATAGTGTCTTTATAGAGAATAAATAACATAATTCATTTGAATAAGTACTTTTTGCTATTCTTATCATTTGTAGGTTTGCCTTTTTTAGTAAAATGATAGTATTTTGACTATCACAATTTGCTTTTGTAATGAATGCCCATGTAAACTTATGCAATATTTCAGCTGTGCAAATGCTATCAAGCTGTATAATAAAAAATAAGACATTTATTCTTAAAATTATTGTCCAGAATATAAATAAAAATACTAAGTATCTTAGGACAGGAAAATCACAATATATATTTACTTAAAACATTGTAGTTTGTTTAATTAACTCCTTATATAAATCTCGTATTAAAGATTTTTTTTCTTCAAAAAAGTCTGGAGTAAAATTCAAAACAAAATTTAATGTTTTAACAAATGTACTCATGATGTTTGTATTTGAATATAATGTTTAGGTTGATTGTGAAGCATCTTGGAATTCAAAAGAGTAAGTTTGCATAAGTTGTGTTTATATAGCTTGTCAACAGAAACAAAGTTTACAGCATATGTATTCAATCAAAACAGCTCATGTTGCCTATGCTCAATATTATAATCCCCACAATCAGTTCGTAAACCATCCCATGGTTGAAATATAGTGACATAAAATTTGGTTGCATGTGATGTTTGTTTTCTTATCACTAACTAAAGAAAGTTGAATTTAGCACAGTGTATTTCATGAACCTTTTTGAAATACATTATATTTTAAACATATTGGTGAAGAACACAAAATATCTCTATTTTACATACACTCAATTGTTGTGATGTTGCTACCTCCAAAAACAACTAAGAAACACCTTAAATGAAAGTTACCTTCCGCTTTATGAAGGAATTGGCAAAACAGTAAAAAACATCACCCATGAAGCAATCACCCATCAGTAGTCGTAGAAGATTGAATTGTCGACTGGCATAGAGAACAAAAAATCTACCATGTTGTGCTATGTGTAACTGTCTGAGAGAAACAGAGGAAACAAGAAAAGGATTGCCAGGGAAAGAAAAAGCTCTGGAAATGAAAGCCCTGCAAACGAATAGTGGAGACTGATCTGCAGCAGGGTAAACAAAAAATAAATCAAAAATTTATATTTTTAAAAGATATTTATATTTATGTGATTTTTAAAAATATCTAAAGATAAAAATATATAAAAATAAGATAAAAAATATTTTGCATACCTGAAGAACCAGACCTGTAAAGAGTAAACATGACCCCTCAAAATAAAGACCTATCTCCCCTGTATCTTTATTCAAACATTCCGTAATGCTGGTACTTTTGCTATTTGCTTAGGTTAAGGCATGTAACATAGGCAGATAGTGTCCCAGAAAAATTATTCATATTTAAAAACTTATTGTATATGTCTTCAAAGATTTCAGATCAAAATCAAGATTGTTGCAAAAGATCTTCTAAGAATAGCAACTTGCTTTCCTTCATTTGCTAGAGGTAAAGCAATTATGGTTCATTTTATGTAGAATATGAAATAATTCTAATTTATCTGACTTCCAGAAAGTATGGAGCAGATGAAATGACATCTTGACATACATTTTCTTTAAGTCAGAGTTATTAAACTCTGTAAGCTGTTGACACAACTGCACCATTCAGCTTGGTGCCATCTGCATACTTATTGAGGGTGCACTCGATCCCCCTGTCACTGTCACCTACAAATGGTTGGATTAGATGATCTTGGAGGTCATTTCCAACCTTGGTGATTCTATGACTCTATAATTCTTATGTCACCAATGTGACCTACTGAAAGAAGCCAGAAGGTGGAGATCCACAATAAGTGGTAACAGAATGTTGCTGTAGTTTAACCCAGCAGGTTAAACTAAGGTGCAACTAAGACAAATTGGGATTATAATCTTGCCTGAAATTGTACCACCAGAACAACAAAGGTGATTTCTGCTTTACTTCTGAAATGGCAAGACAAATTTACAATTATTTTAACAGTCACCACATCTCATATTGACAAATCATAGCATTATATCTCTCACATCAGTCACGGATATGTCTGGACCTTACAAATTTCCACTTATTTGCCAACAAGGAAATCTTTGAAGTCTGTATTATTCATATCTAGCCATTAGAAGTGACACAAATTTTTTCCTCAGCCCAAGCAAAGGAGGATGAAGAAGACAATTTTCCAGAAAACACTGCTTGCTGAATACGTTAAGTGTATATAAAGACAATGAAAGTAAACGAGAGCTTCCTTCTCAGCTGAATGCTCTGTAGTCTTTAGCTGACAGGGAGGTTGGCCTTCCAGAAATTTCCTTGAATCTCTGCCTAGAAGCATCACTTTCATCTTACATTTATCATAAGCCAAGTGCTTTCTCTCAGACTGCATATATCTTCCAGGCACTTCAATATAGTTATGGAACTGACACTAATCAGACTTTTTGAATGAACAGTAGGTTAAAGCATATTTTTAAATATTTAAGCAATGCCTCAGAAAGGAAAAAAGAAAAAAAAAAAATGGGGGGAAGAAAGGGGGAGAAGAAAGGGCAAAAAAAGAACAAAATAAAAGTAAGTTCAGTTCAGGTAAAGTTGGCAGGATATAACATCACCATGATGATTTTTATTGAAGTATCTATTGATGGTTGATCAGTGGGTATATATTTTTAAAATTAGGCAATGCCAAAGGCACTGTGTTTGCATTCTTTGAAGCTGATGCAACCAGATATAGTAGACCTCATGTAAGAAATAAAATATTTTTGCAGGAGAAACTGCTGCTAGCCAAGTTTCAGTCTTCACATCATGATTCAAGCTTTCTAGTGTAACCATCAACTTGTACAATTCTCACTGTTTATTTCAGTGTGTACCTTCTGAGTTTTCTTTAAAAATATATGAAGATATTACCCAGGACCTGATTCAATAAAAAGTATGTCCAGACCTTCATGCCCTGGAAGCTCAAACAATGTTGCAAAAGCTGCAGAAATGGGACATATTTTCTATTGAATTGGGTACTGAAAATGCTCATAAGTTTTTTGTATTGATTTTTGTAACAGCCAGCAGTGAAAGACACAGACAATATTAGCTTCATCTACTACAGGCCTGTGGATTTCACTTTCTGCATACAACAGAGCGTGGAATGAAAACAGAAAGCAACCAATTTAAAAACAGAGTGGAGAGTAATTTTAATACAGCATAAAATCAAATCTATATTGTATTACAACAAGGCTATTATCAAGACAGATACCATACTAAGATTAATGAATTACTACACACGAATTAAATGTGGTTATAACTGCACTTTGCAATTTTGATATGCTTTCACCAAGTACTAACACTATATTCTGATCTGTGCAGATTAAAGATAAAATGCAGCCCTGAATTACAAAAATGACTTACTTAGTAAATAAATAAATAACATGTACCTACACAAAAATAAATTGCTAAACAGCCAAAGACTCGGATTCCTCAGATCATTTTACCTAAAAATGATTCACAGGAATCATTTTACCTAAACAGATTATTATTTTTTTTTTTTCCAAGATGGCCAAGAAAGGCTACCGTGGCCATTTCTTTTCCTCCATAAGTATGGTGGCACTTTACCTGAATCGCAATCTAACTCCACCCTTATTTTCAGTTTTCCAGGAGACAAAAAGTGCATAACAGCTAGCAGATGACCTCAACTGATTCTCACTTGATAACTGTGCTCAGTGGTTGCATATGTTCCAGCTGTCCAAATAAACTGCTGCAAAGCTACAGTAAGCCCACTGCAAAGTCAACCAGTGAGCTGCCAGTTCCCACCTCTCTTTCCATGTTTAAAACCTCATCTGTACCTAAAAACAAAAGAGCTACCTCACACAGAAACTCATTTGAATTTTTCATATTTTTGTCAGTATGCTTCAATATTAATACCTAGGGAGTCTGACTGCTGCCATGCTAATTTGGAACACTAAGATATCTGATGTGCTCTGTTCTCTCTTAAAGAGCCAATATAAAGGGGTGGGATAAACCCTGCAAAAAGTGAACAGGTTCCCGAAAACTTTGGGAATTTTATTTGAGATAAAAAATTATGTTTTTCTGCAATGTGCTGCTTAAAGGTACTGAGTTAAATAGTAATTACAAAGTTAGTCTAAGAATAATGTTACAGAACTTTAGCCAATAGCAAAACTTTAAAAAAAAATAAAATTTCCTTGGACAGATTGAAATACTATTCAATTTTTTAAAATAGACCCCAGAAGGGCAAAGATGCATTTCAGTCCTCATCCAGCACAAGTAATTTGCTTTGTTATACGTTCAAAAAATCCGTGTTGTTGAAGAGAAAAACTAGAAAGGGTCTCTACTTTCAAGATTTACTTATAAGGGTATGTTGATTTAACATGACCAGGTAGCTTAGCTCCACTGTGTTGCTCTTTCTCTCCCCCTCCTCAACAGAACACAGAGAAAATATCGTGAAAAAAATCTCAGAGGTTGAGGTATGAGAGATTACTCTCAGAGATCACTCATCAAATACCATCATGGACAAAACAGACTCAGCATAAGGGAGACTGTTGTAAATTATTGTCTGGTTAGAATAGACTAGAGCAGTGAGAACTAAAAGCAAACTAAAACCACCTTCACCTTCATCTACTCTTTACCTTTTTCCCTCACGTGGCACAGGGGAATGGTACTGCAGTCAGCCCATAGCACTTCATCACTGCTGTTCTTCCATGGTAAGTAACTCACTGCTCCATGTGAGTCCCTCCCAGAGATGCCGTCCCACCCAAATTCATCCTGCATGGCCTTCCCACAGGCTGCAGCTCTCCAAGCAGTGCTCCAACATGGCACTGTTCAGCAGGGCCCACCCTTCAAGAGCACACTGCTCCACACTGGTCTGCACAGGTGGCAGTTTCCCCAGCCCTCCTGCCTCACTGTGGGCTGCTCTCCATGGGCTGCAGAGAGCTTCTGTAGTCCAGAAATTTAGCCCTTAAATCTGCTCTCCCAGGGAATACCCAGCATTGCTCATGACTCAGCTCTGGTAGCAACAGGTCCTTTTTGGAGCAGTTGGAGCTGGCTCTAATCTGACATGAGGCAACTAAACTAGAAGCATAAGAAGAATATACAAGTGATGATGCATGATGCAATTGCTCATTACTTGCTGACAGATAGCCAGACACCTCCTGAGCAGTGGCTTTCCCCCTCCCCCATCTAACAACCCACAGTTTTATTGTTCTGCGTTACACTACATGATATGGGATATCCCTTTGTTCAGCTGGGGTCAGATGTTCTGGTTCTGTTCCCTACCAGCTCCTTGTGCACCTGCACCCCAGGCTCCTTGCTGGCAGGGCAGTGTGAGAAGTGAAAAAGTCCTTGACGTAGAGTAAGCACCGCTCAGCAACATCAGGGTCTTATCAACAGTACTGTCATCCAAAACAGAGCACTGTACCAACTACCAGGAATAAAATTATCTCATCTCAGCTGAAAGCAGGACATCCCCTGCTACCAATACCTTGCCATGTAAGCCCAATACAAGGATTACATCCATCAAATGGGTATAAATTTATTTTTATAATGCATAATTTTATAACATAATATTATTTTATAATAATTTTATATTGTTTTATAATAATTTTATAATATTATTTTATAATTTTTAATTTATAAATTTATACCCTTCAAATGGATATAAATAACCTTTACTTACATAGTTTCTTAGTATAATGAAAATATCAAGAAAATTCTAATTCTGAAGTTCCAAAATCTCCTTACGACTTCACAGCGGTTTTACAACAACAGCCTTAAAACCTTAAAACAGTTGGTATAAATGTTTATACAGAAAAAAGAAAAATAAAAAAATATAACGTGGAAAATGAGATGTAGAGAAAGCTTTGTTTGGCATTATCCTGTAGCTTAGAAATGAGTACTATCTCAGCAAAAAACTGATCATGTGTGGCAGTTGCATTTCTTTCAAATTGTTATTTTGTTTTAATAGGGAGCAGGTGCATTTTCAAAAATCCTTAAGATCCTTAAAATCCTAAAGACTTAAATGTATTTTCAGTCAGAGAATACTTTGACTTCAGCAGAATTAGAAGCAAGTACAACATTACATACCTTCCTATGTGTTGGAAGAACTCTGTATGTCTTTTAATAAATCTGAAAGATTTATTAAATTACTTCTCCTAATCAGCATTTTCTGCATGATTTCAAGTGCCATGTCCCACACATTTTGTCTAGCTCCAAGAAAAAGAAAAAAAAAACAGAAATTTTTGTTGTGTACAAAGAATATGCATAGAAAAGTACTAACATAAACTGAATCTGTTCTATTATAACAAAACTCAAACATGAAAAGATAGTTTCATTTTCTAAATTAAAACACGATCTTTAATGGTGTCTTGATATCAAATGCAGTAAAATAAATCCATTTTCAATTTTAATTAAATATTTGCAAATTTAAAACTGTATAAGACACATTACATTGATAAAACATTACTCCAAGAACTGTGTATAATTTCATAACAGGCAGGTTTTATATTACCAAATAAACAGAAATCCCACCATAGTATGAGACAGTTTAAGCCTAAATTAGCGCTAAGTCCTTTGATTAGCATGTTATATGCCATTTGATTTTAACTTAAATACAGACTTTCTCATTGATGTTCATGTGGATTAAGTATTTATGGTCACTGCTTTTTACTGCTCTAACATCAACAATGTCCAGAACTGTTACCCTTTATTACATATAGTCAGCTGATGTACTATATAGCCAGTGGCCCATGACAAAAATGGACTGTACAATCAGAACAGTAAGAAAATCAAGTTGATACAACTAACAATTTCTGACATCCGATTTTGATAGAAATGGGACTTTACATTTAAATTGTCTGTATTCAAATACCCAAAGAGAAAAAGTTATTCACATTTTAAATATTGAGTATTAAAAGTTTTATTAAGATTCAGAATGCTGACAGAAAATCTTCAGTTTACAATATTCAGCAATCTGTTACATTGTCCTTTTGGACTTCACATTTTATTTTTGACCAATTTAGACATATACGCTATCCTTCAAGAAGGATTGATGGCTGTGAGTAAGGAAGAGGTATCTATCCTCAGCTGGAACAAGTCCCAAGAGGCAACTACTACAACTTCTAACACTTTATTATTGGTTAATTTGGGGGCTTCTTTCACTCAGATGACATAGCTAGAAGGATGTCACTGCACAAATCAATACCTACTGCCTTGCCATTGATGTGCCTGCTACCTTAAACAACAACAGCTGTGTCTACGATCATCTCTGAGCTGTTCAAGATACTAATTATTGTAAGCACACTACTCCTGATAACAAACTATCCAGGAAAATGCTGGTCTTTTAATGCATACTTGAAGAGCTTACTGCACACTCTGCAGTAGCCTTTGCCATTCCATTTTCTGCCTTCAGTGTCAGCCTTCACTGTTTCCAGAAATGATTTCATTTTTGTTCAAATTAAATTTCATGTGTACAAGTTGCTTGAATGTAAAAAAAAAAACCAAAAAAAAAAACCAAAGAAACAAAAAAAAACAGTTTTGTATTTATTGAAAGTGAAAGCTACCTACCATTCTTAGGTCTATATAAATTATAATTCCTTTTTATTTGTTCTTTTTTAAAAATCCTAACGTGATGATCCAACATTTTTTAAAGCACCATATGTGAATGAATCGAACATACTCTTTAATTTCTCTAAGAGTGTCGTTGGAGACAGTCAGTGAGTTGAAATTAAAAAAAATATATAAGGTTCTCTGGACATTCTTATTTATTCTAAAATAAGTGGTATGTAAAGACAAATGTGTAGGTGCATTACCTGAAAGGGTATCACACTCCTGAACTATGCTTCTGAACAACTTAACAGCGCCATATGCCTACGGTATCACAGATTAGCTGTTCTGCTATTATTTCTTAGGAGAAAGCATGACATTTCATACCAGAGATAAGACTACTTTAAAACATGGAGGCTGGTTGGAAATCAGGAGACAATATCTATGTATGAGGGAGTATTAGTATTTTATTGAAAGATGGCAAGTAAGTGTAGCATGAGTTTTGGTTGCTACAGGGTATTTTCCTGGGTTTTCCATGGGGATTCATTGAAAAAGTTGACTTGAGGTCAACAAAACAGACATTTTTGTTTTCAGCATGCTCCTATGGCCAACTTTTACCTTTGGCCATTCCCTCTATACTGTGCTTGATCTCCACAAATTCCTCTTCTCTCCATACTCCCCCAGGAGCAACCATTTTCACAACTGCCACAACTTCAGGGAAATAAAGGTGCAACCATAAATGCTGCTGTCACCATCCTTAAAATATTAAGATACTTTATCTCAATTTTCTATCCTGATTTCCACACGTGGTAAATATTTCAATAAATTATGCAAATTAATAATTAAGAACATATGCATACAGGGAAAGCACGGACTAGTTCTGTAGGAACAAGCTCTGAACATCATGTTAGAAACTTACATGCCTACTGAGATGTCTCAATTTCCTTAAAAAAACCATTGAAAAGGGCTAAACATGTTGTGGATGAAACAGAATAACTTTTAAAAAAATGTTTCATATTCAAAGAACATTTAGAGTGACCCTCAACAAAAGGTCTAAAGGAACCATAGTTTCTAAAAGTTGAAAAAGAAAGTCCTAAAATGACTAATTTTTTTTTTTTTTTTTTTTTTTTTTAAATAATAATAAGGTCACTTTCACAGTGAATGGAGGTCAAAGAATTCCCATAGGTTTCTGGGCAGGGAAGTAGATAGTCTTATACACTCATAAATCATGAGGAAGAGAGGAATGATGGGTAAGGCTTAAAGTTTGCTGAAGATATTATTTGGGAAAACAGATGCAATAATTGTAGAGTGAAGATTCTTTTTGATACCGAATGATCAAATAGTAGGGAGTGAAATTTAGTGCAGATAAATAGGTGAAGCATGTGGGGAAATAAGAAATAAAGAAACAAAAACGAAACAAAAACAACAAAAAAACCACAATGCATAACTTTCCATAGCTACGTATAATAACTACCAGAAAATAATGGGAAAAAAAGAAAGGGAAGAGGAGGGGGAAGGGGAAGGGGAATGGAAGGAACATTGAGGCTACTATGCATTACAGCAACTTTACTAACGTAGTTGCATCTGAACTGGTATAGAGAACATGAGTTGGAGAATGAAGTCCTGACTCTAGTGAAGTTAAAAATTTGCCACTGGCTCCACTGCAGCTAGATTTATCAAAGCAATGAAATCCCAAAAGAAACAGAGAAATCAGGAAAAGATGACTGCAATATGAATTACAGCCAAACATAATCTACAGGCTTTTGAGGAAAGACTGAAGAAGCCTTTCCAAAAAAATAACTCTGGGGTAAAAGAAAATTGTAGCAGTAGGTCCTTGCTTTGTCCTTGCCCCATTTAGCAGCTAAATAAAGGCAGTCTTTCAGGGCTAGACTTGCCAAATGCCTTAGCAGCCCTTTAACCCTACTTCCTTTGGAAATAATCCATGCTTTTCTGAAGCCAAGAGCTTCTTGAAGAGTTCCAAAATGAGTACCACATCCACTAAACATGTGTTTTGTTTTTCTTAAATCAGAAAATAATAGGGATGCATGTTAACTAAATGAAATGTATCTGAAAACAAATAGCATTAAGCTAAACCTGAAGTAATGGCATATCTAACAGACTTTACAATAAATAAATCATTCAGCAGAACTTTTGAATTGGAACTTTTAATAATTCCTCCATTTCAAAACTGAAGCTATGGTTCTGAGAAATCTTCAGGTTGGCAGATTTTTAAGTGAGGAAAAGGAAATATTGCAGTTTATATAAGCACAGTACATACTATCCAACAGTTCAGCTGCAAATTAACGACAGGCACTGATATGGGGAAAAATGAGTGTTCAGAAATGAGGGTTCCCATACTAGCATCCCTGTACAGTCAAAGACCTTTCTATGCAGACATTCACATTCAAAAATTTTTTATAGTTGTGGGGAACTCAGACACATTTAGCAGCTCTTGAGTGACTGCAATATTCAGAAGGTAGAGGCTGCTCTTGCCTTGTAGGTAGCTCGCTTTTATTTTCATTTCCTGTTCAGGAGTGAGATTACTGTTTGGGGAGAGTTAAATCTATTTCAGGCATAAGAATCATTTATCCCTGGAGGTGCTGAGCTTCGATTAATAGCTCTTGGATTCTTCTTATTCATCTTAACTCCAATTTGTGCTGCTTGGCACTAAGGGTCCAGTTTGCTCCTTTCCTTATTTTCAATTCTCCCTTCCCCCACCCAGTGCAGTGTATCAGAGAGCTTTCACACTGCCACTTTAGTTTAAGTACATATTTTCATGTAAAGTTAATGTTTTAAACTTGATTGCTCGGTATTTATCTGAAGTGGAGAGCCCTACTGATAGTATATAACTTGTATGCCTTTTCAATGTTAATAAAAATCTGCAACAATGTTAAATCAGAAATAGATCTGCTCAACATGTTATTTAAAGCTAGATATAAATCAGATATGACATCTGTTTCAGTATTTGATGTCTCTCGATTTTAATTTTTTGTGCAATAAAATCTTGGCCCATGTTACAGATTAACCACCTGTAAAATTATAGTTTTGTATACTGAAGCCTTTTTGCAGCTGTAATACAAATACAAATTTAATCCAGAATTCTTAAGCCTCATTTATTTTGTACAGTTCAAAAGCACTCAAATCAATTTGCAGAAAATCTCATAAATACATAAGGCAAAAATCTACTCTGAGCGTGCATCTCACACGAGGGAGATTTTGGATCATCATTCATTTGACTGAAGCCCTAACAAGAAGTCTTTAACATTGCCACATCATTGTCCATTGCTTCAGTTGGTTCAAATATTCACTGCCAAATGCCACCCCTGCTTTTTCCTCACCAGCAGAAAATGAAGTTATCTACCCCAGGTGTTGCGGAGAGGGACCAGAGTCCTGGCTATGATGCCATTTTTAATTAGGTTGTAGCATTTGTTAACTCAAAGTTCAACTTAATTTCTATTAGCCTAATGGTTTTATGTTGATGGATATCATAAAGCATGAAAGAGTCTAGTCACATTCAGCCCAGTCAAATTAACATCAACTTGCCAAGATTGTATCTATGTATATAAAATATATATATGTGTGTATAAACATACACACATGCACATATTTTATCACAGACCCATTCAACAAATGAACAATTGAATGTAGTAAGATCAGCCTGTAGAAACAGAAATATCTAGTAAATATATATAGTCCCAAGAAATCTTTCTAACTCCCTGGTATCTTTACATTTGATTCCCCCTAATACAGTCTGATTCAAAAGTATCTATCACTCCAAGGCATCATAAATACTTCACAAAATCTGTGGCCACTCATCTCCACAGCCAACATATTACCAGTTCAGAGTTCAACAGGAACAAACCTATCCACTAGCTTTAGGAAATACTCCTCACATAAGAACAGACAGCAGAACTGCCTTCAACCAAGGAACCTCTGGTTTAGTGGAATAGTGGGATCCTCAGCTGGCACACAAAAAGCAAAATCACTTATTTATTACATAAAAAGATTAATTTGCTTAACAATGCAGGTGTTGTTATACAAAATGAAGTCTCTTCCTGTTCTGGGAGAGGTTTCCCATCATGATCATACGTACATTAAAAAAAAGTGATTGTTATAAACTTTAACATTTATCTAGAGGAATGAAAACCAGCTTATGAAAAAAAAAACAAAACCTGAAAACAGTAGAGTTACTTTCATAAAAAAAAAAAAAAAAAAAACTGGTAATGGCTAGAAAATTCAAAATGCATTGGATTAGTCATTTTAGAGAAATGTAGCATGCCAGATGAAAAATTAACAAGATTAAGACACTAAAGGGAAAATATTGATAGATGAAGAGAAAAAAAAAAAAATAAAAAAATAAAAAAAAGGAAAAAAAAAATGTGAAGAGATAAATGAATGCATACCCAAAGGTTGCATGTGCAATCTTGTCATACATATACAAGGAGTAAAAAGTCAATGAGGATGAGCTGAAAAGTCCAAAATGTAATCAAAAGTAGGGAAAAAGGAAATATGAGGCATAAAACATCAGCTACACAGGAGTACTGAGAAGATTAGAGAATGAAGTTAAGAGAGAGTGCAAAAAATGATAAGAAAATTAAGGGTAGAAAATGAAAAGTCGATTGCAGGAGGATTTGAGATAAATCAGAATTTTTTAAAGTACATGGAGAAGGAGAGGTCAGCAAGGAGGAAAAGAGTAGGACCTCTCAGAAATGGGAAGTGTAATTTATTCACAGAAGAGGTAGTTACTGCTATCAGTTTAAACAAATCTTCATATCAATTTTCAGAAAGGAGAATATGGAATGAATATTAGAAAACAGTCATACATTTTACATTTTGCGGGTTATAAAGAGAAAATAATTAAATAAATTTTATCATTCAATGGGAAATATGAAGCAATTATATAGCATGCACAATTGAACTATCCGGATCTGATTTGAAGTATAGTTTTTGGTTCATGGGTTTGTACATCAGTAAGCACAATAACAGCAGACTATAAATAAGTCATCCAGTTTGATCAAACTCTGGGACTAAATGAGGTGCTGAGAAGCATCAAAGTAGATAGGGAAACACTTCTGCTGCTTTAAGAAAAAAAAAAAATTATAAGTAACATTTTAACATCTGAAAATAGGACTGGTAAAGAATTCCAAAATTTAGATCCTCCAACATATAATTATAAATGAACTCTTTAGATTTAAGTAGTGCTAAGGGTATGTGTATGAATTAAATGTAACCAGTCACACATCCATAGAAGTTAGATTAATAATGCCATTATATATTACGTATGTCATAAAAAAAAACAAAAAACTTACTGATCATTACTTCATGGCACCAAGCCCCAAAACCACTAGCAATCTCAATGACAAATATCTATATAGATAAATAAATAAACTATAAAAGGAAAAGGTACTTTCATCATTGTTATTTTCCGTTAATATTAAAAACTTTACAAAAATCTGCGGAATGTCTTTATTTGTTACTCATTTTTATAGTATATTAAAAATTTGGTCTGAATGAAAAGGAAACCCTCTTGCCTTTCAGGAGACAATGTGGATAAGTACAGTGAAAGGAAGTGTCTACTCACCAACAGTGATTAAGAGAAAACACCAAACAGCTGCTTCATTCAGCTAAGGAATTTAGCTTTCCTTTTCCATATGTTTTCTGAAATGGCATGGAAAAACGATTTTGCATGACCAGAGAACAAGGAATAACAATAATGTTGTCTGGCTACCTTTGCCAAACCAATAAATCCCTTTAGAAGGGATTTAACACCAGAATGTAGTCAGAAGTAATTGATGGGATGCTAAAATACAAACACCGAGGTAAACTTGTGAATGCTTATGATGTTCTGTATTGTATTTACATTGTTTGTTTGTTTTTTCAATGCACGTACTGAATTGAACAAGACCTAGAAGTAATCTACTTTTCCTTTCTGATACCTAAAGTTCAGGAAGAATGGGTTAAACAAAGGCAAATTTAAGCTTTCATTTCAAAAGTTTTATCACTGCTGCCTTGATACGTTCATCCTTAAAATATAATCTGACTCAAACACCTCATAGGGATTGATAATGCTTTTTCACTTCTGTAATTCTAACTTCAATTGAAACCAGAAACACCCGTCTTTGTTTTATGAATGCTACAATCAATCACGTTTTCATTTCTAATTACTCCAGCTCCTCCTGCATATACACTTCCTAACTGCTCCTAAGTTCTTAAATTCCAATTTCTCCGGTCCAGCAGAAAACATTCACCAACATGTTAAAAAAATAAAAATTAAAATTAAAAAAATAAAAAAATTAAAAAATCTGATAAACTAAATGATTCTAAATTTACAGGATTAAAAGTGAATTGCAAAAATCGTACTGTTTATAAACACTATGCAATCTTAATTTTGTTCCAGTGAAAAACAACAGCATACTTAAATATACTCGGAAATTACAGCATCCATAAGCCTTTTCTACATCAGTGGTTTTGAACTTTTGTAATTCCTTCTGTTTCAACTCTCTATTCCCCTCCACCGGTCCTTTACACCTTAAGGGCCATTCTGACCTCTCCTTACCTAGGTCTTATCTGTTTGTCCTTAATATCTGCAATGGCTGTGCATCTTACCAAAGAGGAATGAAGCAGTGATTTAGAGTTGTTTGGATCTTGTGCAGTTTTTGTTGTTGTTGTTGTTGTTGTTTTTTCCAGTTGATCTAACCATAATAATTTCTTTTTGTAAAATGACATTTTCAGAACAAAAAATAATTGGTTGTTTTACCAGTTTCAAAGACCTTTAAATAGAAAAACTTAAGCAGTGAATTAAAACATGAAAATATCATGAAAGCAACAAGCTGCCTGAATGTGAAGAGCTGAGTTTTTAATACATTGAGAGAGTATAATAGGAGAAGCCCCTTCAAAAAAGATTGGGCTAATATACATTTAGTGAAGAGGTGGACTTGTGCATACAGGTTTATCACCTGGACAAATAAAAAAAAAAAAAAAAAAAAAACAACAACAACAAAAACAACAGGAAAACTATCAATGTCTAAAGTTTCTGATCTTTGCTTTACTCTCTTCCATTTTTCCAGTTCCATCAAGTGTTTGTAACTCAACCACATACCACTACCAAGCTGTTTTCCAACATATGGACTCTCATCTTCTTGTTTCCTCACATGCTTCTTTAACGCTCTTTCTTCCAGTGATGAGAAAACACCTTTCCATGCTCAGAGAAACTGACAAAAGATAATAAGGCCTACCCTAGCTGAAAAGCAGTTCTAAGGTTATACCTATTTTAAAGTATATTTTAGTATAACTAACTCAAACACAGGAACAAATGATTTCTTAAAATTACTCTTTACACAGGGTAGGATTCAATTACACATTAACTTTAGTGACATAAATCATTTGCTACTGCACTTTGAGATGACCCAGGGTGTTCTTCCCAACTTCCAGCTGCTCTGAAATGCCCAAGTCTCCCATACCAGAAAGTAAATATTTGTTAGCTCCACACAGGTGGCTTGGATACTTTACAGCAATTTGGTGGCACAAGGCTCTCCAGCTTAGAACTCCAGAAGATTAAGTTGTATGTTCATCTCTCTATAAACTGGAGATCACTTCCACTCTCTAAGCTCTACTCACTGTCCTCATCTCACCAGCTCCACCAACTGAAATGTAAATTGAAACACCTGGCAGAAGTCTTAGCTTCAAATTGAATATGAGTTGTACTCTTTCTGGATTTATCATTTGGAAAAGGAACATGAAGTTTTGATTTGATATGAATGAAAAAGCTTCCTAAAGTGGGAGTGCATTTAGTTGCTTACTAGAAATAAATATGATTCAGGAAATAATGCTCACTATTCCTGGCTTTAATCCACAAATAAAAATGGTCAGTATGCTGGAGTTTAATGAACAGTTTTCAGTAGACTCAAAAATTGGAAACATTCCTTCTTCCAGTAAATGTTGTCTCATGCTTACAAAAAAAAAAAAAAAAAGGCATAAAACTTATGCTATTCTTTTACAATTATTAATAAATGGAAAGCTTGTTCATTATGTGTAAAGTAGGCATTTATTTCAATATTTTGAATATCGGAAAGATGTCTTGCAGAACGTAAATAGTAAGGTCTCCTTCACAGGTGAAACCATATAACAAGATGAGGACAAGTGATCTTCAACAGTATATATGGGATAACAGAAAGAGTACTCATTCTAACATCATTGTGTTACCTAAGACATTGTCAATCAATTCACAAACATTTTCCAAGATATCTAAGACACACTCAGGCATCTCTATTTGGTGTAACAAGACACACAATTGTTTTACAATTTAGGTATTTTCTTACTTTTTGCAGCAAGTGCTCCTAGCATATGCTTGTCCTTTTTGCTCAACTCCTTCAGTTCTCAAGCTTTTTGTCTATTAGATAATCATTTGTTATATGTAGATAGAAGTACTGCACAGCTTGAGCTATGTTTCATTTCCATTCACAGAAAAATTGCTTTAACATTTTTGAAATATGTTCATTTATCCTCTAAATAAGATTCATCGAGGAAGTCACGAAAACATTTTTGACACAATTTCCTTTTCTGTTTGTTTGTTTTCTCTGTTTGTATTTGATAAAAGCGTAAAGCTACAAGAACAGAGGAAAGAGACTGACCACCAAGAACAGATGCTCCTTGTTGGTCAGAAACTACAGACAAAAAGCAAGAGCTATCAAATGATGAGTTAAACTTTCCAAAGGAAATTTAAAAAGATAATAAAAAGTTTGTAGCCATCTTAATAAAAAGAGAGTGAGGGGAAAAAGGATAGGACTGTTCTTCAAGGAGAAAGGACATGAATGATAATCTGGGTAGCGTCCTGAACTAAATGAATACCTTGTTCTGTTTCCAATCTGGGTGATGATGTAGAACAGGTGGACATAAGGAATAAGAAAATATGCAGTTAAATGAATATCTCCTTCCATCTGACTGCAGGAAAATCTTGATATACACATGTTTAGGGAACTGGATAATCCCCTTCTGAGAGCACAGAAGGAGTTCGCACATGAAATTGCAACTTCAGAAGCAAGCATGCTTAATAAATCTATCACATTCAGTACCTATGACCAGAAATAGGAAATGGAATGTTTATGGTGAGGAGGAAGCAAAGGCATCTCAGAGCTATAAAACCTGGAATCCCACCTGAACTGTACATACAAACCAGGAACACATGTGGAAGAAAAGATTGATTAGAATCACATAGGTAAAAGGTAAATGAGGTGAAATGTGACAGTGGTGCACCTAATGTAAATCATGTCAAATTAACCAAATTATTTTCACTGATGAGCTAACCTCTGAAAAATTTGGTACATGTAATCTATCTGGACTTCAGCAAAGCAATTGATGTGGTACAACACAAGAAAATATATGTTAAAACAGAGAAGGCATGCTTTATAAAGACTCATCAGTAAGGCTAAATCAGTTGTAGCACAGATTGACACGTTAGTTTTGAGGCTATTAAATGGGTGTCTCCAGGATTCTGTGCTGGAAAAGATCTTTTGTAATACTTTTGCTAAAAACTTTAAGCAAAATTCAGAGTATACTAACAAAATCAGAAAGGCCTCAACAACAGCATACAGGAGATCACCAAGGAAGAAAAAGATGGACATGAAGACTTCGACAGAGTCTGCTCCAAAGAATCCAAGCTAATGTGCAAACTATTCAGCTGCCAGAAATTAGCTGAAGATAAGAATAAACATCACATTTATTTTTGATGATGGCAGATCAGAATTGATATGCACGTAAACTCTCTATGAGGCAATGTTCTGTGGTGACAGTTTAGTTTATTTTGAATAATCAAAGCCTGGTACCACAGGTGCAAATTCTCCTTAGACTCTCCTGTCCTACAATAAGTATTCTCTCTGTTCTCAATGGGATATGTCCACAGAAAAGGAAAACATGAGCCTAGGATTACCGGGATATATCAAGAGTAATACTGGTGTTCAAGGCATTGATGATACTCATCTAGATTATTACATAACGATTTTAAAGAAAAATTATTCATAACAGGAATGAGAAAATAGTTAAAATTATCATCTGAGAAGATTAAAACACTTTGACTTTTTAGTCACAAAAAACTATGTGGCAGTTATATACAAAACTGTAAGTACATCAGGAAAGGAAGCAGTAGAGACAGAGAAGGAAATATTGGATCAAGAATAAATGTAATGTATTACTACAAACCATTTAATACTTACTGCATGTAGTAGAAAGATAATAGGTTGGATGATATGAGCACTTTATAAAACCTATTTTCTAAACTTTTTATTCCTAATGGATGTAACTGCAAAGATATCCCAAATAAAATATGTTGGGATATATATGATGTATATAGCAAAGATTTAAACAAAATCAGCCTTCTGGCTAAGAACTCCTGTTAGAATTGTTTAAACATACAATTGATTGCAATAAGAAGCTACAAAAATGATCTCCTTGCAGTTGCCAGAAAGTTGCATATGGTTTCTGGTTTGTGGAGGGAGGGGAAAAAAAAAAACACACACACACAAAAAAAAAATAATGCAGGCTTTGTTTATCAGACTTATGATCAAATATTGGGTTACTGCATACATTTCCATTACAAAAAAAAAAAAAAAAAAAAAAAAAAGAAAGAAAATATAGCTTCTTAAATTAAATCTATTGAATTAAATGAAAGTAAAATATTTTTTAAATAATAAATGAAGCCTCTATTGTTTATCCGTCATTACTTTTCTTCAGTTTTATGACCAAGGCATTAACTTAATGAGTGCTTCTTCTTTAATCTTCAACTGCACTCTGCTTTCAAATTTATAGTAAACTGGAAGCTACTTCTCCATTGTCAGGGCAGAAAAGGAAACTGTAATCTGTCATAGAAAATTATTTGTATTTTACCTGATGTCATAGTTATGCACATGCCTTTGTAAGAAAATAAAGAGATGGAAAGGTTGAAACTGGAAGAAATGTGCTGATCTACTGGGGAGCTGAGAGGGCTGAATGATACAGTGAACCTGACAATTAATAAAAGTATTGTTACATATACAACACAACAGGAAAATGTTGCACTGTGCTTTAACTGGAAAATTTAATAGCAAGTTGTCTGACATCAAGACTCAGAGCTTTGATACTTTTTATATACATGATATACACATGTTTAGGGAACTGGATAATCCCCTTCTGAGAGCACAGAAGGAGTTCGCACATGAAATTGCAACTTCAGAAGCAAGCATGCTTAATAAATCTATCACATTCAGTACCTATGACCAGAAATAGGAAATGGAATGTTTATGGTGAGGAGGAAGCAAAGGCATCTCAGAGCTATAAAACCTGGAATCCCACCTGAACTGTACATACAAACCAGGAACTACTGTTGGTGTTGGTGCTACTGATTAGGGATACTTTTGCAGGACAATCTCTAGTTGCCACCAAATTTGACATGCCAGTGGATATGCAAGGTATTAAGTAGACATAAAAGTCTCCTATTTTACTCTATAGTTTCACAGATGTGGCTGAGGGTGCTTTCAAGAAGCAAAGAAACTCCAAGTGGCCTCCCTGAGGGAAGCTAGTGAAGAGGAGCTAACTTCTGGTTCCTCACAAGATGACAAGCAGATCCCATGTTGCACTGACAATTCTACCTCTAAAATAAAGAGTATTTATTTCCTCCTCAGTTCGAAGTTGCACATTTACCAGAATGCCTATAATATTTTTACCATTTTTACCATATCAGTCTTCAACTGAAAATCTACATCTATAAGCTTTGCATCCACTGATCATCAAAGACATACAGAGGATTTTTCGATCACATCTGGGGCTGAATTTTGTCTTTGGTTACAGTTAGAGTGGAAAAGTTCCAATGGGGTTACAAAGGTAGATATTTGTTTTGTTTTATCACCAGTATTTTTAATAATTTTAATATTTAAAAGTTTAAACTTATTGCAAATTACTTGGCTTTGTTTTAACAAAAAGTAATTTGGGAAAATATATTAATAGTATCAATTTCTACCTAGATAGTTCTAACTCGTTCCACAAATAAACAAAAAAAGCCAGCACAAAAACCAAAAACCAACTTGATATTTCCCTCAGTGTTTGTGCATTCACAATAGATTATTAGAGGGACATAAGATTTAATACCATTAATTTAAATTAATTTTGAAATGGACAAAGTTCATACTGTTACATGAACTAAAAATAAACTAAGATAGATAGATAAAAATGCCTGTGAACTAAAGTGCTGTCACCAAACATTATGCATTCTGTATCAACCTGTATTAGAAGAGCAAATATACCAGTAAGCTTATCAGATACATCTAAAACCTAAAACCTAAAAAAAAAAAAAAAAAGAGAGAGAGAGAGAAAAAGAAACCAACCCAAGATTTAGTCCTTTTGGAAGACAGAACACCAGTGAAAGAGAGTGGAAGCTGTCTTGCTCCAATTTATAGGAGGGAGGGGAGGTTCTTTGATATATGTATACCCGGCATGAGATTAAGAAACAACGGTTCAAATGTTGGTCCAACCAGTTTATTACAATTCCCAGCCGTTTAGGGAGATGGGGAAGGGAAGATGGGCGATAGGAAAGATACAAGCAAGGAATCTCTGTAGAGAGCAAAAGAGATAGTCACCACCGTGGGTCCAGCGAGGTACGTAGTAGGTCCATTGATCTCAGGAACCCGTCTGGTCACCGCGGGGGATGGGAGAAAGCCAGGAAGCTCCACAGCAAGCAGGCCTCGGGGGTTCTTCCGAAGAGGTTTTCCCCTCAGGGAATTCTCCCTCAAACGTGTCTTTGGGAGTTTGTCTTCAAAGTCAGTAGTTTAGTGAGGGCCTTTTATCCCCCATTTCTGTGGGGTTTTTTTCTTCTTTTCTCTCAGTGTAGTGTGACATTCCTGGGCCAACAGATAAGCCAGCAGGGAGTGGAGCCTTTGTTGCCATGCACAAGCATTATCGCTTTTTGCAGTGGTCAGCTTCTTCAAGCCGCACCCCTGAAAAAGACTGCTTGTCCTGCTTCTGCAACCATAAGCAGGGGTACAGTGGCATGGTGACACCCACCATTCACCCCCCTAGCAATTGTCAGTTAGAGTCTTATCACCAGAAAGGCCTCACGAAGCAAGCTTTGAGACAAAGAATAAAAACAGTTTTGTCTTTCACAGAAGCATATAACTATCTGAGAAAAATAAGAGAAGTTTATGGTCCAAGTGTGATGTCCCATAATCTTAACACATCTGAAAAAATTTAAAATGGTCCCTGTTTTGTTAGGATTAAAGAATGTTCCAAAGACAGCCCTTATAAAGCTAAGTGACACTGCTGTGGTACTTCAAGAACAGTTGTTAAGGCATTCAGAGTATCAACACCAATACTTTGATTTGCTGCCAGACATAGCATAAAAACAGGCTTCAGGTGCAAACACGTCAAATACTACATGCCACATCCAAACTGTTCTCTTTGAAAATCTAAATTAGAGAAGAGAGAAAAGGCTCTCTTAAAATACTGAAGATGTGTTTTGCTAAGATTCTAGAAAAGAACCTAAAGATTTACCACACACACACACACACACACACACACAAAAACCAAACCAAAACAAAACAAAACCTTCTGGGGGCATGAAACAGTGCTGTCAGTAAAATAATCAAAGGAAACAGTCAAAGTACAGAAACAGAAATATGCACAGAAGCTAAAAGCAATCAGTGCTCCCATTGTTAATACTGATAAGCAAGTTGAATGTAAGATGTCCATCTGAAGGAATTCGTTCTTAAATATATATTCATGATCACATTCACCTGAAATTACTTCAATGAAATTTCCAAAACAGAAAGAAGCATGGAAAGAGAACTGTAATGACCAGCCAAGCCCCTTTGTTTGACAAGAGAATTATGGCAGTGGTGGAGTCTGTAACCCTCTTATTTCATAACAACATTCTAGAAAAACAAGTTCTAATGTTAGAATACAGCTTTTAAAAACTTAGTATTCAGCTTTGCTTTTACTGTAGAAAAATTCCTATTGACTAAGTGTGATGAGAACAGCAAATGCTTTACTTGACTAAAAGCTTGGAGGATTGAGTTCTTCATCAAAAACATCTAATTATTACAATGAAAGCAAACAGAGAGGTCAACTCTGTTTACTCTAATGTAAAAGGAGAAAAAAATTACAAATTACATGTAAGAAAACATTCTAGCTGCTGCATTATAAACAGTACTAGTGCGAAGCATTCATGCTAAAAAGGACACACTTTAATGGCATTAACACTTCCATAAAACTAAATAACAATTTCATAACGGCTGAAATATTATATGCTGTATTTCAAGTAGAGTGAATCATTCTCTGCGCATTTGAAGTTCTGATAGACTCAACTTGATGAAGTATGTAATTTGAAATTCTTAAGTTTGTAATTTGAATGATTACTTTGTCTCACTGTAAGCTGCTTAGGCTTTTTCATTTATAAAGCTGAAACATTTGGTTATACAAACATGGCATCAACATAACTTGTCATACAATCCTTTGTTTTTTAATCATCTTCTACTGATAATCTAAATGATGATTAGTCTTGTCTCAGTGATTTCTTTGCTCTTCTAATATACATCTGTATTAATCCCTACTACATATTTTGATTTATTCTTAATTTTTTTAAGAACAAGACCACATTAAAATCCCTTTTAAAAGCTAAAATGATTAGAAAATAACATTTTAGAAACATTTGAAATAGTGAAAAAGATTTTGTGCATGCCAGATGTGCAGAAATTCACATTTTAAAACCAACTGTGACCTAATGCCATTAGTTAAGAGGACTGAAATTAAGTAAAATCTTTGATGGCTGCAAGAAATTAATTTATATGTTGTAAATGTTATTTTCTTACTGTAATGAACTATGTATACAGTAAATATAGTACAAGACTGTTTCAGCTCTGCAGAAATTTGGCATGTCTTCCTTACTGTATTGTTATTAGACACACACACTAGGACTTTCTGGAGATAATTCAGAGCTTTCTTTGTCGTTTGACTTGCTACTTTTCAGAGCCACAGCTTAAATGGCAGCAACAAATATCAGGAATCCTAACAAGGCAAGAGGCTTCTCAGTCTCAAAAATAAATAAATAGATAAAAACTTAAAACAATGAGTATTCAAGCTCCTCACTAGTGAGTAGAGACGTAAATTACATGTCAGATCAGTGTACAGCAGAAGTTAACAAAGAATATTTCACTTCTCCTTAGAAATGCATTACACAGTCAATATTTTATGCAAAGTCACTACACGCACGCTCCATACAAGGCTTGCAACAGAAAAGTTAGTCCTGCTCAGTTCTGCTAGAGCAGCTTTGCTGTCATGTGACTTCTATGGAAAAACAGTGCCTAGACAGAAGGCTTCGCTGCACTTGATCCCAAGCACTAGACGGCTCTCAGTCTCTCTATGGAGTTATTTAGGGGCAAAGTATCTGGACAAGAATGGCTTTAGACACTGAAGATTCCCTCAGTAGACTCAAGTTAGTCACAGTAACAATGACAATATCTGTAACACAAAGGACATTAAGGAGAACAGACGGATGTTCAGAAAACAGAGATACATAGCAAGAGTAAATACAATACCTACTATTCAGCTGTAGGCCCCCTAAAAAAAATTAGTCTTCAGGTTCTGGATTCAGCCAACAATCAACATTTCAGTTCATCTCTAAGCATTTAGAGATAACTTGATTAAATCACATGCATAGGCATCGTCAAGGAACAAAATTGAAAAAAATAACAACAAAAAAACAACTAGCCTAAACTTGGTGCACTTCCTAAAGCAGGGGCAAACTACTGTGCACTCTCAAAAAGAACATGGTATCATAAAGCTGATGAAGGACTGAAGTCAGTTTGCCTTTGACGGATTTATACAGTCAAGGAGAGAAAAAATAAGATTATGAGCAAAGCTGGTGAGCCAGCTAGCATATGTAATGGTGGTTAGACACTAGAAAGAGAAGGTCAAAGGATTTATTTCAAAGAAGAGGGTTCCAGAACAGACAATGAGACTCAACAATATGAGATACAGCTATATTGTTAACTATGAGAGGAGGAAATGGAGAACCAGTAGTTAAAATGGGAGAACAAAAAGGATTATTTCTTTTCTGAATGGCTGTCTAGAAGAGCAAAGACTTAGACGGGAGAGAATACTGAGAAAAGTCAACAGAAAAAACATACTAAGGGGACAAATAATGGATTCAGAAGGATTTCTTTTTTCAAGTTACTTTTCCTAAAAAATGTTCAGACTTGATTGTATTTTCATTTTCAGTTTTACAGTTCTTCACATTTTTTGTCCCAGAAGTAATTGTCTTGAAACTTGAATTCTTATGCACACAAGCACAGATACATACAGATATGGAGGTGCTTGGTAGTGGCTCCACTGCTACTCTGTCTTCTTGAGTGGGTTAAAACAGGCATCCATTCATATTTTTATTTGCAAACTAAGCAGTTGATTGGTGTGAAATTTCAGAAAGAGAACAACTTTTGTGTCTTCAACTTCCTGTGACTATACTCTTTCTAGAATTCTTCATTTATTTATTTAAAATAAATGCATAATGCCAACAAATCTGTTTGGTGTCTCCACGTGAAGCTGACTGTACCCCCACAGATAGCAGACTAGCTTCTCTAAGTAATGATGTGTGGAGGAGAAGAACCTCTAAAATCTGGGTTGCATGCGTGAGCAACCATGCATAGACACTTTCGAAGCGCAGAAGAGCCAAGCACATCCACATTATTTCAGTCAAAGATCAGGAGGACTTTGCAGAAGGCTCTTATCAGGAGAATAGCTCAGGTTGGAAGGGACCTCAAAGACCATCTAGTTCCAATCCCTTGCTGACCGCTAGATCAAGCACTAGATCAGGTTGCCGAGGGCCCCATCCAGCCTGACCTTGAACACCTTCAGTAATGGGGCAGCCATAGCTTCTCTGGGCAGCCTGTGCCAGCACCTCACCACTGACTCAGTGAAAAATTTCTCCCTTCCATCTAATCTAAGTATCCCCTCTGAGAGAGCAAGAGAGAGAAAGAGAGATAGAGAGAACAAGAAAGAGAGAGAACTCTGTAAAGCTGACAACCTGCCTTAAGCCTTCCCAAAAAGGAAATTTCTCCATATTACCCTTTTACATTTACTTCAAACAAGCCTGTTCTCCAGATACCTTTCTGTACTCCTGTAGCCTCAAGCATCCTTGCCGTCCAGTAGCCAAGATTTTGGCTTCAGATCCTTATGCAGGCTGCGGTAGAGCACTAAAAATGGCTGTTTCACAAATCTTGCTGTGTCTTTGCAAGGGACAGACAGCTTCTATGTTGTGTCTGTTGAAGCACACTGGTCTAGAGAGCCTTTGGAATTTATGAGTTAGTTTGGAAATCCTGTGACTCAATATAGCCTCCTGAAAAATTTTATTATTTGAAACTTTAGGAAACTACAGCAAAAAACAATGCATGCGGAGTTTCTCTCTATTCTTTTCTACCTTCTTAGCATTCATGTTACAGCTAGTTACTGTAAAAGTCTGAACTTAAAATAGGCTAGAAGTACAGAAAATGCTTTCATAAAATATGGAAACTAGTACACAAATACTCCCATAAGGAGAAATCAGAAAGAGATTCAAAAGAATCCAAGAATCTAACACAAATGCACAGAAAATACGTTTGAGGAATGTTATGGCCTCAAATTTTTTACCAGTGATCAAACAATTATTTAGGATCTGGTTCTCATTCTTACTAATACATTGGCAATGCTAACAGTTTTTAAAGCAGGAATGAATAATAGTTGTACATCTCTTATATACTAAGGAATTCCAAAATGCTCTTAGTGTAAATTGGGATCCGTCCTGAGATATATGACCATGGATCCTTTGATGTGATGGTTTTGGACAGACTAACATACTCCGTTCTATAGATATATGGCCAGGAGTAACTTTATAAGACTGCCAATTAGAGAGTTCTTCCCTTATGGAGTCCTCCTAGGGCAATGACCCTAATCTAACAAAACATGTAAGTAGAGACTTAATTGTAATGTCAACAGAACTACTCATATGCTTAAAGTTAACCATATGCTTAAGAGTTCTGCTGACCAAGCACTGTATCAGCTTGCTGATACTACTACTCTTTAAAAGCAGTGGTCAGAATCTCTGGTTAAACCTACCCTTGTACTGAGATTTTCTGGCTCCTGATCACTCAAGTGAAAGTACAGAAGAGCCTGCATGGCTAACCAAATGCAGGTGATCTCCTGCTGTATAATCATTCTTAATCACTCCATTCCATTAAGTTCTTCCTCAGCCCCAGTTCTCCAATTTAATTCACTGATACTTTGCATATAACACCCAGGGCCTTCTGAGAGAGCAAGAAAATTCATCTGAATGAAATCTAGGTCTATACTAATGTTTTAATTCCTACTATTCCATAGAAAGAATAATAAAAGATATATAAAAATCTTTACAAAAATTTAGATATCTGTTTTTCCTGCTGGATTTCCTTGCTTTGTATTCTAAAAGACTAGTTCTAAACCAGAAATCTTAGGTGTTTTAATCGAAATTATACGACATTAGCAGGTATGGCAGAAAATAATAAAGATTTTTGTCCTATTTTGTAGTGGAACAATCAAGAGAAATACAAATGACTGTAACCAGAAAAAGGGCAATACTACAAGACTACAAAGAAAGATTCTAATTCAAATTTTTACAGTAACTCAATAAAAGACAAAAATGAGATAGAAACGCACTGTAATGGACACTGGTCCGTTCAACTATGATAAGTTCATTTCAAATTTTGAATAATAAACTTAATTTGCTATGAAAAAAAAATCTTGCAAACTTAAAAAAGTTTCTAGAAACTTTTAAGTGTGATGTTTAAATACGTATATTCACAAGAATTACAGCCTCCTTAAATTTGAGGGAAAAAAATAATAATTTTTAAAACTTAACATCTATATCAGACACAAATATACACAGTAATATTACCATCAAAATATTTGCACAGTAATTGTAATAAGCAACCAGTTTGGGGGGAAAAAAATACTACCAATAATAAGAATTTATCAAGTGTAGAAGCATGTAGGGAAAAAAAGAAAAAAGCAAAACTTTATTAATCAGACAAGGTTCACATTAGCAGCCTTCCTAAGACAAGCACTGCTGCTTTTGAGGTAATATTTTAAAGTCTGAATTCTGCTCATTAATGGCTAGAATGCAACAAAGTATTATTCTAAGAAGTCCTTGCTAGTCCTATTCTGATTCTGTGAGGAGAAAAAAGATCTTAACACAAAATAAAGTATAATACTGAAGTGTGGAGACATTAATATACTCTTTTATTACTGTTACTAAATGCATTTGTTCAACATGTTTTATTTGGCTTCTACTTAAATTATATTGATTGTAATAAGAGTGATATTGTGCAATTCTTTCCCCTGGATCATCAGTAAATAATGTAAGAGCTGCCATGAAGTGGCGTAATCTTACATTGTCTGTTTTTTATTTTCTACATGAAAAATAACAACAGAAATCACTTCCTTTCAACATACATATTTTATGCATTCATAGCAGTTATAATGGGGATTTTTTAAAACAAATATTATTTCTTAAGGTGTATCAGGCCAAGATGCTTACAATTCAACCATATAAAAATAAGCTGTAGCACAAAAAGAATATTTGCTTAGTCTTGATATAAACTTTAGTAAAAGAAAACAATTTTCCATAGACAATATACCATCTGTCTCTAAACCATGTGAAAAGAAAAGCTTTTAAAATCCAGCCGCTGCTAATGTGACATGTTGAAACATTAATCACCCCCTAAGGCCAATATAATTGTAGCTCCATGTTAATTACCTAACAATTAACAGCAGTAATTTCCAAGGGGCAATCAATGAATTAGCTTGTGATTTTCCCACAGACTTCAGTCCCACACTGCCAGCCTGAATGCATTTCAAACTCTGAACCATGGTTCATCAATGACACTTCTGGTGTATGAAATAAAAATTCATTTGCACCCTCGCTAATTAGGCTCGATTATATCCCTATGTGTATTACAAACTCTATTCACTTGCACAAAATCTCTGCCACAGGCATTTTTCTCCATTTAAAAATTCGTTTTCTATTAAATTAGAAGGTCACCTAGCAGGAAAATGTACTAATCAAGATTTTATCACTAACATATTAAAGGGTTTTAATAAGCAAGTTTAATTAAGTTATCCTAACATGTGATAATGGCCATCTCCAACCTATCTCAATGTTTATGTTAAGTGTAGGTACAGTATATGCAAAGTGTGCATTCATACATATTGGCAAGCAAATTATGACCATGTACTAAAATGATTAAAAATGAAAAAAAATCCATACTTCTTTAACGCCTTTTTTTTTTTTTTTTAAACATCTGAGCAAATTATAAACTAAACTAAGGTTTTTGTCTCCTAGTTCTTTTAAAAATCACAACCTGTCCACATAGCCCTGTAGTAGATTCACACACAGCTTGGTTGGATAGGATGTTATCACTTCCTACTCCAGAAATAAACCTGTTTTTTTTTTATGTTTAATCTCTTCAGTATTAACCATTAATGTAAATAGAACAAGTTTTCCTAATTTGTTATTGACATATAAACTTATTGCTTTAAAGAGTGAAAAATTGAACATCATTGGTTTTACATCAGGTAGTATCATGATTTCCTTTTAACTATGTTTATGATTTGCGAGCATGAAAAGAGGCAAATTTTGCAGCTAATCTGTTCAAGAAAACACAGAGGAAAGAATGAATACATTACACTTTTCCTCATTAATCAGAATAATTCCAGTAGAATCACCTTTGCTTGTGCAGAGAAAAAAAAAAAAAAAACACGTGAATTAAGTGCACTAAATTTGCATCTTTGATTTCTTAAAAGATAGCTCCAATATTGCAAATCCATTTTATCCTGTGACCTATGTTCCATGGTAGATGATGCACTCATTATGACGGACAACCCTTCTTTCTCTCTCAACTCTTCAGAAAAAGATATGGTGAAAATTTTTACCCTAGGCCAAACAGAGACTGTGGAGCTTTATCACTAACCCTCTGTCTCCATAAGAGGTTAACATAAGTCGTTTAGCTGCTAACTAATAGAAATCTAATGCCTTTTCTATTACAAATATGAAATGGGTAGATAACTCTTTCTGTCTTAGGAGGCATATTTTAGGATGTGGAACATTACTCCTAGTTTATCATCTTTTTTTCTAGGTGCCATAAAGTTGCTGCTAAGATAACAGATGTATGTGCCAAGTAGTGAGTGCTCTTTCAGCTGCTTTCTCTTTCCTTCTTCTGCCAAGATACCTTCTTTGCTTAGCTAGCTAATCCAAATGGATGAGAGAAGCTCTCCTCCTGCTGAACTGGGCCAGCAGATTCACTGCAATTAAAGGTGTGCTAAAAGTGAAATTCTTCTAAATTAAAAGCAGTTGAAACAAAATAGAAGTATACCCGTCAAGAACTTTCGCGTGTAGACCAGCTCTCAGTGTGGACCCGTATCTGTGGGAATCATTTCTAATGTGTAAAGGCATGCTCAATTTATGTATGTGGCAAAGACTTGGGGAACAGTAAAGTTTCAACCTACTCATACATTCTGCTGCATTAGGTTCTGCTCCCTATTTGTTAGCATGCACTAACTTCTGCAGATCACTTGTGAGGTGAAGACTCAAATAAGCTCTTCTATAAGTGCTAAAATAGAGGACCCACTGGGGTCATCAAGCATTCTCTACCTCATCCAAACCTGTCCTGATTTTTTTTTTCATTTTATTTTTTGAAAATAACAGTGGAGATTCCCCAATCTTCCTCTGCAATCTACTCTAAAGTTTAATTATTACACCCACTAGAAAAGTTATCAATTTGCCTGTTCTTTGTAAGAAAAAAATCTTGCTCTTTAGCTATTGCCTCCTTCATTGACAGATCCTTCAAAAATTCTATTCTTAGTTTGCCCAAATAATTTCCTGAGAAATAGATGGTTTTAGAGTTGAGAAAACATTTCTAATCTTCACCTCCTTCCTTCCCTTGGAAATATGCACTTGCATATGAAACCAAGGTTTCGTATTTAAATAGTAATTTTCTTGCTGTCACATTTGTAGGCACATTTCCAAATTAGAAGTCCATGTATTTTAGCAGTGTAAAAGATAAGACACATAATAAGAACCTGTCATCTATATATTTTTTAAAGGATACAATATTTAAACCAGTCCCTTGACTTTTTTTTTTCTGGGGGAGGGAGCAGAGGGGAGGGGGCAGTGTTGGTGCTCATTTGCTTAAGAATGAGAATAAAAAGAAAAGTGTCTTCAAAGCTTCTTTTTCTTGACAAGAAATAAAAGTAGGAAATAAGAGCTCTGGCTATAGATATATTTGCTTTTGGTAAATATTCATGTTTTAACCCAGGCTAGCCATGGTACATGGTGAAGGCAATTGTATCCATATTACTGGTAAGGACAAGTTTCCCATAGGAACGCGCCTCAGTAGCTGTCTGGGACTGCTCATCAATTAATCTATCTTCAATTATTGTATGATCTTCATTAGCAAACACATAATAGCAGAGATGTGAAGCTACATTCAGTTTCCATACTCAACGGAAAAAAAATGGGGAGTGGAGAAAGATGATCACGTCTTTTGAGAGGTATTTACAGCAGTAAAGAACCTTGGATCCAGTAGTAACATCAGCAGATACCTAAAGTGAAACTCATTCCTTAAGGAGGAAGTCTTTAATGAACAATGGACAGCACAGTTTAGAAACTTTTTAAAACATAACTTATTTACTCTAATAGTTTTATAGCACAGTTTTGCTACCAGAGTCCTACTAACCTAGTATCTATTAACTTCCTTACTCCTCAGATGCATACATTATCTTCACTGTATGCTTGCTGATAATCATGTCTTGACAGTTTCACGATATCTGAAGAACATCACTAGATATATATTTTTTTTCTAAATCACAGTTCTAGCAGTGGTTCATAACATTATCGTGACTGTGCAAATGAATGTAGCTGTTACCATTTGCAGCTAAGTGAAGGAGTCATTGATATCCAAAGTTACTGTCCATGGTTTACGGGCTGATTCAGCCCAAACAGAGATTTGAACCCTGGACTGATAACCAAAAATAATAAAGCCATGACAGTTACCTACCCCCAAATTCAACATGTTTCTGCCAAACTTTTCACCACTTTCTAATTCAATTTCAAGTGGCCCTTGGACAGTTCTAGTTCTGCACTGATGGACAGGCTTCAGGACACCCCCCCCCCCAAAAAAAAAAACAAAAAAAAAAAAACAAAACACTAACAACAACAAATAAACAACAAATGTTCATACAGACCAGTGTTTTTCAGCACACACGTGTACATTTATGAGCACAAGTTCACATATATTAAAAAAAAACAAAACCAGAAAACTTCTATTCCTCTCAGTAGGAAAGAAAAGGTGTGCAGGGTATGATTCTCTATACTGCAGCATTTTGGGAGATTTAATATTTTTCCCCCACTCTCTGCTGTGGGTCATAACTCAGACTCTCCAAGTGTTTCATATGTAAGGCAACTTCTGCAAAACACCATAAAAGAGCTTTTAATGAGGACACTTGGCAGAAAGGAGGACAATGTACAAGAGACTACGTTCTGTGTGCAATATTCTAGGGAGATATTCCAGAAACTGTCCTACCTTGCTTAGCTACAGACTTTTGCGTACACCTTACTCACATCTTCACCCACCTCTTCTACTAAAGAAAAAAATGTTTAGGATTTCAGTCTGAATTTTAAGGTCTTATGCCTGGATGTGAAATACTAGAGCTCGAGTCTTTATATCAATTTAAGGAAGGACCTGCACTATTTAGGGTGGAGCTCTCTGTCATTCTACTACTCTTAATGATTCCACCTTGTGAAATGAAAAGGTTAGGTTTGTGTTTTTTTTTTATATATGTATACACACATACACGTATATATAGTTATGTTTATACATACAGACATATTATGTACAAACATAGAAACAAATAAACATTCATATACAAAACACATTCATTTCATTGTAACATTACAGTAAAGAAAAAATCCATTTTATGCTAATGAATCTGAGAGAAGAAAAAAAAAGGAAGAAAATTAAAAACAAGTTCAGGAGAAACATCAAAACTGGACTTAATAAAAATCTCAGTGCTGTCAAATAGCTAAAAGGAAATCAAAAAAAGAGAAGTTGTTAAAGCTCCTACTCAGGTTATTGAGCCCATTCTGCTATCATCTCTCTAACAGAGCCACCTCTTTATCCATTTTTAATTCCTCCTTACAATCCACCTTTTGCTTCTCTCCATACAAATCACCACCATCTGGGAGTGGTTATCCTGGCAGCCACCTGTAAGCACTTAGACCATATAGTGAATAACTTATGTATGCACCTGTCCTTACTGTTATTGCATCCTTCTTCTCTTCATTTTCATTGCAGCCCCAAACTGTGAAGTGTGAGTAGGAGCTGGATGCCTCTGTGCAATTTTCTGCCTGTGCAGTGCAGTAAAACACCAACACTTTTGTGGCGTTAAAGCTATTATACTTGTTAAGCTAAATATACTTGTAATATGCATCGCTCATCCAGCTTGGCAGGCATCGAATAGTCTGCCACAGTGGATGTGAAAACGAAGGGAAAACATACAGTTTTCATAAGCAGGCATGCACGTGCATTGCTGGTACACTAGGCAGATGTGTTATCACCTGCATTTCTGCTGGTGTGGAGCAGGTGGCTATGAAGCTCCACAATTCTCCAGGTGGACTTCTTCAACAAATAAAAAGATTGATTTAATTTGTTTGTTTGTTCAAAGCTCTGTGTTTCCCTGTAGTCTGTCCTCCTACCTATTTCAGATCTTAATTACTATTAAATCCACTTAACTATTCCATACCTTCTTCTCTAGGTATGCATTCTCACAACTGGCATCCAGTTTCAGAAGTTATTCTGCTGCTTTGCTGTTAACATAAACTGCACATTCCCCTTTGTATGCTTAGGAATGGTGCAAACACCTGCTGCAAGTTCTTGGTTGTTCCGACGGGTGTTTTTTGCTCTGTCTCTCACAGTGCTCCCCCACACTCTTTAAGATTGCCTTTGTTGTTAAAAATCCAGTTCCTTTTTTTTTTTTTTTTTTTTTTTTTAAATTTGCATTCCTGCCGCCTCCTCTATCATCGTGCATTTCTGTTACAGGCACATCACAAATTGCTGGCTACTACAGTAAATGTAGATGATGGCTTGCCTGTAAATTAGATTTGTGTGTGTAAAACCCAGGCTTGTTTACACGCTGGAACAATGCCAAATACCTGCTCAGATGAAACAAAATATTTATGAATTGGATAAACTGGAAACTTACATCTTTATAGGGTGTTCAGAGTGGATCCAGGTATAATTTGCCTTGCTCTGCCCCACTTTTAATGAAAAATTTTCTCGTTAAGGGCTATTAGAAAAATGGCATTTGTAAAACACACAATTTATATTTGGTAATATTAAAGCAAAGCTTTAAAGCAATTCTTTATGAAACAAGTGATCTTAACTATTGTAATTCACATGAATTTAATTACACCAATTTTTAAAAGTAATTTAAATATTGCTTTAAGAGAAGTTGGGTTTTTGCAACTGTAATAAAATAACTTGTTTTATGCAAGATACAGAAGAATATAATTTGATCATTTCTTCTGTTAGCCTTTGTTACACAGATTTTTACATAATCATTACTCATAATGTTCTGACAGATAATGCTATTACTAGCGTTACCATCTTTGCTATTATTATAAAAAATCTTCTGGCTTTGTGAAAATTTTAATTTATTAAAATGTAATAAAAGCACATCTAACATGAACCATAATTTATGAAAATTTTAGATGTGCTGCTTGACATTCATGTCATCAGGCTTCAAAAGTTTCACATCTGAAATGTGAAATTACACAGATTTATAAAGATCCTTTTTCAGCATGTTAACTGGCACTATCTTCTGTAAAATGTATATGTTTGGCTTTAAAGAGACAGGCGCATGTAATTTTAATGTCAGCACCGGCATCACCAAAAAGTGCCCTGGCAATCAGTGGAAAGGTTTAATAGGTTTCCTGTCTTGTTCTTAATTTGCTGAAATTACAAAATCAATACTTTCAGTTGTAGCTGCAGCTACCCATTTTACTGCTTTAAGATAAAGTCTACAAGAAAGTAACCTTCACTTTCAATTTGTAGCACAGGACATCAGGGGGTTCCTGGCCACTAACTAGTCTTTCTTTTCTTAGCCACTATGTGATATTCTACATGTGTGATGTTGCCCTTCAAAGGGGAACAATACATTTTGCATTAGGTGTAGCTCTGATGGCTTGTTTTCTTTATTTTTAACATCTCACTCTACTCTTTCCTAAGTCACTTCTGCATGGATTGTTCATTATTTCCCTGTTTCTCCTCTTGAATGATACTACGGAAACAAGTGAATGTTGTTGGAATGGCCTATTTGTTATACACCCATTTGTCTCCCTTATTACAAAGGAACATATTTTTCTGCTGCAGTTGAAAGGGGAAATTCCCCATATCTGATCATTTTTATAATAGGGAATATGGCTTCAGATGTAAAAAGTCTCTGTAAGGACTACAGAGAGGAACTGGATTGGCTCATGCAGGGGAGAGCTCAAGATGTTGCATAGAACAAGAGGGAAAAACAATAAATAAATATTCTGCTATCTCTCCCTGCTCTTTAACTGCAGAAGTGAGAAAATCATATCCTTACACTTGCCCATGATCACCTATTCTTCCAACTCAAGTTTAATCTTTCAAATGAGTCTTCTATACACAAAAATTAAAGCTGTATGACAAAGCTTTAACTTCCTTGCCTGTTTCCTAACTAACTAATTACAATGTTTTTAGGTTTGGAGGTCTTTCCCCCCCCCCACCCCCATGATAGCCCTCTTCGTGAAATCATTCCAGCATATAAGCGTTCTTCATCACTTAGCTGAGCAATATTCTGGAGCTGTTAGCAATAGATAAGGGCCTTGGCTTGCCTGGTCCCCTTCTAGTGAAGTAATAAAAACAATGTTAAGCTGCCTCGCACAAAAGACTGCAATGTAAGACCTCTCAGTGCCTTCCACTGATGTAAAATGTATTCACACCAAGGAAAATGAGCTCTCAACACCTGCTGCCCCAAACACTAATGAATACACACTCACACACACACAGGTGCACCTAACACTTCTCAGCCATAGCAATTTCATGTTGGACATTTTACTCATAAACAGCAAATGATGGAATAAGGATACTGTAAACTAAAAGGAGAGTTGATCAGGAACGGAGTGCAGTTAATCACACCAAGAAAACAGCCTCCAAATGCCACGGCTCCCTTGCTTTATGCTCTGCATTTCTTTTAACTAGCTGTTGAAGGTAAAAGCACGCCATTTATCTTATGATATGCTCTCTTTAGATGAAAATTCAGACTAGATCTAGAAACAGCAGCCCACCAAAGGAAACAAACACATTTGTCTCTAAACAAGTCGAGAGAAATGCCAAGTGATTCAATGAAGATCACTTGTGTCACATACGCTTGTTTTGATTGGTCCTCCAATGTTTACAGCACTCAACTCAGCAGGCACAGAACCCCAAATCTATATTTAATTTAAAACATTGCACCATCACTCAAACCTTTCAGCAGCCTCACTACAGCCTAAAGAACAAGGGCAGAGGGACCTGTTTACACAGAGCGCCTTTTACATGCTCTGAGGGATTTTTGAATTGTTATTTTACATTAAAAAAAACATTCACAAAATAATCATAGGGACTTAAACTTAGATATGAAACAAAATATTTACCACTACTCATAGGAAGTTTTTTTTCCCTACGTTATCTGGTATTTTTCAAATATCCTCACTAAGAGATCATACTGCAAGAGAGGAAAAAGTATTCCAAACATAGCCTTAAACTCTGAAAAATAAGGTGAATACAGCAGCCTGAATTTCTGTCAGAATAAACACGCTGATCACCAACAGTGATGCAATAAAGGCAGCTATCACTACAAAGCTGGAAGCTTTGTATCACATCAGTTCGATAAATATAGAATCCACACAAATACAAGAGATGCAGAAATCAAAGTTTAACAAACAAACAAAAAAAGCAACGGAAGTAAAACAAACAGAAAACAAGTCCCCACTTAAGCATGTACAGGTACTCTTAAAACATGCCTGGCTTGTCAAAGGGAATAAACTCTCAGTTTTCATTAACTTCAGCTCGGATAGAATCCTCTTGCTATTTTGCAAAAGCAGAGCTGATGCAAATGGGTAGTTACTAATGTCATATGTGCAGCGTCAAACAGCAGCAAACCATCTCGCTGTAGCCAGGATGGTAGCATGCATCAATGGAACTTTATTGCAGTGGTTTTCAATCCTTGTCAGGCTGCTGGTGTAGAAGTCTCTCCTAGTAAATACAGCGGTCTCACACAGGCTCCTTATAGGAGTCTTTCCTATAGGGGAAGCTGAGTTAGAAGACATTTTGAAAAACTCGTTGTGGTTTATCTTAAGTTTCTCATCCCAATTTTCCCAGTGTGCCATTCGATGTACAGGAAAACCTGTTTCCTCTTTTAAAGGTCAAGGAGCTTTTGTGTGTCCATCCTATGCTGTAATTGCCCTCTCCGTCTTCCTTTGCAGGCACATGCAGTTACTGTACCATCACAGCTCTTTTCAATTCCAGGAACAGAATAAGGATAATTTTGTATCCCCAAGTCCCCATTCCTTCAGACTGTAAGGGAACGAAGCATTTTTGGAAGAGGATATCAGCAGATTTCAGCAGTGGGCAGCCTCCAGGAGAACCCACAGACAGCAGAGGAGAGCCTGCTGAAATTAGCTCCGACCCTGGAAAAGGGAGACAAAGCTGTGTGACTTTTTCTCCTCTCACCAGAAACATTTGTCCAGTGTCTGTATTTCTTTTAACCCTGTTGTGTTTCTCAGCAGATGGGGTAATTTGACCCAGAGGATTTGGGCTATCGAAGCTATGCTTAACCATTTGGCCCTATTGCATCACTAAAAAACAGCTCAAAATAGAGGGTTCCTTTTAATAGATTTCTTGCTTCAGCTAACAAAAGTTATTCAAACTTCAGTTTTAACTGAGCTTATTAAAGCAGTACTGTGTTTAAGTTATAGTAATTGTCAATAAAGTCTTTTATAGCAGATTTAACTCAGCGTATTTTAGATCCTGCCAATTTGAGACAGTTTCCATAAAAAGAACAGCAATGTTACAGTGATAACTCAAAATGGAAAAAAAGGAATTATTTAGCATAAAAGAATTATTTAGCATAGTAAAAGGAGGTATAACTAGGAGTAATGGGAGGAAATTAATAAAGGGAATATATCAGTAGGGGAAGAAGAAGAAAATGACTGTGAGTTAACCAATAGAAAAATCTCCCTGGAGAGCAAAGAATGGCCCACTGCTAGGCAATTTTAGAATAACTGGCCAAAACATTCCCAGATATACAGCATGGAAACAATTCTGCACCAGTACAGAAAGAAGGCTTGGTTACTATTCTGTCCTCTATTTCTAAATTCTATGTAAGCAAATTGAGCTTTCTGATTGACAAATCTAGTGAAAGTCAGAATCCCAGCTATTGAGATGTAATTGCACAGCTTTTATCTTTGCAGCATCAGGTAAAAAAAGAGCGTGTTGGTTGTTTTTATCTTTTTCTTTTTTTTTTTTTTCTTTTTTTTTCTTTTTTTTTTTCTTTTTCTTTTTTTTTTTTTTTTGTGCTGTGTGTGGGGGTTCCTTGTTTGTTTCCTTTTGTGTTTTAAAGTATGGACACTTATTTTGTTGTTCTGAGTGATTACTTTTATTTGAGCTACTCGGAGATTTGTATTTGAGTTACTCAGAGATCATTTCTTTCTTGGGAGAAATTAAGAAAACTGAAATCATTTTCACTTAAAAAAAATGCTGTTAGATCCAATTTAAACCACGGAAGTTTTTTAATATAACTATTTTGACTGTAAAATATGACAGAAAAGCCAAGTGCTTTATTTATAGAGGCATCACAGTCACAACAACATATAAAAAGGCTAAAAATTCTTAATAGAACAAAAAAATCTCCAGTTTGCAGACGCCACATAAAACACAATATTTATTTGCCAGAAACTGAGACAATAGTAATATATTTGCATTTTAAACACTATTTTTTATTTTTTTAAGCTTACTGAGAAGCTAAGAGAAGTCTGCAGGCATGAGGCAAGCTATACCACACCCATTAGGCATCGATACCTGCTCAATAAAAAGGATTAGACTGTTCTCCTGGCGGTGGGTCTTTTTGGACAGCAGAAAACTTTCGAGCTGTTGAATGTCTGTGTTGATACAGCCAGTAACTCATTTAGAATAGTCTGTACAAAAATGGAACTGAATGTGTACGTGAGAAAAAACCTTTTATTTTACAAAAACACGGCAAAAATCTTCTGCATAGTTTTTGTATACATTATGATTAGTATATAATTTAAAATAAAGAATTAGAATGGTCAGCAGATCTGTATTTAATGTCATTGCACATGACAGTACTTTTAAGCATTGTTATAAGGTGTTCCTACTCTGGCAGGGGGATTGGACTAGATGATCTTTCAAGATCCCTTCCAATTCCTGACATTCTGTGATTCTGTGTGATTCTGAGAAAAAGGTTACACCTAATTCAGGATTTAAAATGTATCTTTCTTCTTCTTTAGAAATTAAGCCCTGCTTTAACCCATAAACTTATATCAACATACCATTAACCCTTACAAATAATTGTTTTTAAACTGCATCTACCGGCACGTAACTGGCTTCAGTCTGATCTGCAACGAGAACAGAGATCCCAACAGCAACGCTGGCAGACCCAGAGCAAACCAATGTTAGCAAGCACAGCTGCGGTTTTGTAGGATTAAACATGATGTGCCTTTCTTTTTATGTTATTTCAAGTCTGCGTAAGCACACTACAAGTTTGTTTTGAGTACTTTTTCTTAGTATGCAAGTTGAATTACTTGTACTAAAGCTTCTTCTTATTTTGTGCTTGCAGTGATATACTGTCATTTTTTAAGCATCGAAAGCTGCATTTCTGTATACACCGGAGAACTTTGAAACCAAATGACTCCTCTATGAACTAGCTATACATAAAGTGTTACCATAATACTTATGTTATAATTTAGCAGTTTTAAATAGCAAATTTTAACACACATAATGATGCCACAATGTGATTAGTACACTGACTGATCAAGAGGGCTTTAGGATTATGGTATTTTAACTAAAATAAAAATATTTTGTGTGACTTATCTTTGATTTGTAAACTTAGAATGGTGATTTTTAGATTTTGCTGAGTACTGTTTCATTTCAAATAGAAATTCAGAGTACCCTGACCTTTATATGCAAATATACAGGTAAAATGAGAAAGTTAAAAAGGGAGAAAGAAATCAATCCAATTTAAAGTCAGGTCATCTAATTTGAGAACAGTATATGGTCATCTAGGTAAATGAATAAATACATAAACAAAATAGTATGATTTTTTAACTGGGCCATCTAGAAAAATGTTTCTAACTTTCAAGGCTGCAGGTATGAAACAGGAGTGATACAAGCCTAAAAGCTTATGATTGCCTCATAGAAATATTTCAGTCATTATCATTTCTACATTCAAAAAGTTCAAATACGTTGGAACATTTCAGAACAAAATACTTCCCTTCCTTCCTCCCCCCCAACCCCCCCCCCCAAAAAAAAAAAAAAATAAAAATAAAAGAAACCTCAAAGCTTAAATTTTTCCAGCCATCAGAAAGGATACAGAGCAATGTTACTTTTACATAATGTTCCAACTCACCATTCCCTCTGAGGGATAACAACAGTGTAAAAATGTGCAGGACAAAGTGGAAGTTAAAGACAGGTACGCTTTGAACAGAGCGACACTGTAGCTGGCATTATCTTCCAACAAGGACAGTGTGTTTGTGCTTGTTGATGTAGAATTCAGTATTCATTCACCTCTTCTGACTATAGATGTCCAGTATCTCTGGAGAAAATATACGGTCTTATGCAGATTGTGCGATTGCAGGAACCACGATGCCAACTCCAGTAAGATACACAAACATTCAAAGGAAAATGTTGCTTCTTCATGAACCTGCTTCTTTTAAACTAAACAGCATTAGTGCCTGTACTCCACTGTGATGTGTTTTAAATTCAGTATTTTATCACCACACTTGCATCCTCCTGATGTACAGACTGTGGAAGATGATTTTTTTATATGATTTTTTTTTTTACACTATTTAAAATGTCTCACTTTCAAAATTACCTCATAAAATTAGGTAAGGACATTTTGGATAATATTACATGAACTTAATTTTAAATATCTATCTATCTATCTATCTATCTAGAGAGAGGGAGCTTCGTTTTTTAAATACCCTATACTTTACTAATACAATTTAACTATAATGTAACTACAGTAGAGTAATTGCAGTTACGAGAAATTCTATATAGTTGTTTCCTACAGTGTCTAAGAAAAAAATAAAACACAACAATATCGTTTGATATTTCTCCTGCTTTCTGTTCAGTTTCATAATTTGGTTCTGTTCATTTCCCCTTGTTTTTTGCTTGCCTGCATTCTCTCTAACACAAGTAGTTAATAAAAAGCACATAATTCCCTTGAATTCTAAAATGTATTTACTTGTTTAAAAGCAAAGTGTGTGGCTGTTTCAGAAAGATGCTGTTTCCGTACCTTACCCCTATCCAGGAAAGTAGATAAGGGGATCTTTTACAAGACAGTGTTGTCACTCAGTGCCAATCAACTATTAGGAACACAGAACAGCAAGAAAGCAAAGTGTTAGCACTTTATCTCATCTCCTTCTTCAGTTTTAGTACTTATTAGAATTCATTGATAATAAGGAGTTTTAACCAAAGCAAAAAAAAAAAGCTGCAAGTGTTTGCAGTGTGCTACAGAAGTTCCTTGCTGTGCAAAACATGAGCTCCAAAATTTATGTCGATATGGTACCTTATACACAGCAGTAAGACAACATGATTTTCATGTTTGATTATGTTTAGCTTTAAGTATATGTATGTAAGTAAATACTGTGTTGCCGATACATAATTTTACAACAGAGCATTTATATTTTGCCTAGTAGTGCATGCTTCAGAAGGCAAATTGCATGCTCATTCTAACAAAGCAATATAACAGAGGTGGAAGGGAGAAGCAATTTGGAGTCTATAGGAAGGTTACCATAAAATTTACATTTTCCATAAAATATAAGTAGCCACCATTTTGCTGTAATCCCAGAGCAGCAACGAAATGGTGGTACGAAGGAAAACTACCCTATCAGACACATTTCATCATTGCTTCTATCCATCACTATCTTCCCTCACTAGCACGATTATCATTTACCTTTCTCCTTTTATATGCGACATCCTAATTTTAGATTTAAAATTAATAGGTATAAAGTAATATAGAAATAATATAAAGTAAGGTTTAATTACCAAACTAAGGCAACATGCTATAGCAAGTCTTTTTGTTTCCCCCTCCTCTTCAAACTGCAAAAAAAGTACAGCACAGTGTTTCTACCACAGAGTGATGAATACATCTCTTGGAAGTGGTACCGTAGGAAACCTGTATCCTAGAGGTAGAACACATGGTATGGAATATGGCTGCTGCGTTGGTCAGTATGGTATTTTTAATTATTATATGATGAAATATACTTAAGTAACACACAAAGGACCAAAATGGCTTAAACAGTTGTTTCTGCTTGTAATAGACAGTGATGCATTTTGTATAGCATTTTATATTTAAGTAAATATGCATACTGACATACTGAGTATAGAAATGTGTATTAATGCATCGATTTTACTAGGCAATGCCATCTCTTTCTGCATGTTTTTCAGGAGGTGTGGAAAGGAGTATCTACTCCTATACAAAGAGGGAGACAGTGTTTTTAGATTTGTGCAAGTATATACTGTGATATGGAGCTGCACTATTAGAGAATTCTGCAAGTTTACTCTGAAATCTCTACCGAAGCACTATGTGCTATGAGCTTTATTAAATGGGTCTATAAATTTGAAATAAACCGGCAAAGTAATTTCTGTAATATGCTTTCTAATACTGTGCTTGCTTTTTACTGCTATAAATATATAATAAAGTTAAAATGCATGACATTTTCAAACACAGTATTTCATAGGAAAATATTCTTATTTTTCAGTTACAAGTGGAATATTTAAGGTTCCAGTAAAATCTCTTTATTAATAAATCATATAGCAAGAAAATGTAGGTCACGTAAGTGAGAATGGATACTGAATGTAAAGTTGTTTTTCAAGAAAACTCCTCTAAAGCATCCTTAACATCGTAAAATTTGTTTGTACAAATCTGCAATTATGTACAAGTAAAACAAACGTCCTGTTCCTCTTAAGTACTCCCATTCTTTTCCAATTCGAAGCGGAGTATTTAGGTAACACTGCCACCTATTGCTTAAACGTTAAACAGCTGAATTCTCTTGCAGTTTTTTGTCACTCGTCTTTGCTGTTTTGACTCCTATGCTTTCATTATTTCTATTAACTGACTCGGATTTTCATATTCAAAGATGCTTAACAAATAATAAGTGTCTGTCTTCAGTACTATAGCTATAATTTGCTGGGAATTAATGGAAAGTTAACAAAAGAATATTTCAATATCTGTGAAAGTAAATTTCTATAAAACACTTTAAAAAAATCATTCAAAATGTAAAATCCTTTCAGAAAAGGAACAAAAGAAGATTCTTTAGGCTATATCAGGTGAAATATTTCAAATTCCAAGTTATTAGTTAGATTAAAAAAATTGCTCAATATAAACCAATGTGATTTTGCTAACATTTTGTATGTGGCCAGGCAAATACTCAAACTGCAAATCTACACCTATGGCTCCTTCAGAGACACCAATTTAAAAGCATAGAATTAAGCCACTCTAAGAGCACACCTAATTCTTTTCAGTAAATAATTCTGTGTTAAGCAACCATCAAAGGATCTCTAATTCTACATTTGAAAATGAATCATACCATTGGAATAACCTTAGCCAGCCTTTCCAAAAGTGATAAGAATTATTTCAGTTTCTTTAAAAGCAAGACTAAAAACCAGGTGCTTGACTTTACTGGATTCGCAAAATCGAATCAGTAAGGAAGATAACTGCTTACTGTAAAATAACACCAGATATATGAACTTGTATCATACAAGTACTTTCTAAGTTCGTTTACAGTGATAGAGAAAGATAGTTAATCATTCTGGAAGAAAAATTACTGACAGGCCTCTTTTTATCCTCAGTGTGTAATTCAGACTGCGTCCACACAATAAGTTGGCTTTACTTCATCACTACTGAGGAGTAACTGTATGTAATTCAACATCCCTCATATTTTCTTATAATATTTGCAGAAAAACTACAGAACCGTAGTTTTTGTGCCTCGAAATGTTCACAGTCATAATGCAGAGAGCTGAGGTTCAGCCTATATTAAAATATCACCTTTTGAATCCACTTGGATTTTTAAGATTTGTGATATTATCAGAGAGACCGAAGCATTCAAAAGGAAGTATTTAAAAAAAAAAAAAGAAAGAAAGGAAAAAAAGATTGCTTTTTGCTTTTGTTTATTAAGTAAATGCAGTAATGCAGTATTTTAATTCCCACACTATTTTATATTTCTGTGGTAGCAGAGAATTTTAGGTTTTGTTTTTATAGTAACATAAGGAAGCGCATAAGGAAGTGCATAAGGAAGCTAAACGAAGGCTAAATTTCTTATCTTTTTTTTTTTTTTTAATAATAATAATAACTGAACACTTTATAAAACAGAACTTACTCATATGTTATTACATACAAGAATTTTTCTTGTGGTTAGGGTTTCCCAGTCTTTTTCCCCATTCATGCCATTTTACCCTGACATTATTACCATTTTCCTGCTACTAGAAGGTTACCCATCAAAACAGTCAGCTATCACAGACAAGCAGTGTACACAGTTAATGCCACAATGTGTCTTGAGAACTACTGAATTCAAATGAACAGCTATAACTATTTTTACCTTTTTTTTTTTTTTTTTTAACTATTTTGATGTGCTTTCCTTCAGTACCAATACAAGACTATTTTTCTGATGTAAAGCCAAAAACACTCAGGACTTTTTTCTCTTTTTCCCTTCTTTAAAAATAATGAATATTCAATGCCTAGGAATGTTATGTATTAAAAAAAAAAAAAAAAGAAAATAGAAAAAAAAAAAGATATTTTTCAGATTTCATTAAATGTTAATGTACCTAAAACAATTTGGCACCAGAGTATTCAACCTTAAATTCACTCTACTTAGTACAGTAGAATGAATTATTAATGACCTAATTGGTAAACATTGATTTTTAATGTAATTACTTGTTTAATGCACCATTTTATGTAAATATCATACCAAGTCCTAAAGGTCTGGGACTTTTAATAAATTTTCTTTAGTGAAATATACCACTTGTTATATATATCCAAAGAAGAAAATATCTCCTCCTCTTCCCCATTAAACAACTCTTTCTAAAACTATAATATGTTTCCTAAACAAATGTTTTGTGAATTAAGAAGACAGCAAGTATATTTTCCCTTCTCCTTCTACCACCTGAATTCTCACATACCTTAACACAAGGCAATGTAACAAAAAAAGTATTAACTTAAAAGAATATTGAAAATTGAAAAGGAGAATAAAAAAATATATATACAGGGACTATATTAAATCAAATGTATTAAATCTAGGACTCATAGGGAATACAATGAAAGGTTTAAATACAAAAGATACAGAAACCACTCATTAATACTTTGTTAATTCTATCTCCTAAAGGTACTTCACTCTTGCATTAAGTCCGTACTTTCCATAGATAGGTGAAAAATCAGAATAATTTTGTCCAGTCCTGTGTAGGGAGATTACAAATAGGCACATGCATAGTATAGCGATTATGAAAATGCCAGCATAGCTTTCATTTTAACGTTTGTGTGTTATAATACATTTATTTCAGACAAAGGTACAGCTTAATGCAAAGAATAAATACAGCACAGGTGAAAATCAGTACCTTCTTTCGTTATCATTGGTTATAATTGACTACATATACCACGTTAGAATGTATGTTAAAACGCAAAGATAAGGTGGTTATACTTCAACAGCTAACATCATCATTACTTTTATATCTTGGCTTTACTAGATCATTGCTTTAAATGAGCATCACAAAACCAATGGAGCTTTAGTCTCTACATTACATTTTCTTCATCATCATTTTCAATTTATTTTTTTCTTGCATGTCATCATTTTAATGTAAATCTTTCTTTTTCTTTTCAATAAAATGAAATGATTAAGTAATCCTGCTTTTTGCATGATTAAAGATGACGGATAAGCTTGGGTGGATAAAAATCAAGGCTCCTAACAGAATCTGTGCACCTCGCATGTCAGAATCCTTCCAGCTTGTTCAGTGCTAATGACAGGAAAAATTAGCATGTCTGTGAGTTGCCTAAAAAGAATAACAGGCTACCTTTAAGGACCTAACCATATCTCTACACTAAATTTCAAACAGTTGTTTTCCATAATTTTTGTAATAAGCCCTGATGATTTGTTTTGAAACAGATTAATAGAAAAATCCTTGTTTTGGGAAATAACAAGTGTTCATTAAATCTATCAGTGACTACCACTGTGCCGTTTAATCACCACCTTTGTATCATCAGATACAACACAATTTTAGAAAAATAAAACAGAATATAACACAAAAGTGAAAAGCAGTAGCATATTTTCATTATCCAGTCAAACACAATTTGATTTTAAAGAATAGAAAATAAATCCTCAAAACTAGTGATATTTACTAGTGTGCCTCTTTCTTTTCAAGAACCCTATGCAATATGTGTTCATCCTTTTCTGATTCAGACAAGAAAACTAGAAAGGGGATATTACAATACAGCACATACATACTGCCATCGCCTCTAGACATATGACCCAAAATGATGCTAAGAAGTCTCTCTCTGACCTCCTGCTAACCAGCCTCTTGTGATTAATTCAGCATGTCCTTGAAAGTATCTGCTAGAGATCCTTGTTTTTTTTGTTGTTGTTGTTGTTTTGTTTTGTTTTTAATTTAAAAATTTCCAAAGCCAACCTATAGTTTTATCAATGGATTTTTTATTTTACTTTTTAAAATTATTTTTATCTGTGGAAAATCATTAATTTGTGAACGGAGGTCTGTAGTAATGAAAAAGGATCACCGGCCTAAGCATTCACCAAATAGGACCATAAATACCACAACATTTCCTGACCTAAGTTTCGTAGACATCTGTATCATGGTAACACTGCATTTCCCTTTGACAGATGAAATTACTATTCTTTGATTTTTTTTTTCCTCCCTCTCTCTCTCTTTTCTGATTATGTTCTGGATGGCAAAATTTGGGCCACAAAATGCTAATTTCTAACCTAACACCATGACAGCAATCACAGCCATCACAAGGATGGAATAAAGAGAGCAATCTAACATCCAGGGATATGAATTTCTGATCAGTGGCTGGCAGACTGCCGTGAAAGCTTACAGTAATCCCATTGGACAGCTAGGGTTGATGAAGCCTGGGAACAGGCAGCCACAATGTAGGTAGTTCACAATTGCAAGCATTTGTCCATAATTTAAAGCTATATGAGAAGTGGAGAGTATTCATCTGAACAACAAGCTGTAATTTAACTAGAGTAACATTTACACAGTTTTTAACCCATTAAGTCCACCTATCCTTATGCTGACATTCCCTCTGTTTAATGCCCGCTGTAAACAAAAATCCTGCACTTTAAAGAAATACATATTTTTAGCATTTGCAAGGCTCAGAATAATTTGGAAAGATTAGCTCTTATTGTATAACTGGAGGAAAAGAAAGTATTTATTGTTAAAGATAAGGCCCCAATCACGTTAAAACTTACTGAGGTGAGTAGTCCCTCTGAAGCCAAGGGGGCCAGTCCCATTGCCACACTTACAGTGTGTAAAATCTAATTTATAGACTGATCACACGATTAAGGTCCTTTTCAAAGCACTAGTGCCTCAATCATCCTGTGACGTCCCTACCGATGAGAATGAGGCCCTGTTGAAGTCAAGAGGCCCTGCAAATGGCAGATATTAACGCATGCTTTGAGCTCACGTGCGGCAGAGCTCGGCTGGACCAGGGACGTTGCATTTGTTGCCTGGATTGTAAAGAAACTGCCTCATGCTCGAAAGCCTTGCAAGGCATCCTTCCATACAAGCAGAGCGTGCTCCTCTTGCCTCTCCCAAATTCATCCGTCATTAATTGTCATCCTTCTGCTTTGTCACAAAGGCTTTGCTGCGCGCTGCTGCCAGGATTTATGAGGCCCAGACGTGGTGCCAGAGCCTCTGCCGGGGAAGAAGTGTCGACGCAGACGTGGGAACACTGTGACAGCGAATGACACACAAAAGTGGGCAGGTGGAACTGCCACTGCTGCACACAGGGAGCAGCACAACAATGAGCAGAGATTATCACAGCAGTGACAGAAATGTGCGAGGCACGCGTTTGCAAACGTTTTTTCTTTTCCTGCGGAAGCTCCACAGCAAAAGAGAGCCAAAGCCGCCATACACCCAGCAGGCTTGGAAGGAGGAAAATTTGACCCTCCTGTAGGCAGGGAAAGTCATGCCAGTGTCTCAAGTGAGGCAGTGTTTCAGGAATATTTCACAGTTGTAAACCAATATTAATGTAAATGTTAATGTAAACCAAGTAACTCAAACATGCTAAGTACAAAAGTACAATTAAAAATGTTTATATAAGAAGAGCAGCAGGCCCAGAATCTGTTGATGAAGCCTACATATAAATTTATATTCATTTTGTTCATTTGTTTTAAGAAGGAGCTGCTTCAAGTTTAGTGTAACACAATTACCATGACAGGCCAGGTCAGTATGACTTGCAGCACTGAAAAACAGGAAAAAATCATTACAGTGGTGTGGATGTTGTGGAGTGACCATTGTGGGTTTAGACACCAAACTCACTTCTAAGAGTTTAATCTGTTTTGAAAATTCTACTGATTTGTGGGCTAGTTCAGAAAGGAAAGAGGGGAGAAGAAGTGGAGAAATTACTACTGTTACCACCTGCAAACATTTATGTTCAAAACAAAATTGCAAAACTGAAGCAGGATCTGGGTTTCGTGCCTCTCTTTGTTCTTTGGTTTTTTATTCCTCCCATCCTTTCTCCTGCTCTCCACCCCCTTCTCCCCCTTCACCCTCTCCCTCCCCCCTTTCCTTTTTGTTTCCTTCCTTTGGTTTGTTTTCCTTCCAAATTAGTTTTTCACTCCCATTTGTAAATATTGGAACTCCCTCCATCTGCTCCCACTCCCTTTCCCCCAGTTTTAAATGCATTCTCTCCCCTTTTAATGTCATTTAAAAAAAAAAATAAAATCTTCTCAACTCTCTTTGTGACCTTTCTATTCCCCCTATTCTTTAATGGTCATCTCCACTTCATGTGTCTGATATCAACTTTTACAAGTTTCCCTTCTCTCAGTAAAAAACACTGTAACTGAGTTGTGAGCAATGGGAACACATTACTCAGGGAAGTCATGAATGCCCTGTCCCTGGAAGTGTTCAAGGGAAGACTGCATGAGGCTTTGAGGAAACTGGTCAAGTCAAAAGTATCCCTTGACATGGCAGGAGGTTTGGAGATAGATAGATGATCTTTATGGTCCCTTCCAACTCAAACCATTCTATGATGCTATGAAAAACATACACAATAAAACCCACCATATTTATTAAATACTAACAAAATGACTCCAACTCAGTTCACAACTGAGGAACTCATACCAGAATCACTTATGCCAGAATAGATACATTCCGGACTCTCAAGAAGGCATCAAGACAACATCTCTGCTCAGCTATTTTAACCTCCTTATTCTAAGCAGACATTTGGGCACTAAGGGTAGCAATCTTGCCAAACAACAGCAAATTGTGTTCATAATTATTTTTCTATGCTTTTCATTACTTCTAAGAATCACTTTCGTATGTGATTGTCCAAAAGGCTTAACAGTGCACTTTCAGGTATGTGTCTTTGAAAATACAAGACATCTAAAGTAAATATACGCAGGTATGCTGGTTAAATATATCAATCAGAACTACACTGCTGATTTCAAATAGTTTAGTGATGGTATTGCCCCTAGAAATCGTGGTAGAAGATTTGAAAACTAGCAAACTGCCATCAGAGTTGTATGTGGTCTCACATTTTTTTTCTTGCTCTCTACCATACAACATAGTGACAGACTTAAGCTTCAGAGAAGCAGCGTTGGCATGAAGAAAGAGGGTAGGTGTATAAACTAAGTCCAACACACTGAAGTTTGCTAAGAGGGGGCTCAAAGCACAGTTCAGAAGTTTCTGTCTTTTTCTGCAAGCTACTTAGCAGTTTCTGAAAGCGTATTGCTGTTTCATGTTACTTGAATAATATTTTAGGCCTCTCTATAAGTAAGTAGTTCATCTGTTCTGGGGCATGGCTTCACAACCTCCCTCACAGACTCATTGTGACTGGAGGGTGTCTCTCACAGCTGCTTAAAGAGAACAAAACAAAACAAACAAAACAAAAAACAACCAGTCGTACATTGCAAAAGCTTCCTGTGTAACTAGCAGAAGATCCCCAAATTGCTTGAGAATCATCAAATAGTATATGTGATTTATTGCAAAAAAAAAAAAGCAAAAAAACCCCAAACCTATATATGCATACCTGATAAAACTCAATATTTAATGGCTGCAAGAATAACTAATATACAAGCATAGATACATGCACATAGACCTGAAAACTCAAGATACTCTATGCAAAAGCTGTTATAACAAAGTACGGAATGCAAAAGTTTATCCCACGTCCCAGGCTACCATACCTGGTCGCAGTCCAAAGAAGTCACTGGTACAAAACACTTGGATATTCCTGCACAGATACAGGAAAGAAAGGGGAATCAAATTAAGATTCCAACACTTAAGCAGCAATATCCAGCAGTGATACCTATTTTCTTTGAAACTTTTAGTAAGTTTTAAATTCATAATTCTCTCTCAGTGTTAAATGGGAAAGACAATACCACCTTTCCATTCCTCTCAGCTATGTTGTCAGCCAAGATTCATTCACACTTTTGTAATGTGGTGATAGAAGCAATATAAATGTTTGGATAAATACGTACAGAAGAGATTGCTAGACACACATGTAAAATGTCATTCCCCAAAACAATCTGCATGGCTAGCTTTTGGAAGTAATGAGTGGGGACAAGTGGGGTTGATGGCTGTTTGAACCCAACCTGAATCCCAGAGGTTGCTATTGGCAACCACTCTACCATATGTCTGCTATTAACCTCCAAAATGCCTACAAATCTGAAAAAGTATAAAATTTGAAGTCTATGCTCATCCATCAATTACCCAAAGTCCTGACATGAAAAACAAATGCTGATTCCAAACCTACAGAATTTTGTACATACATACACAAAAATCAGAAATTGTAAAAATCCATTTCAGAAAATACTGAGCAAGAGTATTTATGTTCCTTGATATATTTTGGGATCACTTATCACTCCATTAAAGATGAATTTTCTGGATGTCAGAGAACTTCTTCTTCAAAATATTCCCATGATGTAGGGATGGTAGCAATCAAATAAAAGTAGTTTGCCTCAGATTATACAATCTTTCCTCTAGCCTGATGGAAAATCAGTTCCTTAGAAAAAATATATACATCAATTTAATAGTATTTCTTTTAATCAGGGTTTCAGATTATCATATAATCTCCAGGCACATAATGAGATTTACATTTTGTCTATTTTATCAAAAAAACAAAACAAAACAAAAAAAAAGCAAAACAACAACAACAACAAACAACCACTACCAGAATCTTTTTTTGTCTTTATAACTTCCCTTTCAGTGTTGACACTGTTCACATTCAATTATTTTAAGCCCAGTAAGATTTCTAGCAAACGCAGCTAAAAGACAAAAATGCAGAAACTGAAGAGTTGTGAGCATTCTCGATGCAACTCCCAGGCAGCTTCGGTGGATACAGCTAAACTGAAATGAGCAGGGTACACTAAAATGACTTCCACCATATATTTCTAAGTACAAAATGATCTATTTCCCCAAGTAGACTTTTTATCCTCTTTCCCATATCAGAACTTTAATTCTGGCAATTCAAGTCCTTTAGCTGCAGCCCTTTTTGTCGAAGGCATCCTTCTTGAATAAAGACAGAATAAATACAGACCAGAATTATCAAATAAGTGCATACCGGGACACATGAATGCATGTTTCTTTATGATACGTGTATGCATAACATATGTTAAAATATAAGGAAAAAAATCATCTATATTCTCTCAAGAGGAATCCTATTTGCATGATGTCCCACACTGCTTTCAAATGATTCTTGTTGTTTAAGGGACCTTTGAAGAGTAATATACATACAACCCTTTTAAAATAAATCATTAAAATTCATAGTTTCCTTTACATTGCGTGTATTTCTTTTAAAATTGTATACCCATAAGTGACATCCTTACATGCTCTTAAAGCCTTGTAAACCACAAACATCATTCTAGGAAAGAGTGACAGAGGAGGCAAGTTTAAATACATCTTAGGAACTGAACACTTCAAAATTGCCAAAGCCCCTGCTAAATCCAAAACCCTACACCCTTATGCAACATGCTTTGTATTACAATTCTTCAAACTGTGGTCAACAGAGAAAATTCTGTTACAAACTGTACTAACACACAACATCCCAGAGTCTTACCACCTGTTTTCTCCCCTTGTGCCGTTTCTCTGACATCTGGGAAAGTAACACAAGGCTGTAATTATGCAGTTATCACCCACACTAGGAAAACACATTTTCTTCCTATTCTAGGTCAAGTCATTATGAAAATTTGTACACATGACTAGAAGAATAATTTGTAGAATGTTGTTTGCCCTGACATTTTGCTATCATAGCACCTCTAAAAGCGAGGGCACAGAAGCCTGCTAAACCTCACAATTACACTTCAGCTCCTGGGTGCCACTGGACAGGTCATGAGAAGCGGACAAGCAAGTGGTGAGTTTGTGTTTCAACACTCACAAAGGAAGTGTTCCTGAAGCTGTTGTCTCCTTGGTAGGTGTTCAAATGACCTTTCAACAGTGGATTGGCACAAAGTAATGGTCAATAACAGCGGTTTACTGTGGGGAAGCCTTCCACTCTGTCACCATGGTTTCCAGAGCTGAGAGCCCCTTAAAAGTAATTTGCAGCAAATGGGACAAAATCAAGAATTTGATGTAAATGTTCTTTGTCCAGTATGTTAAATCCATGTGGGAGATTCCACAGCCCTACTTTACAGCTAAGACCAAAACGGATATCCTGGTCTGTACTTTAAGTTTAAATAAGCACCACGAAAATGCACGTTTTTACACCACTAAATGGTATCTAGAATGTTATTGTACATTATTATAAACAAAATACAGGAATGTCACAGTTGACTAAATTCCTATCAATTATGAACTTAATTTTTACACACATTTAATACTTATCTCATTTCAGACTTTTCTATACTGAGAAATTTTCTTTTAAAGAAAAATGGTTTATACAGTTCACTTCCTGCCATAATCAAGGTCTTTCTAACCTGATATCTGAAGGTTATGCTTCAGTGAATAATTCAGTAGGTTAGTGAAACTGTGGCAGCAAAGAAAGTGCTAATCTTAGATGGAAGCTGTGAGGGATATTAAGAAACAATTGCAAAAAGTGACATATTTAATAGAGAAAGATTACTCTGTGCTACATCTATTTAATTTGAATTGAATAAATTTTGCCAGTATTTTATGAGATGCAGTCTGCAAATTATGTGAAACTTCATAGTGTCACTGAAGTCTAGAGGAAAGAATAAAGGGTTTTTTTTTTCCCTCAACCATTTTATGAGTATTGTGATTTTTGAGGACTTCTCACTCTTTCAAAAGAAATTTCAAAGGAACTGAAGAATCATTCACTGCAGGACTTTATTAATTTGAATTAAGAAAGAAGAAAGAGTAGTAAAAGGTGATAGTACTGAAAGATAAATAACAAGGGGCAATAGAAGGATCTTGTGTAATGAGACTTCTTGAAATAACTGAATTCCTTCTGGACTGTGACTGAGTGAGGCTGGAAATGTTCTCAATCTTTCAGGGAAAATTTAGTTGATCTAGCTGAGACAAGTCTGAAAGTGTGAGTAAATGCAACTGTGAAAAATGATAGGGGACAGTTTTTGCCCTTAATCACTAAACAGATCCTTAATGCAAAGCCAGTCTTGACAAAAATAATTCAAGTTTATGTTCGTATGATACCTTGTATGAGTAAGTGGGATAGGAATATGATGTTAATGCTAAAAATATTAACCTCATCCTATACCGCTGTACAGTTAGAGATTATTAATAAGCTTGTTCTTTTGTCTCTTCCAAACCATCACATTTTTTCCTCTATCTTACTGATTTTCTTCTATAGTCAAAGTGTTAATAAATTCTAAAACAAATGTACCCTCTTGACATAAATCTTTGAAAAAATAAAAGTTACCAGCATCCAGTGAAAGACAGCCAAAGACTAAGTACATAACAAATCTTGTAAGAATAACAAAATATAATCATTTCTGCTCATCAAGAAACATCTTGAAAATACAAAAAGATCCAAAATGTTGGAAAAAAAGCACCAAAACATATGAAGCTGTGTGTTACTGCAGCTTATATGTGCAATTATATATTGGGTCTGTACATGTAATTTACTAATTACAGTACAAAAACTACGTAAGTGTAGATCTTAACCAAAATTTTGCTCAGAAAACTACCTCTCCAAGAATTCCGAACTTTGTACCCATACCTGTACCTGCACTTGTACCATTCTCCCACCAAGCAGCCCGATGGAAATATTCTGAAAGCTACAGATCTTTGTTATAATTTCTACTAGAGGATTGCAACCTTTCTTTAAGCACTTAGTTTATTTTATTTTAAGATGAAAGGCAAATTAAAAACAACTCCTGATGACTCTTGAAAACCTCAGGATGGTGCCAACCACAGATAACAGCTATGCCCATTTTGAAGTCAAATTTTGCAACTGTTAGTTCCAATTGTGGATTGTTTTGTATTTTCTTTTTTTTCTGTAAATGGTCGCGTTATTCAAATAGGAGAGGAGACAATAACTCCTTCCTCCCTCACCCCTTTTCCTTCCAAGAGCAAGAATGGTAAAACCATTCGAAATCCATACTACAGGCAAAATTGTTCTCTCTGATCTGCATGGTGGATCCAATATTCCCAATGAGAATTCTGTGCTATGTGAATAAAGAGACAAATTTCACTAATATTATGAAACATAATTTCTCTGTGCATTCACTGGTACTGTTAACACTATAATTTATTCTTTGCACATTTTGAATCCCCTTTGTCTGCTCCAAACAGACAGTAAGGACAAAAACACAGATCTACTGTGCATTGCAGAGGGGAAAAAAAAAAATAAAAATCTCTTGATTCCATGATTAACCTTATACTGAACAAATTCATAAATGAGCAGGAATGGAAATAGGATATGGAGCATTTCACCTCCTCTATAGGCTACCAGATCAAGTCTGGTTCAGGTCACCAGGAACCTAAACATTTTACAGCCTAATGACTGGTTTGTGACCCACATGAAATGAACTGGAATTATTTAAATTCATGGAAATAGGTGTCCATTTCACAAAAAGAAAAAGGATAGGACTAGCAGTCTTCCTGGTAACCTGGTAGCATTAATAACAGGCAGTAAACACTGAATTGTAGTAGAGATCAGACTATCTTTCTCTTTCAAATGGTGGTCATGTAAGAAAGCAGCAGCAGAAATAAAGCAGTTAAAGTGCAGGGAAGATGCAGGAAATACAGAGAAAGAGGAAGTGCTGTGTTTGTTTATGTATTGTCTGATATGTGTACAAACAGAAGACTTCAGTCTCAAGGCCTGTCAGTTCAGCACCTTTCACAAGCACAAAATGTCATGTACTACAAGCTGATGAAATAAAAGACAAAGGTGTCAAAGGAACCATTACACTGTATTCTAGCAATGATCAGAGGATCAACAGCTTCCCTTCTAGATTGACACTATGTTAAACTATGCCTGGATATGTGGCCTGAACCTCTTCTTACATTCCCCAGTTTTATTCCAAGTGTAGAACTTAATTTATAACAACAACCCCACACTCTGGTAAGTGGAAGAGAAATGAAATACATAAGTATTTCCTTTCTAAGAAATATTTGGGCTATTTTTTCAATAGACAATATGGTTGTATGCATCCACACATATAAGGAGGCATACTGTTTCTTCTGCTACCAAAAATAAAGGGTGTGCATTTATTCACCGTATGGATACAGTGAGTAGTAACAGCAGGTAGAATAACACCTTGCACTGAGGTGGCTACTCAAAGCCGAGAAAGCAGTATGTGAAAATACCACTGCTTCTAATTCACATTGTCCTGCATATTATTTGCCTAACAGCGTATTTCTGACATCAACAGAGCCCTCCGTACTTACAGATAATTGCGGGAGAGCTGCACATCTCTGCTATCATGAATTGTGATGGCCTCGGAGATACTACAATGTGGTATGCTTTAGTATAGTCCATGCACAGCAGCTAATAAATGCTGAAAACTTCCTGAGACTAAACATTTGAAAGATGTCCGCTGCAGTGCTTCTAACTTAACATGTCAGAAGTAACATGAAATGACATTCCAAAATTATATTCCAATTAAAAATCTCTGGGTTTGGTTAGGGAACTAGAATAATACATATAGAGGAAAATACATATAGAGGAAACTATATATATATATATAGTTGCCATTACAGCAGTCTTTACAACCACAACTGCAGCAGCAGCAGCGTCCATTTGTTGAGTCAGGTTACTACATTCAGCCAAAATTAGATTAAATGGCTCTAAAAAGTTTGGATACTTTCTTTCCTCACAAATGTTTTCACTAGTTCTCAAACCTGCAACAGCTTTGATTATTCAACCAACACAGGCTAATTGCCTACAGGTCTCCCTGTATTACACCACTTACATAAATACAGTCACCAGTCTTCAAAGAGTGGTGACTTAGCTTTTACAGGACCTAAAGTGAAATAATATGTAGCTCACTCTTTCCCAAGCGCACCTTTTTCCTGCCAATCTCCTGGCAGGAGATTTCCCCAATCCTTTCCAGAAGCACAGCCATAATGTACAGCTGTAATGATGGTCTACTGCTGCGCAGAGCCTCTCACCGCTGACCCGCAGCTTCCCGCCCTCGTGGGGCTGCCTCTGTGGCTCATGTCTTCAGCAAGAAGCCCTAAAAGATCCTTCCGTTTTAATTACATCAGGTAATACAAATCCAACCGCCAGTAATTGGACAGATGCTATTCCAAGGGTTCTGTTGCACAAGCAGCATCATGGACAAAAACATAGCGATGATGCAACTAACCCCTTCCTACTGTGCTCAGCACCATTACACAAAATAGGAATATCTTGCCACTCCATGTCATCTCACATTGTACCCGAATCCACTCACGTGGCTTAACCTAGCAATTTACTTAGTCACACCACGAGAGTCTCAGTTTCACGATTTCTTTATAACTGGTCATTTTGGGGGGCTCAGGTAGCTCTTCTGAACTTTTTTCCCAATTTTCTGTGGTTCTTTTAGTTGTTATTCTGCAGGCAAAAGGCTCTAAAATCCTCTAAAATCCTACATCAGTCTTTTTTGCTTTTTATTTTCTTTATTTTTCTGAAACTTATAGGATATTCTAAAGTAAAAGAAGAAAAGGAGAGAGAGGCACTCTCCTATTGATAAAAAGTCACTGTAGAAGTCCTTCTGTACTTCCCACTTCAGCCTGATCTGCAGCAGTTCTGCAGCTTTGCCTGAAGTTAAAAAAAAAAAACACAAAATAATGTGCAGAAAGAGATTAAAATGGGTTACTATGCATTTTTTTACGGCTGATCAGCACAAAAATTAGTGTTAAATTCCAGCTCTTTTTATTGTTGTGATATACAGAAAGGATATAAAAGTCACCATTCAGATTCATCAAGTCATTGAAAAATCGTGTGCCCCAGATTGCTACATAAATGCTGTGTACATCAGAGCTGGGTAATGGGGTTCATAGAAAAATAAATCTAAAGTGAATTTTCACCAAAAACTCAAGCTCACAATGTGTTTTCTGTCTGTACTTTTGCATGCAGAGCTTCTCTCCAGTCAGCTCTCAACAAAGAAGCACCATCCAAGCTCTCAGAGATGCAGAAGAGAAATGACTAAGTACAACCACAACCCTCTAAAATTTCTAGACCAAAGGTGGCCAGATATATTTATGCTCTCACCTATTAATTAAGAGACAAATGTTCAAGGTTTGCCACTTGGACAAGAACTTAAAAAACCTTAAAAATACCTTGCATGCTCCAGCAACGTTGCATTGGAGCAGTGGGGGGAGGCACAATTTGACACATCCATCAGATGGACATGTATTAGATGGGTATTTCCAATAATCTCATAGGTTTTATGAATCATAAGTAGTCAGGAAGACATCTGATTAAGTGTATTTATTCCATCATAAAACCCACCCGCGTAAAAAGGCAAGAGCCACTTCATCAGCCAAACATCATTTTTCCTCAGTCTCCCTTCACACCCCTCTGCGCTCCTACGACAGACATCATGAAGTCTCAGGTAACTTTGTCTTGCACAAGGAACACCAGCTTATAGGTACCTCAGACTGAAAACATACTGCACTGGGGATGCCCCCTGAGACTCCCTTCCACACGCTCACCCACACCAACATAAACACAGGCACTTTGGTGCTACCTCAGTGGTGCTGCTCATCCATCTGCCCCTTGGGTCTCTGTGCTAAAGTCCAATGGAAACAAAATCCCTGGTATTGAAGAAACCCTGGTAACTGAACAAGATTCTCAAAACAACAAGTAACAGGATTTAAATTCTTTTTTTCGGTGATGAGTCAAAAACTACCCAATCTCTTTCAGGAATGTCAGTTTAACAGTGTGATACTGGAAAAAGGAATAATCTGATTTACGCAGGGTCCAGGGCTTGATCAATCAGAACTACGCCTCACATTTAATCAAGAAACAAAGGAGAAGCCAGTGCTGTCTCTGGGGAACAGATATCAACACTGCTCCCCTGATCAGATATGCTGCTACTTGCTGAACCCTGAGATATCCTTTATGGCTCATTGAAGCCAAGCAAGCCAGAGGTGGCAAAGACTAAGGTATTGCCAGAAGAACATGCACCTGAATGACTATTTTGCAGCACCCATGCCTAATAGAGAAGGAAAAGGAAATGCTTGACCAGCTCAAGTAACCTGCCCTCAACAAACAGCCCAGATCTGAAAGGACACCCAAGTCTGTGAATCCCAGTAACAAAACATAGGTTTTTCCATTCAAACAATGGTAGCCCTGAATCTCTGGGCAGTTAACCCCAAGGGCAAGCACACTTGTACATCTGCCATATCTGACTTTTCTTTAATTGTTTTTCCACCTCTCCATGCTTAGAGGTATCTGCCACAGGGGGTCCTGACCCTTTAGAAAGGGGACATGATAACTAGATGCTAAAGGCTGGTACAAGGATGATGAGCTCCCACTTGAACAAGCTGAACAAAATAGGAACTTTCTGAAGGCTAAGCACTATCCTGTCTCTCAGTTTTGGATACCGGCCCAATGAGTTTTACATTGAAGACAATCGAATCATTAATCTCCACCGTCTCTGAACAGTGTATCGACACGGTGTACATACTAGGCATTGCTCTGTGCTTTAACACTTAAATCTACTCACAAGTACAGCAACAGTGAAGTTACAGCTTTCTCTTCCTGCCAATTATATACACGCAGCTATAAACACAGCAAAACACGCATATACACGTATATAAACAAATAAACAAATAAGTGAAGGTATACAGCCACATAAAAATTCACAGCAAGGCTCACAATCAAACAGAAAATTTGCAAAGGCTGTAAATGTAACATGCAGGCTAACTAGACATACAACAAAAGACTTCTGAACCTTTATCAAATACAAATTAACAGGAATACATTTGAATTGTTAAGACGAACATTGCTTTTCAAATAGGTTCATAACTACTTCCTCCTTAGCATAAAGACGGGAAAAATATTGTTGCAGCTCCACCTAGTGGATAACGGCAGAAAATACAGCGGCGAAGCACAGAGGCCCCGGGGGGCCGCGAGCCCGGGGGCTGCGCTCCCCGCAGCCGGCGGGCACAGCGGGGTCGGCCCTGGAGGGCGGGAGCGCCCGGCCCCTCGCTGTTCTCCCTGCCTGTCTCCTGCCGGCTCAGTTCCACCGGCACCAAACGCTCCGGGTTCGGGTGTGTGGGATGTGGTTGCTAGTTATTTCTCGCAGCTCGTTCAGGGAACGCCACACATTGATAGCGGTGGGGTCATCCATCAAAACAGACGATAAAGTTGTCACATGTGTTATATATGTTCTCTGAATCAAAAGGAGGCTGAATTTCCATATTCATTCTGTTTTCCTATGGCCTCTGACAAATTAAGCAGGTTTACTGCGTACACATTTTACAGCATTATTAATTCTGTAATGTATTTAATTGCTTCAAAGTTCCTTCCAAGCAGTAACATAGCAGTATTGTCTGTGCAGTGAGACATAGCCAGACAGAATGGACACTGAAATGGATGTCCCATCTCCGGAGTCATTGAATGGAGACCTGGGCCTCCCTATCTCATAGTTGGCAACCCTGTCCATGTCAGGGGGGGTTGGAACTAGATGATCTTTAAGGTCTCCTCCAACCTAAGGCGTTCTATGATTCTATGAAATTTCTCTGTGCTTTATCATCTTTTATTTTTGCCTGACTCTCTCAAGCTGACAAAACAGGAGAACTGTGGTGTCACACACCTCCACGCTGAATGGAAGAACTGTAGAACCGCAAGCAGGCAAAACAAATAAACAAAAATAACCTCTGAACCCTTTCAGTGTGTTCTAGGTGTTACGCTCTACAGCAGTATTCTTTTCTAAAAATGTTAATACAATTGAACGTTCCCAGTGGAGACCCTTGATTTATTTTCCTTCTATTACTTACTTTTCAAACATTTTCTTCCTGCTGCTTTCTCAGGCAGCCTGTATTTTCATTGTTGCCCACTAAAAGGATCCACCTTCAAAAAAGTCAGAGCACTCTGTTAAGGCTTGCTGTATAAGCAACATCTATTCCTTCTGTTCCCCAAATTGCTCCACTGCTTGGCTTCTTTGTACCTCAAGTGACAGCCGGAGCTGACCTTACATTCTGCAGGGCTCTAAGCTGCAGACGCTGAGGACAAGGGTTTGAACAGCCAGTGCCCCAGTCCTGCTGCCAGAGGTAATCCGACACTGAGCTGCTGGAAGAGAAGATATGAAAGAGAGACCTGTGAACAGAAGAGATATTAATGGACAACAGGCTGCAGATGAGTAGGGCTATACTGCTTCTGCTTAAGTGTAAGCATATCCATGGATTATCTTTAATTTAAAGCAGCAGTATAAATCATTACATCATGCAAACAATTTCATTCATTCCAAAATGTATATTCTGTGCAGTAATGAGAACAATTGTAATTTTGTGCTCCTTCTTACAGAAATGTTTGGTACTGTATAGAGTAAAAATGAGAAGAAAAACCTTGCTTCATGTGGTTCAAATAGTGAAAATATTTAGTCAGATGTTGAAACCGAAGCTTCCAAGTGGTTCTGTTACAGCTAATGGGACAGTCTGCAGACTTCAAGTCATCATGGGAATACATATTTGCAGAACTGGCTCCACATAAGCAATAGAGGGAGAGGATCCATCCACCATAGTCATTTACTTCAATATTTGTATCTATTTTAGTTTGTTTCTCCTGAAAAATAAATAAATAAATAAATAAAATGTAAATATTTTTTTTGCCGAAAGAAGAAACCTGAAAGGTGCATAATGATTTCACTAAATTCACATTAACTAAACAGGGTAAATTAAGCAGAAAACATAAAGGCCAAACACTGTACACAGTAATTAAGCTCAATATTACAGGGCTGTACTGTAATAATTACAGCCAGCATTGCATGCACACTCTGACAATTTACTTCAATTGACTTTAGAACATGCCAAGGAAATTTCTTTTACCCAAACAACATTACTTTTTTTTTTTTCTTTTCTTTTCTTTTCTTTTCTTTTCTTTTCTTTTCTTTTCTTTTCTTTTCTTTTCTTTTCTTTTCTTTTTTTTTTTTTTTCTTAATAATAATAATAATAAAGAGGACAGAAAGAAAGAAAACCAAATTTGTGCTTTTCATTTTGAAAACTATCATTTTTCCTTTCCCTATCTTGTCTCTTCTGGAAAAAAAAAAAAAAAGAAAAAAAAAAAAAAGAAAAAAAGAAAAAAAAGAAAGCCCTAAATATAAATAGAGCATTTGCTGTTGTCTTTCTACTAAAGCTTTTAAATTTAAGGAATAATAGATGCCTGTCTAGACAACCCTAAAATTGTTTTAGTTACTGATGTATGGATGACTGATAAATGTCATCTTTTCTGCCTGCGGTGCATTTTGCATCCAGTCTAGTGACATTTGTCTATAGCTGACCTGAGTCTGCATTTTTCATTTGCATTAAACATTTAAATTTTACAACTCCGGAGCTTCAGGATTCACTGTTTACTGAAAAATACAATACCATTCCCTCCTCCCCCTTCCTCCCCAAAGGAGAGATGCTTTCTTTGCTTGTCACATGGCCATTTTTAATTAAACCAGCAGGAAAGATTCTAATCAGACAAAGGCAATGGAATTTGCTTCATACCTTTCCAAGTGAAATAATTATTAATTCCCTAGTTTCACATTCCTCATACAGATAAAATGAAATATGTAGGATAAGCAGTAAGAAGAGATTTTTATTTAAATATAGACAGGTTTTTTGCAACAATGGGAGAAACATTTAAGTGTTTCGTGGCAGATGACAAACTCATGGAAATGTAAGAAATTAGTAGGTTTACTAGTTGCTTTTATATGTTATTTTATGCTATTAACATCTTCAGGCATGTGATTGCAAGACAGTTGAATTACCTCCTATAGAGATTTCCATTGCAAAAGACATCACTATATTTTTACACACTTCTACTGAGAAATGTTTGTTGCTGCCTACTTTGTAATACAGATGGTTCCAATGATAACTTTATGCAAACCATATCCTCTAAGACACCATGTCTCAAACAAGGCATGATTTTTGCACTATGTCACTTCAGAGGACTGAGGTCCGTTGAAAGTTTGCAAAATACAAGCAGTCCCACTGATATCAAGCATGGCTTGTTTCAAAAGGACCATGTTAATCTGGATGGTAACAAACTATTGAGGTCCACAGCTATAACAGTTATTTTTCATTTATTAGAGCTGCTGCTCTGGGCAGCGTGGTGCAGTGGTTGGCAACCCTGACTGTGGCAGAAGGCTTGAAACTGGATGATCTTTGAGGTCCTTTTCAACCCAGAGCATTCTACGATTCTATGATTTCTATGAAAACAGCAATTATTTTCTATTATAAAGGCTTCTCACTCAAACAACAGTCAAAAAATAATTCCATGGGACAGTTTCACAGAAATTGGCTTTGGTGCCAAACTAGAGCACATTTCATTATAAACTTTAAATGCAGGTTTTTCCAACCAATGCATTCACAAATGTTATCAAGGTAAGAAACTGAGGAACCGCTTCATTTTCTTGTTGAGCTAACAGCAAAATGGTTTGAGTGGAAGTAACAGAGACCTAAAGCATGTGTCCAACTTTACATACATGAATAGTCCCATTGAGGCCAATGGATTTGCATACTTTCCATTAAGGCTGCACATAAGTAGTGCACAATGGACTTTTTTGTTCGACTAATAAAGCTACATCAGGGTATCTGCCGTACTACAAAACCCTTGGGCAAACGCTTTGCCCCACTGACTGGCACCAGCAACAGTTCCTCACAGCTCTGGGGAAGCTCCACTCCTGTGTATAATCTCCATCAGCAGCACTATGGAAAGGTTTTCTTTGTTGTAATCCTATCAGGATTGTCATACAAGTACAAGGAAAGGCAGTTCTTCTCTACCCTTGGCAGAAGTGCATCAATGTAAGATAGAAGTGGGGGCTTATATGAATGCCTTTGTTAACAAAATCTCACTCTACCCAATAAGGAGATATGATGGAAGACTCCCTGCAATCCTGTTGGTCAAGTCTTATTTTCACTTGGCAGTTTTATATCAACCTGTACCTCACTTCCCATTCTACTGAGCTGGTTTTAATATTTTAATAATTTCATTTCTCCAGCACAAACTTGTGTAGAAAATCATTAACCACTGAACACTCCTGGCACAGACGGAATACAGTCTTGGACATGTGTTTTTCTGCTCTGAAAAGTACTGCAAGACCCTAGCAAATGGAGTAAAGTGGAAATGATTGTTGTATATTTTTAACACAGAGAGAGGGAACAATTTTAAACTGGGACCTTTCAGCAGCTTCAGTCAAATTTCTCCCTCCACTCTTCCTCCTCACCCCTCCTCCCCCCTCCCCTTCCAAAAAAAAAAAAAAAAAAAAAAAAAAAAAGGTCCTTTTGAGTTTGTATCAAAAAAGAATGTGGTCTTAGATCAGAGGAAGTTGTAGTGAAAGGAAAACAGAAAACAGTTAACCTCCACCTTGTATATAAATCAGTGCAACAGATGTAAAAGTAAGTATACATTTGAAACCTACTGACCCAGAACACCAGCACTGAACCTTTGTTTTCTCTCCACTCCAATACGACTCCATCTTGTGATTTTTGCTCACATGGCAAGACAGAATATTCGTGTTCTTCTGCAAGATTTATTGAGAGAAACATTTCTGCCTTGTTTCTTAAGTAACTCCTTTCCTCAGCACCACTCTAGGGCACTACCCTCTATTCAGGCAATCTTAGCAACCCGGTATTCTAAAATGCTAGATCTGAAGGGAAAAAAATAAGTGATTCTCTAGCATTGGCCTAAATAGTCCCTTATCAACATTCAGCAGCAGTATGAGAGCAAAGAGGAGAAAAAAGCCACCCCACAGACACATGAGAAAAGATAAAAGGAGGCCTGAATGAAGACAACTGTGTTATTTCTTAGCTGAGCTGTGGATTAGGAGGAGAAAAGGGTTTCTGACGTGGCCTGCAGCTCTTGGTTTATGAGAACATCCTTCCGGTGATCTGAATCAGTGTCAGATGGGAGCACAGAGCTACTCTTCATGTTTGTACCATTCTGGCTCCTATGCAAACTTATGCAGATCCTGAGTGTGAAAAGTCTCATTTTCAAAGGCTAGAAGCAGATTTTTTTTCAATCCTTCGTATGAAATCTTTAAATTCAAGGGTAGGAGACACTCTAAAGGTTTCAGGAGTGAAACTGTCTTACAAGATATATATATAGAGAGAGAGAGAGATACTATATGTTGAGGTACCAATCTCTCAGTTAAGACTCTGTGAGGAGCCCTTTGCATACCAGTTTCAGGAAGGGGGAGACCTGTGAAAAGATGGAGAGTGCTATAAGAGCATTCCAGACACAGTAGGAGGTCTGAAGAAAAATTTATACATGTATATGTAAATACATTTAATGTACAAACGTATTTTATGTAAATACCTAAAAATGTATATATAATTTACTTTTATATAGAAGTACATATATAAATATATAATACATACATATATATATATAATATACCATATATATAGTACATAAATATGATTGTGGAGAATTTTTTAAAGAACAATTGAATTAAAATGCTAGTTGTACTAAACTGAGGATCTGGTTTGCTGTCAATTAGATAGGAAGAAAATCATCTTTCTGAAACTGCTTGTGTTGCATCAGTAAAAAACTGATCAGAATTTGACCATTCAAGCTTCCTCAGAAAACAAATGAACATGTGTTTGTCCTCCTAAAAAGGAGCAAATTATTCTATTTCTTAGGACTTCTGTGTTGCTGTTCTGACTGCTGAAGTCAGAACTGTTCTGACAGTTATTATGTCCTCCATAAATCTCTCTGTTTATTATTTTTATTTATTTGTCTATATTTAAGAGATTCTTCTCTCTCGCACACCTTTAAACAGTAGGTTTTGCTTGACACCTACTTGGAAATTCTTCATCCATGCATCCATTCATGTATACAATGTGGAATTTAAATGCAGAAAAAAATAGCATGTTATATTGGGGAGGGAACATTGTATCCGCAAAATACTTGGGAGAGACGGGAAGCCAGATGGATGGAAGTTTGGAGATGACATTAAAAGTAGGACATGTTGAAAACTGCTTAGTCAATACAGTAGAGCACTGACAAAAGAACTGATAAAGTCTGTATTCTATAGGGATGAGTAGGAATATGGATCAGTGATGAGAATTTGATTGCCATAATAAAAAAAGATAGAAATGAAAAAGTACAACTTTCATGCAGGGGCAATAATTGCCTTTGAAGCCAATGGGTAGTGCTTGAAAAATAAATAAATAAAATCAAAAAACAAAGCTGTAAAAGCAGGAAAATAACATGAAAAATAATAATGAAAAGTTAGGTCCCACTGCATGTGGCTGCTCTGTTTCTGCGTATTCAGCCTGTGCCCAGGGACATCTTTGGAGCTTGTCCACACAATTTTTATAATCTTCTCCTAACAACCTTAATATTTAGTACACACCTGTGCTCAACTGTTGCTTATATTCAGTAATCTCTAAGGGCTGTGAAAATTATAGGGATTAGATGCTCTCAATTTGCAGGTGGAGAAACTGAGGCCGGTAGTTGACAGAATTTTAGTATGGTTCCATGGGGACTCGGTGTCATGGAGGAAAAGCTGCTGTGAGAGCTTTCCTGATGGCAGAGTATCTATCTGGAGTCCCTCTTCATTGATCACCCAAGTCTCTTTTACCAAATATGAAGTTGCTAGGAGTGGGTTTCTGCCATAAGGAGAGCACAACATTGCTTCCTAGGGAAGGAGGCATAGTGCCTCTTGGCTCTGGTGGTGAAGACACGTCCCTCACAAACTGTGAGACTTCACACATCCTCTATCTACAGCTGAATGTCCTCACTCTTCCCTGCCATTTGACCCCAATGCAAACTGTGTCCTCTATGGTGAAAATAGTGAAAATATCAGAGCTCTGATAAAAAACCAAAACTCAGTTCTGTACCTTTTATCTTCTTGCTCCAGACATTATTATTTCCTCCTGGATAAATTCCTTTGTATTTCCCATGCTCAGCTTCATGATGTAACACAACTCTGTCTTCAAGACTGTGCCTTTCTTGCTGTCATATGAATCAGATGTATAAAACATGAGTCTTCCTTCTCAGCACGGGAGATCGCTGGTATAGACTCCGTTTACAATGAAGCATCAGTTGCAACCCTTTTCATGCTCATCATATCAAATTAAGACATTCATAACTTCCTGACATAGTTATTTTGAGGGCTGAAATTACCTGAGCGTAGGTTCTTCCTAAAGCAAAACTATATAGACTGTTAAAATTTTTCACCTATCATTTCCAAGAGTTAGCAAAATCACACAAAGCAGGAAAAGAGCTGCTGTGAATCTACATGTTGAAGAAATTCAGAAACAAAATAGTTCTTCATAAAAGCTGAACTTCTGACTAAGGAAGGAACAGGGAATTATACTCTGAACTTATATAAAAAACAAACAAACAAACAAACAAACAAAACACCACAACATTCCTTCTAAATTTGTATGTTGATTATAACTACTGTGGGAGGTTGCATATGAAAAAAACCAAAACAACTATAATGCATATAATTTTCACGCTACTGAATCTTCCATGCTAACAATATACAAAATAATAATCTTTGCTATGCTGAATGAGATTCACGAATTTAGTGTGAAATCACAATAGCCATTTTTTTCCTGTACTGTGAATCTCCTTTCTAAGATATGTGGTTAAGTCTATCACAAAGCTTAATATGCAGTTTTTACGTGAAACCAATGGCTTTGGAGTTCCTAGTTTCAAAAATAAACTTTAAGAGATGAAAGAATTTAAAGAGATAGAGGGCTTAAAAGTTGTCTGGAGTTTTTATGTAGGTGGGTCAGGGAGAAGACTGTTAAATTGCTGTTTTGGGCTAATTCCTACGGCTTTGTTCCCAGTTGTCTTCTACTTCTTGTTGTCAAATGTGCCTTGACATAAAACACAAAAGGATATAAATTGCTGTTGAGTCGAGTTCGAAAATATTTACCATTATTTTACACTAGTGTAAACAGCTATCTGAAGTTCAGTGCGACAGGGAACCAGTCACCTATCTTTGTCTCCCAGAGCCTGTAGCAAGGCGTGCATTCCATGGAACTTCTGTTTCTTTTGGACACACTGCAAAAACCAAGGATGAGGGTCGAGTGGTTCTAGTCAGACAGAAAATGGGATTGACCATTAAAATTAGACTTTCTTGCATTATTGCTTCCACTGCCCTCTGTTTTGTATTTGAGACAAGTCAGAAGCATCTGCCTATGGATTTAATTTGTACTTGGGCTGGCTCTGACTGCTAGTAACACATTCCAGTCTGTAGCACTCCAGAAAGCTTAACAACTTAATTGCAGGTCACTCCACAATCTTTCATGTGCTTTGTTTTCATCACCAGTACATGATTATTCTGTTGTGTTGGGGAAACTTTATTTCTGATGGGTTTTTTTGTTAGGTATCAGCCTTCCCTACCCCTCACCACTTCCAGACTAACAGGATAGTCAAGGAACTTTACTTTCACCTCCTTGTCATACGGGAAAATCAAGTTGCTTCTGCCCAACAAAGCAGGATGTGTTAGTGACATGGCAATAAAATCAATGGGAAGCTGTATACCAGCTCCAGCATGGTTTGGATCCCACATCTTAACAAATCTGCATTTTACCTCTGCCTAAGTTCTTAAATATCCTTCCCAACATTGCATGGTAACTAGTAAAGCCCTTGAGTAGCATTTAAAGTAAGTAAGATTTGATTATATTTTGTTCTGTGAGAACTATACAGCCTTCTTACAATTCAAATACGAGTTAATGTCACTTCATGGAAAAAGAAGGAAATCAGATCATTCGAATTACAAGATTGTTGATGGATTAATTTGTGACAGAAGAAAGTGAAAGCGAGGTGGTGACAAGGGGATTAGTTAACAAGATGCAGTAGGAATACTAGGAGAGCTGCTCTTGCTTTACAAATACACTAGACTTTTTGAAGATATCACTAGCATGACAGATAAAGGGAATGTAGCTGCATTATATATTTAAATTTTCCACAAAGGCATTTGAAAAGATGCTGCACAAATGGCTTATTTTGAAAATAAAAGCCCATGTGACGAAGAGGAAGCCAGAAAATGAATTAAAACATAAGACAAAAGGAGGAATGGAATAATGAATATAATACACTTAAAATGGAAGATATTCTCCTGAGAAGTATCACGGAGAGCTCTACAGGCTTATACCGGGGCAGCTGCACCTTGTTATTTAATCTGTGTAATGCTTTGCTTATAGACTCTTATTTGACTTTATCGAACATTGATGTAAAAAAAAAAAAAAGTCTTTATTTATGACATTTGTACTGTATTTACAGTCTGAAGCTCTTTCTTTAATAACCCAGAGATGAAAGCAGAGATTAGCAAAAGCCTTATAATTACAAAATTCACATTTCACAGCCTTAAATGTTACAGAAATTCCTTCTCCCTTTAAACAGGCTAATGACTTTTCTGTAGCGCCTCTGTTAGGGTGCATTTTATGGTAAACACCTGGAACCTTGAGAAAAGAAGTGCCTAGTGGAGTCTGTAATCCAGAGGTGTTTTTTGTTAGTTATATTTGTGTTTCGCTGACTCATTATGTTCATGCGCCATTGTGTTACTAGACATCCATTCACAGAACTGACATGGTCCTATTAACCTTGTTCCTGCAATTTTATAATTACATTTTTATTTCATTTTTAACAGCGAGGAACAAAGACAAAGAGAAACTTAAAGGGTTTGCCCCTTAAAAGTGAGAAGACACAATACTGTGAAATTTAAGCCATCACTCAGTGGATTTCATGGCCGTTAACCCTCTGTAAGACTCATGAATCTAAACTGGTTTGCCTTTTTCCAAAGAAAATGACACAAAGAGCATATATCACATCACAGAATAAGCTGAAGCCTGAAGCTCTCACATGTAGGGAGGATATCTGCATTCAGGTTCTGCCTCTCCAGTAGCTAGACCAAGAATTGCCAACATAGTTTTGCTGATTTCCATGAGAGTACCTTAACCACAAAATATTTGACTTTTCAGTGATGAGTTAAGTTTTTCCCATTGGATCTACCCTGTCCTTTGTACATGATTTAGAAAAAATAAAAAGAGTGTTTCTCTTTAATCCAGAAACTTTCATTGTCATGTGGAATGTGCTATGTTAGCTAACTCTCATGAAAAATTAGAGCAGAGATCCGAATCCAATTTTCCCCACATCCAAAGGAAGTGGTCCTGTCACTTATTTAGTCTTGTGGTGGATGCAGACATCAAAAATATTGTGCAAGAAACTTTTTTTTTCAGATGTGTACATCTAATCCTCTAATCAGCTCTAATCCTAAACAATCTGACTGTTCTGGGGAGGTTGTTAACTCTTTAGCACCTCTGTTCATATTTTCCTACTTGGAGGAAACTAAGAACTATCCTGACCCAGGGATTTCTCAAAAGACACACATGGGGAAAAACTGGAGAATCTGAATTCATTACATCTAAGTTCATAGCCTATGTGTGAGACCTTCTTCTGATAAAAAGAATAAAAAGAAAGCATGCTATGACATTTTCTGTGATTGGTTGTGATACTGTTTGCATCCTGCTACTTCAAAGCTGTGCTGTTCTACGATCTTTTCAGGTGTGGTAGGTAATTTGATCTTCATAGCCACCGTGTTGAATAAAATGTCACAATTAAACAACACAGAAAGATTGTTGCTGTTTTAATGGTAGTAGTTGTAGAGGAAAAACATTTTGGAATCCATTGTTCATGGTGATTTTCTAAATGAGCTGAAACCTTCTACTTGAAAGCCATACTTTTTTTCCAAGCCATGTTGCCACATGTGAGATCAGCAGACCTACTTAAATTCTCTGGGCTCAGATACAGTGGAAAAACTCCATGAACTTGCAGAAAGCTAGCTAGAATTGACATTACATATATAAGAAATATGCTTGCCGGCAAGCATATACTTGCTGGCCTGTTTCAGGATAAAACATTCCATATATGCTCAAGTTTAAATTCCTTCTTAATGCTTCTGAAATCAAACGAATGTTTTTTTTATACAAGCGTAAGGAAATTTCTTGGAAAGAAAATTGTGCTTACAGTAAATGTTGAATATATCCAATATTATGATTTATTGTGTACCTAGGTCATATCAACTTCAGTTCTTCTCCAACATGAATCATATAACCTCTTTTTTTTGTCAATTTCCAGATATCTGGAAAATTCTTTTCTGCAGGAAAGGAAATTATGGAAGTATTTTGGCTCAGAAATTACAAGGATAATTTGGTAACTGTGATTTCTAATTCACATTGAATTTGTTTGTGTTTTCTTATTGGAACAAGATATCCTATTACTTTGGATTCTTCAAGTTTCAGAGTTTTATCTTAGAAATTAATGAATCAAAGTACATAGGCCTCTGTTGGCATGCTTAGATTTATAATCTGCCTCCAAAGAAATGTGCCAGTACCTGAAAATGTGGTCCACAGCATGCAGTTAATATGTCTCCAAATGGGTTTTTACTCTGACCTTTAGTGGCTGAAAGGCACAATTCTGGACTGCTACTGAGAAATATGTTAAAACAGTAATTCTTATTTATCCATGAATTAAATAGGATGCTATGCTGATGCTAAATGCTTAGCTATGCTAACACACATGGAAGGCAAGGATGTGACATGGGAGAACCAACCTAGCTTCACCAAGGGCAAATACTGTTTGACCAACAATCAAACCTAGGGGCTTTTATGATGGTGTTGCCACATCAACGGACAAGGGAGGAGCCACTGATGTCATCTACCTGGACTTCAGTAAAACCTTTGACACTCTACCCCACAACATCCTTCTCTCCAAACTGGGCAGATATGGATTTGATGGATGGCCAAAACCTAACTGCAGGATCGAGTCCAGAGACTTGTGGTCACCGGCTCAATGTCTGGATGGAGATCTGTGATGAGTGGTGTCCCCAGGGGGTCAGTGCTGGAACTGGTACTCCTTAACATCTTCATCAGTGACATTTACAGTGGGGTTGAGTGTGCTCTCAGCAAGTTTGCTGATGACACCAAGCTGTGGGGTGCAGTTGGCACACCAGAGGGACAGGATGCTATCCAGAAGGACCTAGACAGGCTTGAACGGTAGGCCCGGGTGAACCTCCTGAGGTTCAACAAATCCAAATGCAAGATCTTGTACCTGGGTCAAAGCAACCCCATTACCAGCACAAACTGGGGGATGAAAGGATTGATGGCAGCCCTGCCAAAAAAAAAAAACCCTAAAAACCAGTACTGGTGGATGGGAAGGTAGACATGAGCCAGAAATGTGCCTTTGCAGCCCAGAAAGCCAAACATATCTTGGGCTGTACAAAAAGAAGCGTGGGCAGCAGGTTGAGGGAGGTGATCCTGCCCTTCTACTCTGCGTGGGTGAGGCCTCACCTGGAGTACTGTGTCCAGGTGTGGAATCCTCCACACAGGAGAGACATGGACCAGCTGGAGTGCATCCAGAGGAGGTCCACAGAAATGATCCATGAAATGGATCACCTCTCCTATGAGGACAGGCTGAGAGAGCTGAAGCTGTTCAGTCTGGAGAAGGCTCCAAGGTGATCTGATAGAAGCCTTTCAGTATTGAAAGGGGAGCTACAGGAAAGAAGGCAACAAACTCTTTAGCAGTATATATGGTTTCAAACTTAAAGAGGGTAGATTTAGGTTGGATGTAAGGACAATGTCTTTTACAGTGAGGGTGGTGAGGCACTGGAACAGGTTGCCCAGTGATGTGGGTTGATGCCCCATCCCTGGAGACTTTCAAGGTGAGGCTGGATCAGGCCCTGGGCAACCTGATCTAGCTGTGGTGTCCCTGTTCATTGCACGGGAGTTGGACTAGATGGCCTTCAGAGGTCCCTTCCAACTCTAAGGGTTCTATGATTCTGTTACTCTAACATTAAGAAATGAGCAGTCACAAAGTAAATCCTAGGCACAACAAGATAGTTCAGAAGATGTTGCTGAGACAAGCTGCTCCACTTGAATCTTGACGTTCATTTAAGTGTAATCTCAAATGTATTACTCTTGGTTTAATGAAGGCTATCACATTCATTGGCATCCTTTGAAGAACAGTCACAGCCCCACTGCAAAATAAAGATTGAGAACAGAAGCTGTTGACTATGATTTGCTCAGCACAGAGCAGAGGAGCTGACGGGAGGCCTGATGGCGGCTGCAGCTCCTCCCAGGGAGCGGAGGGCAGCGCTGAGCTCTGCTCTCTGTGACAGCGACAGGGCCCGAGGGAACGGCATGGAGCTGTGTCAGGGGAGGGGCGGGTGGGGGTGAGGGACAGGGTCTGCATCAGAGGGCAGTGGGCATGGAACGGGCTGCCCAGGGCAGTGGGCATCGCCCCAGGCTGTCCACTGTTCAAGAAGCATCTGAACGATGCTTTCAGACGTAGGGACCCCTTTAAGGGTCCCCACAAAAACTCCAACAAGACTCAAAATGTAATCAGCAAAGTAGCAAACCTCAGGTTGCCTACCTGTTGACTTTACATAGGTCTCCAAAAGTGCGGTGGAGTAAGACTAGACACCTGCAGGAAGACAGAGCTAAACTTCAGACCTTCAGTGGAGGAACTTAAAGGAAACTGAATTGTGGCTTCTATCCATCATCACAGATGTTCCCATTGTAGCCTCATTAATGAAAGAAAAAAAAAAAAAAAAAAAAAAAGAGAGAGAAGACTATTTATTTATTTATTTATTGGATGTTGGCTTTCCATTTTACACTACTAGCTATAACATGCTTTTTAATTATCTGTTTGCAATCTTTCAGCATCTTAGACAAGAGAACCCAAGCATCAGGCCAGTTATTTCAATTTCATCAGCTTTTATTTTAGGACATGGAAAGAATACTACATTTGGACATTTGGAGTGGCTTTGTTGTTAGGGAAAATGTTAATTTCTGAATAATAGAAATTGGATTGTCTAATTTTCACATCAGTATAAATGCAAAATTGTTGATGTTGGCTTATTTCTACAGGGAGGTGTTAACTGTCAGATCCCATTGATTTCAGCTTAGATATCTTAATTAGTCCATCTTATTGATTTTGATGAGGATGTCATGAAAAGTAATTACTCTGCTTTCAGCGTAGTCATTTTTCTATTTTAACATTTCTTCTCTTTTAAAAAGCAGATTTTTAAAATCGCTAACGGTAGTAATTTCAAGAAGGCAGTCAAATTATTTGGTTTAAGAATCAAACTAACCTCCTAAGACCACTTATCATCATTTTGACAGATTTTGAAGCAGACCACCAGAGCTATGCTCAAAACTGTCAAAAAAAAAAGTGTTTCAATACCGCTTCATCCCCAAGGCCTGATTATGGTTTGGTATTCTTAACTTACTTATTGAATTTTCCCTCAAGTATTCTATGTGCCTGAAAATTGTTGAGATGTTCTGTTCCATCATGTTAGCAAGAAGTGCTTGTTCTACTATAGTACAGTAAGGACAACAAAGCTCAACCAGTGTTATGTCACTTCATTCATTTTTCACTTCTTTTCACTTCTGTATTTCATCTCTGACAAGATCTTCTCTATGCCTTTGTATGATCAAAGTCAAGAAAGTTATGGTGTACTGAATATGGATCAAAGAGTCTTTTTATCTAAAAAGCTTGCATTTGGTTAAAATCAATATACATATTTTATAAAACATTTCAGTTTAGTCTCAAGTGCTGTTTGGGTCATTATTCAAAATTAATCGTATTTTGCAGACAGATGAGCCTAAGTAAAAATTTGTGGAAAAATACTAGCCACAGTCAAATGTGAGTATACTGATCTGGACAGTCAGAAAAGTTCTCCAGAAGTAGGACAGCAGAAAACATTGATTTTGCTGCACTTATTTAAATAATGTCAATAATAATAATAATAATAATAATAATAACAACAACAACAATAATAAAGATAGCAGCTTTTCATGAGGGTACCAGTGATCACTAGAAAGCCTTTTTAGGGCTCTACAGAAGTAGAGGAGAAAGATTTGACCACATGAAGGTCCTAATCATCTGTGAGTTTCTGACTGCCTTTGCAAGTAAGGTTAATACCTCCTCTCAATTTTTCTCTTCTACTGAGCCTGCACAAAACTATTGCAGTTAAGGTCAGCTGTTTATCTGTGGCTTTCAGATGCCAATACCAAAACTAGATGTTGAGTTTTAGGAGTTGGAGAGATTATTTTAGAGATTAGGAATACTAGTTTTGGAAGAACAGCTGCACAGAGATTGTGAATAGAAGTTACACAAAAAAATGCAACAGTCTGATTTCAAGAAGTTTGTTGGCAAACAATGGAGTCCTGTTTCAGAGCAAATTTAAGATGTAAAAGAGAAAAAGGTTGCTATTGTTTTGGTTTTGTTTGTTTTTTTTTTCACTAAATTGCCCCCATCATAATGTTGGGACTGTGGAAAATGAAACAGAATATGGAGGAACCAGAGAATTCTTTTATTGTCAGGTTGGCTTACTGCAATACACTATTCTTTGCATATCCATGAGGCTCCTTCATTATTTTCTCATCTGTACTTGAAACCACACTGTAATACAAATCCAGCCTTTCCTGTTAGTCCAGAAGTAGGTGCAAGGATGCTTCACTTACTCTTCTTGCAGTATTGCATGCTTTTCTTCTTTTTTTCCTTTTTTTTTTTTTTTTTTTTTTCCCCCAGTAAGTGTTGAAACAGTCTAAAGAGGTTCCCCATGTCTTATAACCAGGACACTGTGATCTTGAGTACATTCCTTATTTTCAGGGAACAGTAATAACGTTCTTCAGATAATTTCTACAAAAGAGTAATTCAAGGGCTAAGTTCCAACAAGACAAAGAAAAGAATCAGTGTGTTAAAACCTTCTTCATTTAGATTATATTCTTGTACTTTAAGAAGATAATACTTGGTTTGCATCATAGTACTGGAAAAACGTAAAAGATTATGGGAATCATAGATTCTACACCATGGCAGTCCAACTTTTTGTCTTGCCTGGGCCACACTGAGTGAAGAATTGTCTTGGACCGCATATAAAACATATAGTTAATCTCTATAAGTAACAAAACTTATTGTGCAGTTCACAAATGTACATACTGCCAAAGAAACAATGACATGAATAAGACGTGATTATAAAGCGAAGGATATTTTTTCTCTGATGGAATAGGGCTTATAAAAGTCTGGAAGAGTAGCATAATCATTTTTTTTTAGTGGAATATCTGGGTACATCTCTATACATTCCATAGATAATGCATTTATGTTGACTGAAAATGGAGTTGCAAATATACCACATTATTGATGATTTATTTTTGCAATCTTGAAACCTGTTCTCAAATTCTTTCATATAAACAGCAAGCACAACTGCATATTTTTTTCACTGTTCACAGAACCATGTTCATTCAACATATCAAAATGCTCAAAATTATTTGTCATAACTTAGTTAGCACTGCACTGTGCCCTCTGCATGCCCGGGTTTCAGCCCTGATATTGCCTATTGCACACTGATGTTTGGTTGTTGCTGAGTGATGGGCGCACACCAAGGGACAGGCTGGGCTGTTTGGCAGGGAAGAGGTGCCCCCATGACGGCTGAGGGCAGCCACAGTATGAGCTATGGTGGGCCGCATGCGGCCCATGGGCTGTGGCTCTGACATGCCTGCTCTGCAGTATCTGCCAAGACAATAATCATCTTGTGAAGGACTTCGGATCAGCTTTATGTTAACAGTAGTTCTTCGACTATGTAAACCTATGTCATGTCCACTATAATACATAGTATCTTTTCACAGAACTGAGATTTATTTTCTAAAACATAAGGTTTTATAATGTTAATGTTCAAACATTGTCCATATTTCAGCATTTGAATATGATGTATTCTATAATTGCATTACAATACTTTTTTATTATAAAATCACCACATTCTTGGTATGGCATATCCAGCTTCTTTCAGTATATCTTTTTCCCTCCTGAAACGTGATGTCCCTTGTTTTCTAGACCTTTTTAAGACCTGCTTCTTTCATTAGAATTTGTAGGACTGGTAAAAGAAGTACCAGAACTTTGGTGTCTCAGAAGATATGGAAAAAAAAGAAAAATAAACATACAAAAAACAACAGGAATTCTATTCTAACCAATATCTACAGGAACTCATTAATTTTTACATTTTAAATGTCTGTATGTATCTTTTGTGGCACTTTTTCTAAAGACAATTTGTGAATCTCTATTCTGCTTCTTCTTCCTTGAGATGTCAGATCTTCTTTCTCTCTGTACTTTGAATATTAAGATTCCTTCAGAAAATCTAAGTTGTGGAAACTTGCTATGATCTTCAGTGACATAATAAAGCAATTCTCAGTGAGATATATGGATACCGTTTTAATAATTTTATATCTATTTTTAAATAAGATACTTAAGTGTAAGACAATCACTTAGATAATGTGACTGTTCTGTTTATAGTATGCAAGATCTGATAAACAATAGAAGAGTTTTTGCATTTTAGTATACTGTCTTAAATACCAAGAGTGTTGTTTAATATGTGTTTACAGTGAACAGCCTCAAGGAAATGGAAGATGTCCTGTTGGAAAATGACTAGGCTGGAAATAACCTTCAGTGTATTGGAGAAAGCTTTCAGTGTATTACCTCCTGATTTCCTCTAGGATTGTCCTCACAAGATTGAGTATACTTCAGTTTCTGAATAGTACTAAACTTTTATAATTACGAGGAGAAAAATACTTGTGTCTTCAGGTTCTACAGTAAGCCAGAGTTTCCATGAGAAAAAGAAGATTTGTTTTATTCTGCATTCTGAGTTTGGGTGTACATAAGATAGGAAATTATACTGACTCCAGGCAGGGAAGAATCAGGTTCTGACACAGCTGGAATAGTTCAGTATTCGTTGTTTAGTTGTTAGAAAAGAGGTTGAATCTGCTAAGGATTTCTAAGATATTTTGTCAGTCTTTGAAATTGATTAATGTAATTTAAAAATACATACAAATATAATTCTTATGCGTATGTACCACAGTACACATACTTTATTTAAATAAACTCACAAATATACACATTTAAGATAAATAAATGTCTAAAAATGTTGCAACAGCACCTTTTCTATCAAGGAAATAATAATTCTGAAAGCTCAGAATATCAACATACATCAGAGTTCAATTCTTTCAAGTAATATGAATTTGTTTTTATTTCTATTTTAAATTGCTTTTGTCCCACTAAAATGAATTGGAGCTGTGGGTTATTTTGTGTGCTGATGTGTATGAGGGTTATGTATTAGAAATATGGCATCTTGATTTCTTATTCATCTCCTATACAAATCTCTGGCCAGTGGAGTTCTCATGAAGTGCTTGTATTGTAACACACACACACACAGAAAAAAAAAAAAAAAAAAAAAAGTTATTAATATCCACCTGACATTCTTTTGTGAATAAGTCAAAGATCAAAGCAGCAAATTTAAACATCGCCATTTCATCTTTGGTCTGGGAGAAAATATCAAAAAAGAAGAGACTGTCAAAGGTGACACTAAACTTACTTATGTGCGAAGTTAGAGAAAAAACACTGACTGGCAACACGGGTTGTATGTGTTCTGCAGATCCTGGACTTTCGTAATTCCTACTGTAAGTACTTTTTAGGAATACATTAAGAAAAGTTTCAAGCAGGGAAGATTGAGCTTAACATTAGGGCTCCTCTAGGTGCTGGGCTCCAGCTTGGTTCAGCACTCATTGGCCACCTTCCTCCAGCTGCCGGCCAGCAAGGCTGGTGGCTGAGGAATATCCTGAGTCCTAGATTTGAAAAGTAGCTATCACATGGAGGAGAAATAGAAGACAAATATCTTTACAGAAGAAAAAATATCTTGTGGGCAGCTTCTCTTTCCCCTTGAAGAAAATTTTTATTTTTATTTTTATTTTATATTTAGTTTTATTACAGGTAGCATTTTTCTTCCTCTACTCTGTTCTTATTTTTAAATCACCAAGAAACATGAATAGTGTCATATAATTTCAGTGTATTTTACTTCTTCTTCTAACTGTGTGGAAAGTCACTTGCTCATTTCTTCTCTTACTGAAAGACTTGCAATTTTTGAGTTAATAGACTAAAAAGAATTTTTGGAAGACAAAATATATTTCTACTTTTCCAGTATTTTGTTTGCATGCCCTAGTAGATAAAGCTCTGATTCATCAGATTACTTAATCCAAGCTTTAAATCTTTTTTTGAAATATGCAATTAGATTCTACCGAGTCTGTTCTTCAGTGTATGATTTTCTTGTGTGAAAGTGATGTACTTTATAATAAAATGATGAGACTTCAAACTGGTTCAAAATTCTGCATTCAGTTGGTGTTTTGTGGATATATTTGTTTTGTTTTATTCTGTTTTCACCGTGATTTATAAGATTAATAGGTCTGTGAATCTCAATATTGCTTATAGAGTTTCACAGGATCACAGAATGTCTGAGGTTACCAGGGATTTCTGAGTCCATCTGTTCCAGACTCTTCTCAAGCAGAAACACTCAGAGCAAGGAGCCCAGGATCATATCCAAGCAGCTTTTGAAGATCTCCAATGAGACTCTGTAGCCTCTGGGCAGCCTGTGCCAGTGCCCTGTTGCCTACACAGTAAAAAATATTTCCTGATGGCCGATCCTCTTGAGTTTCAGTTTGCCTCCATTGCTTCTTGTACTATTGAACAGAGCCTGGCTCCACCTTCTTGAAAACTTCCTTTCGGGCATTTGTAGACACAGTGATAAGATCCCTCCTAAGCCTTCACTTCTTCAGTTTGATCAGTCTCAGTTCTCTCAGCCTTACCCCATAGGAAAGGTGCTCTTATCTCTTCATCATCTTGGTAGCCATCCATTGGACTCTTTGCAATATGCCCATATTTCTCTTATACTGAGGAAATCAGAATAAGATGCAGTACTCCAGGTGTGGGCTCACTAGGGCTGAGAAGAGGGAAAAGATCACGTCTCTTGAATTGCTGGTGACACTTTTCCTGACACGGAAAAGATTTCCTGACACGCCAAGAATAGTGTTAGCTTTCATAGTGGCAAGGGCATATTGCTGATTCATGTTCAGCTTGTTGTCCAACAGGACACCCAGGTCTTGTTCAAGACCTGCTTTTTAGCAGGATGTCCTGGTGCCTGAGGTTGTTCCTCTCCAGGTTCAGGACTTTGCACTTCTCCTTGCTGACCTTCCTGGGATTCTCATCAGCCCACCTCTCCAGCCTATCAAGTTGCCTCTGGATGGCAGCATGAACCTCTGGTGAGTCAATTTTTCTCCCTCATTTCTTTGTCACCTGCAAATTTACTGAGGGTGCACTCTGCTCTGTTGTTCAGAGCGTCAGTGAAGATGTTAAACAGGGCTAGACCAAGTATTGGCCCCTGGGGTACTTTGCTCATTACTGGCTTCCAACTAGTCTTTGTGCCACTCACCACTACTCTCTGACTAGTTTAGTCATACCACACTTTATCATTACTGGAGCATCAATTCAAACCTATCCTCTGGGATAGATAAATAAGTACCAGAAAGGATCTACGCAAAACATTTTTGTGGCACAGATGAATACTTGTAAAGTAGCATTGCTCAAATAAAAGGAAATGCTTTAAGATGCATTAGCTACCACCAGAAAAGAAGAAAAAGGAAAGAAAAAAAAAAAAAAAAAGTCAGGAAAGAGGGGCTTCTTTTAATCAGAGTATACTTAGGCCAACAAGCCGAGGGAATATTTCCAGAAAAATTTAGGTAGGGAGCCTTTAAATCACCTTATAGTTTTTTTGCTACCTCATCTTTCAAGCATTCTGAGGTTCAGAAAATTCTTATGAAGATCATATGCTATTATCTGCTATTTTTCTATTACTAGCCTGATCTAGAGCATTTGAACAAGTTACTAGCTGTGAAGAATTGTTTCCAGCTTATGTTGTGTTCCTGTTTCTGCCTATTTGCATTAGTACCCTGAAGCAGTTCTTAGGTTTGCTGCTTGAAGAAAATGAACTGCAGCACTATATTTACCTGATAACTTTCATATAGCAGATTTGATCAGATGAAATCATTCTGCAGCCACTTGGTTTTTTGGGTGGTGGGTGTCAACAATGCAATGGCAATTAACAGGACACTGGAACAAGATTACATTCCATAACAGGGAAGTCAAATTTTATTTCAGCTGGTAAGTAGTAAAAGTTCAATTAGAACATGAATCATTTAAAACCAAATTGAACACAGCAGTGGATAGCATTCTTTTGGGAGTAATATCTTGTACTCACAGAGGAATATGTCTACTTAGCAAGGTAGCTTCAGGGATGCTCCAACCCATGCCTGAGAGCTGGCCCTGCACATGGTAGTTCCAGAATGAGGGGAGGGCTTTGATGAGAGTTCCTCTTCCTTTGTATTTTCTCCCTCCATCTCCGAAGGGTTCTTCACCAGAGGGTGGTCAAGCACTGGAACAGGCTCCCCATGGCAATGGTCATGGCCCCAAGCTGCCAGAGTTCAAAGAGCACTTGAACAACGCTTTCAGGCATATCATCTGATTTTCAGGTGGTCCTATGTGCAGCCAGCAGGTGGACTCAATGTCCTTATGGGTCTCTTCCAACTCGAGATATTCTATGGTGATATGAAATTGCACTGTGCACATATTCATAGCCAGAGATCTGGCCCATGTATCAGCACTTTGTTCCTTAGCCACTCCTTTACTCAGATGCCATGAGAATGTAGAACTGGAATTGTTCATCTTAATATCGTTACAAAGGCTTCCTTGTTTGTTTGTTTGTTTGTTTGCTTGCTCTCTCACCTGTTCCCCCAAACTTTTGGACAGTCAGAATAACTGCAATTCGAATGTCAGTAGCCAGCTGAGACAGACAACACATTAGACTTTGAAATTACTCTTCCAGGCATATACTGACCACTTCTAAGTACCTAGGAAGAAACCCTCTCCCCTCATAAGTCTCACAGAATTTACCACATCATTCCCAGGTAAAGACATTACTTTACTTAAGTCAGTATAGCAGTCGTTATATTCATTTATAGTTTGTAAATGTATTTGCTTCTACTTTCATGTCTGCTTCTGTAATCACTTGAATCATTTAAGAATTCAAGCTCAGAGAAGTAGCAAAGAATCCGCTGAAGAAACCACTGAAAACTAGGTCTGCAAAGAGCTTCAGCAAAAATCCATGTCTGCCCTGCACAGTTGAGCACATGTGAAGAATACCAAGTTAGCACAGAAATATCTGGAAATGCTGGGTCTTAAGACAGTTTGGCAATGACAATTAATTACATCTTTGAGTTTAATGATATACTGACACAGGTATAATGTTTGTAGTCTGACTGCTGGCATGCCAGTGGGAGGCCAGAGGTGTTTCAAAGGCAACATTATTTTGCTGGACCATGCAGGGACTCAGGTCCCAACCTTAATCCCCGGAATTCTGCTCTTCCAAACACCAAAGTCCCCTAGAAAAGCTTCAGAATATTTAATTGTGCACACACCCAGAAGCATCCTAGCCTCAGTAGCTCAGACCCCGATGAGTTTCCTTACGGAGATTCACAGCTTAGTCAAGGAAAGGACACAACATGTTTTTCTGCCTTTTGCAGAATTTGCAATGGTTAACAGTCATGCAAATTTCTACATGGGAGGTATTTGGAGTAGACATGTTTAACTTTCCTGCTCACTGTCCACTGGTCAAATTCTCAATCTTGTTTTAGGGGCTCTGTCTGATACAGGAAGTACCTTAAATGACAACCAAGGCAGATAGTAGGCTGTATGGCAAGTTCCTTGCATTAGTCAGTAGAAAACGAAGAGTCTTCATGACTGTTCTTCAGTGGATCTTTCCTCAGTGAGACTGTCTCCACTCAGGATGCATCCCTCCCCAGCACTGGATATTTGACACAGGCAAGCCCCTTAAGCCAGAAAGAGTCTGTGTAGACACAAAAACGGCCTAGGTCCTCCACAAGGAAATATATATCACTACTACTATAAAGATCTCAGCTTATTATTTTCGGTGATTTATATACTGCCAGTGTTTAAACCTTTTTGTTCCTATGTGAACTGTAAATGGCAGCCACATTTTTTTTTCAGATATGACAGTTTCGTGCAGTAGGTTATTTTTTCCCATTAGAACACATGCCATTAAATCCATTATGCTTTCTACTTTCTCTGTCAGTGCAATCTGTCTCTTTGCTTTGCTACAGTTAATGCCACTATTAATTAATCTTATCCTTAATTCATTCCTCGTGTATTTTTTAAAGAAAATGTAAAGCTCATAATGGGCTGAACTGACAGATTTGGAGATCAAAGGCACAGATCCTCAGAGATACATTGGCACATAATCACGATTTAGGTACTCAGCTTCCATTGATTTCAGTAGTAGTTGGGTGCCAAAGTATCTTTGAATACTGGTGCCAGAGTTCATATTCTTTTATTAGTTTTAGTGCCAAGTTCCCTTCATTAGATTCATTCTGAAAGGCATTGTGTCCAAGGGCATTACAAGCCGGAGCAGCCTTTCATAGTCAGTTCAGTCACAAACCTTGCTGTGAGGCTGTGAGTGTAACTCTGCTTGTAATTGTAGCTTAGTGGTAGAAGAAATGTTTTCACCCAGCTGATGGCTGAGCAGTCACTTCCAGCCAGTTCCCTCAACATTTCCTAAACAGGTGAAAAGAAAAACTTGCTTCCTTCAAAACTCTCTCACCGATGTCCAGAGATAAAAATCGTAATTTTTCATCTGTACTTTACTTTGTATTCAAAATATGGAGGAGATGGGGCAGTCTTTTCCTTTCATTCAAGACACTGAGCTCAGCCTGCATCTTGTCTTCTAACATTGCTTCCTGTGAATAGAAGAGATCAGCTGTTTTGCTGAATGTATTTATTTATTTTTAATACTGCAGCTGAAACAGAAGTAATTTGTATGATGGCCTGCAATACTGCCTGTTCTGCAGGGTGGTATGCAATAACATACAGCCTGACCCTATGCAGCAGGGACCAATTTAAGCCCATGAGTAGCTCCAGTGAAGTCAGACATGTTTCTGAGGTTAAGCATTACCTAACTGCTGTGTTGCATTGGGTCAGAGTGTTAAGCATTATCCCAGATTGTATCTCAAATATCTTAGCAGCCTGAAAAGCTCTACCTCATGCCCTGAGGGTGGGTACATCCTCATATAGAGTAGGATACATTAATAAGTGATACCCAGATAACTGTGTTTCTTCATGAACAGAGATAATTGGACCCTTGCTATCTTTTTTCAAGTTTACTTGCTTCTATAACAAAACGTGATCAAACTCCAAGTCACATTTACGAAGTTGTTTTTTGCTGTTTTTTCTTCTGAAATGTTTTGTATCGTATCACAATATTGCACTGTAATATTTTTCATGTGAAAAAGCAAAATAGCTAATTCATAAATAAGGATCACTTTAGTGGAGTAGCAAGTAGCAGTATTAGCTGAGCTGTCTTTACACCACAGAAAAAGCAGTATATGACTCCACTCCAGTGACACGGTGAAGTAGCCCTACAGACATGCTGGAGCAGACACTCTGCTGCTTCCTTCTCCCTTTCGGGGTCATCTGCACCACTTAGCCTCATTACCACAGAGGATACAAGTCACGTGGCACTGACTGAGCAATCTCAGTTGTATTCCTCATCATATGAAATGAAAGAATATTAAAGGAGCTTGACACTCTACTTCAAAGGTCAGCAAATAATTCTCAGTGCCTCCATATATAAAGCAAATGACAGTGGACAATGGGCACAGCTTTGTTTCACGTGCTGTCTGTAGTTTAAAGCAAAGTGACAGGAAATAATGAGGTTTAAATTGGTGAATTGGTTTGTGTGTTGTGGGAATTAACCTATAATACACATTGCACCCACATTATAGAATTTCAGAGAAGAGAAGCTTTAGAGCATTTTAGGACACACACTGATTGTTTTCATATTTTGTTTACAGAAATATTGGTATTCCTCATTACCTTTACAAAGTCGTCACAATTTTAGATTAAAAGTAATCTAATTTAGATTAAAGTAATTGTAATAAAATGTATTAGAAAATGAGCACTACTAAAAGCTGATTTTAGCGAGGGTAGTAGTAGAGAAAGTGAAGTGTACCAACAAAGGATCTGGTCCACATGTGAAATTATTAGTGTTTATGAAAGAAATGAAGTGCAAAGAGGTAAAGGATGACACATGCATTTTCTTTTTAAGCAAAGGAATTTCATGAAATAACTTCACTGCTCATATCCTTCCAAACACTCCCTATACCAGTCCAGATGTAGATTACACAGAGAAAAAGAGTGGCAGTACATAGACCTTTGTGTCACCTTATGTCTTCCTGTGACATAAAGAACTACCATGCAGCTACTAACTTGTTCAGAGGTCATAAATAGTAGGCAGTGAGTTCAGCAGCAGTGAGTAACAGAAATGACAAGATACGCTGCATCCCTCTAAATCTGCTGCTTTCTTTTGCCCTTCCTAGTTATTCTAGTAGGTGTTTGTTTTTTTCTTTTTTGCTCAAGGAAACTCAGTCTGAACTCACATGAAACCAGACTAGCAGATTGACAGTGCAAGTGCTATAAGCTTGATGGTTTCAAGGATACTCAGGCACAAGATTCAATATAAATTAAGCTGTAAATAATAAAGACTCTTACTCTGGGAAAGATAAGATTCAGGTGAGAGAGAAGACAGAGTAATGCAATTAATAGTTATTACACTAAAGAACCTTTATCAATAGCAAATTATATTATTAGGGCTGAAGACAGTAATTTGAGCAAATAGTTCTATTAACATGCTTTAGTTGAAGTAGATCCCTTGAGTCTATTCAGTGTGCTGTTGGTAGTGTTTTCTTTGGGTCTCAGAGTTCCCATTATTTCGGGATTTTTTTTTTCTTTTTTCTTTCTAACATCTTCATTCCTCACACTCTCACTGGGCAGAACGTGAAGATGTTGTACATCTTTACAGTTGTAAATTCCAAGTATTCCAAATATGGAAACAGCATAATAATTATCAGAAATATTGACTTGTATAAAAGAAAACAAAAAGCAAGCAACAATAAAAAATTACTTGGAGGTCAAAATAATTTCCCTTCTGTTTTTCCTGTGAGGAAGTTTGAGTAGGTTCTATCTAATCATGATAGCTTGATGTTAATGCTAACATGTTTCTTCTCTGAAATTCTGTAATTTGGGTGCAATGTGTATTATAGGTTAATCCCCACAACACACAAACCAATTCACCAATTTAATCCTCATTATTTCCTGTCACTCTACTTTAAACTACAGCCAGCATGTGAAACAAATATAACAATGTTAATGTTAAAACCACAAAAAATAAAAGGATTCTTTTTACCATATTACAAGTGCACCTGGGTCAGGGCAATCCCAAACACAGATAGCAAAGAATCATTTGAGAACAGCCCTGAGGAGAAGGATTTGGGAATGTCGGTGGATGGAAGACTTAACATGAGACAGTGATGTGCTCTTCCAGCCCAGAAGGCCAACCATATCCTGGGTTGCATCAAGAGAAGCGTGACCAGCAGGTCAAGGGAGGTGATTCTGCCCCTCTACTCTGCTCTTGTGAGACCCCATCTAGAACTGTCCAGTTCCCGGGCCTCCAACACAAGAAGCACATGGAGCTGTTGGAGCAGGTCCAGAGGAGGGTCATGAAGATGATCAGAGGCCTGGAGCACCTCCCCTACAAGAACAGTCTAAGAGTGTTGGGGCTCTTCAGCCTGGAGAAGAGAAGGCTCCGGGCAGACATTATAGCTGCCTTCCAGTACTGGAAGGGGCCTACAGGAAAGCAGGGGAGGGGCTTTTTATAAGGACAGGTGTGCAACAGGACAAAGGGAAATTGGAAGAGGGTGAGTTTGGACTAGATATTAGGAATAAATTCTTTACTGTGAGAGTGGTGAGACACTGCAACAGGTTGCCCAGTGAGGTTGTGGATGCCCCCTCCTTGGAAAGCCAGGCTGGATGGGGCTTTGAGCAGCCTCGTCTAGAGGGAGGTGTCCCTGCCTGTAGCAGCAGAGTTGGAACTACATGATCTTAAAGGTCCCTTCCAACCAAAACCATTCTGTGGTTCTATTATTCTGTGATATTCATATACTTTGAGAAGAGATACATTGAAAAAGGCAACAGTGCTGTCTCAGTTCCTTGGCTGAATCTCCTGTGCTCATCAAGCTTTCATGTATCTATCTTCTCTGAGTTCCCTTAAGACTAACAGCACTACATTTTTCTAAGCAGTTTTTTCCCACTGCTCCCTTTATTTTTTTAAGTGCAAATTTCTCTTTAAATAAGTGTTTTCTTCTGCAAGTCTGAAGCTGAAATCTCCATCAGTGCTTTCCTCACACTCAGAGAGATGTGGATTCCTCTTCTGCCCTCCAGAAGGACTCTATTCCTATTTTCATTTTCAAATTACTTGTTGGTTAATGAGCATCACCTCAGGCTGTCAGTCTCTGAACAAGCACAATGTCACAGGGATGGAATATCAGCCTCTATGTATTTACTCATATGATGCAATATTAATCAACTGGCAAAAATTGAGCTAAAATAGATGACAGATCATTCTACAATTAAATTGTGATTTTGCTGTTGAGATAAAAATTGATATAAGTGTTCGTGTCGCAAAAGAAAAGTGTACTTCACAAGAAATAAATTAAAGTTTGTTATTCTATAATACATCTGTCCACACATTTTACAGTATTGTTCCCTATTATTACATTTCTGATCAAGACTAATGCTCATTAAAAAAATCTAATATGACAATGAAAAAATTTATATGGAAAATTTTTTGTTCTCTGTTACAATTGCTATCTCCTCCATTTTTTGGAAACCACAGAAAATTAGTTTTGGGCCATGGTAATCTTAATTATATCTTGGAACATACGATGTTGGAAATGTATTGAATAAATTCTATTGGTGAGATTGCCTTTGCCTCTTAATGCAAAATCTCTATGTTCATATGCTTGCATTATTTAAATTACAAAAGGAAGGCAACTGAAAAATGGGATGCTTTGTTGGGCAGTCATATTCATGAAAATTCATTCAGTTGTGAGGGCGTCAAAAATGGGGAAAAAAAACCTTTTACTGTTCAAAGTATAACAAAGCTGCATCAATTCATTTAAGCAGTAAAATGCATAGGCTAAAAAACAGTTTTTATATGCTCTCAAAATCAGATTTTAACGAATTTGACATGCATATAGCTAGATGGCAGCTGTAACCCAGCCTGTTGGGACTTATTCCAAACAGACGGGAAATTGGTACCATTCTAAGAGAAGACACAAGGGCTCCGCAGATGACTGGTTTGACTATGGCCAGTATCACTTACGGATGAAACAGGTGGGTACATCATCAGTTCCATCAACTATTTTCTCCATATTTGTATCAAATTCAAATGCTGACTCTGACAACAAAACTACAATTTGACTGTGCTTTTACCTTGCATCAGTTGGTCTTTGAGAAGCATAAAATGAAGTACGAGTTAACGTGCTGGATCAGCTGTTGTTGTTATCACTTCACAGAGTAACTGTGACTGCTGGCTAAGCATCTGCTCCGTGTTTCCTGTCTTGTGATGTTTCCAAAATGTGGGAGCTTGTATAGCTGTTCCAGGATAAGTGGTCAGATGATGCAACTGGCAGGTTCAACTGTGCCACTGTTGTGTCCCTATGATAAATCGAATGGTGACAGAAAACTCTGCAATGGACTATATGAAGGGTGCCATTTCATTTCCATGGTGCAAGGGCCCACTGACAAGAAATGCATTTAAATAATGCTTAAAGGCAGGATACTTGAGCAGGGATGCAGAATGAACTCAGGCCTTCCTGCACAGCAGCTCCAGTGAGAGCCAGCATTCTGTCTGAGCGTACCAGCAGGCATGCTAAGCTGCGAGGCTATGCTCCAGGACCTGCTCAATAAAAATAAATGTAAACAAATCAGCTGTTACAACTTAAACCCTATGTTTGAAACGAACAAGTGATAGCCTAGACCATAAACAAGGTTGTGTAATTTCTTACTTCCACTGCAGAGGTTCTCATAATGTCTTCATGGAATTGATGATGGTGCCAGATTTATCCAGGCCCTATCTCCTTCCTTGTTTTACTTAATTCCCTTAAAAGACTGCAGTACACATTATGTATTCTTTTAAAATATTTTCCTCCACCCAACCATGATCTTTTTTAACTTAGTGAGGTTTTTTCAATTCCAGAGACACATCTGCCTATGCAGTCTTTCTCATTACATTTCCACGAAGACGTTTGAGATTCTAAATCTGAAACAGCAACTGCTGCTTTGGGTTACTCACTAACAAAACAGCAGTAGTTTTTTTGTGAGGCCAAATCCCACAGAGCTGCTAAGCCTAATAAAACACAATGTTCTCAACTATTCAGAGTGCTTTCTTCTTATAATAAAATTTACTACAGACACCAACCAGAGTTATTCAGACAAAATTTGAGGATATCTAGGCTTTCTTCTCTAATCTCAGAGCACAGTGTCAAAGCTTCAGATGGAACCATCCCTAGATCAGACTGTTTAAAGTGAAATCTTCAACAGCACTTGCTGCTGTTTTCTGTATGGAGAACGCTTCTCTGTGTTAAGATGCCAATGACAATCTCTGCTGCAAGTGGAAAGGCCCAGAATTATCAGTGGCTGCAACGAAGAACTCTGTGCTGGTGATAGACCATATTGCTATGGTGTGACCTGTGCAGTAGTTTGAGTGAGGAGCTGACAACCCTGTCAGTGCTGCTAGTAGGTCTAGTGCTAATGATGTGATACCTTTGACTGATTCTTAATTGGGATGAACTGCCATATAATATCAGTAGCAATTGTAGCTTCACAGCAACTTTAAGGAACAGAGATAATCACTGTCAGAGTGTTTTTTAGGTATAACTTTTGTTCTCTCATCTTGATGAGATTTTGCCCATCCTCTTCAGAGGCTGTTTAGATACGATGACATTCAATGAGAACGATTTACCTCTTTCCATCTTGTGAGAAAAGACTTTAAGTCTCTTTCATTGCATAGGTGTTTATATTACATTCCTGTCTTTCATTTTCTTACTCTTTCATAAATATTTATAATTTTGATTAGAAATCAAGTATGTATTTTAATTTTTATTTTTTTAATTATTTTTATTTTTGGTATGGAAGTGATTTTTGAAAATATTTTTCCTTACTCCTCTTTGTAATTAAGCTTAAATTTTCAATTTTTAGAGGTCTCCAAATAGGCTTCATGATTAATTGGAATACTTGGATTTACCACAAGAGAATGAGGAACCAGAAGGAAGAAATGATCAACACTAGCCTTGATTGGGACTATGTATGTCCCGTTTCTTTTTGTATATTACAAACCTGACAGAAGAGGAGGAAACCCATTAACACAATGACTTAAAGTTTTAGGAAAAATAATGTATTCTTTATTTGGGGTATAAAAGGAAAGAAAAAATCTACTGGCTCTACATCAGGGACAATATGAAAAATGTAGACATTTGTAAAACAGTACAGAAGATTTATGAAAGAATTAATAGAAAACACGGCTTTAAAAATTTGTTTTCCATATATACTTTAGCATAAAGTATACTCTGTTCTGTGAGAAACCATCTGGAGTATTGTATTTATCTATGTATGTATTTATCTGTGGGGCGTGCAACGTAAGACATGGACTTGTTGGAGCAGATCTAGAGGAGGGATAAAAAGATGACCAGAGGAACATCTCTCCTATGAAGAAGGGTTGTGAGAGCTGGAGTTATTTAGTCTGGAGTAGATAAGGCTCCAGGAGACCTCCCTGTAGCCCTCAAATATTTGAAGGGGACTTAGAGGGGAGAGACACTTTATCAGGTACTGTAGTGACAAGAAAAGAGACAATAGTTTAAAACCAAAAGAGGGTAGATTTAGATTATGTATCAGGAAGAAATTCACTACTATGAAAGTGATGAAGCACTGAAAGTTTGCCCTGAGAAGCTGTGGATGCCCTGTGCCTGGAGATGTACAAGGCCGGGTTGGAAGGGGCTCTGGGTAGCCTGATCTAGTGGGTGGCAACCCTGTCCATGGCAGGGGAGCTGGAACCAGATGATCTTTAAGGTTCCTTCCTACACAAGCCTTTTTATGATTCCATAAATAACACAAATATTGGAGGTGCATAATTAGAAATAGTCTCTTGGAAAGACATGTTTTAGACAGTAATGGACTGACACAAATCATTCAAATGAAAACAGGACTGCTAAGTACAGAAATGGTAAACAAGAGCTGTAATGGATTTTAATTTTTAATTCTGGAAGCATCAGGTTTTCTGTCACAGAAGATTCTTGGAACTCAATAAATATCCTCAACCATATTCAGAACTCCTTAACTGGGAGAAATGTTATACAGTGATTTGACCTGAAAGCTAATATGTCCACCTCTTTTTGCAAAATATATGCTCCTGATTCCCTTCTTGAAGTTGTTTCTAAATTTGATTTATGGAAATACTTAAAGAAGGGTCTGTCTATCAGCACTTCATGTCATTGAAGATTTAGGCTCCACTGTAGGCTGAAAGAAAATCTCTTCTACGCTTTAAAATAATATATATGTTTTTTTCATTCAAGTTAGCATTTACAAGTAAAAAGCAGATAAACCGCTAATCTAGAGTAATCAGACAGAAACACGGAATTCTCAATGAGACCTGGAGACATCCAGCATTTGTAAGTGCAGCTCCTTCTGACTCCTGTGAAAGATTTATCCTGAAGCTCTGCACTCCAAAGTAGAAGGCATTTGAGTAAAAGCAATTACCCCAGTTCACTGTGTTATTTCCCCTCTTTCCCACCCTCCAAAAATTCTCCACATCTACGTCTATTGAAAATCCATTCACAGGAGAAATACTCTTCAAAACTTAGGTGATACTGCTTATGTAAAAAGGTCTATCTTAAAAAATCAGCTTAAAGTTTTAAAGCTATTTCCCTGCAAAGTAAATAACACTAGCTTAAGTAGCAGCGTTCTAGAGAAACAAAAGGGAGTGATTTGTGAAGTTATCCCTACCCAGAAAAAAGAAGAAAATGCTGTTGAACATGTGCTTCATTTTAAATACAGATGGTATTAAGCACATGCTTCAATTTTTTTTATTTTTTATTTTTTTTTTTTTCTGAGGCAGGACTAAAAACTGAAAACCATAGCTATGTAATACTTTGTCATGTTACAGGAGAATCAACTAAAATGTTGCCATTATATTCTTTCATATGATTCCAATATCCTGCCTGAGCAAGAGAGTTGGACCAGATGACCTCCAGGCTTCCCTTCCAATCTCAATGATTTTGTGATTCTGTGAATACTGTACAGATGAAAGCATGTTACAGTTTTATGCCTATTCATAAGATAAACAATAGAAAGCATAATCAATGTTTATGTAAATAGTAAAAATAATAGCAATAATAATTAACAAAGGCAAACGTGTCATTTGGATCATTCATTTTTCTTTATTGAATTTTGATGAAAAACAGTCCATTTGAAATATTTCCAGAAACCATTTCAATTCCAAATGCTGAACACAAAAACTTGGTATCAGAGTTCAAACATATAAAGTTACATCTTATTATAATTTAATATTTAACAAATCTAATCATTTTTGATTTTGCATAATTAAGCTTACAAAAATAATGTTACATTTATAAAATAAATCAGCTTTTCCCAATAAATTACAGTGGTGTTCCTCTTATTCAAAAATGTAATATATTGTACAAAATAGATAACATCTTTTAGTAAGATAAAATACTAAAGTATGTTTTTCATCCAGTACATTTTGGCAGTGTGTGAAACCACGTTATTGTACATTTAATATCTAAACAACAGTGTGAAAACTAAACCCATTATGTTATCATGTTAACTGCTTATATTAGGCAGGGGTACCCAACTTGGGGGCCATTTTTTATTTCAAGTTACTTTTATTTATTCAGATACTCATATATAGTCATATTCACAAAACCGGCTTAATTAATCTGACCCAGTAAACTCACACGTATCCAGCCACAGCCAAACATTCACTTTCTGTGAGAGGGTCACAAAAGTGACCTCAGTCAACATTTGGGTGTCTCATGCATGCTTTATCTGTTTTCTCACAAAGTGCTGGTGAACTACGTGGAGAAACAGCACAGTTCTGATGCCCCTAAAGTTAATGGCAAAACTTTGGGACTTTATTCTGCTGTAAAATGTCTTACTAAAAGGGTCTTGTAAAAAGAGCAATGAATTGTTAAAAAAAACCTAAAATAAAATAAACAGTAACCAGCAAAAAGAAAAACACATTCTATGAAGCAAAAGGTAAACTTTAAGAGCTACTGTATGCAGACCTAAGTAGAAAAGCGACTACTTCAAAATAACAAGAAAAAACACAGCATCTACCCTGTGGTAAATGTATTTTCATTAAAGCCCTTTAAATGTTTAGGTCAGCTCAGTATTTGCTGCGTATTTTCTGTCTGGGGAAAAAAATAAAAATAAAAATAAAAAAAATGTGAAGAATCATACATATTTGTTTGAATAACTTTAAAGGCCAATGGTTTGATTACACCATCTTTGGATGCTGTGATTAAGGCAAATGTTTGACTCAGGATGAACAACTTCTCACCTTGCAGAATTTCTGACTCCATTGTGTTCCATCTTTGCCATGGTTCAGGAAACTGCAAATACTTTTTTTTTGTTTATTTCTTATACAGCTTCTGGGGGGGAGAAGGGGGAATGGAGGAAAACAACAAAAACCAACCTACCGTTGCTGTCTGGAATAAATAAAATGTGCAAAGTGGCAATTTTCTTACGATACTCACTACTGTATGAAGAAAATAATCACTTTATGTTTTATAACAGACAATTTTCAAAAATTCTTAATGAATATATGCCCATGTGAGCATGTGTCACAACGGCCACTTTGTGCAAACTGACAGAGGGTCTATATCCAGATTAGTTAATATAGACTCCAGAAGGAAAATTTCAATCAATTCTGGATTCTTCAAAACTGGAAAGGAAGGAAGAGGAGTCAAAGGGAACTCATCACAGTAAGTCAATTCATACCAAACACCTGAAAATTCTGAGTTTGAAATCCAAACAGAAAGTACATGATGTTCTGGCTATCTTCATAGCTTGAAATACCATGGCTCAAATGAGGAACATCTGGAGTTCAATTCAGGCATGTCTATCACTTCAGTTAGGAAATCATCTCTCTCAAGACATGGATCTACAATATAAATATGTAGGTCGCTCTGAAAGCAATGCTTCCTATTTATTTCATGGAAACTACAACAGGAGTACAAAAATACTATTTGATAGAGCAAATTCTCAGCTACAAAATGCTGTTTTTCAACAGTCACAAACTTTAGCTATGCATTTTTGCCAGTGATGAACACGAGCCTACATGCTACGCCCATAAATATCTGCACCAGCAGAGGTGACCCACTGTTTCACAGCTTCTATGGCACTGTTGATAGAAAAAATTTTGGCTATGCAGTCTATCTTTCATCAGCCCAGATAGATGGAAGTCAAAAGGCACCAAATCTGGACTATTTGGTGGGTGTGATAGAACAGTCCTGCCAAGATTGGTTGTGTGTTCCATGATCTTCAAACTGGTATGGGGCCCAGCATATTCAACCTTGAGAAAGGTTGTCTTCTTCTCTGGTCTGACTCTAGAAATTAGTCAGTTTCATGATGTAACGGTCAGAGTTGATGGTTTGTCCAGGTTCCAGGAAATCTAGAAGGATCACCCTGTTCCTGTCCCAAAAGACAGTGCACATCACTTTTCCTGCTGAGGGCTAAATCTTGAACTTTTTCTTCAGTTGAGAATTCACACGTCTACTCCATGGACTGCCATTTTGACTCAGACTCATAGTGGTGACACCATGTGGTCCAGGAAACATTTCACCAGTGCTGAAATGCACCACACATCACATCACTGCATTCACAGCCACTGTTTGGCCTCCATAAACATTAAGCAAGTGTTGATGAATGTCAATAGGTGCCATTTTTTCCACAGGAAGGAATTCAATTCCATACTTTTGTTTCATACACACTTCCATGTCAGATACCCTTTTGTCAGACTGCCCCCCTGCTGACATCTGTCACATGGCAACAAAACATAATGGATTATTGGTGGTAAGGTTTGATCTCTACTGCCATACTACCAACATCCACCTCTGCCATTGTGAGACAGCATAATAAAATAGGAGGCATTATTTTCAGAGCAGCCCTGATACAATTATTCTGTAGGTAAAGTTGAGAGTGATAGCCAATGCATTCAACAGACAGACAAATAACACAATGGCTACATTTACATGAGCAAGTTAAACAGTACAAAGTCTATGTACTCCCATCTTGAGATCAATTGACATGGCCTGGCCATGTTCCTACAGTTATTCTCTGTAAAGAAAGATGGTAATGCTGAAAGTGCATAATGAAAAGTGTCCCTAGAAAGGCCTAATTCCCAAAATGTCCTGAGAAATTGTCTGGAAGATTAATAGTCCTGACCATCAAAAATTCAGACCCCTTTTTAATAATATAAATGGTAGCACTCTGGTGTCTATACATCCATGCCTAGACACTGTCTCACTGAGTAATATAGACATTACTGTGTATGCAGATTTCAAAAAGTTCTCAAACATCTTTGCACATGGCAAGCCCTCCCTCTGATTCATACCAATTCATATGCAGGGAGGATTCAACTCTTTTGTTAAAATTTTACTTGAAAGAGATTCTTCTTTCAAATCAGTACTTTTGAAAACGTTTTGAATATTTCTATCCATTCAGTATTTCCTTGTTTTTATTTAGTACATGTGCTTCGTTTGTGGAATCTTGGCTTTGGTTTGGCTAACCCACTTTTTCATGCCTACAATTCACAGCTAAACAAGCTTTAGCCAGTTCTGTCACAATGAAAAAAAAATATATATATACACAACTAAAACAATAATATTAAGATGACAACTAAAACAGAAAATTAAAAAAAAAAAAAAAAAAAAAGAATCTGTGCAGTTAAGAGATCTAAAAATAACATCAACCTTTATACATTTTTATCAGACTGCAGTGTCCACAGTTACAGCTCTGCATAGCAGTCAGAACAGTGAGTATTACTTTCCAAATCATAAAGGGTCTCAAGAAACACCCACAGTAATGGCTGCTGGGGAAATAATCTCCTTTATCATCCTGAGATTTTAAATGTGCAAGTTTCCTACCAAATTATCTAGTGCATAAAAAGGAAGGAGGAATGGAAGGAGGGAGAACTGAAGGGAAAGAATGGGGGAAATAAGGAAGGTAGGAAGAACAAGACAAAGAAATATTATCACAATGATTTTTGTTTTAAAATAGACTGCTGTGCAATTACTGAAGCCTGATTTGAAGACATTTTGTATTCTTGTCCAGAGCCTTGAGGAGGAGAAGGTAATGGAGTTTCTGGTGTTGCTGAAAAAGAATTCAGAATTGCACTTTTTTATATTCTGTCCAATTCTGCACAAATATATACATCCTACTGACCCCAAATAAAGTTCTATGCTTGCCATGCTAGACAAATAAGATGTTATTGGAGATTTCAGCATATTAGAAATTGTTCACATAAAACCAACAATGTATCAGAATGGTGCTAAGTTGTTAAAATTAGATTAAATTCAAGTCAAAGACTCTTATGTATCAGTGTTTACAAACATGTTTTTAATGCACAATTATTTTATTCTTTATGAAATAACTATAAGCACTGACAGGCCACCATTTTAATTAATATGTTAAACTGTAAGACTGAAATGTTATGATGGAAGGCTAACTTGCAATTACTTACAAATCTGTTCTGCATGTACAGGAGCAGACATTGAACTTATGAGGATAGTTTGGCCAGTTAATGGATCTTGGGCTAAGTGAGGATGTACTGGATGATGTAAATGACTGGCATCATTAGAAGTACCTGCAAAAATAACATGAGCACATATCAGTTTAGAAGAGCAGGTTGTTCCCAGCAATTTATACTGCAATAATTACATTTCTGCAGAGCAAATATTTTGATTGGCAATTTGAATAATTGCCTCAGGGTATTCATTAAACAATTTAACCAGACTTCAATCACATTAAGCATTGTGTTTATTTGCACTGTTTTGACTGCATTAACAGCAGATTTCCTGAAATATTTGTGAGAATTCTGTAATCTGCCAAGGGAATTCTATGTCTAGATATCCAGCAAAGACTAAGAAGTACGCAGCACGATCTGAGGCTGTAGGACTCAGGGAACAAGATGAGCAGACAGGACAAGCATTTAGCTAACAATTATATGACTTGAAGCTCAGTCAGTGCGGCACTGGTCAAAGTGCCTGCTTACATCATGATTCCCTCAGCATCTCAGTGTGCTAAATTCAACAGAATAAAGCATGGTAAATTTGAGATGCTGTTAACTTACCTCCCAGTAACATTTCCTGAAGCAAACTGTCAATTTTAACAATTCCAAATAGTTTAACCAGTTGTATTTGCTCAATCATTTGCCAAGTGATACTCTGGAGTGTAGGCAGTAAAAGCAAAAGCTCTCCAAATCTTCCTCGGGAGTCGTATTGACGGTCATTGATATAATCCTCTAAACTGATTTGGACTTGGTACCGCATGTTCTTAATCTTCATTGGGTTACTCAGGCCTTTTGCATCTGAAAAATGACAAAAGCAGACAATCAAGGTAAATTTTGATTTGGGAGGAGCATCTTACTTTTTTTTTTCCCCCCATTTTGTTCTTTCCTTCCAGCTAGATATCATGAGCGTGTGCTATAGCAACAAAAAACACTTTCAGTGTAATCTGAACAAAATCAATAATTAACAATAATTCTGAGATATATTTTCAGGAATGTACCTGGATCAAAAAAAACAATCGCTTTCAAGCAAGCATACTCATTGTCATCTATCTGAATTTCCTGGAAGGGTCGAACTAGTTCATCTAGGATTCGATTTGCCACTCGGCTGATCTCCACTTCAGTACTGTTGCGATGGATTATGTAGTTGTTACCTTGGAAAGAAAGAATATCAACATGTAGACTGATATAAAGATTTAGATGCAATATACTACATGATGAAAATCATTTTCAAAAATATATTTTATTTTGCTTAATCAAATTAATATTTTTTCATTCAGTAGCTCTCTCTTATAGCATACAAAACTCTCATGATGCAAACAAAGTTATACTTACCAATTACAGCTCTCACCTAGTGAATAAACTGTGCGGGTAAATATGCCATCATGGGTAGTTACTTAATAGTGCACAGGACTGAGATGGACATTTGAATGCACAACCATGGAATAAGCAAGCCTTTATACAAAAGATAAAAACACCAGTAAACTATCTAACTTTTTTTCTTCCCCCATTATATCGCAAGATGAATAATCAGATTTTTCAGTGGACGAAAAGCCTTCTTTTCAGAGAAGACACCAGGAATGCTTCTTTATCCAACAAATGCTCCTGTTATTCCTAAGAAAATGTAGAAGCATCAGAAAACTTTCAGTAAGTAATCAATTTTGCCTCTTCTTTTCATTTTAAATTTCCATTTTGGATAAGTCACCATCGTGGTATCTTAATTCAACTACTGCACAAGAAAGCATCTAACGTAAGTGGTGAGAACAGTGGGAAGACCACAGAGCTTCCAGAAACCACAAAGTCGTTTTGAAAAGTTGATGAACATATCACAAGAGATCCATGCCAAAACGACTCATTAACTATACAGATATCTACCTGAAAGTATCAGAAATAAGCATAGACTCAAACTGTTTCTTCTTTCAGTATGTATGCTGGTTCTGGTAATGCTGACTATAATTTTCTGCTTATTATTTTCTCATTATTTGTCCATGTTATTTAATAATCCTGATAAAAGTGTATTATTTATGTTAATTTTGTCAGTAAAATGACAGCTAGAGAAAGAACGAGATCAAAGAAGTCATCGGTATAGTTTCTAATTTGAAAATATTGCTGATGCCAGTAATATCTTCAGAGTAAGCCCTTTCCGTCCCTTTAACCTTATGGTACATGTGAAAGGAAATTCAAACTGAATCACAGCTATGGAAAGGCAAACCCAAAGAAGTAGTAGAAAACTCCTTTGTACTACAACACTGATGAATAAACTAGTTTGAGTTGATATTCTGCATAGTCTTGACGCACATCAGCTATCCAAAAAGACTTAATTACTTTCTTACAAAACACCCAAAGAACTGAACATATTAAATGAGGACATTTTTGGTAAGGTGCACTTTAGACTTGCAGACACGAAGATTGTTAGCAAATGTCTCATCACACCATTATGCACATAGGCACATATCATATGACTGTGCCTCCCTCTTGTGTGACTGAAGGGAAGACTTACTTCTGCAGTGTGACAGCGTTCCCTTCGCTAACAGCACTGGTCTCTTTATGTAACCCAGCAAAGGTTATGATCAAGAATATGCCTGTTGCATGTTTTGTTACGCACACAACACTCACACTGTTCCATACTACGTCCAACATGGCTGGGGAAAACAGGATTGCTCTTTGCATGGTGACACATGGCAGCCGTCAAAACAGCTGTGAAAAAACATGTTTGGAAAGACAGCTGCAGGGAACAGGCCATCCACTTTTGTAGCCTATAGGATATTCTGTGATAATTTCTGAAGAGCTTTTAGGAAAGAACCAGGTAAATGGTTTTCATGAGACTGAAACTACTAAATGAATCTCCTTTCTTAAATGAAGATTTCTTATGTGATTTTGGTAATGGTGGTGGTGTTTTTTGTTGTTATTGTGTTGTTTCATTTTCTTCCTTTCTCATTTGCTAGGAAATCTCTAAATTGTGGCTTCTGGTATCCTGCTTTTTCTGGAACAGGGCACATGACATTATGTCTTTAATAGCTATTTAGCATTCACAGAATGCATTGCTTTAATTACGTCAGAACAGTTGTCCCACTCAAGTGGCTACATGGTTGCTACTGTACTATAACATCCTCATTATTAATTTTAATAAAACCAATATTTACCCAAAAGTAAAATGTCCTTATACGCCATGGACCGTTTTGCTGCTCCAAGCAACAGGTGTTCCCCAGCATGTGCTCTCAGCAGTGCAACCTTAAAAAAAAAAAAAATAGCAGACGTTAGAAAATAAAGCAGTAACTTCCAAGAAAGGGCAAAATGAACGAGCATGCATATTAACATGAGTGCCTTTAGCTATATGTACTGTAAGGTCATATGGTGAAATGTCAAATAAATGTAAAAACCTTCCGCTGTATATCACTGTATTATAGTACTATAATAAAATTATCATTCCTTGTCACTTCTAGCAGTTGGGGATGATCTTAAACATATAACTCTACAAAATACTTCTAAGTCAGTACAGTTCTTGTATTTAATTCCTTGCATTTATTTCATTAACAAATTTTGCTCTGAAATTTTAGGTTGGTGTCAAAGACTCCAGTGGGCTGGAATGAACCATAATGGTAAATTCTTCACTGTCACTCCTTCATTTTTGTCATCAAATCTGTATGCATTACATAAAAGAGCTTTTTCCCCAACACACTCAGATATGCTAAAATATACACTGTGGTAAACAATGAAGAAACTTGATTCCTACCAGGAAGGTGGTACAAAATGTGATCATTAGTTTACTCTTTGTCACCTATTTACTTTCCTTTTTAAAATCTGCTTGAAGCTTCAGCACCGACCTCTATTAACTCACAAAATTTCTCTCTGTGCAAGCAATTACTTTCTTATGAAGCCAGGCCCATTCTTTATGGGTGATGTAAAGGAATACAGCACCTAGGAATACTTAATGTATTAAGACTCATCAGACTCTCAGCAGAGTTAACTTATGCACACTGGCCTGCTCCACAATCTGATTCCAAGATTAGGAATTGTTTGTCCCAAATCAGATGATTAATGTGATTAATAAACACACAATGTCCATTAGAAAGAAGTTATCACAAAAATAAATAGATAAATGAATGAATGAATAAATAAATAAATAAATAAATAGGCATTTATTTTAACTCCCAATAGCTTTGTCATTAATTTTTGAAGGTATTTAAAGTTCAGGAATATTTCCCAAGCATGCACTCTTCAGGTAGTGCGTTTTCAGCCTCAACATATCTCTTATCTGTCTGTACTGATGAGTTTTTTCATTTAAGTAAAGACAGTAACTTCTTAATGACATCTGACCCTTTCCATATTTTCATGTCATCTTAGGAAGTTGTTTTTTGCTTGCTTACATTGCCTTTGCAGAACACTGTATTTAAAGATGTAACACTACATTTCTCTTTCTTTTACAGATTTTTAACTTGTCTGCTGAGTTTGTGCACATCTATCATATTCCATGGGTCTGCAAAGATAGCAAAGTCTATATATGGACCCATTTTAATTTCAAACCCAACTATCTAACCTTCTTGATGAGACTTTGTTAAAAACTGAAGGACTAAAGAGGAAAAAAAAAAAAAAGAAAAAAAGAGAGAGAAATTGGTCAATTTCACTTCTCAAATAATTTTCAAGCTAAATCAGGTGTCACTGAGATCCTGAGCCATGAATTAACCTTCTATCCAGGAAGTTGGTGACAAAACGGCCTACCACAATGTGAAGACTGATTCTATGTGTGCCAACTTGGTTGGCTCTGAAACCCACTAAACATTAGGTGCATTACAAATGTGATGATAAGTCAGGACTCTGTAATAAAAACCCTGAAGAACCCTTCACATTTTGATGATTTTTTTTTCTCTACACTTTCATTATTTACAGTATAATTTGAGTACATTATATCATATGAAATATTACTTGCTATAGAGTGACATAAGCACATGTTTGGCATTTACTCAAGATTCTTATGGCTTTTATTTTTTGCGAGAAAATCTGCTTCAAATTAAATAACAGGCTGTCTTAAACTATATTATAATGAAAGATGGACATAAAATAAATAAATACTTTGCAAGATCAGAAAAAAATCATGATTTTTTACAAGATTTTTTTTCATTTCCGCATTCAACTTGGTATTTCTGCTTCCAAAAGAATACAGAAAACACAAAACACTAAAAGACTACTGATTTGCTGAAGATGTGATTTCTTCTTTTAACAGGCTAGAGCCTTATCATCTCCCTCCTTTTTTCTATGGTGGTGCTACTTCAAAATTAAAGGAAAAAAAAAAAAGGTTTAAAATCAGGCATCTACTATCCAGCTGTATTTGATCAGACACTGCATTACTGTTCTCATAAAATTAAAATATCACAGAAAGAAAAAGACAGTAATTAATGTTCTCTCTTTGGTCTCCTCTTGTACCTGGTCATCGAGTGGTAATTCACAGAAGCCAGGAATATATTTAGCCCATTCCACCAGGACCAAAAGTTGCTGCTTCATAGATTCACAGACATCACTAATACCAGCAATCTTCTTAGCATTTATGTCAGTGCTTGCACCAGGACTGGAGATTGAGATCTGGACATATTGAAAGAAAAATATTAATAATGTTGAATTTCATATAATTGCATTTTCAGAGCAAACTAAGAAAAAAAAATGACAGCAGTAATCACATACATACTTTTAAGAAATTCCTTGACTATACAGACAATACAGATAGAATAGTCTGCACAAAAATTATAAAACTTAATTTCTCATTATAACCGCTATTCATATCATGGTACAATAGCTCCTCCTTCCAAAGTATTATTTGTGAAGATTCTAAAGCCTTCATTGTCTGCAGACAGAAGGGTTTTGTTTAGTTCAGGTTTTGATTATTTTTTTTTTTCCTTTAAGATGGCTATAATTTACCTCATTTTAGAAAAAAAGAAAGAGTTCATATGCAATAAAATGAAAGGCAAGGAATGAAAGAGCAAACAGGTAGTGTGTTCTCCTAGTGAAAAGTACCACAAACTTCTGAAGTTATAACAAGGACAGAACAAAGCAATGTATGAGACTACTGAAACAGTTTCACTTTAAATTTTACTTAAGAAAGGATACTTAAGAAATCCTGAGATTTGATTATTCCTGTAACCCCTTTGCTACTTCCCCACTCCAGCCCCTAAAAAAAATAAATAACAATTAACCGTTTTATTTTTTGTAGTTACAAATTTAAGGATTGTGGGTCCTATTTAGGTTGACTCCTGCCATATCCCCCTCATTCTCAGATCTGATTTTAATCACACATTGGGACCCACAGTGAAATCCCATTATCCTTGGACGGTCAAAGGGAGTTGCTCTTCTGAAATAAAGCCCAGCACTTCCTACCTAATTCAGTAGCCTAAAACAATGAAAACAACTTAGATACTAATGGCAGTTAACCATCTGAACATCAGTTCTCAGGAGAATACAGCAGTCAGTGAGATAAGAAAAAAGTCCTCAGAGATAATTCAAAGGCAATGATGTAGGAAAAGAGTTAGAGATGTTGTCTCTTTGTAGGCAGACCATTTGTGAAATCCTTTCTGTACACGAGTCTGTTTCTGGCATCTGTTCTACAGAAACAAAGTTGAAAATACTGAGTATTGTTTAGGTAGGAGCTAGTAGAACAATTTAGTCTAGAAAAAACAAAATACAGGAAGAGAATAATGAAATACAACATATTTCATTCTTTCCAGAAAAGTCTTGATCATCAATCAAAAGTACCTACACGGAAGAAAATTCTCATAGCAGGAGGCTCTCTGATCTATCAGAAAAATAGATATATCACCATCCACCAACTAGAAGTTAGTTCAAGAGGAAAACGAACATGCAGGTTCTTTAATCATTACACATAATGACTCATGAACTTGAAACACACTCCATCCTTTAATACCGTAAGCTATACAAAGTGATAAATTACAAGATTATGGACTGCGTGCTGAAATTACTCGGTGAACTTCTGTTGGGGATTCATTATGAGCTCCTAGGACTGTATGCCTTACAAAGACACGAAGCAGAGAACTTTCTTTCTCCATTACTCCTCATTTCTGGGTTGCAACATGGGTGTCACCAGCTTGATGAAGAAGATACATTCCTATCATCCTGAGGAATGCCAGTGACATATCCCTATTGAGAGCACAGCATGTCCCTTTCACATTTATGTGATCCAAGACCCTCAATCTGTGGGAGAAGAATTTTACTTCCACAATTTATCCTCACAAGCAATCCTTGGGGATGAAAAACATTATTTTCCCCATTTTAGTATGAAATTAAAAAATGGAAGAATGCCACCTTTTTCCTCATTTTCAAAGCTCAAATACTTGACCAAGTACAGGATTTGGGGGTTGTGGTTGACACAAGCAAGTGGTGTGCACTTTCAGCCCAGAAGGCAAGCAGTATCCTGGGCTGCATCAAAGTAGGGGTGGCCAGCAGGGCACGGGAGGTGACTGTCCCCCTGTGCTCCACCCTCCTGAGCCCCCGTCAGGAGTACTGTATCCAAGTGTGAGGCCCCTAGCACAAGAAAGATGTGGAGCTGTTGAGAGTCCAGAGGAGAGCCATGAGGATGATGAGAGGGCTGGAGCACCTCTCTTATGGAGAAAGACTGAGGGAGCTGGGCTTGTCCAGCCTGGAGAAGAAAAGGCTCCAGGGAGACCACACTGCGGCCTTCCAGTACTTAAAAGGAGTTTATTGACAGGAGAGAGACTGTTTATGCAGTCTCAGAGTGACAGGACTATGGGGAATGGTTTTGAACTAAAAGAAGGGAGATTTAGGTTAGATGTTAGGAGGAAATTACTTTAAGCGTGGTAAGGCAGTGCAACAGGTTGCCCAGAGAAGCTGTGGAAGCCCCATCCCTGAAGGTGACTGAGGCCAGACTGGATGGGTCCTTGGGCAGTTTGATCTGGTGGGTGGCAACCCTTCTCAGAGGAGGGGAATTGGAACTAGATGGTCTTTAAAGTATCTTCCAACACAAGACTTTCTATGATTCTATTGTATGATGTATGACACTACCAAACTCTTGAAATCTCTTCTCAGGACTGAACTATTATAGGTCCATTCAACTGAGGCAAAAACAAAGACCTCTAGAACTTGGCTCTTCCATCACATTAAAATAACCTCTTGGCCTTTAAGGTTTGGCATGTTGGAAGCAATTCTCTTTTACTGCACCATATCAAACAATAATAAATTTTTGTGTGAATGCACAAGGTGGTGTTTTAGGACAGAAATCTACCAGCTGACAAAAACTTCATGGCAGAAAAGACTGAGGATGTGATTCTCTTTAAGAAAGCTCTTACTCCTAAACTGCATGCGTCAGTTGGAAATGATTAAGGGACTGACACACACATGCACACACTAAAAAGCATAATAAGCAAGTTCAAAGAATTACTAAGGAGGTAAAATAGGTATATTTTTCATACTGCATAGCTATGAAAGGTAGGAAGGTCCATTATGTTCATCTGCCCAGACACACAATATCTGCCAAAGACTATCACCCAGTAATTCCCGCATCAATTCTTTACAGACAGTTCCACCCTAAGAGAGATGCTGATAAAGGATGAGATTACAAAACATTTGGGGATGTATAAATCAGTCAACATAAAATCATAAAGGTGGCAGTTAAATTCTAAGTTAGCAAGAGGTGCAAGAATGCAGAATCAATGACCATGATTTATCTCAGTTGCAGAAAAGGACTGGAGACGGTTCCATTCAGCAATTGATTGAATAGAAAAAAAAAAAAAAAAAGAAAAAAAAAGAAAATGAAGTTCAGATGAGACAAAGAAAATTTAAAAGAAAGCTGAGAATAGAGTTTGCAGTTGGAACACTTCTGTTTGCCTTATTTATAATACCTAAGGAAATTGAAAATGGGATTTTCAAAAGAATGTGAGGAAATGAGTGTCCACACCCATTAGAAATTTAATGTGTTTGGACAATTTTTTCACTAATGTTTCATAGGAAAGCAAGCATCAAGAATAGATAGGTGCCACCAGCTGCCTGAGACAGCAACTGATTTAAAAGCAGTAAGAATCATAAAGCTTTATTAAGAAAGGCGCCTGGGACATATTGTCCAGGACAAAGTAGAAATTTTATATTGACTTTGCTTTAAGAATGAATTCTGTTGCTGATTCTTTATTGGAAAGAGGAAACTGGGTATATTGTGGAAGTAGGAAGAAAGTAATCTCTAAAATTATTTTGAATACAATGAGAATCTGAAAGTATTTAACCACAGAAAATATTTTCTTGAAGTCATTAAAGAATTTGGTGGAAGATATCAGTACCTGACGGGAAAGTGTCTCAGCTTGTGACAGTGTGCTAATAGAGGGAATGTTGCAGCCATCAAAAGTATTTCTTCTTGTGCTTATCCTGTCCCGTTCATTTTGTACAGCTGGAAGAGAATAATTGTCTCATTTATGGACTTGTAAACATTGCCACACAATATCATGACAGAGACTTACTAGATAATTGTAAGAATAAAAAGTATGGCATTCAAAAAACCTTGTGCTTTCAGCTCTGAGTAACGAGAAAGAATGACAGTACATGTTCATGGTCCTTATCCACATTATGATTTTTGCCTATAAAACTTAATACAACTAATTGTAGCTAGAAACTGAACTTCAGTAAATGAACATTTTTGACAGTGACAGAAATGGACATCTCAGTACTGCTGTATAGGTCAGGAGGTACAGCACCATGAAAAATGTCTGAGTGAAACGTAGTTTCCTGCGAGAAACCTTGATACAGCAATGAATAATGAACTAAATATTCTAGTAAAATAATTCTAAGACTTGAATATAATACTGTGAAAATGAATTCCTAGCCAGTTTACAGAACATTAACTAAGTAAGAAATTAAAGAACAAAAAAGCACCAAAAAGGTTCCAGGCAGGTAACTTTTGTCCCGTGGGGGGACAAAAAAGGTAGTTGAAAGGACTTTAAATATGGAATCCTTAATCAGTACATGCAAGGCTTATGAAGCAACAAGGCTTACTTTTGAATTCAAGGAAGAGTGAAATATAAAACTATCAATCAGATATTTCTACAACCTAGAGCATGTCCAAGGTTAGGCCAGGAAAGGAAAAAAAAAAAAAAAAAAAAAAAAGAATTATACTGATCAAAATATTTTTTACTGCACAAGGAATCTCATCATCTTTTAAGAGCAGCAGCTTTATTTCCAAAGATATGTTTGCTGTTTTGTGAGCAGTTCCAAAGGCTTCAATAAAAAAGAAAATAAATAAATAAATAACTGAATAGTTTGCAGGGTTTATCTGAACAATGCTCATAGTTTATTCCTGAGGAGTAGTAACTTTTTGCCAAGGACATTCAATGATGGGCCTTTTATTAAAGTCACAATAAGAAATGTAGCGCAGTGATAAACACTGCGCTAAATGTGCCTGAAGAAGTGAGACAAAAAATATCACCTTTTATAAAAGAATGGAGAATAAATACTTTTAATCTCAGAAGCTTAGTGTCACATAGCTAATTAAAATAATGTCAATACTAACTAAAATTAATAAAATAGTAAGCTATTCTGCCAATCACTAATGCAGAGCACTTGAGAATCATAGCAAATGCCTCTATTATTTTTTGGGAATGCATAATTTCAGATAGATAGACTGAATTGTCTATCTTTCTAGAGCCTTTGTTCAGACTTCATAAGGAAGGTGGAACATTTGCTCAAAGAGGGCTTGTATAGCCTCTACCAGCTGAAGCCCTTTTCACCTTTGCCTTGAAGGAAAGAAAGTGATTTCCTGGAAACAAGCTAAGAATATATCATACTGACTATGCGACACTTATGCTGTAAGAGATAACCTGATGGTGTAGAGAGAGGTCTTTAACAGCATATGAGCAGTGAAATCTACAGTTTAGTCTCTTGAATTATTTTACTGCTTGGAAGCCTTGAATAAACATGACTTGGATATGGGGAAAAATGAAAGCTTTATAGGTAGTGGAACTGAAAGAAGCAGAATAGTGTAAATGAGATTAGAATTCTGAACAGAATATATATTTTCATTTATAACATGAGTCAGCAGTATGCCTTGTGTTCACATTAGCTAACTATGTACTGGGCTAACCAGTATGCAAGAGACACTGGAAAACTGGGCTTAGTGGAGGGCTATGGTCCTGTAACCCACATGATGTCCAAGGTGAGTCAGAGTAGGAAAAAGAGGACCAAGGTGGAAGTGGGTCTAATTTCAGTAGACCCCGATTCTTCTCACATGTGCAGTGAAGGCCGAAGGCAATAGACACTACACTAACTGCAAAATGAGACATTCCAGTTAGATATTACAAAGAAAATCTTCACAGTGAGGGCTGTCAAGCAGTGGAAAAAGTTGCTGACAGAAGTTGAGAAATGCCCTCACTTAGGGACTATCTAAACCTGGCTGGACAGAGTTCTTAGCAACCTGACTGAACCTAGAAATTATCTCTGTTTTAAATGGGGGCCTGGGCCAGATGTCTTCCAGACGTCCCTTCTGAGCTAAAATGTTCTTTATTTCCTGCTTTTGAAAGTCCACAAAGCTTCGCTTTTTGCAGGAGTCCTAGGGCCGCTATGTATATGAAGATCTTCTTTTTTTTTTTTTTCCATGTCAGACCAATAGTACATAACCAACATGTTGCTGATTTTAATGGTTCAAATTCCAGAAGACTAAACTATGTTCCACAAAAATATCAAACCTATTTCATACAAGGACATTTCTACCTGTTTAGTTAGACTATTCCTCTGTAGTTGCAAGGAAAAAAATCCTGTTTTCTCATACTATAACTTGAATACTAGTGAAGTAATATGATACTACAGATACTTAAATGCATAAAGAAACAGCTTCCTTCATCTTAGGAAAGCAATGTCTAGAATAAAACTAATACAGACTAGTTACAGTAAAGGACAGTCGTGCACTCCCATTACAGACTGGCCTTCCACATGACATACCATATTCCAAATAATGTTCCTTCACATTTGTCAGGTAGATGCATAAGTACCTTTTCTCACATACAAGCATATATCACATAAACATATTAAGTCCCATTGAGACTGGAAGTATTTCTGATTGTTGACACTCCACTAACATTTACCACGGTTACCTCACTCTTCTTCCTTAAGAGTTTCAACCATTTAAAACAAAGGGAATAATAAGCAAGCCCTGTAGTTTAGGTAGGGTAGAAACACAATGCTAAACACGTATTTTATGACGCAAATTTGGAAAAAAATAAAAATTAGAATTGAAATCCCGTGCTTTAAATTTTTCCAGGTGCATGGATCAACATTTAGAAAGCAATGAATTTTGGTGCCAGGATTCATGGATTAACCAGTTGAGATTCACTTTAAACCTGTCATCTTTGATAATAAAAAAGTGTTAAAACTGCTTACCCACCTGAAAATTAGAAGATGTATACTTCACCTCAGTATAAATCTCCATCATGCAGGCACTATAGCAGAATTTCCATTTAATTATTCTGCTGTTAACTTTTTGGAGTTTTGATTAAATTTGGAATTTTGATTAAATTTTTGAACTTAGATTCTATTACTCTGGGCATATCGAATAATAAATGAGTCTATTACCTTCTTTTTTCATTCCTGCTCGAAAACATTTTTTTAAACGACAATATCTGCACTGATTCCTTTTGTCCTTGTCAACAACACATTGCCGGCTGAATCTATCAGAGACAAAAAAGGGTAAACATACAAAGAATTAATAAAATACAACCTTGGTTATGAAGAGGAAAACTAACTAATTTGTGCTCTACAGCCACAGAATTTCTTCTGCAATTTTTTTCCCTATCAGTAAGTCATGAGAGATTTCATACCTCCTTATATTGCAGGCACGTGTGCATGTACGTATAAAATACATATTAGAATGGGCAAGAATGGAATATTTTTGAGTTACGCTTTATTGTGAGATTTGCAAGTGACTGCCTACACAGAAAGGGTTGGGATGAAATGCTACGAATAGAAGAAGGATAGGATAATTGATGAAAATGTCAATTGTCACCAGCACAGACCAGTCCACCCATTCCTGCAAAACTGGCACCTTTGGTTGGCAGTTTACTTCTAGGAGCTAACAAATGAACAGGTTACCTGTAATATCATCACAGGTGACATATTAAACAGGAAACAGGAGGAAAAAAAATCTGAATACCGCAATAAAGATGTGGAAACACACAAAGTGTGACACTGCAAGAAAATTTTCCTGGCTCTCATGCAAATCCACAGATGTTCCTAAGGAAAATGTGTATGAGGCATCCCCTCCTCTCCATTTGTTTTTGCCTTTGTTGTTGTTGTTGTTGTGCGTTTGTTAGATAAATAGATCTATTTATATATAGATCAGTTATATCAGCTCTTGTTACACCATTTTAGAAGCACGTCTCTGATCACAGCAGATCAGTGAGTATCTGCCTTATATATCCACAATAAGAATGTTAAGTATCTAAGGAAGAGTGGAGCAAACATTTCCAGCAAAAAGGCTAGAAAGAAAGTTTTCAGTTTTACCTATCTGTCTAAACTCACAAATATATTCTGTGCATGGCTTAAAACTGACATCTTAAGGACTCAAACATGGTACACATACCTGCAGAATGACAATTTGGGCAGCTAGGCACAGGAAAGTTAGCAGGTTGCTTTTCAGATTGACAAGGAGGGTAATGGTCACTAAAAGGAGCAGTGCATCACTGAAGTGGGAAGATGTGTATATATACTTGACCCGTCTTTAAAAAAAGACTCATAAATTTTAGTTTTTCTCTACAGAAACTGCCTTAATAAGGAACAATTTTAAGATTAAAAATTAAAAATCAGTTAAGAATCACACTTTCCAAATTGCCAGTGAAAATACGAGATTTTTTTTTTTCCATTTTCTTTCTTTTTTTTCTTGTTTTGTTTTGTTTTGTTTTCAGAGGATGCCACTCTGGATATGGTTATGGGCACTCTGGTCTAGGTGTCTCAGCTTAAGTGAAGAGGTTAGACCAGATAACCTCCAGAGGTCCCTTCCAATCTAGCGCTGTTCTGTGTTTCTGCGATTCTTTGTAATCATAAAAAAAGACAGAGACTGCACTTCAGTAATGCATCAACCACATTAATAGACATGCGGAAACTCTGACAGAACAGATCTTCCCCAATAAAAAGATACCTGAGTATCTACATTTGTATAAGCATTTTTTGTTTTAGTAGTGATAACAAGTTAATTTATAGGAAAAAACATACAAAAAAAAACCAACTAATATAAGACACTTAAAACATTCAGCCTGCCTTTGATAAAGTACTGTCTTGATGCTCATTAAATTGTTGGTAACTTTTCATACTTAGCATTTTGTCTGCAAGTCCCACAAGTGAAAAAAAAAACCAACAAACCATCAATGAATAGAATACTCTCATGAGGCCTTAAATGCTAACTTAATATGTTATCTTTAGGAGCACGCGTAGTGCTACAAAGATTCCACGTCAGAGAAGCAATTTATAGGTGGTCCAATTCATTAGACTTAAATGAAAGGGATTTTTTTTCTACATTATAAGAACATAACATCCCCACATGCTCCATCAAAAGTGCTGCTTAGAATTCCTTCAGAAGAAGCTGTAGGTCTGAAAATTCTGAAAATGTCTGAAAATAATGTTTGCGTATATTCATTAATTCAGTGCCTCTAGATTAACTTCTTAAATACCTGCATGTATAAACATGATTTTTCCGTATACTGCGTCTGAAGAAACCTTTGCATCCATCACAGCTGGAAGCACCATAATGTTTTCCAGTTGCTCGGTCTCCACATATTGCACAGAGACTGTTGATCCCGCTGTCAGTAGCATTCATGTTGAGAGGTTCTCCAGAACTGTCTGAGAAAAGGCAAGAACAGCATATATAGTCATGGACAAAGTTTGAAAAAGTAACACGTGCACAATTTATACTTAAAAAATAAGGATTTTTCTGGTTGTTGGTTTTTTTGTTGTTCTTGTTGTTGTTTTTTCTTTTCAGTTGTCACTATTTAATTAGCAGAGTGTATCTGATTATATGTGAGTCATTCTGATGAACACTATCAAATTTGTAAAGTCAGAATAGCAGAACTTATGAAGTTCTCAACAACAAATAATTTTATTCCAAACTGTTTCCGACTGAAAGGGGTTATAAATTAACTGTAACCTTGTAGGTCTAATTACATATGTATTCTAACTAACAAGAATAGGAACTTTGGCATAAAGCAGCATTACATAGATAGCTGGCAAAGACATCAAATACCACGTCTAATAGGAGACAGCAGTAACTGTTGACTATCACTGAAAAAATCAATTATATTAAAAAAAATACAGCAGACGTAAGGAAAGAAAGCTTAAGAGGATTTAATTTTACTTCCTTGAACAACTTTTTCAAAGGAAGATTGACTTAAAAGTTGTGTGAGAGAATATTATCTAAATATGTTCAACATTTAATCACTGAACGTGGTAAACAACACTGAATTCACCTAAGAACATTCAGAACAGAACAGAACATTCATCAGAACAGTTATATTTATTATCTTTTGAGTCACAAGGCTTAACAGACATTTTCTGAATGTAGATCTTTTTTCTGAGTATGCTTCTGTTCTTATGGAAGGAAGACTGTAGTATCCATTAAACTTCTGTAGTTATTCAGAGAAAAAAGGTTTTATTTTGTTTGGGTTTTTTTTGTTTCTTTTTTGTAGTTATTCGGAGAAATTTAACATTACTTAAATATTCAAGCCTGCATTAAGAAGTACATGAGTTCATGAAGAGTGAAAATGTTGAAAAGCAGAACTGTTAATGTTGATAGACATTATTTATATTGTAGTAGAGCCATCTGGAATGTGTCATGCAATTATACAATAAAATTTTGCTTATGTCCCAAGGAATTTACAATGTAAACAGAATTTTTTAGCCAAAGGGAAAAATAGCATCAACTTTTTTTCTGTCATAGTTGATTAGAATCACATTTTAAAATGTTCAAATATATATATTTTTTAAAAGTGAGAATTGAGTTCCCTGAAGAATTTACTGTTTTAAAATTGGGTTTGTTATGACCAAAAAATTATTCTAAAAAAATGTTTACAGGGTAACTTCATTTCAAAAATACAAAAGCTTTACTTCAGACTTTCTTGATTCTGGATCAGAACATATCAGAATAATTAAAATATTTAAATGTGATGATGAAATGTTTCATCGCAATGTGACTTGTATCTCCATGTGTTTACGTGTATGTGTACATACATATGGACACCTGTTCTCTTTGGGTAATATTCTGAAAGAAAATGTCTGGGAAATTGACTTGATTTTGCAAAGATTGTTCAACAGAATTGTAGAACCTGTCTGAATGTGGATAGTTAAATTTCTCCCAATAGTTTTAACGAACTTATTAGTTTTGAAAATACACATCTGAAAGTTCAAAAGAGGCAGCTCTCAGATCCAGACTAGAACTGTAGATGGAAGTCAACCTTTTTTATAAATTCTATCAGAAAATACTTAGGATAACCTCAAAGCAAACTCTGAAGAAAAAAAGGACTGCATTTACTAAATAATAGTTGTCAAACTAATCATTTACAGTGAATAATTTAACTAACTGGATCGCTAACACACAACACAGTATAACCTCCCTAATCAGCTTTCTCATTCTGTGTAACATTAACAGAACAGAAGGAATGAAATTCAGCAAAAACAAATGACCAATGAAATCACCCATAGTAAAACGAAAATCAGATAAATCCTCTAAAACTTACATAATCATTGTTGATAGCTTCAAAATCATTTAGGCAGTGAAGGTCTGTTTTTCTTCCTAAATCAATAATAAAATCTACTTTTCTGTTTACTAAGCTGGTTGTAAAGTAATACAAGAAATTCAAATAAAAATTTAAGTCCAGTAATAAAAACTAACTAACTTTGTATGTAATATGGAAAGAATACGTAGACATGGGAAATGCAAGGTGCTGAGTATTTTTCCTGCAAATCACTAAGTATTTGTTCTGTATTTCAATATATACCATATTTCATAAATACTATATCTGTATTAGAAAAACTACTAAAAACTAATATATCAGAAGATTTGAAAGACACGTCAGGGGAGTTTAATTCACTTGATACTTTTCTTCAATTTAATAGACTGAAATTACCTGGTTCCGTTCAGTGCTAAAAGATGGCAGAATTAAATGGTGTGCTTCCTATTCAAAGTATTGTTTACTGGTACAATTTCTCAAAAAAATAAATAAAAATAAAAAATAAAAATTGATCAAAATATTCTACCTGAAGTTAAAACGCTACATTAGCCAAGTGCCAATAGTCTTCCTCAGCTAAGCCTGTAGAGAGCCAACATGATTTAAAAAAATCACCTTCATTCATATACACACATATCTAGAATGACTAGTTTGAAGTTTAAATAAACAAAATATGAGTCCAACAATTAGAAAGTAGGCATCAAGAAGCAGTATCTATTTTTTCTTTTTTTTTTTTTTTTTTTCCCCACAAACCTCTGGATAATTTTGTCCTGTCCTTCTGAATGCTATATGCAAAATTTACTTTCATGTCCCAACTGTCAATACTAGTTATTCATTTGTCTTACAGTAAATAAAACAAATGCTGAATACACCATTTTCTTCCTTTGATTAACTGACTGATGACAGTACGGTTCAGTTACTTTATTACATATAACTGAACTTCTATTTTCCTTAATGTTGAAGAACTATAATGGCATTAACTTAGAGTTAACAGTGAAGTGTGAAAGAGAAGATTTGTAGTTTGAAAGAATCATGAAATCTTCCATTAATAAAATATTTTGCTAACACCTTAAAACATTAATAAACTCCACATTTCCCACTAACTGGCATGATTTTGCATCATGGAGCAGAACTCACCGTTGCCATTGTACAGAATCTGCATAGTTTCAAACTCCAGTGCGGTATACGTTGGATCTAAAACTTCACTGTAGTTTGCCATTTCCATGTCTAATATTGGTTCCGAGACCCTCATCATTGAGAGCGAAAACAGTGAAAAAGCTGCTCAAATGTACAACCTTTCCATTCTGTTTCACAGTGGTTGATTATCCAAAGTTAACTATAACCGTGTCTCTTGCGTCCTACAGTGGGAGGAGCTGGAAAACTGCTTCTGCATGCTATATTTTACCTGCATTATTTTTTTCTTTTATGATACAGTGCAACCCTTCTGATAATCTTGGAATGCTTTATGGAATTACCTTATCAGAAATTACACTGGCTCTAGTTCTTGCATGAACTCAGGTACATCCAGGAAGCTTCCTATCTCCTGTGACCTTCTACACATTTTGTTGTCAAGTAGTGGTGTAAAGGTTCTAAACAAGCCACTCTCATTTGTTTTGTGTAAAGAGACTGTAGATTCATATGCCATTTTGCTCTCTCTGTTCTGAACAGTAAGGAAGTGCAATACAATTATGGACTATCCTCAGTTCCCATCTATGTAGCCTTATTATATCTATTATCACAACTATTCAGGTTCTTCAACAGTGACAATGAGCTGACTGTGCAGGCATGCTTAACAAAGATCTGAAGCAAAATAAACACTAACGCAAGAGTCCCCCCTCCTCTTTACAGAACCTCGTGCTGCTGCAGTGGCAACGGCGGATCTCACATACTCTAAGATGGCTTCCTGCTCTAACACTTCATGCAGAATGCAATGGCAATGTGCTGTTTTCAGCACCTCTGAGGCACACAGAAAAGAAATTATTTTCCTTCTCTGAACACAAGGCGGAGATTTTGGGTAGGTGCATTGCTCATCAGTTAGTATACACGACACACACAAATCCAGACAAACCCCACCCAAGAAGTCACCTGAATCTCTGCGTAAGATTGCTGAATTTTGCTTGCTAATCCAGTGTTTTTAAATGCGGCATGGCAGAATTTCAAATGCTCTTGCTTTGCAAGTGAGCCTGTAGAGAGAACTACTCTTCACACTGCTAAACAACAGTTACACTAAAGTACAGGAAAACTTTCCAGGTTATGCTGAACCAACAAGAGGAAGTAACTATATACACAGCTATCTATTTGAATGGAAAATGTCTGCTATCCCATAGCCATCCCCAAATTTAAGAGTATTTGTGATCGTGTTCCTTCTTGCACAAATCCTCTGCAGATTTTGTAGAGTGCCCTTTTTAACCTGCTGTTATATTTCCTATACAGTACAGATAGCAGTATTTGGGAATTTTGGGATTACAGCTGAAGTGTTAGATTATTTCATATCTACAAACACGAGAAATACTACTCATAGGTCACATTTCACATTAACGGATGTGTAAAAAGATTAACTATCTTTTACCCTATTTATTATTTTTTCCCTTTTTTTAAAAGAAGCATGCAAAATATCTTTGTAAATTAAGATTGATGAAAAACTATTCATTGTTGAAAGCCTTTATTTGTTTAAGAAATCACAGTAGTTTCACCATGAGATAGATTCCTGTTATGCTCTTCAGCTTGAAGTTTCTTCAGTAGCAGAATTTGTTGTAATTAAGTACTTGCCACACAACTAGTTACTAGTTATAGGAATAAAATGATTGATTGCATTAAATATGATACTTTAAATGATATACAAGGGTTTCACGTTAACTAGAATTATCTCATGTTCCCTAGTGCATAGGTTTTGATAAGGTATCCTTTAAAAAATCTATGACTTTTTATATCAAAACTATACATTGCACAAGCTCAAACATATCTTATGCTAGCTAAGTTGTATTTCAAAACTCTAGTTTCAAAACAGTCTGGCATGCAAGTAACCTTAAAATAAGGGAATGTATTTAAAAGGGAAGGCATGTATGACATGATCAAATCCCGTTATACCCTCTATTGTTTAAAGCACTTCTTCAGTGCTGCCAAAACAGGCTCCTCAGTGACTACTAAAGAGAGGGAATGAATTGACCCTTTGTGATTCCATCATATATAAATTCATTCCAATTGATTTTTTAATATGGAAAATCACACACTATAGGGAACTGTTCTTTATACTATTTTTTCATGCCTTCATAAGGAAATTTCTTACAGTCACACCTTGCATTCATAAAAATTTGTATTTGGGGGGAATTTTTGCTTCATAAAGTAAATTACAAACAATTAATGTATTCTAAATTACTACTGTAAAATATTTATATGCCTTCTTTCTGTCTTAGGTGAATCACAATGCAGACCCAGAATTAAGGCCAATAAAGATTAGCCCTAGATAAGCAGAAGTTTTAAAACTGCATAATTAGTCTGGTTACAAAATAGTTTTCAGACTAACGATACTGTAAACTCGAGTAGGAAATGATTTTTCAAAATTAATTTTGCACTAACTCTGAAGAAATAGGAAGCAGCACTATACTGTACTTGTTCATGTGGTTTTGTTGTGGGTTTGGTTTCTTGTTTTTTTTTTTTTTTGCTATAAATCTGACCTCATAGTCACATACAGAAAGCATTCCAATCTTATCTTTAGGACTATTAACCCTGTTAATTGTTCAGTTCTCCATAATAAATGCAATCATTCTTTCTGATTGTGGTATAAAATAGTACACAAGCTAATAAAATCAAGGTTATTTCTATAAAATGTCTTCCTGAAAATGAAAACAGCTCTCAGGTTATTATCACTACTGAAGTTTTTTTATAAGTAGCAATATGTTCCCTTATTACTCTAGTTTAGTAAGAAATATAGGAGCTTACAACAAGGTCTTTATTTAAAGGGTTGTATTCTTGCTTGCTTGTTTCTCACATGTTCTGAATAAGGAATACACGTAAGGAATCACAGTATCTCTTTTTGTTTTGTGAGTATGGAGAGTTGTAATTGACATACTCCCAAGGCATCCTATTTATGTTAATAAACTGGAATATGTATTAAGTGTGTTCATAACACACACTCTGATATGTCTCTTCTGCCATTTGCTGACGCATAAGAATACACAGGGAGCCTACACTAACCATACCAAATGAAACCACATGAACTTATGCCATAGTATCACCTTGCAACCATCAACATGGCCAGAGATTTCCAAACTAGAGAAATTATTTGCCATAAGCTTGGTACACAGGAAGCTGTGTGCAGATTTCCTCATGGCAGTGAGGATTTTCACCTTTGGCTTATAAAGACACACCTCCATATTGCTGCAGACTGAGAGTCCCATCCCTGTAATGCACCCTCAATGGGCACTGTCACAGGAAGGCTGCAACAGCTCTGCCACTGCCCACCCCAAAACATTTCATAAATGAATCAGGAGCAGTGGCTCAGAAACATTTGCTTGTATTCTAATACATATAAAATCATGAGCATGTTTGATATTATAAGATTCATAATGTTGCAGTGTTATTTTACATTATGGAGATCATCAGCTTTTTTTAAGAAATAAAAATGTCAGAGGTGAATCACATCTAAAGAAGAGTAATAAATCTGTTACCCAATTCTTAGACATTTCAGAAAATAAATTACCTCTTGTGCTTAAGACCTAACTATCATAATGGAAACATGCCTACAGTCCTCTGCAGATCTAAAATATCATTGCAAGTCTCTAAGACTGTGGTGTCCCGGCCCCCTCCCTGCCCTGCCCCAAGTAAAAAACAACACAATTCCGAACAAAGAAAGGACAAACTTGTCTTTGAGTTGATTAAAATAATTTTCAGAAAAAAACTGTGAATTGTGACAGTAAATGCAGAGCACGACGACTACTTCCAGTAAGCGGATCAAAGAAACCATCTAATATATATCCAGCATCAGCATTCTGCTTTGCCAAATAAATGTATAGCACTTAGATGTTTTTGTGTCCTTTCCATTTTGCATCTTCATTTTGACTTTGCTCTGAAAGTTTAGTGATTAAATAAAACACTACGAAAGTGAAGTAAGAAACAAAATCAACAGCAGATTTCTGTGGCACACGCATTAGGCAAGGTAGTAAGACTATCTGCAACAAATCATGCCTAGTGAAATGCATGTACAAATCTTTCTGGGGAATCTAGGTTAAGCATGTTTCCATTGCACGCATTTTTAGACACTTAGACCATCACAGGCATTCTATAAAATTGAGATACTTGCACATACTTAATCTGCCTCTTTTTACATTTGATTACTCATTACAATAAGCTCCACAGCATCATACAGCAAAAATACTGATTGCTTTAATAAGTGATGACAAGAGGTGAGTTTTTTTGTTTTGTTTTTTTTGTTTTCTTCTTTTTTCCATTTTAGAGTAACAGGAACAGATCATTACTGTGAGGTGTGAACTGTTTTTATGCTTTTGGCTTACAAAAGTATCCATCTAGTAGAACAATCACTATTTCAACAGCTACAAATCTGCATTCACAGAGAAAACAAAGAACATGGATGGCTTATGGTCAAACGCAATGGGCTCACCTTATTTAGAGTGCTTTGCAAGATGGAAATACTGCCCAGGAGTTATGAAGATGTCAATGACTAGTCTACACCAGAATTTCAAAGGTGAGTAGCAGATTTAACACTCCAAATTCTTTGAAGTGCAATTTACAGTTTTAACCTTGCAGCCACTGAGGTCTCTGCCCTGTCTGCACTTAAGGGGAAATATCAAAGGAATATGAAAGCTGTAAAATATTTCAAGCCTGATAAATAGTCTCCACAGCATCTGAAGTTAATTTACACAAGCTGGGGATATAGCCCACTTTCAGATCCTTGTTCCATATTCCAAATTTCATTCTCTGCAGTTTATTCTAAAAGGATACATGATTTATTCATTTTATATTCTACATTGTCATTGAGGAGATAGGCTACTAGCATAGAAACACTAATATAATGGTGCCATATGCAAAGGAAAGATGTTATACTGATTTTGTAAGGTCAAGGTAAACAAAGTTATCTAGTTTATCTGATTTTATTTCTCACACGCACATACATCAGTTTGCAGAATATCAGCATGATTCCTAGGTAGTAACTTGCATAGTACAAAATATTTTAGATCACAAATCCATAGTTGTGGATGTCTCTTTTTAATATCAAGGCATTTTTTGAGGATGACTCTTACATTGGATTCACTAATATTCTGAACAGATCACAGTGATCCAGATAATATCTTCTGCATTTTCCCAGTGTGCTGTGCTACTTTCTGTCAGCAGTCCAGCAAAACCAGCACAGTATTTGTGTCTGATGCTCCAGCCTTTGATTAAATAATAGTATCAGAGATATTTTTGCTACTGTTATTATTTCACTTCATTATTCACTCTTTATTACTCATATTACAGTGAATTTCTTCAACTAAGGAGAGCTAGGTTGTTCCTACAATAATTGTATGTGAACAGCTAATACTTAAAAACTTTCTTCTGACATTACTCAGTGTGTTCACCTTAGCAGAGGGATTTTGGACAGCCTTCCACCAAATAAAACACTGCTTAAGAGCAGAACTAGTCCAGGAACAGCCACCTCATAGTCTAGAGGTGGCACACGGACCACTGCATATAGGCCACCATGAAATGTCAACTAGCAGCTATGCAACTGCACTGATGGAAAGCAGTGTGTCTGGGTGGTGGAGAACCCAATGTCAAGATTGTGCCTCTTGAAGCAGGACATTTTTATGGGAAGATTTACAAGGACACCTAAGGGAAAAGTGTCAGTCATGACATAGCATTCCTGGTTAGGAGACTAACAATTAGGACTTAATTAAAAAATAGGACTTTAAGTCCTAACAATTAGGACTTAAAGAACTGAGGACACAGTTCTCACACATTCCTCGATCTAGCAGTTCCAGGAGGCATCTGGCCACAGTAGACCTTGAGACAAATGCAGACAGACACAAACAGATTTAAAATCTTGGCTGCTATAAAATGTATATGCATACATGCATGTATACATATGCACCTGAATTCAGTGTTTTTCTAACAGTTGGATCGACTCCTGAATTATTATCGAGTGTGCCTACAAAATGTATCTAGCAGGGTGAAGCTCCCCACCTTGTTCAAAATGTCTCAGTTTTTAATATTGGATTCTAGTAATTCTTGACATTATACTATCTGTGTGCAGATTTTCTCCATAAGGTAATAGTATCGGTAAAAAAATTGGTATTTTTCCACCTCAATCCCTTCATGTGCTTGCTTTATGGCCAGATTAACAATAATTTTGCTAACCATATCTAGACAATTGTGCATTTCCATATGGTGGAAGCATACAAAAAAAAAAAAAAAAAAAAAAAAAAGGATACTTTTGCTTTTTACTTAACATCAGATAAGGTTTACTGTTAGGTATTTGGATTACTATTAGGTAGACTTTAATATTTCTATTTTAACTGAATATCCTTCAGTTCGTTTTATTCTTGAAAACTCACAATAGCCATGAAGTTTTGCCAGTTTAGAGAGCTTAAAGGATTTTTGTAGCGTACAGTTTTGTGGCAAGACTTGCTGAGTTACAGTTAAATGACTGGAGTGACTTGTTAATTATTTGCTTAGGTCAGATAACTTTTATTATTTTCTGATACACAGGGTAATTAATCAGAGATTTGTCTTGGAGAGCAGAATGAACTGAGAAGAAAATAGGAAAGGTCAGGCATAAGGTAAAAGCAAAACATCGTGATACTGATAAGCAAGATTAAAAAATTTTGTTCAATCATCCTCATGTGATTAGTAATTTCTTAACAAGCCTCCTTGGCAGGTTTTTATTGAAACTGACTTGTAAACAATGTTTTTTTATAGCCAGTTAGGTAGCTTGTAATTCATCCATGTTATCTTGAGAAATGCTATATAATAATATATATTTTTCCTTTTTACTCCACAGATAAACACCCTTGTCTTTGTAATAAATAATAAAAGAGCTTAAAAAAGGTTAACCACTATCTGGACAGTTTGTTCTGGTTTTCTGTTGTCTTTTTTTTTTTTTTAATCTCGCTTATAATCCTTCTGTGTGATGAATTAATTACAGCAAGTCTTCTAACTTCTAAATCCTATCCCTTGCTGAATGAGTAATATATTCTACATAATTTTTCAGGACGAACTCAATACACTTCTGCCCAAGTTAGTGACTATGTAACTCCTACTCCTACGTAAAAAAAAAACAACTTAAATAACTAAATAGTCAGACAAGTCCCATCATTTTCAGTTACTCTGTCTAAAATTAAGATTTTTAACTAGTGTCTGAACTGACTCATCACATTCCTGCAGAAAGAACTTTGTGTCAACACAATCAGCTTAACTCTTCCAAGCCACTGGCATGGTTATGCTTGGCTTGACAACTTCTCTCATTTTTATTGTCACGAAAATCAGTTAATGAGAAGTTCAGAGTGTGCTAAAAACTGAGAGTTTAAACTGAAAGTACAGCAAAGAGACAGAAAATTCAAAATGCTACCGGAATGTACAGGAGGAAAGTATTTGGGCATATATTCTATTTCAATTCTATTTTGGACCAGTCTTTTAAAGTATTAAAAGAACTCAATTTTATGCAATAAATAAACATGATGATTTTTAGAACATCTCTCATCCTGGGGAGTCATGCATGTAAAATATCCTGACTTTCCAAGGGATACTTTTTCCTCTGAGTACTGCTAAAAATCTAGCTTCTAGACAGTATCAAAAGCAATAATCCAAAGCTTCTAGTATTCCTAAATTGGGCAAATGAAACCATTACATTGGGTCAGAAGCCAAGAAAATTCACATTCAAAATATTACATTATTTTCCTTAAGAGAACAAGGCCATTCTTCTAGCAAACACCAAATGATGACAGTATCTCCTTGAAAATACAAACAGAGCTTTCCCAAGAATTAGGAAGGTCCTGGAGAGTTGATATGTTTATGGGCAGAAGTATCTTCACTGTGCATGCAGTAATTTCATATCCCAATTCACATAAAAGAGAATTGTCTGCAGTAGGAAATTAATGCTAGGTGTGTTCCCAGGTAGAGATAAAACATTAACTCCTGTGACTTCTAAAAGATACAAATAAATCCATTCCCAACAGATTTTTGACAGTAATTTTAATAAGTTCAAAATTAACAAAAGTCCCTTTTAAAAAACTGATGATTAATCTTATGAGAGCTGAGATGGACTTATCTGTTTGAAGAACAAAGCCAGAACACTGATCAAGCTGAGCAGGAAAAAATTGCTGGCATGGAAACTATGAGGGAAGTAATACTGCAAAGCTGTACTTGGGCTTAATCTTAAGTCTACGTAAGAGGAAGCTTTGAGATACAGTCATAGGTGCAGTTATGACCAAAATCACAATGCAAATCATTAAGATTCAATCTGAATCATTATGTGTTGCTATAATAATGTAAGTTGCATGATCAATTCTACATTAAATATTATAGATAACCTCTATGTCAGGGTGGGTTTTCTGGACATAGGCAATATTCATGTGGTCATATAGTTTGTTTTTAGTGTACTCATGTAGGTCTGTCTCATCACTTTATCCAAGAATCCTGCAGTAAGTAAAATTATCTATCTCTGTATCTGTGAGAGAGGGCAAAAGTATATTCCTCTTTTTACAAACAGAGAGCTGGAGCAAAGGAGAGCTTATAGTGCCTATGACACTTGAGTCCATGTGCCTACAACACAGTCATCTGTATGCACACTAGAAGTCTAATTGTTTTTATGTATGATGAAAGAAAAAAACACCTCTAAAAAGAATCATCAAACATATCTGACTTTGGGTTGACTTGTATCATCCCTCAAAACACTCACTGGCGACTCCTAAAAGTCAGAGAAGGTGGAGACCTTGGATGGAGACCTACTTTTAGTTCTGTTCACCTGAGCACTTTCTCAAAACTGCAAGTATATCATATGTCCTACCTGCTACAAGTTATACGAATCCCAGGGAAATAATATCCTTTATCAAATTTAAAACAAATTCAAGTACTGTTGTGATCCTACTACATATAATGGATGTTTGCTTCACCTTAAAAAATGTTTCAGAATGCCTGAGCTTTAGGAAGTGAGTCAGCGAATCTAACACGCATGACCATGTGTGCAGTCATAAAATCATGAGCACTATACCCAGGTAACTCTGCATTTGGTAAGAATGGTGCTACGTGTATTAAAATCCAAAAATAATCTAGGTGAAGAACATTCCTCATAACAGAAAGAGACAGAAAAATGATGAGTTTCCCATACCTAAATGTGGAACATCTCTACTGCATGGAAGTCCCAACTGTGGACATGTATTCAAATTCCCTGTAACTGTACAATATGGATGTATAAAATCATATAATCATTTAGGTTGCAAAAGACCCTCGAGATCAGCAAGTCCAACCATTAACCTAGCATTACTAAGGCTACCACTAATCCACATACCTTAATGTGACGTACATGTATCTTTTAAATACTTAGAGGTGTTAGAGATGTTGACTCCACTAGAAATACCTCTGGGGATGGCAACTTGTTCTTCTGTAGTTTCCTTCAGAAGGAACATTAAGTATGTGGAGAGGCTCAGAGCCTAGTCAGTTCTTCCTTGGGTCTTGGGAATCAGAAATACAAAGCATGCAGTGGACACACGTCAGTTCCCCATCCTGCAGGGACACTGCAGTCACAGGAACAGCTTTCCATGACAGGTTAAGCTGCCTTATTGGATATGTTGAATAAAGGGAGAAATCACAACAGATCTATTAACTATATCTCAAGAGAATCACACAAATATTGCTGCACTCCGAAATTTGGGTGAGTTTTCAAAGCAATGCTGTAAATACATACAACTTTTCCTCTGATTCAACAGAAAAACGTAGCTATTAACTGTAGGCTTTACTGATTAAATGCCCTGGCAACCTTCCGTATCTAAAAATGATTCATTATCCAGGTAATAATATTGTTTTAATTACACATGTGAGAAAATATCCAAGGTAACAGTTCACTTGATCATTAAGTTCTGTAAATACATCAGCATTTAAAACACATTAGTATTTGAATATCCCTATCTTACTTGGGAGCATGGTAAAAGTAACTTCCTGTGAGAAGTCAGTCTTTCAACTTGTAAAGTAAGCAAAAGCCCCCTAGAAAAGTATCTCCTTATCAGAATGAACCACAAAACAAATTTGTTTAAGAATCAGGAAGGCTGAGTCAAAAGAGTTGGTGTGTAAGCAAACTAAGATGACCTGACAGATGACAAAAAGGTCATTAATGGGTGTATCCAACCATTTATGGTAAGGTTTTATTACGCATAGAACAAAGTATTTGAAAAAGTTCAAATTCTGCAGGTGAGTGGGAGAAATAGGGGTGACAAGATACTCGTTTTTTTAGGTAATGTAAGCTCTTGACTTGTAGGCACTGTTACAGTAGGCTGGCTGTTATACCTAGCAGCAACAGAATTACTGCACCATAGAAGACAGCAACATTCGCAGTTTGGAGCGGATACTCTCCTTGTTCCAATATGGAATGTTTTCTCCTGCTAAAACTTGGCCTTGCCTGGGCTTTTCAGTAAGTGCAACTGAAATAGTGCACTTCCATAATTACGGTTTTTTTGGACATATAACATATGTTAGGGATAGGAAACATGGTAAGTTTTTTTCTAATCAGAAATCTAAGAATGTATTTTGATGTAGCTTATCTAATATGACCTGCATACTTCTCTTGGGAAAAGAAAATAAATAAATAAAACTGCAGCACTGTTGTCTTAGAAACACAGTTTAAAAAAAAAAAAAAAAGAAAAAGAAAAAAAAAAGGAAAAAAAAAAGGTCAGAAATCCAACAATTCCTAGGAAATGTGGCTGAAATAATTACTCTGGGACCCAGAAGTCTTCATAGAATCACAGAATCACTGAATCCTAAAAAGACACGAAAACACAAATCTTGTTGTAACCAAAATTTCATTTCATATAAGTGAAGTATTTTTCACTTGTCTGCTTACAGAAGACTTATAGGTGAAACAGGACACCAGCTTTTTTCATAACTTACAAGTTTGAAGATAATTACTTTGACTGAAATAGTACTGTAGCAGATTGTTGTGATGTATTTTTTGAAGACAAGAATTAATAAAATTTAAAACAATAAAAACAATAAAAAAAAAAATCATTGTCTTTGATCCCACTTGAAATCACTTCCTTAGAACAGCCCAGGATGCTGTTGGCCCTCTCTGCTCCAGGAACACACTGGTAACTCATGCTTGACACCCTGTATGCTGTGGTCCCTTTGGATCTTTTCATCACAGTTGATCCACAGTCAGGCCCCTCATTCTTCCACCAGTACAAGGTTTGTCCTCAGTTATTACAAATCATAATATCTTTCCAGGCTAAATTACTACAGCATTCTCTAATTCTAAGAGAAATATTTAAGATAATTTTCCATGAAAAGACTGGCTTAGATGTCTCAAAGAGTTGTAACTGAAACACTGGAGCCTCTGTTCACTTAGCCAGAACAAGAAGTCAACCGTCACCAGCTGCTTCCACCAGTACTTCTGAACATATTCCACAGAGGCAGCAGAACTCATCTACACCTCCTGCTGTCATTCACACAAGACTACACAGTATTTCTGCTTCCATCTACATGGGGGAAAGGGCTTAAAAGTTGCCATTACAGCTGAAATTAAGGAGCACTAATGGCTTGCCAGCCATGTTCAGGATAAGACAATGTACATATCACGTAAGAAGACTGAGAGGAGTTGGTTTACCCATCTCAGGGAAGTAAACAATGAGAGGGAGTGTTTTCTACAAATAAATTGTGCATGATGAATATAGGAGGAAAAAAAAAATACTATTTAGATAATGAAACAGTACTGTCATAAGAACAAAGGAATAAATTTTAGTTTATCAAATGGAAAGATTCTAAATGCGGAAGGATTAAGGGCACTGTGACAAACTTCCAATTACATAGCAGAGGCAGCAGAGGCAAGGAACTCAGCAGGTTTTAAGAGACAGATTTATGAATGTTATTATTGATGATATCAGCCAAATTGATGACTCAGAAGATCTTTTTTAGTTTTATGTTGCTCAACATTGCATCGTTACTATTTTAGTTTTTTTTTAAGTAGTCACTGAGCAATATCAAGTATGGTATTCCAATTATCAATTAAGCAAATATAAACAACAGAAAGTTAACCTTAGCATGATAAACAATTAACAGAACTATACTAACTGCAGCTGATATGCAAATGATGTTATCCATCTAATTTGCCCAGATTAGAGTAGCTTTATTCTCAGATGTGTTTAGCAAGTTTTGTGGTAGCATACACTTGAATGAAATGTTTTTCACTAACGCTTTCAAATTCATGAAGTTGTTATTGGAATTGCAGATAAGTTACATTCTAGCACTATTTTATCTGAATATCATTTTCTCTTCTTTGCAACTATCCTTGACAGAAGATCAAACTGTAACAAGTCCAAAGGATGTTTGCACAAATTGAGCAAAAGAAATGTTATGTAATTAAACAAGAAAAGTGTGCAAAAAATCATCCTGATGAAGCAAGTTGTGCTGAATTCAAAAGATGTAAGTTACTGCTGAGTAGGAAAGAACAAGGATTACAGAATACACTGGGTAGAGAGAGTTCACAGTAGAATTTATCTTAAAGGGAAAAAATATTTTTTTGAATATATAATTTTGAATATATATTTGTATATTTAAAGCTCAGAACTGAAGAATATCTGATAAAATCAGTTTAAATAATCATAACCTTTCAGGACTAGATCTTCAGGGGCAATGCTTGTTGGAGAAGCAAAATAAAGAAGCCAGTGGCTCTCTGGTCTCATGGCTACCTTACCCAGGATGTAAGAGAACCTGAACAGCTGAAGTAATAATGTATGATGAAGAAGCAGTTGCCTCAAAAGTAGTACACACAGCCTTGGTAGAACAATGTACTGATTGTACATAATCACCATAATACACCATACCAGTAAAAGTCTTTGTGCTGTGCACACCTTTCACTAACCTACCACCAATTTCTCCAGTGTCACAGATATTTATGTGTCTTTCAGGATAGTTGTGTCTCCAAACAGTCATCATTTTTCTGAGAGAGTGACATGTCAAAATAGGACAATTAACTATGTAGTCTCTAGCAAGCAAGTGTGATAACAAAGGATACAGCAAAACTTTACTTACATTCAAGCACAAAACAACAGAGTACAAAAGATTCAGTTCTCCATATACAGATGAGGGAAGGCTGACTTCCTGGTCTGTGTTTCCATCCTCACCTGTAGGTAACACCTGCAGTCAATAAAAGTAAAATAAATGTGAAACTGTATGTAATGTAAACCAATCATGCTCCTAAAAAAAAATTATTTCGATTATAAAGGATGAGAATACAGTACTTTTAGTCAAGGTACAAAGGTGTTATTGAAGATAAAAGAAACTTTGAGAAAAGATTAAGTCATCAGACAGCATTGCCAGATTTTCTTCCACTTGCAGAATTAAAAAAAAAAAAGCAAAACAATTTATACAAGGTCTTCAAATACTATCTGGAAGGATTATGTATAGGGAAGAAGAGACAGAAGGCTTTTAAAACTGTGGAACTGTTGCCAGAGAAGCATATGAATAAAAGATTCCCTGCTCTTTGGATGACCCTACTGTTCAGGTACTGGGTAAACTATATAGTACAACAGTATGTGTAGAAGAAAAATCTAAAAGAAAAATAAATTCAATTTGACTATGTGCAGAGTATTTCAAGAAGGATGAAGGTATGAAGGAAAACAAGGGATATTTTGTAGTAACCTTGAGAAGTACCTTATATCCCATGCTGCCTTGCTGATTTTTCTAGGATGACTTGCATTTTTAAATGCTAAGCTTTAGCTGGACAGTACTATCTTTTTTGTCTTACATCTTTTGTTTTGTTTTTTTTTTCATCCATGCTACCTATAAATTCAAAACAATTTTATGTTGGTAAATATGCAATGGTAAAGTTCTGAAATACGGTTGGTTTTTTTCTACATCTGAAATATAATTCCTTGTTAGTAAATTCCAGGTAAGTACATGTCCTTTTCAGGTTCTCCGGTTAAAATAAAACAAATGAAGAAGATGAAACAAGCTAGAAAACTAGCTTCACCTAAGACATCATTCTTTGCTTTGCTTTTTACTTTACTAGAAACCTTATGGATCATACATTGTGCTTCCTCATGGAAGAAAATGACAACACAGAAAATCACTTCTAGACACCTGGGATGAAAATAGCTCCCCTTATTTAGATACAGCAGGACTTTAGTCAAGACCAGAGATTCTTACAGTCTAAATTGTAGGTCTGCTGAGGCATTATATTCTTTATTGATCTTATAAACTGCAGTGCATGCAAAATAGAAAGCAGTAAAATTATTAACCCATCAGTACTTTTTGTCCTCAGAAGTGATACTGCTGTACCAGTATACAAGATTGATTTTGACAATATCAGAAATGAGAGTGTTTTATTTGGTATTTATGTATATATTAAAGTAATCCTCATATACATATTTTCACACATCAACCATGGATCAGAAACGTACCGTTTGGCTAATTGGGTAGGAAAAATGCAGCACGTGTGATGGCACAGCCTCTCCCACTGGGGACACTATAAAGGCACATAAAAATCATCAGCGGTACTAAAGTGAGGATGAAGCCTAGAAATGGATCTGTTCTTGAAGTCCCTCTGTGCCTCTCCCTACCCTTGCTTATCTATGCAAGGTAAATTGGTCTCTCCATCATTTGTGATTAGGAAAAGATAGAATCTCTATGGGAAGCACACACTTCTTTATATACCTCTTTCAGTTCTACATTTTCAGAACTCCCTTACACACTTAATCCTATAGCCATTAGTAAGGCAATGAAATGACATAAAATGAACAAAGAGCAATAAAGTAATCATATCCCAGCATGTTTATTTAGCTGTGGTCCTTAATGACTGAGACCTTCGTACCCAGTGATACCTGAAGCTGCTACTAAATTTCCTCTGACTCAAATGCCCAGTTAGGATTATTGCTGGATATGCTCAATGCATTAAAGCCTGCCTCACACAAACCATGAAAGCAAAACAAAACAATCAGAAAAGCACAGAAAGGAAGATTGATTGATTGAAGTTTTTTAAATTCAGCCAAAACTCGTTTTCTTTCAAAGCAATACTTGAAGAATAGTTGGGTTAAGAAGAATGAATCACAAAATCACAGAAATGACTTGGGTTGGAAGGCACTTTAAAGAATATCTAGTTCCAGTCCCCTTACTGAGGAGGGTGTTGGCTCCCTCCAGATCAGTCTGCCCAGAGCCCCATCCAGCTTGGTCTTGAACACCTGGGATGGGGCATCTACAACTTTTCTTGGTAACCTGTTCTAGAGTCTCACCACCCTCTGAGTAAAGAACTTCTTTTCAACATCTAATCTAAATCTCCCTTTCAGTTTAAAACCACTCACCCTTGTCCTGTCACTATCTACCCATGTGAAATGTCAGTCTCTAAATGGTAGAAGTGGACACCAAGTGGGTTCAGGCAGCACTTCTGCTGTCCACACTTTGAGCAGAGTGGATCTGAGTTAAACACAATGCAAAACTTGCATAGCTGCACTAAGATTGTGTTAAAATGTGTTAATGTGGGCCTCAGTCTTTAAGTATATTGTTGAAATGAGGGTCTTAAAAAGGCTGAAACATCAAATAGAGTTTGGTGGGTATTAGTAGACTGCATAAACTTTCTTAGTGGTAAGAAGCATATTTAAAACCTAGCTACTTGTGAATCTGATGACCAGTCAAGCTTTCATCCCCTCAAAATACTTTGACTTTGACAAGCAGTCAAATTTAAGCTGTACTAGCTATAGCATACTGTGATTACTTTTCCAGTCGCTGCTATGTCGATGTAAAATCCATTCCTATTAAAATACCACATTCCTTCAAGAGCTATAGTTACCTATTAACTATTTAAGACTAGTTTCCTCTATCTTTACTTCACAATTTATAGTATTCTTTAAGAACTGTTAAGAAACATTATTGCCAGAAGGGGACATTGAGATAATCTGCCCCGATTTCTGACAAGCACTGAATAGTGCTACGTAATCCAGTTACTCCTAACAGGGAGCATATGCCTGGCCTTCAGGAGAACCCATATTGATTTTAAAATGATCAACAACCTACAAAAAAGTTCAGTGAACCATCACAGTCCAGTGGTTATTCACAGTCACAAATGCGGTCTCAATTAAAAAAAACAAAAACAAACAAAAAAAAACACAGTAGCTCATTTCCACTTATTTCTAGTTTCACCTTTTAACCATCCCTATTTTATTTATCTACCTATATACCCATCTATCCACTTATCTGTGAAATTTACTCCATTTTATCTTTTTAGAGTTGCCACTTTTTCATGAAAAATGTCTGCAGAATCACTTTAGATTCACCTCACTCATGCTGTGTATTTCCTTCTCAACATTTCCCTCTTTCTTCTTTCCCTGTCCCCCTTGTCTATTTTTAATTGATCTCTTCTCTCCTTGATTTTATCATTTTATTTAAATAATTCCCTATGCATTAAAAACAAAAATATTGTATGTCATGAAGCCAACGTGTCTTCAGACTGGTATTGAAATTAGAGAAATTCTTTCACTGAACAATTTTTCAGGACAAAAAATTGTTCCAGAACCTGGAAGAGATCTTTGTTGCATTACTTACTATATACATACTTACTATGTGATGGGATTTCCCCTTCTTCTTTAAAATATTCCTAAGAAATGTTTATAAAATGCCCGTAAAGATGCAGTTATGCATTTTCTGCGTCAACTTTAGCAGAACTGCTCTCTGAATCACTACTTAATTTGAAAATCTGGGATTCTTTTTAAGTAATTTCTGGGGGTTTAAACTGCATTTTGCACTGCTATACTTCACACTTGTTGCAGTGCTCCTGCTGTCCCCATCTCTCCTAGACTTTTTTAGAGATATTTTATCAGAGAATATTTTTCTGCAGATTTCAGCAGTGCTTTGTTTGACTCCAGTGAACCTGGCCTCTTTCAAACTGGGATGAGCTACACAAATATGGAAGTCCAGCCATAAACTAGCAATTGCTTAGTACAAATAAATTACCTGACCTAGGTATGTTGTATTAATATTGTAAGCAAAAAGATACAACAGGTTGTGTTTACAGAAGTAAGCGCACGTGATACAAGAGAAAAGGCATATAGCCTGGTAACATTCTTCAAATAGCATGCTGTATATAGAAAAGTTGGTCAAATACTACTGAGAAGAAAAAAAAATCCTTTTGTATTTGAAATTTCAAATGATCGAACAGTATGTTACCATGAAAAAAAAAAAAATGGCCTACTGGAATAAAAACACAATAAACAAGATCTACATGTTGAATTATTTCATTGAGTCAGGATCCAAAGTAGAGCACTGTGTATAAATCACACCTTTTTACTTAAAAAGAAGGGGAGAATAAAACATAGGCAGATAGAAGAAAACAAAAAAAAAGACAAAAATATTGGAAGAAAAATAAAAATAGTGCCCCTTTCAGGATGATTGATTTTTGTGCAATCCATATTTTACTCGCTGCTACATAATTTTATACTCTTGACAAAGTGTCACACAGTTGGAAAAGGGCTGGGAAAACATATGCAGCTTTCCATCAATTTTATGCCTCCCTAAATTTAGAAGACTTTTCTGAATAGGGAAACTAAAAATAAATCAGGAAACAATGTCGATAATGAAGTCTGAATTATCCAGCAGTAAAAAACACGAAAGTATTTTTAGTATATTTAAATAGAACATTCATAACATAAATAGTGGCAATGAAACTTGACTGTCAACAAGAAAAAAAACAAGTGATCTGTAGCCGACTTCTGTAGATGACATGTTCTTTCTTTTTTTTTTTAAATGACATTGCCGATATGTACTGTGCCTTGTTTACTTACACATTTAAACTATTGTAAGAACCCACTGTTAGAATGTGGCCAACATGTACTTTACCTAATCTTAATAAGAAAAGCTGACACTGAAGTTGGATAAGCAAATAAATTCACATTAATAGCTACAATTTTGTTTCCAGAACGAAACTCTGGCCCAATTTAACCAGATATCGTAAACAAATCAACAAAATATGCAGAAAAATTAATGTCTACAGACAATTTGGTTTTCATCACACATATACTGTGTTTGCTTGTATATACAAGAAGAGAGAGAAGGCTGTGCAGTTTAAGTTAATTACAATTCTATGAAACAATAGTCTTAAAAGAAATCTTAATAATCTCTAATGAAATGCACTGATAAATTAAGAAGTTGAAAAATGTGTATTTATGTAATTATAACAGACATATTCCTGGTTTTTCTAAGAGGAAAACTTTTTCAGGACTCTGTAAGCATTCACTATATTAATTCTTCAGTAATTACAGTAACATCATCAGAGATACTTGACAAGAATGCTAACTATTATGCAAAATCTAAACATGGTTGATAGAGAAAACAATTTTTTCTGAAAAGGTATACGTAAAATAACAGCAGTTAAAAAGAAAAAAGAAAGGAGGAGCAAGTGGGTCATCAAAATAACTAAAATGTTAGTTAATCCAAGTATGAAAAATTATTAATCAAAGTTAATAATAAAACCTTTAGAACCTTAGCAAATAAAATTATATTTCTAACTAGCTCTAATTATATGCACAACACTGAACCCAGACTGAGATTTACACCCATTTCTGCCAGTTCTTCAGCTCTTCTATGGACTTAGTTACACAATTATTCTGACCTGAAGAAGGTCCCAAGTTAAAGTATGGTCTGGCCCACATGCCCAGCTAGCCAGTAAGATTTTTTTTTTCTCATGGGGACCTTGTGACCAGTGAGAAGCAAAACAATCAACCAGATTTCACTCAAGCTCCTGCAGTTCCTTATCATTACCCTCTCACGTCTATCTTCTTGTTTCTTATCCTTTTCAATCTTACTAGACTTTTATTTCCTATGTCAAAGAGCACAGATTTTTGCCACTCACTTTGACGAGTTCATCAGTGAAACCACTGCAGGTCAGAGGCATACAAAAGTGAATGGTACTGCTTGTAGCACAAGCTGTGTTGGATCAGAGTTTTCTCAAGCCACTCTTCTTGATTTTCCAACATGCCTGTACTAAGCTAAACAAATATTTTCACACAATAAACTTCCAATATTTAACTGAACATAGTCATAAAGTATACCAATCAGTAACCAAATCCACACACAAAGCGTACAAATTATTACAAAGCAGCACTACATCTGCAACAATAGCAATATGCAATATCTTCTGGAAGGTACTGAGGGACAAAGGACACAGATTTTTTCAGGTTTACATAAAGAAAATGAACCAGGGTACTTATTTCTAAAAAGACAGTAAGGAAAGCTATCTAAAACTCTTAGTAAGTGCTAGTAGAAAAGACAACTGAGTCTAGAAGTACATCTAGAAATAGAAGCTCACATTAGCAACAGAATGACCTTCAGATAATGGATCAATGTCATGAAGGATGGAAGATAGTTAAATTTTATTCAGACCAAAATCTAAAAATCTAAATTTTTTCAATTTTTAATGCCCTTAAGTCTGCAATTGTTTCATGTCATAATTTATTAATGTGTTTATAGGCAACCACTGATTTTACTTGAAACATTCCATTAACTATTGGAAGACACGGCATAGAAAACATTGTGCAAAGCCCTAGCAAGTCTACAGGAAATTACATAAAATTAAGTGAGATTAGAAGCAATGAATAGATATAAAAAGACTGCAATATACCAGCCTAGCAGTGTTCTTCTCGTAGAGAACATTCTGTCCCAGGCAGTTCTCAACAGTAAAGAAGCAGACAAGGACAGAGATCTCAGCCCCACTGGAAAGTCATCTTCTCAGCAAAACAACATTGAACAAACTGACACGAGATGCATACGCAAACAACAGACCAGCAGAAGATTGAGTAGCCCCATAAAAAAGATACACAGAGATTTTTCAGTAATATTCAGGCACCGTGAGATGTATATATGCACTGCAGGAAAACCCATGGCTCTTGGTAATGGCTGGCCTCATCCTGCCAGGAACCAGCAAGGTAAAATATGTGACTCTCAGCTGAAATACTGAATAAAAGAAGAAAGAAATCGCTAATGCTCAGAAGAGGGTGAACAAGCCCAAGAATCTTGTACAGTGACTTCACATACACACAGCTGCAGTGCTCAGTGTAACACTGCTTTAAACATGGAAGAGAACTGTATTTTTATGGAGGTTTTGTCCTGTTCATTTTGCTGTCATTCCGGAAGTTTGGTTTACAGACACAGCTTAGGATAGGGATGCTGTATTTCAGTAGATGCCTGTTAGAATCTTTTGGTACATAAACCCTTTTGAAAATCTGACCATAATCCTAAGTATTCCATAGAGAAGTATGATGGTGAAAGTTTGTTTTTGCTACTCCATTGTTGTCTTGAGCTCATCAGTCGTCAATTAACTGTAAATGATTACAACAATCATAAATGCTTGTGGGCAAATTATAGAGCTCAGTTTCAGGTGTAAATGAAATCTGTTTTATGAAATATGTTCTCTTAAAGTACAAACAACTGCTTATCTTGAAAAATGCCTCTTTTTTTTAATAAACATATCCTGAATAGCTCAAGTTTGCTTTTCCTTGTTCTTCTTCTGCACAGATATGAATTTCATGAGAAATGTATGCAACTAATAAGTCTAAAATAAATATATGATAAATTTTAATTTAAATATCTATACATTAATTAAAATAACTGAAATAATGTAAAATATTTTCAGTTACTAACTAAGGCTCTTTTTTAAAAATTGGTTTCCATGTATCTGAACTGCACACAACTGTGTATCAGTCACATTCTGCTACACTAAGACAACATAGCCAGTAGCAATTGAGAAACACATTATACACAGCACTTAGTTCACCATGAAATTCTAGATGAGTTAATGATAGATAATGGCCTACAATTCATGTGTGACTTATTTCAGCAAATCTCACTGATACAGCAATTCAAGCGAACTGCATCAAGGCTGCACTAAGTATAATCAAATGGGCTTGCAGAAAAAAAATCAGCAAAAATTACAAAACACTTAATAGAAAAGAAAGTGAAATACTTAGAAGTCCCATGGAATCAGTACTGTCTGACTGTTTTAACACATCTGTTCTATTACCCTTTCCAGTACAGTTTGTGGAGGACAGAACTCAAGTGTCATGCTTCCAATTATCCTGTTCCTTACCCAAAGCTTCTGAAGCAGTTAGAAAATCCTGCCCAGTATCACTGTCATGGCTGCCATCCTGACTGACACCAAAATGACATGTAAAGGATACCTTTGCAAATCCTCTTGCATCTTTCTAACCGGCTTACAAGATCCACATCCAATACTCAAGATTTGGATGCACTATGGATGTACCCAACAGATTTGCAACTGCGAAAAACTTTACTAGCTTATGAATCAAGGCCTTTCAAGATGAGCTGGTGAATGCACTGAGTTGCAGAAGTACAAGCAGTACCAATTTATCTGGATGGGTCCAAGTATGACTTCGTTAGTAATCTCTTTTCATTATGAAAGCTAGCCTTAAACCTAATCCTAGCCGTACCCATTGTTTTCTATCTATTAAACAATCATTAATCCAGGAAAAATCCTTCCATTTTAACCCATGCTAGTTTTGTTTCTTTCAGAGCATTTTGGAGGAAGTCTGCCTAAGGCTTTTTAGAAAACTAACTATGCGGTAACAACATCTAAAATCCTAACCAGACAGCACTTCAAAGCTTTTGAGCCTCTGCCACAAATTGCATTGGGATAGGGCCTGGAAAGGCAGCACGTCATTGCTTCCTGCTCACCAGGACAGAGCAGGAGCTACGGCAGTTGCTTGCTCTCACGACGGGACAATCCTGAGATCAGGAGGCAAGGAGCACAAAGCGCCATGTGGCCAGATGTGACATTCTGGTATTTTGATGCAAGGGCATAACAAACATAGGCTAGTGAGACAGATCAGTAAATATGAATCATTCTGTAAAACGATCATTGAAATAATAACAACTTAAAATATCTTTCTACTGGTGAGCAGTGTGCTAGAATAACCACTATTTTTACCATGGTAATACGTGATAACCTCCTATGGAAAAATCTAAAACAGGTGAAAGAGAAAATATCCCTAAGATAGGGCAAGAACAATGGATTTCCAGCTTCTACTGATGACATATCCCATGGACAATGGAGCCACTCTCATCACTGCTGGGAGCACAGAGTCAGTGTGGCCAACTTGGGCTCTCTCTGCAACCACTGACAACCAGATCAGTGATAAGGAACATCTTTAAAAATGAGAAATCCACTCTACGAACAAAAAGTCATTGACATTCACAGATAATATATGCTGGAGCGTGGTCAAGACTAGAAACATGTCTAAGCCTTAACAACTGGTAATGTTCATTTGTTCAGGAAGGTCCATTTTTATACGGTATATCTTGTTTCATTTTGATGGTATCAGAAATACTAAAACAAAGTGAAGTAAAAATACACACAGAGAAGACCAAATGTATGGTAAACAAATAAACAAAAAAAAATCTTTAGCTATGAAAAATACAAATAAAAAGTCTCGAAGTACATGATCAGGCCCAAAAGGCACAGGAGTAAGGTTTGCCATAAGAAAACTAGCAAAACTAGCCTATTTCCAAAACAAAACATGGCCTGAAGTATTTTCATCCTAATTTTGTTTTCTCAAATATTTTTATTTACCAAATAGCAATACAAATTTGTGTAACTGTAAAGACTTCCTCCACAATCATATTGTTGCCACAGTGCCTGAATATATACTTTTTAATTAATAAACAGCAGACATAACTATCTAAAGCTGATTTACTGATTTTATTTGATGTTACCTGTTCATTCCTTTCATCTAAAAATAAATAAAAAGAACAGAATTATTATTGCTCTTCTGCTACTTTCAGTGGTTTCGGTGGAAATCTGCAAGTTCGGAGCTTTTCAGATTCATTTCTTAGAAGTTACATGGAGTTCAACATAAATTAGCTAATTCAAACAAATAAGAGCTCTAAAGAAATGTCAGCTATGATAGCAATGGCCACTTATCAACAAGAAGAATGTACTTTATCCATACAAAGAAATTAAAGTGGAATTGGAACTACCTTGTAAGCAGCATCTTCCCTATGCAAAGTGTACATTGAAACTAAAATACCACTTCTTCCAAGGCTTACTTTCACCCACTTCACCCAAAGAATCATCTATAAGAATATGTGTAAGAGTGCCCTCTGGTGATTATGTGCCTAAGGAATATTCTTTCATTATAAGGGCAAAGAGAACAAATCTGCGGCAGGACTGATAAGTAATTCTGAGTTTTGCATACTGAATTCTGTTACCAATTCTCAAAAACAGCAGTGAAGAAATCAGATATTTGCAACTAGTTTATGCCCATGTTTTTAAATGCAAATTCACACGAAGAAAGAGACAGTAGCCTTGACTAGGTTAAGATTTATGGGTGCTATAGACAGCACATCTACTTTTATGGCTAAGAATGTAATAGAACCTAAGCAAACACTGATAAGTCCTCTATTCTCCTAAGAAGTATCCGCCCATCAAGTGTCCTGACACTGGAAAGCCCCACAGTTTTGATAAGAATAAAGACAAGCTAACTGTAGAAAATAACTTCATTTCTTAAGTTAGCTGAAAACATTCATCAAGTGTTTGGTGGGCAAGAGCAGGGTCTTCTTCCGTTATTTGACAGTGATCACTGCATTTTCAATCCTACTGCAATAGATACACAAGCAAAACATATATAAGCACATAAAGTATGTATTTTATATACATGTATTTACTCTGAGGGTGAGCACTGGAACAGGCTGCCCAGAGACGTTGTGGAGTGTCCATCTCTGGAGGTATTCAAAACCCACCTGGATGCTTTCCTGTGTAATCTACCTTAGGGAACCTGCTTTAGCAGGGAAGTTGGGCTAGGTGATCCTCAGAGGTCACTCTCAACACCTATGATTCTATGATTCTGTGATTCTGTGATGTATGCATATGTATATATACACATATAAAATTAAAATATTGGAGAGACTTGTTTTTGAGCAAAAGAGTAAAATTCTACTTTCGTAAGATTTAATTCAAAAGGTTCTGCAATAATAAAATTAAAAAAAAAAAAAAAAAAAAAAAAAAGCTGATACAAAAGTGCACTGGTTGAGGCCTGAAAATACCATTCTAGTCTAGTTTATTACCTCCTATCTGGGGTGAAACTAAGGGCAGATTTACTGGGAGTGTTATACTACCTCATTAGTACCTCCCAGTAATCACATATGCTCCTTCTCTCAAGGTACCATGGCAGTTACTTCTAGCCTCTGTAACATAACCTAAACTGCAGCAGTGTTCCTGTAAAGGCAGTAAAAATTAGGGAAGTTATCACAACTGTTTGTTTCTCTAATGTTTGTAAGAGATATAAGAGATTCTCATAAGAAGGAGAAAGGGAACTTTATGAAATATTGTCCTAATAAACTTATCTCTTATGATGATCCCTTTTCTCACTCATACTAAATACCCCTCACCACTCTCTGAACATGGTGACTAATTAACTTCATGTTTTTTAAGAAAGGAACCAGGCAGTCCCATGGGGTTGTTTAACAAATAACCAGCTAACCTCTGAGGATTCTAAAGAATCACTTCCAGCCAAGTTCTTTTTTTTTTTTGGCATGTATAAATACTAGTAGATTGCAGCAAGAAGGGGGAGCAAAGAGCTAGAAAAATTAGATCAGAAAATTAAAAATCAGATTTTTCATTCTTTCTCATTATTCATATAGCTCATCAATCAATCAGTAGATCATCATTACTTTTAAGTGTTCAGTCCATTTACTACAGTTACTGTGATGGTTACACTGGACATTGTAGGCCCTGTTTACAGTATATGGCTCTTCAAAGTTAAGCATTTGCTTCTCTAACAACACCTGAAAAACATCCAGGTATCTGCTTATCCAAAACAAAGGCACTGGTACTTTTCAAAGAGGACAAGTTAATTCATTTCATAGAATCACTCATAGAATACTCTGAGTAAGGAAGCACCTGCAAGAATCATCCAGTCCAACTCCCGGCTCCACACAGGACCACCCAAAAATCAGATCATATGACACAGAGCCGTCCAGATGCTCCTTGAACTTCAGCGGCTTGGTGCTATGGCCACTACCCTGAGGAGTCAGTCTGTTCCATGCCCACCACCTTCTGATAAAGAACCTTTTCCTGACATCCTACTTGAACATCCCCCCACCTAGCTCCATGACATTCCTCAGGTTCAGCCTGAAGAAAAAACAAATGGAGCAAGTAAACTCCCCTTCTCCAGAGGTGGAAAATGAAGTTGATGAAGGGAAGGGGCTGTGAAAGTCAGGTCTGCAGTAGAAATATTAACTTTGCTGATAATACTTTTAAAAGCACTAACAGTCCTAGAGCAAAGGCTACCTTTTATTATGCCAGCAAACAGCATTCAGCCTCATGAGGCTAACAAGCATCAGTGTAATATATGGAAAACCTTGTGGTGGTTCAGACTATTCTGGGGTTTGTTCTGAACATCAGATATAAGGAAAGTTAGTGTCCAATTAAATTACTGACTTTTAAACTTTTGTATATTTTTGTACAGTTCCACAGATATTTCTAAATTAAGGCAGCTGTCAACAGAAGACTTTAGTCAGCAGCAAAATTGAAGAGTGAAACTGCATTGTAAGATGTCACCATTTGCTTACGCGAGGTAGAAGAGGTAGGCGAAGCCACTTTGTGCGCAGTGCTGAAGGAACTGAGACCTGAAAGTGCTTCATTGAGAATGTGGTTATTTTGTGCCACGTTAATCATTTTAATAGAGTGAAAAAAAAAAAACCACAGAACTATGATCCAGGGTAGTTGTAAACAGTACTGCACAGGAATTTAGTAGAAGCAACGCAGAATTTTAAAACCAATCAAAAAGCAAATACGAAAAAACCGACTTCTGTAGAAAATCTTAGCTAACTGACAAAAAATGTCAAATTTGTTACAGTTATCCTACGTTCTAAATCGACGCGATCTGAGTGTAATGGACATTTGTTCAGGTAGTAAAAGCAAAAGAACACACACAAAAAAAATATCAGAAATACTGTTCTGCTTGGGGTTCAGCCCAGGCTTCTCCCACTTGCTACAAGCTCCGCACTCGCTGGGGCACACTCCCTTGAGTGCCGCCAAGGCTGTGCCGACTGTTCTATCCCTGAGCGTTGTAAAGGAGTCAAAGGAAGCTCTACTAAAATTAAGTCCTTATTAATCAAAGGCAAAATAATTCTCTCTCTTCCATCACATCAGAGAGTGGGGAGACAGTTACATGGGAAGCGGAGAGCCCTGGCAGCCCTCCCGGCTCTTCGAGCACAAAACAGTACAGCTCTGACAGTGCTGTGGCATGGATGCACCGACCCGACTTTATACTTCTGTTCACAAAGAGGTAGTTCACATGTCTTAGATCAGCTTGCCTCAGTGATTCTAAAGGAAAAAGGAGGGAAAATAAATATACTATTATTCTAGATTGAAAGAAAAAACAAAACAAAACATTTTTTTAAATACTACTTATTTTCCTATGCATTCCTATATCACAAACTGCTCTGGCAGTAATTCTGCATAGTAAATAAAGTAAAAAGAAATCTACCCTAATCAGATAAGCTTATAATACCTTATACTTATGGTTCTAGTGTTACCTTGGCAAAAATGAACCCTGGTTTGGCTTCTTCAGGCAGTGGGATCACACCATTACAGATCTTTCAACACAAAGTTACAAGAAAAAGAGAAATACTTTTTCTATTTTATCAAGTTTTTATAACGTCTAGATTTTCCATCTCAACTGTTCTTGTTCAAACTAAATCTAGTCCAGGAAAAAAATCCCCACCTCATTTCCCTGAGAACCTAGTTATTTTGTCTACCTCAACAACCAGGCTACTCTACCTTGTCATTTCAATTTTCACATATTTTCTCTTTGTGTATTAGTTCTTTGATTCAATGAAATCTCATCTCCTCAGCCCACTGCCATAAACTACTGTCCGGAACAAAGCTCTCTCTCAAATTCAATCTCAAACAAAATGAAAAAGAGAAAATCACAAATGAGAAAGTGGACCACAACCAATCCTATGGGTCCCGTTCTCTCAAGGTCTGCAAGCTATTTTGCTTTATCAAGTAAACCTGAACTACGGGAAGGTGCTATCACCTCTCTCATTGTCGAGAGAGAATGTGTTAATAAAAACAAGACCTCCTTATGGGGACGCTGGTGTGTCAATGTTAATCACCGATTTCACTGCAATACACTACTTGATCTCAAAAGTGATTTCCAGACGAAAGACAAACAGCTGAAATTGTGTTTGAATAAATGGGAAAGCAGGCTTGTCACACATCTGTCACACATTAGCAACATTAGTGTTGCTAAACTATGATTACAATAAGTATTAATTATGTATGTAATGGTAACACCTAAAAATCATTTGTGTTCATTTGAGTCTTTTCTGAGATATTTAACAGCCCCAGTAAGCATGATGATAAGGGTAACCTTTACATGTATGTTGTCATATTCTGCACAAAGCATTGACCTGTGGAGGGTCTCCGTTTAAAGAACCTTCAGATAGGGAATAATTTATTTTTGTTTCAAAATTTAGGATATTTATTGCACTTTCTCATACTGCTTTTTAAAAGCTTTGTAATTTCTTTCTTCAGTTCTGTGCATGTGCTTTTTCTCCACTTTATATGCCTTCAACAGCTTTTGTAGAGAGCCCCACCTGCTAAAGCCTCCCCAAGAGAGCTGTAATAGCTGTAACTCATAGGACTAGATTGTGAAGCTTTTCCTTCAAAAGAAAATCTGGAAAACACCAAAAATAAAACACTTATGTAGCAAACATTTATAAATGCTGGAATTTAGCCCCTACATGTGAACTTTCAAGTTAAAAGGATTGGGCAAGGAAATTTATTAAGGTTCTCTAAAAGTGAGAAAATTCTTTGTCACATAATGGTGCCTGTAATTTTTGCAATCAAGAATAAGTAGTTGTCTATATCCACGCTGTGCCATTGTTGAGGTACAAGCCATGCAATTGCTTCAACGGAATTACATATAAAGTTTGCACTGAAATAAAAAATGCTTCACACAATGATTGTGAATTTAGTAAAAATGATGGGACTCATTTTTTTTTTTTTAATTTCTTCTTTCACTGTGATTTTAAACCAGTGTAACCCAATTAACTGAACTTCATGAGACAAAGAAAACAGCAACAGTGTGCAGAATTGGTGCTAATGATTCCCCCACGCCACATGATAGCAGTGACGTATTAATAACAGCATATTCTAGCTCAATGCAGATGTTCCTAGAGTCTGATGACTATTGAAACAGTTTCAGTTTGCTGAAAAGCGATACTCTGAATTCTTTATTCAGCTGCAAATCGGATGTGTTATTAATAAAACTGTTCTGACTTCTTCAGCTGAGCTTTTAAAAAGCTAGCTTACAGTTAAAAATTACTAGCATTTCCCCATGACTTTTCAGGGCATTACCTCATTCTTATCAGATTTATTGTGGTGTGATTCCATAAGTGTGCATATGTTATAGAATGAGACTTTAATGAACTTGGCAACCTGCAACATATTAAAAGTAACCTTCTAACATGCATACATATATATATATACATATACAAACTTTGAAATGCACACGCATTTCTCTAAAGCCTTCAATATTCACATTTCTATATTGGAACATAAATCTCTTGTTACTACTTTATCTGTGAAACACTCATTTTTCATGCCTCGGTATTTTGTTTTCTACTAAGTAGAGAATCCAGCTTCTGCACAGTCCTGCAACGCTTAGTTTTGAGCCCCCTGTTCTGTTCTCACCTTACTACTTCCTAAGCATCAGACGTGAGGTCATCTGTCACCTCTAATCTTAACCACTACAGCAATTTAGTGATGCTTATCTGCAGACACTTTAACACTTGTTAGTGTATCTCCTTCTCCATAGTCCCCATTGTTCAAGTTAAGTCCTAGGCTTGCTCTTGTCTTCCTAGGCCAAAGCTTGAGACATACCCAAACAAATCATCTCTTTCATTATCTCCTCCTTCTGTCTGCTCCTTCTTAACTGCTTGCATATTTCATAATCTCAGCATTGACCTGGTTCTTCTCCTCTTACATCTCATCTGCAGACTGCCTGCTGATTCCTGCAACGTTCTCTGTACATAAAAATTTCTCTGGCATACAGCCGGAGCATGCTTTGCTTCCCCTAAACCCGTGGGGCAGCAGCTTACTCAGAAACCCAGAGCTTGCAATGAAGAATTTTGCAGCCTTTGTCCCTTTTCAAAGATGTCTTGGACTGCCTTGTTCAGTAGCTGCTAGGATTGATGTCTGAACTGTGGTCTTCCTGACACAGGCACCCCAGGTGCCGGAGGCCAGTCACCTCATTTCATCTCTTCCAAACAATGAAGTGGGAGAGCAGAGTCCTTGGAAATACGCCCTACATCCATCTTCACTAAATTCCTCATCTTGATACTCATCTGTTTTCAATTCAGTTACATCTCCTTCTGCCCTAAAGCCAAGCTCTCCAGCCCGACAGATGTACAGATCGTAATCCATCCTCCAACGCACAGGATGATCTGCTCCTCCCCCAAGAGCAAGCTACAGAAAAAAAAGAATAAAATTCCTCCAACATTCAGCCTCTCCCTCACCCAAGTATTTGCTTGGAAGAAATCTACAGCAATGGAAGAAGAACACAGTATGTCACATTTTTTCATGCTGTTACTGCTAACCATGTTTAGTATACAGCCAGCTGTTCAACTCGTCTGCAGCAAAAGCCGGTGAGTTACTCAAAGACAAACAAAAGCAAACAAACAAACAAATAAAAGCAAACAAACTCCAAATACACATACAGAAGTCACGCATATGTAATCGGCCATTAGCGCTAACGCCTATAAAAAACTCACACTTATCTTGATTCGGCTAGGGCAAAGCAATTCTGCAGAAACTGGAGAGCTACATTCAAAATAAGACAAAAATATAAAATGCTACTAGTCAAGCTGATGTATATTAAATGATTTACAGTTTTGCTTAAGTAAAAAAAGTGCTTATTTCTCTATGTTTACGGGCACACAGAAAACTCAAAATGAATTGTTAGAACACCAACAGAGTATGTATGCAGTCCAAACCTCTCAGCGTGGGACACAAAGTACAGTTAGAAGACAGCATGAAACTTGGAGAAATTACCTGGGAAACAGATAATAATGTAGGATAATTTCATCAATTAAAACTAATTTGGTTTTGTAATACTCCTAACTAAACCTTCATTTTCTAGCACAGAAACATATGAGGCATTATTCTGAGGTGTTCTAAGCCAAGTTCCCAGAAATCAAAGAATTTGAAATCTGTTTCGCCAGGATGTAGCCTAGTCAATCACTTATTTTAAATCTCATACTTTTATGTGAAATACTTTGTTAAGGATCTATCTCATAAATAAACAAGCATATAGGCGGATAGATAAATAATAATTACATCTGCCTTTATTCTGGTGGCTCCTATACTTAAAAATAAAAATTAGAACAGCAAATAGCTTGATTAATAGAGGCAAGTAAAATTCCTAAACACTGACTGAATGTAGAAAATAAATATAGTAAAAAATAATTATAAGCCTTAAGAATTGTTTAATAGAGAAGCTGTTAAAAGCTTTTGTTGTTTTGGTCATATACTAATAACTTTATTAAATGTTTTGCTTCAGAATGCTAGCAAGCTGATTTGTATGACTCACAACCAACCATAGAAAATATGCATTCATCTCAATGTGGTATCTAAAGCTTGAGATACACTGTAAGTAGTTACCAACTGGAAGATATATTCTTGCATGTACATCTCCGTATCTTTTTGTATTGTGCGTCTCTTACAGTTCCACTGTAGCTACGGTGATTTTAGAGTCAGGGTCATCTGAAACAGCCAGTACTAGATCTGACCAAAAATGAAAAGGAGACACAGAAAGAAGACAAAGAAGAAGGTATCTGTGTTCTTTATCACTCCAAATCAAAACTCTATATGGAAAATGTCTTACCCGAAAGGATCCCTTCAAGCAGCAACCACTAGCAAGATGCGGATTTTTCTTTCTATCTGAAAAAATATATCATCTCATCCCAGGTTACAAAATATGTTGGATTCTTTATCTAGCTAAGAGCTCTGAAGCATCTGTAAGTGTCCCGAATCACAAGCTGTAGTTGTGGGTGTATATATCCTTGGTGGAGAAGTACACCACATCAGCCATTTTCAAGACTTCTAAACTACCCATCACTCAAGCCAGGGCTCCCCACAGTTTCTACTCTCAGTTGACCTGGTCTGAGATGGAACAGAGATCTTAAACTGAGAAACAGAAGTCTGTTACTTCTACAAAGAAGCTGTATTCAGTGATCTCCCGGATCACATTGGCTTTTCAGGTTTGAATAATGTATTTAGTTCTCAACAGCAGCTCCTCTACAACTAACTGTTATTTTGCACAACAAATGATATACTAATTTATCAGGAATGTTTCTCCTTCATGACCTGGCCCATACAGCTGAGGTTTAACATGCACCTTGTTGGCTTCAGTTGCTCTGCTCTGTAACGATGCCTTCCTTCTTGTTGTGGAAAGCAAGAAGCTGGCCTTACAAATTCGAAGCTGTGAAATGAATCACGAAGCGTTTAAAAGTTTGCTGCAGTCTCGTATATATTTATTTCCTCCTGGCCAGTCAAATCTGTGTTCATTTTCTACCCAACAAGGATTTACTTTTCATACATGTATCTTAAAATGTCCATTCATGTTCTACGGTATCGGAAACTTAAGAACACTCACCAGGAGTGGTTTTCATTTTCTACATACTTTTAGCTTTGGATACATACTGGGAAATAAATTACTTGACCTAGTAGATCAAACTAAAATAAAAATTCAACTATTAAGTTTGGTGATAACAAAATTAATGCTGAAACTTTTGTTAAAATTTGAATTCTCAGCCAAAGTCTGCAACATGTTTAGCACTTCGTTGCCCTTGAAATGTAAGCCTATTTATTTGAAGTTTCCCGTATTTTCTCTACTATTAAAGAGGTCTTTATAGACTTGCTATTGGAAAGACTGCTATAGCTGTTTGTTCTCCTATTTACCACCAATCAACATGATGTTAAAAACAAGAGGTGAGTTGCCCTCTGTCAATTTTTGAGCAGGCATGTACATCTATGGCTACATATCCACCACCACACTCACTCTTCTTGGCAAGAAATGAATAGTTTTTCAGACAGAATGACATACAGAGGTTGCAGTACTCTACAACTTCAGCCTCAGTTCTCCCCAGAAATAACCAATCCATCCCACAGTTACAGCAGGTATATACCTGAACCTCAGCCACTGACATGCAGCATCAAGCTGCAAGCAGCCCTGTATATGGCAATTTAAGCTACTATCTATCTCCCCTCAGTTATGGACAAAAATTTGAATTCTGTTGCCACTGATGGGGACAATTACATTTAAAAGAGGTGGGAGACGAGGTGCACAAGCAAATGGTGCTAATACCGCTAATACCTTAAACTGCCTTGGTTATTTTGGTTGAGCCTGAAAACGTAAATGAAATGCATCAGGAAACTTGCATTTTTTTCTTCTCCAATCTTATTTACCAGCAAAGAAAGGCATGTGAATGAAACATGTGCAATTTGTCTGGGGAGATGGACTCAGATCAACCTAAAAGCTCAAACTAAACCTGTGCTCATGAAATAGAGCACCCCTATTTTTTCATGTAGCGTGGGCCGCTCATTCCTGGGAGCTCACCCCAGTTACGTTCTACTCGCAATGCAAAACAATGATGTTAAGGAGGTACAGGCTCTGAAAACTGCTCTTTATTAAGTTATTTTTCTCTTCAATCCATTTACACGAAAATAGCCCTAACCAACCAACCAACAAGCAAAAAAGACTCACAAAACTAGCTTAATATATCTGTAATTAGCCTAATGCATTTCACAATTTTACAACTAAAATTATTTACCCTAATAACGTACTTGATCTTGTTCTTTGGAGAAATATATTTTTGAAGATGGTGTTTCTTTGGTATAATGGTTAGGCTTTCCATATGGGCTTGGGTGCCAACTCTAAACTCCTAATGATCTGGAAGATTCTGAAACAGGGAAGGGGAAATCTCATATTCAAATTGAGGGCCTTTTTTCTTTTTTCTTTCTTTCTTTTTTTTTTTTTTTTTTTTTGTTCAATTTCTCACAGCTAAAATTGTTCATGTCAAAATCATCAAATCTAAAGTTCTGTTAGACCAAGTTCTGGCATTTCGAAACCAAAGTAAGTGAAAAAGAATAGTCTCTAAGTCTCACTAAAGCATTTGTTAAAATGACTTTTTTTCATATGTTTAAAATTAAAACAAAATGTTTAAGATTAACATAGAAAGTCACAGAAGCTCAGAGACAAATAATTAGGGAAAAAAGAAAGTTAAAAACAATAATTTAAGACAAGACGATGTTAAACGTGAACTAAAACAATAGGCTTAGAAAACATTAAAGACATTAAAATGTAGATCCTTTTTTAATATTTTAGATTTGGACATTGGAGCTGGGAATGCCACTTTTCTTCCAAAAGGTAAGAAGGTTATTAAGTAAGGATAATACATACCTACTGCGTAGACAGCATCTACCACCAACGTCAGACCTTGCAATAAAACCTACATCTTGTTTCAAGAGCAAAAAGCCAATCTCACATTTCCATTTCTGTGATGACAAAAGAAGTGCAGATCGAATAGTAACTGCCCAGAAATTGTGTGAAATTACATATGTATAGATGATGCCGAACAAGGTCTCTATTCAGACTGCCAGTATCACAGTGTGGCTACCGAACGACCCAGCAGAAGACTGCTTTCAACTTCTCTAGCAGATGGAACAGGGGAGTAATTAACACGTATTTAGCAATATGGTAAATGAAATTTTATCAACTATCATAATTACTCTGAACAGCATCAGCAGGTACAAGCCAACACCTGACTGCAGCTAACAAGTGCAGAGAGAGGAAAGTAAATGTTTATCAATGCGCAATCACAGCATGGACAACATCTCAGTTCTCTGAGTCATCTCTAGACCTCTGCAGAAGGAATTTTGTCTGCCAGTGCAATGTCAGTCTGACATTTCCTTGCAGAAGGAATAAATGCTATTATCCTGAAGAGCATATAAAAAGATGCTGTCTGAAAGACACTTTCGGGTGCAATTCTGAAACCGGTGATATGAATAAGTCATTACAGTCATCAATTTCAAAGCAACAAGAAGAATCTAGCTGCAAGAGGCACAATATGTGCCTGAGATACGTGAGGAAACGTGTTGGTTGCCATGAAGAGTTTTTCAAGTACGTGAAAGAGCCCCAAGAGCGTAAACTGATCTCACTCCTTGTCTGGTGCCGATACTTTAAACTTCAGCAGCTAACGAACAAATGTCATGTTTAACAAAGAAAGAGGGAAATTCTAAGATCTGTCTAACTTTCTGCCTATTTTGGATAACAAGCAGCTGGTTACCAATGAGTGCATTACCAAGCTGGTGTAGCAGAGAAACCTCATATAAAAACGACGCAAATAAACCTTTCTCATTGCAGCACTGCCAGAGATGCACTAAAAATCCAACCTGAATTGTATTTTCCATTTCACAGACACAAAACTTAGACTTGGGTGCAGTTCTGAGAATATATTAGTATCTCTCAAAGCCCCCCTCCCACTTGCTTCTAATTTCTATGTTTGGGCAGGCATTGTCTTGGGGCAAACTTCACCATGCTAGAAATACAGGGAGAAAACAGCAGTATTTGTACAGGTCTATTGTGGTTGGATTCACAGATAAGCAGGAGGCAAAGAAAATTCACACAGCATCTTGTATACTGCTACTGTAATGTATGTCCTTGTTGCTTGGATACCTCCAGTGAATTACCAAGCAGGGGTGCGAGTCTCTTTCCTAGTGGGTATTAAATAAAAAAATCCCAACCTACCGCTCTGTAAGAGGTAGAAGATGCACATGGAGGCTTCCTGAGCCAGCCAAGTGCCATAAAAAGACAGATTGAGCCACAAGAATTTTAAATCTTGTGGGTTGCTGCGCCATGTTATGAACTAGATCTCATACAATTCATCACCCAAGTTACAAAAAAATAGTTCAAGAACTCAAAATAATGAATTCTGTCATTTCCAATAGAAGTGTGAAGGGAGAATTATGAATGAACCTTTTAAAACACGTATGTGGAGGGAGATTGCCCTTCTACAAAATGAAAGCAGCAGGCTTCTATTTAAATGGTCCAATCCCGAAACCGAGACCTTTCATTTTCAATTAACTTAAATTGACAATTGAGAAAGGTTTGAAAATGTTGTTGGAGCCTTTCACTTTGATAGATCTCAGCTCTGACATTGCACACAGCATTCTGACCTGATTTTTAGGGTGTGCTGTTTTAAAATTGAAAATTCGAAATGAAAAGAATTTGATTCAATCGAAGCTGCTGCAAGACACTCAAACATCTTAATTTGTTAGTAATGCATTTCCCATATTTTCTCATCGTATGTTATATAATGCATCATTCATTAAGGCCCATTAAAACCAAAGAATCACACCTTTCTCTAATGTATTAGTGCAACATTTTCCTTACAAGAGGCAACAATGGCAAAAACAAAAACCTTTATATATATTCTAAAGCAGTCTACTTTACCAAGCTACAACACTGAAATAATGCAATTATCCATTATTGCATACTTCATGTCAACATGATGCAACTTAAGGAAATCAAGCTAATTTTCAAGCTTAATACCAAACTGTGAATTGCTTTGCTCACTTTTGAACACACAAAGGGAACAAAAGAAAGACTTCTGAACAGCTAAAACACTTCATTTAGATAAAAATGGAATTAATCAAGCCAAATACGGAACTTTAAAATCCTTGAGAAAAGAAGTAGAGATCTCCCTGCATGGGAATTGCCCACATATCAATTAATAAATGGAGCACATTGCCCCTGCTCTTCAACATATATAAAAGCGTAAACAGCTCAGCTCATTCAGTCATAAGTCACTAGTGAATTATTAGCTGTTTTGTTACAATACCTCTAGTTCCCAAATAAACAAACATAAAATTTGATTAGTTTTCCAAAACTTCCATCAATTTTGTGGTTACAGGAATCTTTCCAGTATAGAGCATGCAAGCAGAGGCTGGACTGCCACATTAATGACCTTGATTTTTTTCAGGACATCTCTTCATATGAAGAATATTGTTTAAAGGATACTACAGATATTGTTTAAGGTAATGTTTTGATTCTTGTATCTGACAAAAAGCCAGTGAAAACTGATGTTTGTGATGTTTGGAAGTAACCGGTGATATGTGCTGGATGCTATTTTTCCAACCCAATCCTAAAGAGAGTGAAGACAACAGAAATAACTTCTTGCAGTACTAAGTCCATATACACCTGCTATGAATTCTGTAGCGAAGTCCAGAACAGAAGCCATGTCAAGCACGACAACTAAATTCTGTTCTTGCATCTTTTCAGTTTTTCAGTAAACACACATCAAATCCTATTTGATTCCAAAATTCAACTTTGGTCTACTCTGAAGGAGTGAAAGCAGCAAAGAAGTGTTTATCCCACAAGACCTTTTGTAGGGAGCTGGTCTGGCACTACTTTAGCGATGCGTGCAAAAGAGCAGTAAGCATCCCTTGACCATCCAAGGAATTAGATATTGCCAGGCCTCAGGAATTCCATTTTCTCCACAGTATCTCCTGAGTTCTTCACTGGTGGGAGGCAGGATAGACAGCAGTGCTACCTCAATGCCAACCAAATCTTCAGCCATTATACTGCATATTGGTACTTATAATAGCCATCTTGGAAAAGCAGGCTGGATCTCTGCATTACCCTGCTTTTACATTAATGCCACTAAATACAATCGTTTGGAAAAGAGATATTCCTCTAATTATATGGGTTGCAGAGAAAGCTATTAGCAATTAGTATTAGGAAATCAGTTCTAGGCTCCAAATGCTTGAGCTGCTAAAATGAGAGGTGATATCAAGTACAAGGTAATGGCATCCTTAACTTGTCCCATGCCTGATTATATTTTTTTGTATGTATGAAGTGGCCCTCAGTCTGCCCAGTGTGCTTCAGTAAGAGAAACAGGGACAGAGATGGGGAGCTGACCACTGGATGATGGAAAAATATCTTTAAAATCCTGTTTTCTTCTCAATGTTTTCCAAACTGAAAGATAATGGGAAGTGTGAACTGAGTTTCAAAAGAACACTGTAAGCATTTTGTCCCCTCTTCCTCAGCATATGACTAGAAAAAGGAAATAAGAATGACATGGTTGATACGGAGTTTGTAATATTTGAAAACCATCTGTGTGTGTGTATATATATATGCCACTATGTAAATTGTGAGAACTGCTGTTCTTAAGGAACATGGAAAATTCCATAGCCCTTTGTAGTTCCATCCAGCACACAGAAGAGTCAGGGACTTGGAGAGCTGGGAAGTGGTCAGTCCTACACACAGAGCCAATTTTAACAAACACAGTGGCAGTGACAAAGATGTCACCTTCAGTTATTCCAGTGTCTTTATAATATGGTGACAAGTCACAATAAACCAAAGTACATGCCTCATTGTACAAGGAGTGGCCTACAACAAGGAAGGTCGGACACAACACAATCATACTCTACTAGGGAATATTGCTTTAAAATACCATTACCATTGCAACCTACTGTATTTTTCTGAAAATGTTTGACTGTGTCTCCCACTTCAGCACACAGGAAGTTGGATTCAGGTTGAAATGCAGCATCTGAAAGCTGGCTTTCAACAAAGCTACAAGGCAGCCTGTTTTAGTGCACCTGCTGTGCTGGAGCTGCTGGATCTGCCTGCAAAACCCTTCCTCCGCCCTCAGCTTGCTTGGCCCTTTTCATGTTTATATACATAATCGTTTCATGTTTACATGTATAACCATTGTCTTTTTCCCCGACAGGAAGTATTTCGGGATTCCTCACCGAGGCACACCACCGGGCCAAGAACTATTAGTAGGAGCAGCCTCACAGTAACAAATCCACCTGCTGCACAGGCCACTGTGAGGGCGTGGCCGAGAAATCAATAAAGAAATGAAGAAGAAGGTAATCAGAAAATGCTTCTAAACCCGATTCAAATCTGTAACCGAGGCTGCCAAACCTCCGCAGACGGCTGCACTGCGCCGGGGCCGGGCCGGGGCCGCCCGCAGAAGCGCGCATTGGGTTCGTGCCCCGCCGGCTCCCGCGTCACCGACCCGTGGCCGCAGCAGCAGCACACCCCGCCCCGGGGGCCCGAGGCTGCGCCCAGCGCGCGGCGTGCTTCTGCGGAGCGCCCCGCGTGCCGACAACAGACACGTGACTAGACGTATTTCTTTAAGGAAAAAAAAAAAACAAAACTGTACGTATGTAATCGAACCCCCCGCTGTCCCCCTCTTCGCCAGTCCGGCTCTGCCATCCGCTCTCCCTCCGACGGGGCAGCGCTCCCGGCCTGCACGCCCTCCTCCCGCGGCCGAGCCGCCCCTCGCCACGCTGCCGCCAGCCCCTGACTTACCGGCGGGGCCGCGCCGTCCCTCGGCCCCTGCGGCGCGCTCGCGGCTCAGGGCGATGGCATCCCCTGGGCCGGCCGCCTCCCTGCGCACCCCGCTGGGTCCCGGCGCTGGGCTGCGTGCCTCGCTCGGGGCGGCTGGCACCGTCTTAACCGTACGCTATAGCGTGGAAGAGGCGGAGGAGTGTGCGTGTGTTTGTGTGTGTGTGCAGAGGGAGAATTAACTTTGCTCAATGGCGACAGGGCAGCAGCCTCAGCCCAAGCATCAGATCGATTTACTAAACAAACGTGGGTGGGGATGTTAAACAGTAACCAGCAGCTTCAATGAAAACTGAAAGCTGCTCAGCCCGCGGCTGGCCCAGCGTGCACCCCGCGCCCCGCCGGCGGCCGTGTGAGGCGCTCCCGGCCCGGCTTGGCCCGGCCCGGCCCGGCCCGGAGCACTGCCGGCGGGGCTCCGTCGCCCGGCCCGGCACTCCCGGGGCATCGGCCCAGCGGCGCGGCCTGCGGGCAGCGCGGGGGAGGTGCGTGCCCCGCGCCGGCTGCGGACAGCATCCGCTCGGGCTGCCCACGACCCTGCACTGCGGGAACGGAGCCACCCCGCTCTGCCACGCTTTTCCCCCGCGTCCACTGCGAACTCCCTGTTCCCTGCCCCAGAGACATTGGGTGGACCTCTCAGCGCCGCGCAGGTCGTGACACAAGGAAGCGTTTATAAAATAATGTCATTGTCCTCCGCCACGGTACACTCAGACTCGAAACAATAATTAACGCTCGGACCGTGAGATCACAGTTTACACCCGCAGAGGCATCGGGAAGGGAGCGGGCACCTGGGGCTGTGTGTCACCGCCACGCGGGGTGTCCCTCCGGTGTGAAAGAGAGCGGAAGGTGCCACGCAGGAGCGAAGAAAGTGTCCGCGGAGCGGCCGGCCCTGTGCGCGTCCCACAGCGCGCACAGTGCCGGGGTGTGAGCGGCACTCGAAGGAGCGGCGCAGCGAGGGTCACGCGCTGAGACTGGGGAGAAAAAGAGATGAAAAACGTTCTTTTCCTCTGGCCTCTATGATTGATGGGTTTCTCAGCGAGGAGCTCAGCGCTGCGTCCTCATCGCGGTCCCTCGCCGTGAGGCTGGATCTCGTTACGGAGGCCGATGCCTCGTTCCCTGAGCTCACCCGTGGAAACTGCGGGTCCGCTTTCCAGGGGCTTTCGATTGTCACTTGGAGGGGACAAACAGAATTTCGCTTGGCAATTCTCTCCGTTACGAAACATTAAATAATCACTGGAAATAATTGCCCCGTTAGCCGCAGGGAAGGCGTACATACACCCCGAGCCCTCTGGTGTTATCACAGAGGTGGGTTTTAAGAGGCAAATAAAAGTCGCCAGGGAAGCTGTTCCTGAGGAGCGCTGCCCATCTCAGGTGAAATACCGCGGGCAGGGGCAGCGCTGGCACTGACACGCTCACTGCTGCGGCTCGGTGCGCTCCGCGGGAGCGAATGGCTGAAAAGCGGCCGCCACCTGCGGTGGAGTCGGCTTTCACCAAGCTCCTGGGAATCTCGTCCCGATGCCGTGGGCATGAGCACTTTGCTTAAATGAATGAAAAGCGTTGGTCATTATTTCCTTGCAGTTCTAAGTAGAATAAAAATTAACACACTAAAGCCATGTGAGACCCTACGTCCACCCTCGTTTCTGGATCGTGAAGAGCAATTTGATGGGTTGGGGACGTGGGGGGGCTCTGTGCTTAGGTTCCGTTCTCCCTCGCGTGTCCCAGCGTTATCTATCTGCGGGAAGGGTGCTTCCTCGTACCACAGCAAACAGCCCGCAGGGTGGGAAATAGATTTTCTTTCCTGTGCGGGAAATATTTGCGCCTATTTCTCATCACATAAGGCCGCGTTTGATGTAACCTTAATGTAACTAGTGGCTTCCATTTCGACATGAGCGTTTCCTTAAACGTCGTTTGTGAAGTGGTTGCCTCTTTTAGTTACGTACAACACCGTTTTTGAGTTAGAGTGGGGGGGACGGGACGGGGGGACGGGGGACGGGGGACACAGCACCGAGTCCTTTGCCAGTTTCGTCGCCTCCAGGACTACCTCTGAGGCAGCGCTTCCACGTGTCACCTCCGCGCTAAAACCGCGCGGCCGCACGAAGAAGCCGGGAGCTGCCCGGTGCCCCTAGAGCCTTATCCGGCTCCCCCTCCCCCCCTCCCCGCATAGGTCCGGGGGCTGCGGCCACCTCCAGTCCCACCCCTGGGCGAGGATCGGGCAGCAGGAGGGCGCAGGGTAGCCGCGGGGACCTTGTGTCCGGCATCCCGAGGCCGGCAGGGTGGGGGCTGCCCTTTGCCCACCGCTCCTCTGCATCCTCAGAGCCAAGGCGGGGAAATGGAACCGATCTCAGTGCGGGCAGTGGATCCACGCAGCTTTTCGCAGCGGAGATAACGAATATTTCCAGGCACTGACCTCCAGGGGGAAGCCCCAGACGGTACAGTTCCTGTACCAATTTGGAGAAGTCCCTCTGAGCGCTTGGCCGTGGCCGCAGACCCCCGCTCACTGCCGCAGGGCACTCCCCGGGCACCTGTGCCAGGCTCTGCCCTTCCCCACCCTCTTCGGGCTGTGACCTACCGGGCGGACGCCCGCAGTGTATTTGGGGACAGGACGAGGAAAGCTACAGGCCGGGGGGACGGGGGGAGCACCCCATCTGCAGCCCGCCCGGCCTCCCTCGCTCCATCCCGGTCTCATTAACCCGCGGGTGAGGCAACTGTTTGTGTGCCTTCGTTCCCTTCCCAGGGCTGCTTTTTCCCTGTTACTGATCCATCCCTCGTAAATCATTTATAGGAACCGGGCGCTTCTCTCCTCGCAGGAGCTTCCCTTGAAAAACTTTCCCATCTTCAGGCGAGCGCCTTTTCTTTGTGAATGCGAGTAACTGATAAAGGACCCCAGCGCGCCTTCAAACACCACCTAAACGGCTGCCGAGAACTGCAGTCACCGCGGGTCACGGGGCGCTCCTGGCTCGAAAAGCGCAATACAGGAAACGACCAGGACCAAACCGGTTTAAAGAAGCAGCTAGTTTTATGTGGTTACCTGAGACCGTAAATGGGAAACCTGCTCCAATTTTACAGGTTCTGCTTTGGAGCGCTCGGGCTGAGTTCTGCAGAGCCCCCGCCCCCCATCAGAAAGCACCTGGCATTTCACGCTGATTCGCGGCTTCGAGTTTTCTTGCCTCGAAAAAAAAAAAACCAGAGCGAGGGAGAAAGTGCTTTGTTCGAAAGGAATCGCAAAGCTGTAACCTCTTAAAACTCTGAATCGTGAGATGACGCCGGCACCACGCGGCTAGGAACCGATTTCCAGGGCTGCATTAAAGCCTCTGTTTTCTTTAAAGGTTCTCTGGCTAAACTATTAATTGCCGGGGTTTCATGAAAGATTTGCAGACTTTACAATCATTTATGATCCGTGCCATAAAACCCGAAAGATACGAGCAGGCTGGTTCAAGGTGTAATGCAGAGATGTATGAGGTGCCCTTGGCAACTATCTGTGGGTGCTGTTTGTATTCCCCGAACACGCCCTTCGCTGCAATGAACATTGCTGCGAACCGCGGGTTGGGCTGCTCATTGCCGGAGCTCCGAAGGCTCACACAAAAGAGCTATAGATTTCAGGCGGGGGAATCCAACGACTGGAAACTCATTCTGCTCCCCCGACGAGTTCAAATGCAAGTGAGATAATTACCCTTGAAGAAAAGTAAACTCGGAGGGAAAATATACGCCTTTCCCTCGTCAATTAGAAGCCCTCCAGAGAGTACATTTGAGCATTCCGACCCCGAAGCCCTCCTGGCCCCCTCAGGGCGGGGATCACCCTATTGTCTGCCAGGCAGACGGCGGATGGGAACCCCCCGAACCCGAAGAAAGACCCCTCCGAGCCCGGCGGCGGTGCTGCAATGTCTCAAGAGCCCACCAGCCGCACCCTGGGCGTCCTAAAGCTTATCCCCCCGCAGACCTTTGAAGATTATGCTAATGATTGCAGATTACAAGAGTTTATTGCAAGAGGGGAGAAACAAAACCGGCCTCGTGGCGGTTTCCCATGGTGATTTTTCCGCCTCTCTTTTAAGATGATTCGGGCCCGCTTACTCCCTCGGCAGCCGCAGGGTGAGGCGGGGGCTCCCTCCGCACCTAACGGGCCGGGGGGGCCGCAGCTCCGGGCAGCGCCGCTCGTAGCGCCTTGCGAGACCCAGCCGTGCCACCTAGCGGGCAGCGCGCCGCGCCGCGCCGGGCCGGGCCGGGCCGCGATGGGCCGCGCTCGCCGCAGCTACGGGGCAAAGGGAGGGCACGGCACCTGGTGGCAACAGTCTCGAAGTGGGAGCATCGCGGTGCGGTGTTGCTGGCACAGCCCCGAGCGTCGCAGGGTGCAAGGAAGCAACCAGCTGCAGAAGGGCTTTACGCTGCCTGAATGCTTCGTTCACCTCGGTCTCACCCCATCTTCAGCCTTTCAGTCCCCAGATGTTCATCCTATAGTTGCATTGCTAAATAGAGCCTAAGAGCCAGGGCCTGTCGTCCTGTTCTCACTTGAGCTATGACAGCGATCCCATCAGCTCCCTCCCCGCTGAAAACAATTGAAGGGTAGAGGTACAGCATCACCTCGGATGCTGCTGTTAGCATAAAGGCAGTGAGTGTGTGGAAGTGCAAACCGTGTTCATGGTGTTTGTGATTAAAAGTCCTGCTGGGCTATAAAGCAGCAGTAAGGGTTCCACACATACACTGTTGCTGTTGTCGTATGAACAAGTATGATGAAAACTGTTCCTCAGATGAGGACAAATAACTGTGTACTTAGAGATAGTATTTTGATCTTGTTGCTCATTTCAGGTCATGCTTATGGTGTCCTTTATGCAAATTGTGATTAGTTTCTTTTCCTCCCAAAATGCAGGCAAAAGATACATGCCCAAAGATAAAAATATTCCATGCTTATTGCAAGTCCTTCAACATACCACATGTAAAGTGCTGGCCACAGCAGATCAGCTGCCTAACGGTTTGTTGCTTGGTTTACACTTGGGAAGCGCGGTGTTCCGTCACCATCTGCCACCTTTAGTGTCATTTAAAATATAGAATCATAGGATCATAGAATCATAGAATCACATAATCAGTTGGAAGGGACCTTTAAAGGACATCTAGTCCTCCTCCCCTGCAATAAATAGGGACACCTACAGCTAGATCAGGTTGCTCAGATCCCCATCCAGCCTGATCTTGAATGATATATGTATATTCCTCATGTTTATTTGTAAAAATGATTGCAAATGTTAATATGCATGACAGTTTCAGCATATATATGTATTTGTCTGTCTACACGCCCTGTCCAATATGGGCTGTTCTGAAATGCTCTTTAGTGAAGTGCAGACTTCTGCTAGGTTTGAATATGCAGTGGTCACCTTGGATTGCCTCCCTGGAGATAAACGTTTTAGGCAATATCTTGGAAACTCGAGGACAGGTGAGTGTGGGACATTGTTGTGAAAAGAGATTAAAGCAGTACCAATGTGAGAACACAGCAAAACTGAAAAAGGCTTGAACAGACCTCTCAAACAAGTTAGAATGGGGATTAAGAGGATGAAAGTGCTTATGATACAAAACTTGTGCACAAATAGTTCCACCTCATTGATTCTGTTAGGGATGGTTGGATTAAAAAGGTAGGCAGGGCAAAAGAAAATGATGTTTTATCGATAAGTGAGTGTAATTCATGCTGCATATGCTGATAAACAGTGTGTGTACAATGATATTGACAGTGTGGGCATGGCAGATGAAAATGAGCTTTTGCTGAGAATTGGGAATAATTCAGTCTCTATTGCATCAACTGATGAAAACTACAGTGATGATGATGGTGATGTAAACTACTAGTTGAACATCACAGGAAAAAAAAAAAATGGCACTCCAGAAGTCTAATAAACCATTTAAACAAATTACTTCTCCCTGGGTTAATAATGCTAATTCAATTAATTGGCCTGTCTTGGCTATTTTTATGCTTATGTATATGTAGAGATAAAACAGTTCAACCTTCCTAAAATGTTTAATTTACCATCTGTTTTCACAGAACCCCAGACAAGCCAATTTTAATTTCTGAAGAAATGCAAAAGAGGGACATTTTAATAAATTTAAGACTGAAACTTCATATAGCTATAGATCTGAAATTCCACGTGTACATTTTCAGTAAGAATCATGTCATACAGTCTTCCATAAGTCTAGTCTCATTACAGCATAGGCATTCTTATATTATAGATGATGAACCTTAAGTTGTCATTTTTTTACATAAAACTAAAAGGTTAATAAAAGAAGTGTAAAAGCAAGCATCACTTAAGATTGCTGAGAGACAACTTATTTACCTATTAAATAATTTGTAAAATTCAGTCTCTTATCTGAGGAAATACGTCAGGGTCACAAAAATAAATAAATAAAGCACTCTCCATAAATCATATCACAGTATGTAAAATAATACTTGTCAGTTTTACTTGTCAGTTTTCAGTGCGTTGTTCTTGTACGGATTTGTAAAAATAGGCACTTTCTTTCACATAAATACCTTTTTTTTTTTTTTTTTTTTTTTTTTTTGCCAGACTGAAAGTAGGATGCTTTAATAAAATACTCCATGCTTTGCTAGAAAGTTTGTATATGTCATTTAATAGTGTGCTAACATGAGTAAGTTTGAGACATCCACCTTTTCCTGACAGTCAGAAACAAAGACTGTTTAAGTTGGATGATACTGGTCTGAAGAAACATGCATCAAACACATCAAAACTGAATTGTGAGTTTTATTGGCTTGCTTCTGTAATACAAAAGATAGAAATAAAATCATAATAATAATAATTTTAAAAGGCAGGTTGGTAAAAAGTACCTGAAATTTCCTCACTGGTGTGGAATATGTTGTATGCTCCAAGAAGGATGTCATTGGGAAGAGCTGTTTTTCTGTTTTCTATGCTACCATCATCATGGAACAGCCTATTTTTCTCAGAGTGATGATCTGTATATATTTCTACATTTGTGTAGGTGTACTGCTTTCGCTAGCAGACTAACCATATGATGTTTTGCCAGGTTTCTTAGACTCTTTGTTCCATTTCCTGATTCTTACGCCTGGTACAATGGTGTGTTCCTGATGTTGGGAGAAGGCCAAACTCTTACAGTAATGAAAAGAGGCCCAAGGCTTGCTAGGGGCAAAGCTACAGGCTTGACAAGTCTAGCCTAGGAATTCGGATAGGTGTACAGAACATGTGTACAAGTAGATCTAAGGTATATTTTTCAGGATGTTGATATGAACCTGCATTTTTAGGACCTGTGTTGCATCTGGACTATTGGTATCTATTTGATTCATCTTCTGTTATCTTATTTGGGTCTCAGGACTGCAGATTTGTACTACTGTGTGAATTTCAGACTTGCTACACAAAATACGGTCATACTGTGTTTTATGAAACAAGGAAGGAGATCAGAAGTGTAAATTTTAAATCTATAACTGAAGCAAAGTTTGGATGAGGTTTCTTAAGAAGTCTGACTTTCAAAAAGTCTCATGTTCTGACTTGTGAATTACCAAAAGAGACCCAACTGAGTTACCAGATTGAATAGTCTTGGCAGAAGAAATCCAAGAAAAGAACAGTTATGTATGTGCTTATTAGAAGCTATTGTTAATTTGCACCAATTCTCTTATATTTGCTTCACGTTTTACAATTGAATATGCGTAGTGTAAAATATATTCCTAAAATATATTTCTGCAGGTCTGTTTTGGGCCTTAATTATGACAGCTGTGCTAGTCAGAGGAGCTAAATGTTTCTGTATGCACATAGCTACTGGAAAAAAAAAACAAACCACCAACTAATTATATTTTTAATTATTCATTACATTTAATGTTTCATAGACTCATTTAGATTGGAAGAGACCTTCAGGATCATCAAGTCCAACCATCAACCTGACCTACTGAGTACCAGCACTAAACCATTAAGCACTAAGTCCCTTAGTGCTTCACAGAATGAAACTTAGAGAAGAAATTATGTATTTTCTTAATTTCATTCCTTTGCATCAAATATTTTTAACAGTATGAAGGCCATCTCTTTGCAATAGTTTCCAGGGCTAATATTTTGTGAGTGTGTATTTGTAAACTCTATTTTATTTCTTTGTAAATGTCAAGAGAGTATAAATCAATAATAGAGTGGTAACTGGGCAATTAACTCATGTCACCCCTGTACCTTCACATTAGCATCACTGAGAATGGTATTACCCTTTTGGTGACCTCAGTAAAAGCAATAACATCCTATTCTGCTAAAGTTAATTTTTTTAAGTGAACTTAATGCTCCTGAAAGGTGATACATTGGCAGTCCTGTAAAGTGAAGTTCCTTATTTGGTCATTGACTAGCCACTATATGGGCAGTAGGTAATTCCACAAATTATCTAGTGATCCAGTCCTGTCCCAGAAGGATAGAAATGTAGTCCAGCACTTCTTTTACCCATTTCATTGAGGCATCACAACCTAGATATCAGTTGTCAGGGTAGTTTCTGATGCAGTTATTTTCAGTTAGCAAGCAGAGTTGGAATTCCTATTCATTTTCAGCAAGCAACCACACATTACTGTAATCAGTATTGACAGAAGGTAGATGGCAATCATCGACCAGCAAGAGAAAGCTGTGTATCCTGTTACCAATCCCCTAAGTCATTTCATTTGCAAAATGGCATCAAGTAGCAGTTCAAAAGGTATCAGGAAATCCTTGAGTCAACTAAGGAAGTTAAATGCAGTGTAATAAGTTTTTGCCAAACGAACAGTAAGATTTTGAAAGCTTTATGCTTACCAAGGAAAATAGAGAAAATTCAGTAAATAGGAACTGGAAGATAACTTAATGAACTAAATACATTAATTAGTTTTCCATGTGTATTTTCATCTATGTGCTTTATACCATATAATAATAAAGTATGAACATATTTATCAGAAGCTTGAAAGGCAATGACACTCTGGGCCTTGTGCCTGGAAAGATCTTTGTTCAGTTGTCTCCTCTGCCATGGATCTCAACCAGTGCCTATCTCTTCCATCTAGAGGGAGAATCTGTAATGCTTTCCTATTTCAGACTGATGCAGTGTGTTAAAAAAAAAAAAAAAACGAGAAATATCCAGTGGCGATAAGGGACTCAGATATGAAGTTGAGGTTAGACTGTATCCCAATTCACCTTTTAATTTTTTCAGGGACTTTCCTTCCTCAAATACAACAGCAGGGAAACATCTGAAGAGTAACTACTTAAATGGTAACTATCTTATATTGATCTAAGATTTATATATGCATTTCTATATTGCTGTGTGAACATGGAGCTATTCTCATTGAAGTCCAGAGTAGGGGAGTAGGAGAACCAGAGTTAACATCTATGCTAGCAATCAAGTGTATCAGAAGGGTCCTTATTTAGATGAGAACTTGCCTTCTCTCCATACTTGAATGCAGCAAGAATGATTCTATGCTTTGTGCATCAACCCTTATCTACATACTGAAGTGATGGGAGCTAGCAGATGTACTTACTGGACATACTGCACATCATTAAAAGTGCTTTTATAATTCATATAATATTCAAGTTCTACAATTTTCTTTACAATAAACTGTGCTTTGCAGCTCTCTTAGTACTGAGTCTGGTCTTCTGAAATGTGATATAAATATATATTTGTGTGATAGAATGATGAGATTTTTCAAAATTTTGAAGGAACTTCCATGTATCTTTCACAAAATCTTGTCTAAATCCTGAGTTGTTGGTTTTTTTTAAGATATTTCTTCTTTGGCTTAGTTTAATACCCTTTCACGTGGGGTAAGTCCGGTTACCTAGATTACATAATGCTGTTGTTCTGCATTTGTGTTTTTCCTGTGAAATGCCAGTCTGCGCTTCCTCCAGGACATTTACAGAGATGGCATCTCTTCTTCCATTTAAATCCAACCACTCCTCAGTGTGCCATCTCATTAATTGTACACAGGAAAAAAAGAGAAGGAGAACAATGTGACCTGTGTATATGTAGTACTTAGTGAGAATCTGGGGAATTATTTAATGAATTAATCACCTCAGATATTTCTTCTGCATTCTTGAGTAGCCCACCAATTCCCATATGCCTGTAAAAATTGCTATAGGGCTCAGGTGGTCCCTTATTATCTATAATGTCATTTAATTTTTTCATCTTTATGCTGAAAGTACCTTCAAATAAAGCTTGATGACATAATTCTCAGTGGCTGTAATTAACAAACGAGCCAGAGGTAGGACAAGAACCCACATTTATGAGTACAGAAGAGATCCATGTCTGTACAGACATCACCGTGTTTACCCAGTGTCAGCAAGATGGTGAACTCAGCTGTCATTGGCAGCATCCCCTGCAGCGACAAAGGTAGTGCTAATTAAAACTCACTAAGCACAAAAGGGCCATTCCTAATGAACACGTACTGATGAGATGTTTAGCTCTGTGTCTTGCATCTTCAGCTGTATTAAAAATTCTTTTCATGACAGATTTTTAATCCCAGGACTGGTAGTCCATTTTCCTGAAGGATTTCAGTCAGTACTTTGGCTTTCTATGTGGAACCAAGTAGAGTGGCAGAGCATGCTGAAGCAGAAAGTGAGCACTGAAAATATTGTCAGTTTTCAAAGTGGTCCATTTTCAGAAAGGATTCAGCCTGAGTTTTTAAGTGATGTCAGAAAGTATTCTCATGTCAGGAGAAGGGGTCTTTCCTTCTTTCTAGCTGATTGGATGAGATGATCTTTGGCACTTCCTTCCAACCTAACTCATTTCCTGATCATTTCTACACTTCCGTGAAGGATAACTAATACCATAAATCTATATATTCACAAATGAATTAATTTCATAAGAAATGTAATGCTGCCAAAGTCAGTGGTAAAATTCCTATTGCTTTCAAAGGAAACAAAAGTGCTTCTGTGTATGGCAGAATGTGAATTTATTGCACTGAACACATTATAAAATGCACAGGCAAACATTACCATATGACTGTAACAATTGTTTGTCATAACTCCACCCTGACACGTACTGACAGATATAAGCATTCTTTGACTTACAGATCTGCAAATAGTTGCTCTGGTTCAGCACCAGGTCATATTGAAGCTGAAGAATCCAATTACATCTATCTTTATCTTTTGTGCTATGGGTTTGACTATGTCCTCAAGACAAGACCAGACTTGAGAGTGGCAGCACATTGTTGTACCCTGTGTGGCAGGGTTCATCTGGCAAGTTTGCATGACAGAGCTGCCAGCTGCTGGGCATAAACCCTCTCTCAGAGCAGTGCTCTGGTCGTCAGCTCCAGCAAGCCTGCTATAATGGACAAAGGCAGGAAGTCTTTGCTTTGAATAATAAGTTGGCATATCGGCATATCAGATGGCGTTCTTTACATAACCACTGATGAGCGTGCTGTGAAAGTCTGGGAACAACAGTACAGTTATCAGGGACAGCTGAATCTGTGAAATAAGCCCCTTAATAGAGATTTCTGTCAGCCAGAAATTCATATTTAATCTTTGCAGAAATAGCATGCACCTTTAGAGGGTTTCCGCTTTGAGGAGAGACCTGTGAAGTGGTTGCAAAAGGAATCGAAGTTGATCACTTGCATTTCTCACAGTAAGCACTAGATGGCCATGTGGCCTTTTTCTTCTTCCCGCGTTTAAACTTAATTATGAAAAAGCCCCTGTGGTATTCTTGATGATCGTAAATAATATCAGTTTCTCCAGAAAATTTATTCCATGTTAAACTGATTGCAGCAGGGTCTAAATTACACAACTGTATACTGTGCATGAGAACTATGCATAGTCCTACATGACATGAAGGTTTTTTTGTTTAAATATATTTTTATAGAGGAAAAAAAGCCTAATAACAGTTCCAAAGTAACCTCACATCCTGTTGCTGTAACATTTTAATGAAGGAAAATTATATTATGTGTGAATGTTCACATATTCATATATTGCTAAACCCCAAATTCGGATGCAGTCTGTATGAGAATCTATATACTATGCTTTATTTTAATTCACAACGTAAAGCCAACTTTTATAATAAAGATTATATTAAACAAGAGTTCAGCAGCCTCGCTCATGTTGTTCTAGGATGTAGGTTGCATTTTCCTTTTTGTAACGTACACTTCTTTTTTGCAACTGAACCTTCTTAATTAATTTGTAAAAATTAATTAAGCTTTGTACCTTCTTTAATTTGTAAAAATTGAATCACTAAAAAGGATCTGATAATAATTATTATCCTCCTCACATTTCTGCAGAAGCATTAAAATAGTCCTTCATTAAAAAGGCTGTGTTGTTCCAAAATTCTTAATGACCAAATCAAATCATAGAATCATAGAATCACCAAGGTTGGAAAAGACCTACAAGATCATCCAGTCCAACCATTCATCTATCACCAATAGCTCCCACTAAACCATGTCCCTCAACTCAACATCCAGTTGTTCCTTGAACACTCCCAGGGTTGGTGACTCCACCACCTCCCTGGGCAGGCATTCCAGTGCCTGACCACCCTTTCTGAGAAGTAATACTTCCTAATGTCCAGCCTGAATCTCCCCTGCCGCAGCTTGAAACCATTCCCTCTAGTCCTATCACAAATGACACGAGAGAAGAGGCCAACCCCCAGCTCACTACAACCTCCCTTCGGGAAGTTATAGAGAGCAATAAGGTCCCCCATGAGCCTCCTCTTCTCCAGGCTGAACATTCCCAGCTCCTTCAGCCTCTCCTCATATGGCCTGTGCTTTTTAACAGAGCCTACTTCAATGCAAAAATAATCAAAACAATGAAAAATGTCTTACCTATTGGAAACACCCAATAGCCGATAACGTAGTGTTTACATATGCAGTTATGTATAAAAATTCTCTTTCTCTCTTATAGTAGACATTGAAAAAATCAGCACACTATATATTCACCAAAAAAGTCTACTGCGAACATGGCGGCAGTCTGAAGAATTTCTTTGATGTTTCCTGCATCACTGCACATTCCAGAGTGGTATAATAATGTGGATGTTGGTCTGAAGTTCTCTTCAGAAAGTTATCTCTGCTTATGCAGAAGATGTGTACACTTTCTGTGACTTCTTTGGCTCCAAATGTGTTTAGTCCAGTATAGCTGAAGTAAGGTAAATCCTGGCATTACTTACGTGGGATTAAAAATACATTTCTTACTCAGGGTACTGTTGGCTACCTATGCTAAATGCCATTAAGATGTGAGATCTTTATGTTCTGCCCAAAGATCTGAGGCATATATTTGAAGCAGTTTTCCGGAATTTAGGCAGATGGCTTGTTCTTCGTTTATGTTAGCCTCGAGTGGCAGATCTTTATTGACTATAAATTTCTGGCACTCTTATAGTGCAGCTGCTTCACATTTAATATTTGGATGGCAGAATGCTCAATAGTATTGAAAGCCAAGGAATTGGATTTGAGTTTAATGCACTGCTTATTACTCTCAAAGAGCTATTTATTTCAGGGGGGATCAGCTATGTATGAAGGCTGTTATATCAAACAGATGAGCGATCCTTTGCTGTAGATAGGTTAAATCCTTGTTTTAAAATCTTCAGGGCACATACACTGCTTCCCCAGGTATTTCCCATTCACTTTTGATAGGTAAATCTGGGTTTTTGCTTATTGCTTGGTATTCTCAAAGTGTATCTGGCAACTGTGAGTGGCTTTCGACGAGATTCCAGTGTACTTCAGTAGGCAGCCCTAGACTGGTCCATATTCATTGCTGACACTACTTTGAGTAAGAGGCTTGCCGGGATGTTCTCATTGAGTCCCTTCCAATCTGAGTTTTCTCTGATTCCAGAATTTAGACTATGTTCCTGAACAAACCTTTTGAGACTTTTTATGACTTGCTACCAGCACCTACTTTTTAAAAACTATCACTTTCTTTTTGTAATTAGAAAAAGTTATAGTAGTTTAAATTTCCAATCTTTGAATTTAGTCTCTAAGCCTACATTTATGCTGTGAAATAAAGCAGGACTGGAACATGGAATTAAGCACTGGATCACAACTGTCCATTCTGTTTAATTTTTAGCAAACTTGTTGGCACAGCTTAGTCCCTGCCAACTAGGACTTGACCTGCCTGTGGACAGATAAATGCCTAATTATTCTTGCACAGGTGGCTATTCCCATTAGGGCATTTGGCATTCCCAAAAGGTAGTGTGGATGTATCCATCATGTTATGGAGGGGAAAGGAATTTTTCCATGGAGAGTTGAACTCATCAGTGCAACATCTCTTCAGGGCTGAGATATCCCTCACCTTATTTTTCTGTAAGAAAAGTACCAAGGATTACTGAGGATCATTGTGAAGTGTTTGCTGACCTCAATGCAGGCACCAGACTTAATTGGAAATGCAAAGCCATTTGTAAACATACATTTTAGGAGTTGCTAGGTAAAGTATCACTGATTCCAAAGTAGTAGGTCTTGTGGAGCTCTTCATTCAGAAATTTGATTACTGAATTAATCATGCAGATTCACTACTTCTGGAAATGTTGTTGAACAGTAAAGATAGACCATGCTAGAATTTTACTGCAGCTATGGTTACTGAATCTGATGTCTGCTCGCACTATCAGAACACTTGTTTCCAAGTATGTTACCTTAGGAGGAAGCTGTCCAACATGCTATGGGGGGATAATAAAATGTATGGACTACTAGATATTAGAATTGACTTGATGTTAGAAATGTCCTCACAGAAGAGTTAGCTTTTGGTATTGGCTTTGTTCTAAATTGATGAGTAGATCCTCTTCTAAAACTTATCAGTCTGGGTGAGAATGAAAGACTTTCTAGCCCTGTGAGCTAGAAGATGGACTAGGGAAAAGAGAAAACAGATCATGCATACAGTAACACACAACATGAAATGTCGATTTGAGCTGTTGTAGCAGGCCCAGAGGAAGGCCACGTAGATGATCAGAGGGCTGAAGCACCTCCCCACTAAGGACAGGCTGAGAGAGTTGGGGCTCTTCAGCCTAGAGAAGAGAAGGCTCCAGGGAGACCTTACAATGGCTTTCCAGCACCTGAAGGGGGCCTACAGGAAAGCTGGGGAGGTGCTTTTTATAAGGGTACGTAGCGACAGAACGAGGGGAAATGGCTTTAAACTGGAAGAGGGTAGATCTAGACTACATATTAGGAAGAAATTCTTTACTATGAGGGTGGTGAGACACTGGAACATGTTGCCCAGTGAGGTTGTGAATACCCCCCCCTCCCCTTAAAGGTCCCTTCCAACCTAAACCATTCTGTGATTCTATGATTTGATGCTGCAGTAGTGAAAACTCTCTTCTGCTGTATGCTTTACATCTCCTGAGCATGCTGTATTCCCATACGTCAAAGCAAACTGTACGACAAAGAAGCTTTCTCATGGGGCAAATTTGGCCAAGACTGAAGAGTGAAGATATACTACTGTGCCAGCTCGCCAGAGAGAAAAACATTAAGGGCCTATGGACTTGAGGTAGATGGAGACCTTGTGTTCTACCATGGAGAATGATGAGACTCTTACAGAATGGCATGGCTAGTTTAAGTATTTCTGGAAATGTCAGTTTAGAAGAAAGTAAGCAGGAAAGATCTTATGCTGCAGTGTATAATCCCTGCATATTTATTTATCTATTTAAATTGTAAGATATTATTATATCCTACATATTATAATTGTAAGATATTTGCGTCTCTCATACCACTGTCACGCTTTGTAGGAATGCATCCTTGGTAAGTAGTGGGATACGACTGCACTTCTGTGGCCTTGGGTCTTCATACTTTCCTAAGTTTGAAAGCTAGCATTCACTGTGAACATTTGATACTGCCCAACAGTATCTTGATTTTGTATTTACGACCTCAGCTGACCTGTTTTTTCATGCACCAACTCTTCAGTCTTTCTGAAATTATCCTTCACTTACCATTGTCTGCTGGCTCCTGGCAGTTGGTGATTTAAAGATATTCCGTGTCAGGTGATGGGCATAGAACATAATGCTTAATAATTACCAACAGCTCTTACTTTCATGACAGTTGTCTGGTCCTCTGTTCCTTTTTGAATCCATCTGTAATTTTGCCTCCACAACATTCTGTGGTATTTAGTTCCACAGTTTAATCCTTTCCTTTATGCAAGCGTTTCCTTTTGTTTGTAAAATAATTTCTTTGCATGTTGCTTCCTCTTTGTCTGTAAAAAGTATTAGTCATCATTCATTTTTATAGACCTCTACAAGAGCCTTCCTCAACTGTCTTTTCCCAGAGGAAGAGTCCTACTTTGCATCATTTCCATTCTGCTGGTCCATAGCACTTATTATCCTCATTGGTTTTCTTTCCTCTGGAAGCTATTCACAAATACTATTCAAGATGTTAATCCACTGCAGACCAAAACAGTGGTATAAAAATATTCTTTGTTCGATTTACGATTTGAAGAGTTGACAAAGAGTTCAGTTACACATCTTTCCTGATAAGAAAGCCTTAAAACTCTCATCAGCTGAGGAACATGCAGATCTGTTTTTCCCTTCAGATTGTTTCAGGTTCATTCCTGCACCAATCGCCTTGATTAATTCTATTATCTCTGCTCAAATAGACCTTTTGGTGCCTCCTACAAAACTCGCTTTCAGTTTAATAAGCCAAACTAGCTAGTAGATGGACGATTCTGTGGGAAACAGTCAGTCTATTTTATTTTAAATGTCCCCTTTAAATTTAGTTCTATTTCACAGTTCTAGTAAATAGATGTGGCAGGTTTTTCACGGGATTTTGTCTTTTAGTTTCTTTCATACTACTCAAAATGAACTTCAAGCAACTTCAGTGTTTTTCTCATACTGTAAAACAAATTAGTTTTTTGGTAGTTTTACTGTATTTTATTCCAGAAATGCCCAGAGCTACAAATATCTCTTATAAATCTGGTAAAAGCAAAGCTGAGATAAAGGTTATTTTGTCTCTGTACGAAAGCCCTCTAACTCTCCTCCCTTCCAGACAAAAAAAAAAATCTTCCCCAGCAGCCCAACCTGCTGTGTTCTACAGTAGTTTTTAGACAAATTTGCCTCTCACAGATGTTGAAACATTACAACTGAACCTTTCCTACATTGTCTGCAGGATGTTACCCTCCCGGATGAGGTGATAGTTAAAACCAAACTTTTGTGACACTCTGAAGCTGAATACAATCTGGACAACTAGCACTGCTGTTAATTCCACGCCGAGAGCAAACTCCTGAGATAGAGAGCTCCTGGAACAGGTAACAATCCCCTCTGACCTTCTCACAAAAATTAATCCATAAGGACAGACAATATTGACCGTTCATTCATTCAAAACTGCTGCAGAGGCACTGTGGTTATTTTACTTAACGGACTTAATAGGCTTTATCATGTGAAACAACAGGTAGAATGTAATTTGTTGTGTCTAAATCTGAATGTAGTTTGCACTTCATTTTTTTTTTAAAGAAAATTGATTCTAGCTTGATCTAGTATTTATTCAAATATATCAGCTGTTTCATGTAATTATTTATCTTGGAGAAAATTGGATGAAAATTTCATAGTCAGTCAGCTAGATTTGAATTTGTTTTACCTGGAGACTTGCAATTGCAGCACAATATCCAGTTGGGAGCAACAAGAAATATCCAGTGAAACAAAAGCTCCCATTCCTTCAAGGACAAAGGATAAAAAAGCACGCCTAAGCTAGCATTTGACCCTCTTACGCTTCACTAATAACATTAAATGCAGAAACACTCAAAATAAAAATGGAGCTAAAAATATGATATACATACACAAGAAAAGGAAATGAATGAAATAAGGTTTTAACATTTTAAGCACCGCAAGGGTAAACAAAGTAAAAACACCAGGAGTTGAGCTCCTGCTCCACAGGGTTTAAATAAGTCCTCAAGAGATAAGGAAGCGTACTCAGTGCTACAGTTTCTGATTTATTTTTTCATAGTGTAATTGACCTATAGGGAATTCTCAGGGGATGAAATAGATTCTGCTGCACTTGTTTCTTTCATAGTCAGGAGAAGAAGCATCATAAAATGCCAGAATTTTGGCTTTAGACTGCTCAGAAGTTTGTTGCTCTAATTAAAAATGAACGTTCCCAGTGTTTTGCCAAATAAAGCTCTTTTATAACAAATAACCTTTTGATGGGGAAACCACACTGTTTGGACACCAAAAAGCAATTTTAAGGCTTATCTTGAGTGTGTGCCATGGTAAATACAGCCTAGAGCTTCTTGCCTTTCCTCTCTTTACTGAGGAATCAAAACAGATGTATTTCAGCAACTAGCTTGTACAAATATTCTACTGTAAATGTAACTACAGTTTGGAGTGACAAATTTTCTTCTAATGACATTTTTAGAAGGATTACACACATGCTTACATTAGGGCAATGGTTCTATAGGATAAGGCTGTGACACTTTATTATTAACCTAAATTTCTGCTGCTTATGTGTAACTGCCACAGAAAAGCTCCGTTTGGTTGGACTATCTTGGCTTTACTCTTACTTCTCTTTTTCTTACCTTTTTTTTTTTTTCTTTTTCTTTTTTTTTTTTTAAGTTTGAAGTTATTCAGGCAAGTTACATTTGAATTGAGGTGCTCTGAAACTAACTATAGTATGTACTGAAGACACATAAAATGTAGATGTTGCTAGCTATGTGCTCAGTTCCTCTCTTGCTAACATTCAATTCATTAATTCAGTCTCCTCTGCCCCTTTCAAGGAAGTGCAGCAACAGTTCATAAACTGTACTATCTTTATTAAAGCACACAAAGAGAACACACTAAAGGGGAGAGAAGCCATAGCACCATAACTTGCAAATACTGGTTAGGCATATCTTTAGACAGATAATAGATACAGGGTTTCCCTTCTCAGACATTTACCTTCTTGGTTTAAAACTGGTTTAAAACATTCAAAACTGATGAAAAGGCCTGAAGGGCCATCAAGTCTAAATTCATGTGAGTTATGAAGAAATGGCACTACTTCTTTCTTGAATGTTGGTATTTTCAAATGCCTTGGTTTGATGGGTTAAGTCCTACATATCAGCACTCCTCTTACCAAATAATTTGAATATAAAATCATATCGACAAGTGTCTCCTCCATCTCGTTGAGGGTCTCCTTGTGGTCACTAGAAACCCAAAACTGATGTCACATTGCAAGACACTCCAGCAGCAGTGAAGCATGGATAGGCCACTAGTAGCGGAACGTATCACCAGTGTCAGCCAGGTAACCCCAGATCTAGGGGCTGCAAGCAGCCCAAAATATTTATTGCCTTCTGATGGGCTTTTTCATGTGTGATAGAAGATGTCCATAGTCTTCCCAAGCATGTAATATTATTACCAGAAACTAGAAAGTGGTAGATAGCAGTACAAGTGAAGTGGATTTGTCAATCCAGTAGGCACAAGACAAAAAGGAAAAAGTTGAGATAGCAAGCATATTTATATCCACAAATCTTTTTATGCTATTGTATTTCACAGAATCGTAGAATCATAGAATCACAAGGTTGGAAAGGACCTACAAGACCATCTAGTCCAACCATACTCCCATTACTGTTGCTACCGCAAGCCACTAAACCAAATCTTGTAGCTCCTTATCCAGATGCTTCTTGAACACTGCCAGGGACGGCAACTCTACCACCTCCCTGGGCAGCCATTCCAGTGCCTGACCACTCTCTGGGAGAAAAAGTTTTTCCTTATGTCTAATCTAAACCTCTTCTGGTACAACTTGTGGCCATTTACTCGGGTCCTGTTTGTGGCTTGGGAGAAGAGGCCAAAGCCCTCCTCATCACAACCTCCCTTCAGGAAGTTGTAGAGTGCAATGAGGTCTCCCCTGAGCCTCCTCTTCTCCAGACTAAACAATCCCAGCTCCCTGAGCCACTCCTCATAAGACTTGTACTCCAGACACCTCACCAGTTTCGTTGCCCTTCTCTGGACATGTCCCAGGGCCTCGATGTCTTTCTTGCAGTGAGGAGCCCAAAACTGAACACAGTACTTGAGGTGTGGCCTCACCAGTGCTGAGTACAGGGGGATGATTACCTCTCTGCTCCTGCTGGCCACGATATTCCTAATGCAGGCCAGGATGCCGTTGGCCCTCTTGGCCTCCTGGGCACACTGTCGGCTCATGTTCAGCCGAGCATCGACCAACACCCCCAGGTCCCTTTCCACTTCACAGTCCTCCAGCCACTCAGCCCCAAGCCTGTAGCACTGCATGGGGCTATTGTAGCCAAAGTGCAGGACCCGGCACTTGGCTTTGTTGATCCTCATCCCATTTACCTCAGCCCAGCGATCCAGATTATCTAGATCCCTCTGGAGGGCCTCCCTACCCTCAGGCAGATCAACACCACCTCCCAACCTGGTGTCATCTGCAAACTTACTGAGGGTACACTCAACCCCCTCATATAGGTCATCAGTGAAGATATTAAACAAGATGGGCCCCAGTGCTGACCCCTGGGGGACACCACTTGTAACGGGTTGCCAGCTGGACTTAATTCCATTAACCACTACCCGCTGGGCACAGCCCTCTAGCCAGTTCCTTACCCAAAGAAGGGTATACCTGTCAAGGCCACAGGCAGCAGGTCTTCCCAGGAGAATACCGTGAGAGATCGTGTCAAAGGCTTTGCTGAAGTCTAGGCAGACTACATCAACAGCCTTTCCCTTGCCTACCAGCCTGGTCACCCGGTCATGGAAGGATATATTAAACATTAAGCTTCTGATGTCTTATTACCATGACAAGAGTTGAAAAAAAAAGAATAGAACTTTTGGTCACCTATTTTTTATGACAAGTTTGGAATGTGAATTAGGAATAGTAATCATAAGCCATACTGTATTTTCCTTATCTTCTATAGATGCCAAACCCAGGACAATCTTTTTTTTTTTTTTTTTTTTTTTTTAAGAATTATATTAGTATTAGTAGATGTTCTTGAGCAGAGCAGTTATCTAGGCTGGCCACTTCAAAAAACAAACGTGAACTACCCTTGCACAGACTGTTCAAGAGATGTATGTCAACTATGAATAATAGTTACGGGCATGTATGAAACATCTGAATGTTTCAGAAAAATTAAAACAAGTCTGTAAATTCTGGTTATTGAAGTCCTATTTTGATCTGTATGCAAACTAATATACAGTAAGGCTGTTATTTTAATGCATGTTTTTTTAATGAATTGTAGAGTATACATGTGAGCCATAATTGGAGCTCTTGGGAACAGCATTGCTTAAATCTAATTAGCTGACACGCCTTTGTAAGGTCAAGTAAGTCTTTAAAGAAGAGAACTCTGGTAACATGAGATCAGAGACTTCCAGGTTTTTATTCAACTTTGTACCACTGCATATTCATTCACATTTACAGCAGAAAAGCTAACCATTTTTTATTACAGTTCAAGGGCTTTAAGCCCTGCTGCTACCATTGCCAAAAAGCACTAAGGAGTACATTGTAAATTAATATGCATTTCTTATACCGTAAGTTCGGTTTTATCTTTGTCCTCTACAGAAAAATAATCTTGAACATTTCAGTAAGATAAACAAAATAAACTCTACAAGCTGTTAGGTCATCTTTGTGAGCGCACTACTTTACAACCATTGCTTTATAAAATTATTCATATAACTCAGTTCATTTATCAATGATCTCATCACTTTCTTCAGCTGTGATTGCTGCTTTTTGAATTTGTGTGTTACGTTTATAACAATAAGATACTGATGTCTATCAGCTTACAGAGATCTATTCTGTACAGTGGAAATGTTTTGGCAGAAATAATTTATCTTCCGTATTATGAGATCTTTAACTTCAGAAAATAAAACAACTGAATGTGGTTTTTTTGTTGTTGTTGTTGTTGTTTTCATTTCTTGTGTGCTTTCTCTAACAAGTCTCTTGGTAAAATATGGGAAATTCTTGTTCAGAAAACATTAAAATATCTAGGTCAAAAGTCCTAAAAAACATATGGAATTTTCCATAAACAGTACTACAGAGATTTGTAGTTCAATTTAGCTGTTGAAAAGTGAGCTCTGAGATATAGATTGCAATTATACAGATATACTGCATGTTAAAATACCAATCTCACAACTCATAATTATGTTGAAAATATGCTGAGGTGGCTAATGTCTAAAAATATGACAATAATAAAAGTTTACGATTTTGGATTAGGAATTATTCCAGACTATGACAGTGAAGAAAAATAATGGGTCCTTATTTTTTTTCTGTGGACTCATTTTCAGTACAAGGTATTTTTGGTTCTAATGTCACGTAGCACAATGGATTTATTCTGATTTATCTGGAATACACCGAATAAACATTTGCTATTCACAGCTTTTTTGAATATGGCATTTGTGGACAGCTTTGAAGAGCAGCTTCATGGTTTACTTTTCAATAATTATTTATTTTAAGAGCTGCAGGTGAGGCTTAATTTGTACTCTGCTTGGTACGCCACAAATAGCAAGATAGACTCCCTTCTGCCAGGAACTTGCAATCTGGGTAACAGAGATAGATGATGATGGGGGACAAAAATAATTAGCCTCATTTGGAGAAGGAGAAAGTATGATTGAAGTCCATGACAGTGCTAAATTTTTTATTTGGTGCTCACAAGTTACATTCCAACTTTGATGAAATACATTCCTCTAACTTAAGGCCAACGCTTGACTTCCCTGAATTACAGAAAGAAACCAGTAGCATGAGTTATAAGCTTATGTAATATTCTAAAAGTTCAAGGTAATGATATTTCCCTTACACTTGTAACAACATAATGAAGATAATTTTTTCTTTAATTTGTTTGGTTTCATTTTAGTTTAAATGAAGTCTCTCTCAGAAAAATAATTAATTGTAACTGTCATTGGAGGTGTTTGGTTTTTTTTCATTTCTCTGTGTTTCAAAATAATTGGTATTTTCTGGAGTTCTTATTTTGTGAACTATTGCTTGATAAAATCTTTCATTTTTGGACAGTTTTTGCTTCTAATGCAATACCTGAAATTCTTGTTTGGACAACCTTTTTTTTGTTTGGTATAAAGCATGGAAAAAAGTCTCCACTTAAGCTACTTTGAGAGAAGATAGATAGATAGTTTTGTAATGGACACGGTGTTTATAGAGCAGATCTCCTCACCAAATATCTGAAAAAGAATATATATTGTAAGCAAAATTGTGAGCAAGATTTTTAATTATTAAATTTCTTAATAGGCTCTCCCTTCCATTTCCCTTTAGCTTCATTTCTGTTTTTCTCTTCCTTTTAGGCAAACGACTTTACTATCAATTATTTTTGCTGCATCACATGCCCATTATCTCCCCTCAGAAGGCAGATCTGTGTCCTCATAGGCAGAGTTCAAGCCATTCTTGTCACGTTTTCATCCTTCCTTTCTGTAACTCCATTTTTTTATGTTTTGGATTCTGCTGCCTACCCCTTCACTCACTCATTTTTCAGAGGTGTCCAGCAACAGGATAAGGGGCAATGAGGAAAAACGTGTACATAGGAAGTTCTATACAAACATGAGGTGAAAGAACATTACCGTGAGGGTGACAGAGCACTGGAACAGGCTGCTCAGAGAGTTTGTGGGGTTTCCTTCTCCGGAGATATTCAAAACCCACCTGGACTTTTTCCTGTGCAATCTATGGTAGGGAACCTACTTTACCAGGGGGGTTGGACTTGCTGATCTCTAAAGGTCCCTTTCCAATTCCTACGATTCTGTGATTTTATGTTTGTCTTGCTCTGCCTTCTACTAAGCAGAGGTCATTTTTCCCTTTGGGAGTCATTTAACCTCCTACAATATCAGGTCACTTACTTCTGAAAAGTCCCATTTATCATCTTTCACCCTGTTGTGACAAGTTCAAGTCCTTAGTTCATTTTTAACTTGCTGTGGAAAATGATTTTTTTTTAAAGTAGTATTTTGTAAATTACATTCTTCCTAACATATCTTTCTCCACTGCTTTTTCTTTCCTTCTGTCCCTCTCTACTTTTTCCATTCATTCTCTTCTATAATTTCTCATTATTTCATCTCTCATTCAAGGCCTGATGTAGCCTCTCTCTACATGAGATTTCCATTGAAATCAGTAATATCAGCAAAAACAAAATCTTTCAGTACTGGAACCGTTCCATTTTCTTGGTATAAACCTTGCCTCCTCTCAAAGCATTCAGGCACAAGGCAGTACAAGTTCAGTTTTAAAAATGTCTGTGTAATTTGAAGTCAGACAATTAGAATACTAGCTAGTGCAGCCTTACTTGACTGCCCAAATAATTTTGCTCACCCTTGTTTTGACTTCTTGACTTGGTTGTCAGAAGTCTTGGTAATAGGCTGTTTGGTGAAGCAGCCAACAGAATGTCTACGGTTTATGGGCTCGGCCCGGTTCTTTGACGAGTGGGGCGGAGGGATTTCTCAGAATCTGTGCCTCTGGAGAAAACAGGGGACCCCAAATTATTTGAAAAAAAACCCAGCAACAATGTGATGAGAAATGAACTAATTTACTACAGTATTAAAAACAACAACAACAACAACAACAGATAAGACAGTATAATACAGTATAATTAGAATTGGGATTGACCAAATCAGATATAATGAAAAACAAGATTGTCTGAAAAAAAGAAGGCCTTACACTAATGCTGAGATGTAGATGCGATAGTCAAGTGGAGCAGCAGGGAAGATAGCCGAAGGAAAGCGAGAGAGAGCATCAGATGACCCACCAACGCCTTATATGCGTTCCCCCCTGTGCAGGAATGATGTCAGCACAGTGAACAGTCTTCTGGGGAACGTGGTTTCTTCTCTTTGGTATGCGGAACTGGGACATTAACACTTTAATTCCCAGTGCACTACATGATGTTATGATGTGGAATACCGATGACCATGAAACCATGACACAGAACTACAGGTAAAGGTTTGAGTAAGTCACTATTTTAAGATATTTATTCACTACTTTAATACAAGGAACCATGATAAATTATAATTTTACTTAATGCGGCAACAAAATAAATAAATAAATAAATCTGCCCTGTATGCATAAATTCTCCAACTACTGATTTCTCTGTTAGGCCTGATCAAAAATCCATTGGATGACCTTAATGTTCACTATCAGATTCCAGCACTGGGAGTAAGAAGAAATGATCCCAGCTTATTAATGTTTAGTAAGCCAGAATAATTTTATCTCCTTACTCATTCACATATCAATCTATAAACTTAGTGTAGAAACTGAAGCATGCATTTTATTGTAATTATTTCATTATTGGTCTGAGGATAAAGTGTTTGAATAGTTAAAAATGAACTGAATTTTCAGTGCCTTCAGTAAGTTCCACTTAGTAAGTGAAATTTTCAGGCCCATCCTTCACATATTTGTGAAGGAGACGAGGTACTCTTATTTTAGTGTTTTATTTAATACAGCACAGCTTCTTGTGTAAATTTCTTTCCTTCCTTAGTGAGCACAAATATTTTTCAGGTTATGCTTCAAATCTATCATATATACATATATATATAAATATATAAATATATAAATACACATGTATGAAAGTTAAAATGTATACAAATAAGTATAGCTGTACAAAAAATCCTTTCATGATCAAGAAGGAGCAGTGTGTATGGGTATTGGATGAAGTAGCTGGAAAGAAGTTGTCTGGCCAATGCTTTGCTTAAAAAGTACTTCTGACAGACTTAATTTTATTGAGTCACTCATAGTGAAACGAGCTGAAATACTGAGATGATAATAGTGGTGGTTGATAGCTCTAGGCTTTCTGTGATTATTGCTGTCATCTGAAACAATGATATGGAATATTTAGGAAGAAATTTTTAACATGTTATTTCACTGACCCAATCATTTAAAAAAACAAAACAAAACAAAACAAAAATAATACTGTTCTTTGTCCTGATAGTCCACACATTTTTCATTTTTAAATAATTTACTCAAATGCTCATCTATGTGCAGTAGTTGTGTACAAATGAACATACCAATGGGAACTGTAAATGGCTGCCTACAAACAGTACAAATGCTTCTCAGCTGATATGAATGTTGACAAAATCTTTGGAACAACAGTCAAAGTAGTGTTTGAGTTTTCTGCTGTTTTTGGTGATGGCAGTGTAACCTCTTCCAGCAAACTGCATCGTGCACTTGCGAAGTGTCCCAGCAAATGATCTATGGTGTGGATTCTCTACTTGGCAGATTTTGGGCTGCCACAAAGAGCCTTGAGTCCTGTCAGAGGAAAATGGCAAAATCTCCCTCACAAGTACAAAGATGGAATGCCAGACAAGCAACCGTTCCTCAGATGCTGTGTGTTTCCCTCATTGGTATAAAAAATTATTTTTTCAGAACATGCCTTAAAAGATTCAGTTATATCATACATTAATACTGAAATAGGAAAAAGAATTAATGTTTTTTAATATGAACATATACAGAGAGAATTTGAGGACTAGGTTGAAAAAAGGTGTCTCAGTGCTGAAAAGTCATCACATGCTGTAAAATGCAACAAAAAAATTTGGCCTAAATTTTCCATATACTTTTGGATGTACTTAAGCGTAAGTACAAATGTAAGTTAGCTTGAACAGCCCCAAGCAGTAAAAAGCATGAGTATCAAGGAGGAAGAAGCTTGCTGTTATTACAATGATATTACTGTAGATTTTTACATTAAACTCTGAATTTTCTGCCTTTAGAATTCAGAAGTGCTCTTTTTGATGCTCTGATTTCCCTTCCAGTGTGAGCAACTATGATATGATACTTTTTTGGAAAACTTTGAAGTCACAGATTTGTAGTTCTCTGTTTTGTTTTGCCCATTATATGAGGTGAGAATCAGGTCAGCTGTATTGTTTTAACAGCTGTAATCTGACAAAGAACAATTTGGCTTAATAAAATAAAGCAAAACAAAATAAACAAGCAAAATACATTTTTACCATTTAAAATGTGAATATTTCAGAGAAACCATTCTTATTCAAGAGACAAGAACCTTGTCTCTCGGATACTTGACACATAACAACATTAGATCATGCCTGGCTAAACAAAGTTTATTATTCTTATTACAAATCGCCTTCTAGGTGCCAGCCTTTTACTGCTTCACAGAACCAGGAAGAGATGGAGACATAACTCCTGCCATGAGGATTTTATAGTCGAAATACGCAGACAAGATAAATCCATCCCTAAATGCATGGGAAGTTCTGTGTTAGAAACATGCAGAAGTATGTTGCAGTGTTTTTATTTGAGTAGATAACATCCTTACTGAAAGGAATTAACATTAGTGTACAGAATAAGTCAATTTAAAGTTATTTTAATTAAGACAAAAGGCACTCAGCACCCCAATAAAGGAGGTATTTAGAAGCTATGCAAAAGGAACATGAGATGACAAAAAAAGAACAAGTTGAATGTCAAGGACATAAGTTCAGTCTTGATTTGAAAGACAGAAAGCCAAGGCAGAGAATCAGGAGGGGAGAGGAGTAGATTTTGTGCAACTAAAACTTCTGCATAGATTGTCTGGAAGATATTTTAAAGTAAGTGCTAGCAGAACTTCCAGTACTTCTTGATTATCTCTTGAAAATACCAAATTATCTAAGGACGCACAACAGCACAATAGAATGTAGTTATGGATAAGTTAGTAGGTGAAATGTGCTTTCAACAAAGTAGAAATATATTTGCAGAATGTATCTGGGGAAAAATGCCAGGAATTCCAATTTCCAACCACAATCTTGCTTAAACAACATTAAACAAAAATGGAAAGGAATTTTGTCTTGTTTTGTTTATTTCTCATCATTACACAGTGCTGCCCTGGTGTGTGATGTGTTCTATCCCCAAATGCCTTGAACAGTTGTGCCTTAATCTAGTGTAAGTTCATTTATCACTTTGGTGCATGGGACTCTTCCAGTTAAAATATGTATTCATCTGACTTGTACTAATTAGTATCATAGAATCATAGAATGGCCTGGGTTGAAAAGGACCACAGTGATCATCTAGTTTCAAGCCCCCTGCTATGTGGAGGATCGCCAGCCACCAGACCAGGCTGCCCAGAGCCACATCCAGCCTGGCCTTGAATGCCTCCAGGGATGGGGCACCCACAACTTCCTTGGGCAACCTGTTCCAGTGCGTCACCACCCGCTGAGGGAAAAACTTCCTCCTAATATCTAACCTAAACCTCCCCTGTCTCAATTTAAAACCGTTCCCCCTTGTCTTATCACTATCCACCCATGTAAACAGTTGCTCCCCTTCCTGTTCATACACTCCCTTCAAGTATTGGAAGGCCACAATGAATTGTCCCTGGAGCCTTCTCTTCTCCAAACTAAACAAGCCCATTTCCCTCAACCTTTCTTAATGGGAGAGGTGCTCCAGTCTTCTGATCATCTTAGTGCCCCTCCTCTGGACCTATTCCAAGATCTCTGCATTTTTCCTGTGCTGGGAGTCCCAGTTAGTTATTATTTATGTTAGTTATTATTATACATCTCTGGCTTAAGTCATTAACCTATTTTTTTAAGTATTGTGACTGAATGGTCAAATAAAGCCAATTTATTTAAGAGAATTTATGATCAATAACTCTAACTACTGCACTCTAAGGCTTAATTCTATAGCAACTGTTGTATTAAATTTCTGTGGTATAACTAAAGCATCTGTTTTAGAAAACAGAATATTCCCTGGCTATTAATAAAGCTGGGGCCACTTTAATTGTTTTTGAATGTCAGTATTGTATTAACCAATGCCTGCTGTGTTACAGTTAAATCCATTTTTAGGAGCAAGATCACAAACCCGCAAGGAAATTGGATGTTCAGGTTGAACCTTTGTCCTTAAACTATTATGTTTTCATTTTTAAAATTCAATCTCCAAATCAATAAACAAATGAATAAATATGGCCTAAAGTGAAATAAAAAATCTCTCAGTGGTTTCTTTGGGCCACATGGACTAACATCACCACGTATGTTCCAAAGGGTAATTCTATGTGTATTTTGCCAGTTTTAAAGATCAAAAGCATCTCACCTTCAGTCCGCTACAGAATCTTAATTTGGCTATGGTTTGTTAAAGAACTAATTCAAATCTCAATTGTATGAAGACATTAATTTTAAATTTAACAAAGAGTGATGTTGATTATGTAATTCTAGATTTCCATCCATATATATTTGTAATTCCAGTTTTGAGGCTAATTTCTAGTTCTTTTGTAACTTCAGCTGTAGAACAGCCTTACATTTTCAGATGAAGGAAATAATCTTAGTTAAGATAGGATGAATCAAGCATGATTTCTGAGCCGAATACGGTGAAAGGAGTTAGTCCAGGTTTCCATTTTGCACCTGTCAGATCACTCTTCAAGAGTTTTGAACTGCAAGATATTAGGCTAGTTGTAGTATTTCCCTCTAGTTAGCTGGTTTTTATTTTTCTTACTGACAGTGACAATTGCTAAGATTATTAAGCTGGCTGGTTCAATCCACCAGTGTTCTACCTCTGCTTTCAGAGAAAGCATGTTTATGTCTACAACTTTCTTGCCATAAATCAGGCTCCTTGATGTGATCTGTGGTCAGTGATCATAGATGTTAGATAGAAAGCTGCATTTCGCGGTAGCTTGTAGTAAGATATGTGTATGTAGTCTAGTAATATTTATCAACTGCTTGTAAAACCAGTTGTAGTAGTCCCTCAGTTTTAGCTGATGAAATACTCTCACAATGTGAAATGTTCTTAAGGTTATTAACTTGTGGCCTGTTTTGGAGTTAAATGTGAAAATATAAAAAAGAAGTTGACTTGTATTTTTGCAAGCTAAGTACAAGAATTCCTCTGAATGCCTGTCAAATTATAGTTTCAAGAGTATACATATTTTTATTTTATGATTTTGAAGCCTGTAGAGACTATGCACAACAAACGCTGTCTTGTGTTTCTGTTGTCATAGCTACTTTAAGCAGTAAAATTAAGAGTTGCTCTATCCAACTGATGTTTACAAATTATGTTTTCTTTAGGAGTGACCATCACCCTACATCATCTACTTTGAAGGGCTTTTTACATATGGTGAACATCTGAACTCTGATTATATAATTTAACTTTCTTTAAACCTGGAGAAACAGAGAGATATTGTGGTCATTTATGGCACCATGCTATCAGTTGAAAATGTAACTGACTTCCTACAATTTCATTCCCTTCTACGTGTTAATTTATTTGGAAAGAATGATGTCAGTGCTTTGGAGCATGACAGAAATGCTTAAAAGAAATGCAGATTGACTGAGACACAACGCATCAGCTGTGGAACTAAAATACTTGCAGAATTAAAGGTGGGATGGTGAAAAATACATTACATTTTCCATTTAACTCTGCTGTTATAGAGATCTTACTGATTTTCATGTCAGCAAATTTAGACCCTGCTTTTGAAAATGCCAGTTTTATGTACAAATTTTACATTTATTTAAAAAATGCAATGCTTTTACATAGCTGGAATTTTACATATGTAACAGGCATCACTGGTACCACAGTTAAAGATGCTTATCTCTCACTGCGGTGTGAGGGAGGCTAACCCTGATAAACATATTTTATTATTTTCAATACTTCTAACCTAAGTCTCCCCTCTTTTAGTTTAAAGACAGTCCACCTTGTCCTATCACTGTCAGACCATGTAAAAGGTTGATCTCCCTTGTGTTTTTAAGCTCCCTTCATTTACTAGAAGGACCACAATGTGGTCTCCCCGGGGCCTTCTCTTTTCCAAGCTCAACAAGCCTAACTCCCTCAATCATCTGTCATGGAATCATAGGATGGCTTGGGTAGGAAGAGACCTCAAGGATCATCAAGCTCCAACCCCACTGCCACAGGCAGGGTTGCCAGCCACTAGATCAAGTACTAGATCAGATTGCCCATATTTGGTGGAACAGAAGTTCATTTATAACTATGATCCACATAGACAACAATACTTTGAGAAAATTTGTGGATGCGAATATTTCACTTCAAATAAATGAATGGTCCCCCAGAAAATAGTAGGGCTATTCAACTGTTTAAAGTGCTTGTGTATTTATAGGACTGGAGCCTTTCTGTGTTGGTAAAAGGCACAATAGAATGCAGAACAAAATGGAATGAAAGCACAAAGTTGTCTCAAAGTCAATCAAAAAATCTTTAGGATATATGTGTGTTTAGGTACATCTAGGGGACAATGCCATAATGCATTCATTCTTCATAATTAACTGCCTTCAGGCACCAACATACATTTTCTCCCATAGTTTATGTTAAAATTACCCACCATCCTCTCACTTTGAGAAAATTCCTAGATCAGAAAATCTATTTATATGCTTACCCATCAAAAAAAAACAATCAAAAAATTTGGAAGTCTTAAGACCAAGGAAGCAAAAACATATGCAGCCTAGTGATAGCACAGTTCAAACTTCAGCTCATGTAATTGAAAATGGAGTGGAGGTAGAAAACCTTTTAGGTGTCTGGGTTATGTTGTCCCCAAGACATTTTTAATAATATAATTGGGACTGGTGCTGTGTATTCCAAAAGCAAAATAAATTATTCTTTGTTAGTTGTTTTCATGACTACCAGGGACCACTTGTATCAAGTGAGGATGTTTTTTTCTACTCAGAGAAAGCAGAAATTGCATTAGAGGCTTTAAAATTATCCTCAACTTCCCTTCAGTTTGGGGAAAGAATTTTAACAAGTTGCTTCCAGGAACCCTTGAGAGCTTCCCACAGTATCTCATTCCATTTAAACCTTAGATATATCCCTGCAAGTACCATGGAATTTAAAATAAAGTTATAAGCATTTTAAAATCAGCCTTGGTACATCACCACTCTTAAAATTTCTATTAGATTTTTATTATATATAATCCCCCTGTAGCACCATGGAGATGCCTAATAGCACATTTACTCTGTTACAGGTGATATGAGATAAAGTTGAGCAGCAAAATAATGTAAATCTCTGTTCATCTGGTTACAGCTTTCTGTGTGTTTTTTGTTGTTGTTATTTTTTACTTAAGTTTGTGATCATGGTTTGTATTGTATTTAATAAATGCGAATTTGTTAACCACCCTAGCTTTAAGGTCATGGACAACAGAGCTAAGTGAAAGTAGCAGCTAATTATTTATGTTTACGTCCAAAGCATGTAGATTTCCAATACAGTATGTAAATTTTTCCTCCTCAAGTCTGCTGTCTTTCATGAACATCAGATAAAATACAGCTTTTTCCACAGTACAAGCAGACCATAAACTCATTAGTTTACTCTCCTAAGACAGAAAATTTCTATCAGGTTTTTGTGCCCCATACCTGTTCCAGAGAAGAATTAGACAGATTTTATGTATCAGGTGAAATTTGTTACAGATGGCAATATGATTATGATATTCTATAGAAGTCTACAGAGATCTTGTTCTTGAGCTGTGATTTTTGCTCTCTGAGTCCTTAAGTATTTCTCATTTTTGCTCAGAGTTGTAACTAAACTTGCAAATAATACTTTTTAGTTATTAACTAGCACCAGAATCTCTAGTGTTTTCTTTCAGATTCCTGCAGAACTAGCACTCAAGTTCAGTTTATGATGGCTGAATTATTCTACCAGTTCCTCATGTTGATATACAAATTCCTGGGAGTCTAAGAATATCATGATGGCACTCACGAGTTTAAATTTGACCAGTGAGTCAGTACTTTGGTATATAAATATCATAAAAGGAAAAGAGGTTTGAAGGATGGAAGTTTTATAATGAGCAGAGACCACTGAGGAATATTTAGAGTTTTGTAGAAGAGAAAAAAATTTACTGTTAAGTTGGAAAATAAAATACAGGTTTACAATGTTGGCATAATTATCTTTCTGTAATAAAGGGATATCAGATTCTAGAATGTTTTGAAGTTAATGAAAAGAGAAGAAAGGAGGAGGAGAGGAGAGGAGAGGAGAGGAGAGGAGAGGAGAGGAGAGGAGAGGAGAGGAGAGGAGAGGAGAGGAGAGGAGAGGAGAGGAGAGGAGAGGAGAGGAGAGGAGAGGAGAGGAGAGGAGAGGAGAGGAGAGGAGAGGAGAGGCTTCAAAATCCCGCAGGTTTCAGTGCTATTAAAAAGATACAATATTTGTAAAGCAGATATAGAAGATGATTGGCTATGTGAGTGGATCAAAAATGGACTAACAAAGCAATTATGTTTTTGGCTGGAGGATTTGAGCAATGAAGAGACTTGCTAAAGCTTGAAAGCAATAAAAGGAAGTCAAGTGTAAAGGAAATCAGATATTAATTTTTCCTTATTTCTTGCCAAACATCCCACTGAAGAGGCAGACCTTTATTCCAGTAAAAAAAAAAAAAATTGTCTTGCCAAAAATGTGGAGGTGGCTACTTCATTCCAAGCCAAGTTGAGGATGAATTATGAAAATAAAACTTATATCTGCTGGGACAGTAATCGTCTGAAGATCTGTTGCAACATGTTGAAAGTGACTTAATTCAGGAAGATCTGGATTCTAGCTCAGGCTCAGAGGGAACTTGAGGACTTTATGGTTTCCTTTTTTTCGATCAAGTTTTATAGCCCACATTTGTAGTAAAATAATGTTGTTTGAAGTTTGTATGTTTCATGGGAGTGGTGCCTTGAAGAAGTTATTTCAGTTAAATGGCACCAGATGGAGTGTTTAGTTTGTGACAGAATTCCAGTGTTTAGTTTGAAATTATGTTCTTTATTTGATGGCTTTATGGTATCAACAGCTATTCTGCTGGCATGTATTCCTGTTCTGCCCCTTGGAAAAAGCAGATAAAATACATCTTGAATCAATTTAAAAATAAAAATAAAAATGCTATGCTTAGATATTAATATAGAGGATTTTCTTTACCATAAGAGTTCATTACTGCATATCAGAGCATGTACTATTTTTTTATTTCATTGATATGGTTGCTTTTCAAATGCATAACAAACCCAGTATGTACATAGTCAGGATGTAATAAACCATCAAATGCAACAATAGTAATTATTACTTAGTGTGGCAATCAAAATATTTCTTTACTAGTTTTAGGAGTCAGACCTTAATTTATTTTTCTTTAAATTTGCTATCTTCCTTCATTTTGAAGTCATATATATTTTAGAACTTCTACATTGTAGCAAAAGTAGGAGCTCAAAGAAGGCAAGGAGATGATCAGTGATTAATAGCCCTGGTAGGCCAATGAAGGTGCTACTAACTGAATCATTGACTTCTAACAGCTTTTTGCCTCAGAATAATTGGAGAGACAGAGAAGAAGGATCCAGTATGAAAATTATCAGCAAAAGAACAAAAATGAAATAGATGTCACAGATAATTTAGGAGAATCATCTCAAAAAGGGAGCAGATGTTCAGAAAAGAAAGGTTTAGCAGTAAACAAGTGAGTGTGTGCTTTTATCTTCATAAATGAGACTGGGCTCTTCAACGCAGTCTTTTGGTAATGACAAAGAATCTAAAGGGGGAAGAAAAAGCTGTTGGAATTTTTTTTTTTTAATATATTTTTTCCTAGAAAAAACTGACAGACTCCAACAGCAAGAATGACTCTGAGAAGGAGACAGAAAACAGATCCCTCATTTTGAGTTCACTAGCAAATATTTTCTAAATATTTCTACTCTATTCTTAAGTACTCTATTCTTAAAGTAATTGTGTTAAAGAAAAAGGAAAAAAAGACAAAGCAGTGAAGTAAGGAAATATTTCAAACTTTCAGATTTCCTCCAGCGGTCAATATGAAAGTAAGAACAGTCATAGGTGGGTGAGACTCCACCAGCATGTGATAGAGTTTGATAGAGTTTGACAGAAAAGTTGATAGAAAAGTTTGAGACATTTTATCACTCACATAAGAATCTAGCAGAGTGAGGTTATAGTACAATTTATCCTGGGAATAGATCCATACAGTAATAGGCCATCCCACAGTGAGCACTAAGCTACTTGGACACATTGGAAATCTTTTGGTGAACTTATCTATCCTTAGGTAGTGTGCCTCGATCACTTAAAACAGTCTTAACCTCGAAGGCACTTACACATTCCTCAAAGTTTTGGTCCAAGTCAGTCATGTCTTTTAAAAACAAAAGCAATATCTTGATTTGCAACCAGAAACATTATGAAAGCAAGAAGAAAATCTGGAATAAGCATACTCCCCGAAAGCAGAACTCTTCAGTAAGAAAACCACAACCTTCTGCTCGAGCTCAGCTCAAGTTTCCAAACTGAGGTGTGGAACGCTGCAAAGAATAAGATTTATAGGAATTCCTTCAGACAATTTTAATATGTGACTGAACTGTAAGAATAATTTACTCATGCCTTCTCTTCTGGGACTGAAGACATTAAAGAGACATCTCCTCACTTCTTTTTTAATTTCCAGTGAAATAGTTTGAAATATGTTTATTATTATTAGATTTATCTTTCTCAGTTAGGTAATTAATTTTCACACCACCTTTAGCTGAAAGGAAGAATGTTTATATGGTGTTTAAAAACTTGTATGAATTAATGATGTTAAGAACTGAAAGGGGAAAGAAAAAGATTTAGTAATATGAAATAATTGTTACTACCATTGTTTCTCACAGTTATGCCAAGGCAGGTAGAGACCTAAACCTTTTTAATATAGCTTACCACAACTTTAATGGTTTCAGTGTTCTGTGAAGGCCAAAGTAAATTTATATCTTTACACTAGTTTTCCCCATAGGTCTGTAAAAAACAACCCTCAAAAATTAAAAATACAAAAATGCAAGCTGATGAAAAACTTATAGGTTCCAACAAAGAAAAGTGTGTTTAAATAATTGCATCTAGGCAGTCACATTTCTCATCTTAAAGGTACTTAATTCTTTTGATGCTTGTTTTCCCTGTGACATCTTGGCATTTCATTTAGTTTATTTTCAGAGAGATAGGTCTTTTTAAAGCACACATAAGTCCTAATTCACTGAAATGTTATAACAAAGGATCTCCATGATTGAACAGTTCAGGAAATATACATTTCTTGAATCAGCAGTCACCTCTAGCACTCATTGCACTCATCACATCCAACCATATGACTCTTGCTTGTGCCACGCTCATTTGTGGATGATGTTTGCTCTCTGGCTCATGAATACAGAGATAACTTTCCCTTACAATCACTCAGTGGTCACTCTGTAGTTGCTTGAGGAATGTAGTAAACCACAAATTATTAGCAGTCCACACTCTACATTTGGAAGATCGTTTGGATCACTCATATCATAATACTTCCAGTTATTCTAGAAGAAAAAGAGTTAACTTTTCCTAACAGACATTTATGTGTGAACATCATATCCTCATAGATAGCTTTATTTTTAAATGTTGTTGTGATTTTTTCCACTATTTATCCTGCAGTTTATTTATTTTGGCAATCCAATTGCATTGCACTTCCTAACCTTTTGGCTAGTCCTGTTTTCATGAGTATTGTAGTGCTTTCATCTTTCCAAACGCTTGGAATCTGTATGAAATATTTAAAAATTTCATTTGAGAGATTATTTTTTGGTTTTTGGTAATGTAATGAAGCTCTTATAGAAGTTCTTTACAGCTAAGTCTATTACAATATTTTATTAGCACTTACACAATGAGAGTTCACACAAAACCACATATATTTATATATATGTATATATTTATCATATACATATAAATGAAAAGAGTGGAAGAAGAACAAATAACACTTCTTACTCTTTACTGTTTCATCCTTAAATAGCTCAGTTGTTTTCCTTTTTTTTTCTTGTAAGTAATCACCTTTCCCATCTGAAACAAATTAACTCCTGGGGAGGAAATGTTCTGAGAGCTTTCATATGGTCCTTGTTACCAGGGAAACTACTTCTTTTGTCAGTATGTGTTCTGAAGCTTACAGACAGTGTAGATTGCTTTGTAACATCAGATGACAAGAGACAGCAAGGGCCAACTAGTTTGCATGTGGTTTCTGAGTGAAAAAAATAATTAGGGTCTCTCATAGCACTGGCCAACTTTACTTATCCTGGACAGCTCTTCAAAACAGAGGTGTGCAAAATAGCATGGTTTATCTATGTATTCAGTTTAGTCTAGGTTGATTTAATAAATATTGTCCTGAGGGTGTGCTGGGGGGGATGCAGTGCAGAGCATTCCTCGGTGCTGGAGAGTCCTCTGCCGGGGGACAGTGAGTCAGGAGTATGCTGGATGCTGCAGGGTCCAGTTTGCGAGTGCTTCAGTAAGCCGCTAGGGGAAAACGCTTTTCATTTGAGCAAGTTCTTCTTTGATAGGTACATCTCATCATGAGAGTGATTTGTATTGTTTATTTTGGTTTGTTGTGTATTTTTCTATGTTTTACATTTCTAATTTTAACCTAGCTCAAAGCATTCCTCAGATAAAGTGAGGTATTTTAATTTGAAATGAGTAGCAAGCAGAAGTTGAGCTGGTGTTTCACAAATTTCTTCTGAACGTCTCAGCAAGGTTTCTGTTTTCAACAATCTGTTAATAGCAAGGCTTAATTTATGTTGTATTCCTTTACTGGTTTGCTTTTTCGACCATAACATTTTGTCTAGAATTTTATATAGAGTTGCTGGTTTGTTTTAGAAGTGAAGAAAGATGAGATTGATAGACCTAGAGCATTGTTTTTTAGAAGAATCATCTGGATAATCCATTTTCATTCTTTGCAAGATTAAAATAATATAAACCAGGAACACTGTCTGCAAAAATAAAAATGTCAGCTTAATTTAGGTCATAAATGTTGTGACATCATTACAGTAGCCCTAGTGACTGGGAGTTCAGTTTTTCTAGAAAGTCGTGTATGAATATAACGGATGGTCCAGTCAGTGACACCTAACCATGTGTACTGATGAGAGAACAGACAGTGAAAAATGCAACAGTTGACAATGCACATAAAATAGCATTTAGAAAGAATCTATGCTATTAATCTGCTCTTACTGATGAGGCACCAGATGTATCAAATACTCCCGCAAAGGTAAGCTTCTTTAACAAGGAGCTTACAATCTAAATGAACTAATTCTCATAATGTTCATAAAAACTCTAAGAAAGCCAGGGTGACTAGATGGCAAATTTGTGAATGCTTCTGGTGTAATCAGGTGTAAATTATTTTCTTTTGATTGCTTATTGTTTTTAATGTGTAACACCTTTCTACTTCTTCATATTTTTACAAAGATACATCCAGTGAGCACAATGCAGCAAAAAAAGAAAAAGGTTTTTTCAGTCTCATAACCAAATATATAAGAATTTTAGACAGCCTTATTTGTATCTGACTTTAATGAGATGTAAGCACATGCATCTGTATATTTTTAAAATGGAGATTATCCCACTTTCTGCTAAAATATCACATATGTGGAGAATAAAACACAAAACTTCCCCTCTTGGGATATCTGACAAAAACCCAAAGTAAAAGAGAGTGGAACAAATGTGAAGCTCATTTGAGCTCTTCATTGGATTCTGCAAAAACTGCCTTTTCAGGTTGAGTCTGTAGCTAGCAGGTCCTGCAGGAGTTCTGCAAAAGCAGAACATTTAGACCTTGAGGGAAAAGAGAATGCTCTTCCCAATCTCTTTCAACAGTGGTCTCCCTTGTCAATTAAAAGGATGCCAGCTACTGTCAGCTAGGAAAGTCTGTCAAGCCCTTAATGTAAGATGCCTGAAGGGAGGATGCAGATTAAAGCACTCTAAGAAAAACAGATGTTAGAGCATGAACTAGAGATGTTCTGAAATTCAAAGAGGGTGTTCTGCCTTAATGTGCTTAATTACAGAATTCCTTGTTGCTGTCATTAAAATTGAACCCTGCTGTTAGCTCATTCATCTATGCTCCAATTTCCATTAAAATTTTTCAGTTCTTTTCAAGGTGGAAAGACCACCTAGATTTGCTGATCCCTGAGATGTTACATCAAGAGGGGAAAAGTATTCTCATTACAATTATGAACTATACAGTGGTAAATGTAAAAAGAAAGTCCAGAGCTTAAAGACCAGGACTAGGGATTTGATGATCTAGATTTTATTACGTTAGACATATTTGTGATGAAAACCTAGTTCCCTTGAAACCCTGGAAATTTTGCTATTAATTTCAAAATACCCATGATTTCTTCCTTGCTGTTCAAGTTACAGTTAGTAATTCAGGTCAGCCTTTTGAAAGGACCCCAGGACTAAAAATCTTCAGAGAATACAGAGCATCCGAAATATGAACCATCCAGGTAGTGAGGTCCTTTATGCAAATTCTGTAGCTGTTTTTTTTTCCCTTCATATTTTCATGTAGAACATAGGGAGAAATATCCGCTTTGTAGGGAAGTTTTATTTGTTGATATGGGATCATGAACCAAAAATTTAAAAAAAAAAAGAAAAAAAAAAAGAAAAAGGCAATAAATTTTACATGTGAGCAATCTTCTGTTTTTTGGAGGAATGTAAATACATATTCATTCACGAGGGTAGTTCCAAAAGTATCACAGAATCATAGAACGACCTGGTTGAAAAGGATCACAATGATCATGTAGTTTCAACCCCATTGCTATGTGCAGGGTCACCAACCACTCAACCAGGCTGCCCAGAGCCACATCCAGCCTGGCCTTGAATGCCTCCAGGGATGGGGCATCCACAACCTCCTTGAGCAACCTGTTCCAGTGTGTCACCACCCTCCATGTGAAAAACTTCCTCCTAAAAGTAATGCCTACTATTTTATTATCTTGGCCATGCAGAATTAGATATGGACGTTGGTGGTATGGCAGTAGAGTCTGAACCTTCCCACAAACATCCATTATTTTGTTGCTGTGCGACAGATAGCAGCTGAGGGGCAGTCTGACAAAAAATTATCTGATGTGGAAGAGCATATGAAGCAAAGCTGTGTCACTGAATTCCTCCATCCTGAAACAAAATGCACCTATCGGCACTGAATGTTTATGGAGACCAAACAGTGGACATGAGCACAGCGAGGCAGTGTCAGCAGCATTAGTAGGTGACCTCCAGTTGTGCAAATTTTTATGAGTGCATCATGCAGACTCTTGTTTGCTGGTGAAAATGCGTAGCTAATGGTGGTGTTAACTGTGTTGAAAAATAGTATTTTTGTAGATGAGAATTTACTCTTTCAAAGATGGTTAATTTGCTCTTTATATCTGTTGTAGTTTTCATGGAATTATATTGGAGGCAGCATGTTCAGAGCAATCTACACATATTTTGAATCTTATTTAAAAACAAAACAACAACAAAAAAACAGAACAGTTCTAAAAAATGTTTTCTCATTGTCATGGAAACAGTTTTCTTCCCAACATGCAGCATATCCAAACAGAATATTCCCAGCTACATCAAGCCATAGTAGTAAGAAAATAAAATCAAGGAAAAATGTACATCCAATAGTACAAATGTTCCAGAAAAGAGAGTACAAATAGTTGGAATTCATTTATGCTGCATAAATATTTAAGTTAAATATAGAGATGGTTGAACTTATGCCTGCAGGAAACACAGGAAAAATCTGAGCTTCCTTTTCAGATTTTGAACAAAATTATGCGAAGTTGCCTTCAAATGTGGTTAGGAATGGAGGAGAGGAACACCCGCTCCTGTGGAGTCACTCTATGGAAGGAGACTAAAGCTCCTGGAAGTTATGAGTCATGTGTCTGAGACAGTGTGAACCTGAAGAAGGTGGAGTAAAAAAGTCTGCTCGAGCCGCAGAACTGCAGGTATTTATGTCCATTTAATATAAGCATCACCATTAAAACAAAACAAAACAAAACAAAAACAAACAAACAAAAAAACCCACCAAAACCCGTCACTGCAAAACATTGTATTATTGCAATACAGTTGCTTTGTTGTAAAATCCAATTCACTTTTTCATAGACCCAGCTGAATAATTTTAACTGGAATTTTATTTATTTATTTATTTAATAGCCCCTCATAGGACGTTCTCTCAAATAACTGGAACGGTTTCTACACTTAATTCGTGAAAGGTACCTTACAGCTCTCCAGACACTTTCTGGTGGAGTAAAAAGGTTATACAAGATCACATTTAAAGGAATTCTGTATTTTTATTCAGGATCATAAATAGCTTGCTGTTATACTTCTCATTTCTGTGTGTCAGTGTTGTGATTGAATTTTCAAATGTTCTTCGTTCTTAATATAGGGCTATGTTGGCAGCAAGAATTAATGGACATACTACATAGTTCTGAAAATTGGTTAGGAACCTCTCTGTAAACCAAGCATTTCTGTGAGTTTGACTTTTGGGTTGAGTGAGCCGATTATTTTTGAAAATCAGCCAAAGGATTAATTTCTTTTTACTGTTTTCTCAATAATTCACAATCAGCCTCATCAGGATCTGTGAAGACGTATTGTAAAGGATCTGTTTTAGTCAGCATTTCAACTAGGAAAGCTATGTGCTTGGGTACTCCTGAATAGTGAGCCTGGTAAGGTTAGGAATATAGTAAAGCAAAATCATTTGAAAATTCAAATATTCATAGAAACATATAAGGGGACTGTTTCCACAGTCATAAGTAATTACAAACACTGCTTCAGAAACTGTTTTCAGTTTTAGTAACTAGGTTATTGAAAGAAGATCCATAAATAAATAAATAAATAAATATTCTTTAGTTTAAGTATAACTTAAAATCATATTGCCACTGACTATCTGTAGAGATGTGGTGTAGTTGGATGCTTGTGCCCCTGGCACAAAATCCAGAGCTTTTTTTTGCTGGCAGAAAAATATGCAGAGCCCAGCAGGAGGCTTACTGAGTGCTGGTTAATGGCAGCCTGAGACAGATATTCACAGGGTTTAGCAACTAGCAGAGGAAACTGAAAGAAAATAAGGAGTCTGCATACCACCAAAAGTCTTTTTGTAATAGATCACTGATTATCATTGCTAGACTACATATTTCAACACCAATATGTTCACCAAAGCTCCAAGTCATCGGCAAAAAATCTATGAAACAGAAAGCTGACATGCAAAACAAAAGTAAAAAACGAACAAACAAAACCAAAACAGAAATAACAATAAAACACAGAAAAACACACACACACAAAAAAACAGAACCACAGTAGCTGACCCTTTGCATTCTTGTTCAAAATCCAAACAGAGTCTGGGCTGTATCATATCTGCAGAAGAATGGCCTGCAGATTTAGCATCTCTTCACCTAAACAAATGATTCCAGCTTTCCCCCATGCTGCACCAAGACAAGCATTAATTGATGCTGATATCTTATGCTCTATCTACAAAAAGGCATCAGCTAAGGAACAAGAAAAACAATACAGTGTTTGGAGAGATGTAGAGGTTTTCAGGACTGCTATTTTGCATGTAATTGGAAAATGCTTTCAGAAGCAAAATATCCCAGGACAGTATATCAGAACCTTGACCTTGATACGAACAATGAAACTGCACAGAGGGGTGATGTGCTCTGCAGATCGCAGAAATATCTGTGATTAAGTCTGTCCTGATAGGTACAATGCTGAGTATTTCAACTGATCTCAGTGAGTGTTTGGTTGGAATTGTACATGAACAAAGCAATGCATTTGCTTCTTTGGTCTCTCAGGAGATTTTGCAAAGGAAAAGAAAGCAGTAGAAGGTGAGTCACCTCATGCACATCTAATAAAGACCAATAACAAAAGAGCTATCATCAAAAGGAAAACACAGCTACTTTTAATTGTCCCTTCTCTGGTTAAATGACAGCTGTAACTTTTCATTAGCAGTGCTAGATTTACCTTGAAAGAAAGTGAAAAGTAGCATTTGTAAAAAAATAGGTGCTATTCAAATAGAAGGTCGTAGAACCATTTAGGTTGAAAAAGGCCTTCAAGATCATCAAGTCTAATAATCAACCATTTAGTCTTTAGTTATAAAACCTTATTCTACAAAACTGTAAGTTCATTCATATAGATGCTATTGACATTGTTCAAAATGCTAGAAAATAGGCGCAAACAATTTCAACAGTGACAAACCAAGAGAGAAATATCTCCTCCTACAATTTCTATGAATCTGTACCAAGCAAAATGTACAGTCTAGGACGGATTCTTACTTTACATAAGGATCTTTCACTTTGTATCCTATTTTTAATTTTCATGAAATGTAGCCTCTGTGAGCTCAAAAACATTTTTCCTGTTATTTTTTTATACCCTTCCAATAGTCACAGATAATTTCTCAGCACCTTTACTACTGAAGCGATTTTTATCCTACAAGTATATTTTCCTGTTAGAATTAAAAAAAAAAAAAAAAAAAAAAAAAAAAAAAGAAAAACAAATCACCTCCAAACCTTATGTGGGATTTTACACTTTGAAAATACCTCTGTAAGTACTGTATTTTCATCATTTTTAACCAGCAAGTTTGTAGTACGTTTGATCAAGCCTAGGAGCCTGTTTGTTACAGAGATGTGTTTCTCTGTGAATAAATGCAAAATGCCTATAATTTTGTAAAAGTTATTTGAGCACTGAGCTTAATAAGGTATACTAAGATTTTCAGTGTATGTATCTCTTATATTCAAGAGCATGATCCTAAGCCATTAAAAATCTATGGTCATTATACAACCACAGTGGGTGCAAGGAACTTCCCCAGAGTTTCCCACCTATGCTCCTATGAGGTAGTTGCTTTATTTTCCTATAATTTATTTAAAAAATGACTGTTCCATTTACCAACAATTCCAACAGTTGAATTTGTCACAGTGAACTTGCAGGTGTTATAATCAGTAATATAATATAATCTTTTTTTTTTTTTTCTTTTTTTTCTTTTTTTCCTTTTTTTTAGCTGTGCAAAAATTCTGTATCCAAAGTTACAAACAGACAGAAAGCTTATCCAGAAACAGACAGGACTGGTAAAACTGAACACACAAGCTAAAAATCTTACAAATATTTTCCTCAGGATTTTTGAACTTCAGTTAGCCTTTCTTCACAGGGAAGATGCTCCAGGCCCTTCACCATCTTTATGGCCCTCTGCTGGACTCTTTCCAAGAGATCCCTGTCTTTTTTGTAGCAGGGAGCCCAGAACTGGACACAGTACTCCGGATGAGGCCTTACCAGGGCAGAGTAGAGGGGGAGGATCACCTCCCTCTACCTGCTGGCCACACTCTTTTTAGTGCACCTCAGAATGCCATTGGCTTTTTTGGCTACGAGGGCACACTGCTGGCTCATGGCCAACCTGTTGTCCACCAGGACGCCCAGGTCCCTCTCTGTGGAGCTCCTCTCCAGCAGGTCATCCCCCAACCTGTACTGGTGCATGCAATTATTCCTCCCTAGGTGCAAGACTCTACACTTGCTTTTGTTAAACCTCATCTGGTTTCTTACCGCCCAGCTCTCCAGCCTGTCCAGGTCACGCTGAATGGCAGCACAGCCTTCAGGTGTATCAGCCAATCCTCCCAACTTTGTATCATCAGCAAACTTGCTGAGGGTGGCCTCTATCCCCTCATCAAGGTCGTTGATGAAGACGTTGAACAAGACTGGACCCAGTTACAGTTACAGGTCTCCAACCGGACTCTGCACCGCCAGTGACAACCCTCTGTGGGTCATAATCATCAATGCATACTCAGCAATTTCGCCAAATGTTTATTGTCCAGTAAGTCATGTCAGAAAATGCCCTGTAAATTAGTGGATTCTCTTGAAAATATTTAATGGAAAGAAGAGATTTCAGGATTTTTTTCAATACTTGAAACTGATTAACAGCTGATACTATTAAACATGTAATGCAGCTGCAATACACCTGTCTCTAAAGCGTCGAGATTTAAACCTCTGGATATATTCCAGTATATAAAAAGTTCTGCAGACTTGCAAGACTGAAGAGTCACAATTTGTGCACATCAACCACAGTGAACTATGTGACATTTACCTCAAATTAAATGGGATATGTGTGGATTTGGTCTGTGCTTTCTTTCCTTATTTTCATTAGACGAAATGCTGAACCTTGGAGAGATACTTCATTTTGTTGCAGTGTGACAAACAAATACTGTGTGCTCTGACAGCATGAATATTTGCACATTTGAAAGAGACCATTTTGCCATTCCTTTCTGTCGGGTGAGATTTCTTATTCTCTCTTCCAATTCCAAGTGAATTTTATTCAATAAGAAAAATGCACCTTCGCATTTGCTATGAAAATTCAACATCTGATGACTGCAGATGGACCTCATATCCATCTCAAGATTCTCCCATGAAGTTTTTGAAGCAGCTTTCTCAAAAATTTATAGCTTCTGGCTTCTTGGGAACATGAGCACCACTTGGCTGTCCACCCAAGGGAACCACTGTAGCCCTGCGAGAACCACTAGGTGTCAGCGTGGTGCCATAAATAGGAATTATTAAATTACACAGGGATGGCTAATTAACAAAAATACTGTACAATGCTCTTCTCTTTCTAATTCCTTTGAACCACTGTTGTTTTGTGTGTGTGTGTGTGTGTGTGTGTGTGTTTTGTTTGTCTGTTTGTTTTTTAAATTAGTGTTGTCCTTCCATTTTCTCCCTTCTTAATTGTCAGAACATGGCAGTCAAGCAAAATGGCAACCATGGCATTTACTTTATGCCAACTGTGATGGCAGAGTAAATGCCATCTTGACAAGGGTTAGACTTTCCTTTCACTCAGATTGTGTTTTATTTTATAAAACTTTCAGAATCAGGCACACAAGAAACAGAGGAATTAATTAAGCAAACACAGCATTCTCACTTGAGTATAGTTCTTGAAAACATATAGGCATACATATCCTTTTTTGACTTGGTGTAATAATCTGTTATCTTTTGTCAAGCATGTTACAATGATTTCATGCATGAGTGCAAAGAATGGATGATTTATTAGGAGTGCTCAATTCATCCTGCAGAGGAAGCTTGGGTTTGAAATTGATATATACTTAAAGAAATACAGTATCTCAGGTCACAGTTATGAAAATATATTCCAGGTTGCAGCTTCATTAAAGGATTTCTATTGAGAAAATATGTTGCTTTTTTTTCTATTCTAAGTAAAAGATTATACTAATGAATGATTTAACAAGGATCATTTTCTGCTGTTCCTCTCTTTGTATTGATGCCCATTATTCATCCATAATTACAGATAGATAGTTATAAAATGAAATTTCATTTTGAAACATTGCCTGTAACTGGCTACCCTTCAAAGTCTGAAAAACTGAGGCATCAGTTTAATTACATCAGTCTGTCACCAAGCATTTTTTGGAAATATTTTTAGTAGGATTTAAAATCCCATTAAAACATTATTATATTGTAAGGCTTATAGTTCTACTCTAATTAACATCTCCTTGCAGTAATGATATATCACCACTCGATTTAGTTGTGAGGATATTTCTAAGTTACAAGCCCTGAGTAATTTCAATGTTGCTGCCAAGATATAGCCATCCATATTAAAGGAAAGCTGATTAATGATGCTTGCTCTGAATAGAATGGCAAAAGTAGGAGCAAAACCTCCATGACTTAATAAGATGGCTTATCTTCTTTCAAGAAAACCTTGTGGTGCCAGAACTAAAGGTTTTTTTCTGGAGACTGGTCGAGTGGTAGTGATATTTTACTTCTAAAGAGCAGGTCAGTAGATACTAAGAGTCTACTAACGTTTTATTTCTTAGAATCACAGAACCATAAAATGGTTTGGGTTGGAAGGGACCTTTAAGATCATCTAGCTCCAACCCCCCTGCTCTAAGCAGGGACACCTCCCTCCAGACCAGGTTGCTGAAAGCCGCATCCAGCCTGGCTTTGAGTGCCTCCAGAGAGGGGTATCCACAACCTCACTGGGAAACCTGTTCTGGTGTTTCACCACCCTCACAGTAAAGAATTTCTCCCTAATATTTAGTCTAAGTCTACCCTCTTCCAGTTTAAAGCCATTTCCCCTCGTTCTGTCGCTACATGCCCTTATAAAAGGTCCCTCCCCACCTTTTCTGAAAGCCCCCTTCAGGTGCTGGAAAGCCACTATAAAGTTCTTCTGGAGCCTTCTCTTTTCTAGGTTGAAGGGCCCTGACTCTCCCAGTCTGTCCTTGTAGGGGAGCTGCTTTAGCTTTCTGATCATGTCCTTCTTGTGTTGGGGGCTGCATAACCAGATGCAGTACTCCAGATGGGGTCTCACAAAAGCAGCATAGAGGGGCAGAATCACATCCCTCTACCTGCTCATTGTGTTTCTCTTGATGCAACCCAGGATGCATTTGGCCTACTGGGCTGCAAATCACACATTTACCTTTTTTTTTTTTTTTTTTTTCCTTAATAATGTAGACTTCACTATGAATATCAAGCTGATGTGGCAAGGATGAATAGCTCTTATTGCTTACCCAGCAACTTAGTTTATCTCTGTGAGTAGTTGGAAATCCAGTGTTCATGTCTACTGTTCTGAGATACAGTTCCCAAACTGAGAAGAAACTGCATTCACAAATCTTGCATGGTTTCATTACTTTATATTTGACCATGGATTATTGTTTTATTATTATTATTATTATAAATTATTATTGATTATTATTTTCTTAAATATGGGACCAGAAATCCTAGTTACATATTTTCACTAAATCAAAACCAAAGGTATTTTCACTTAAAAAGTGGATTTTAAAAATGAATGTCACCAATTCAATTGTTCCCAGCATTTAAAGGTATGGAATAAAAACTTCACATAAATATAAATTCCCTTTGATATGTTCTGCACTGATCATTACCATTTAGGAAAGAGATGTTGTGGTTATAATAGATATTTCCAGGAAAACAACAGTTCAGGGCTCAGAAGCTGTGAAGAAGCAAATCGAGTGTTGAAAATTATTACAGAAAAAAAGTAGAGAATAAAACAGAACATTATCAGAACACTCTATAAATCCATGGAGAGCTCACATCTTGAATAACAAGTATAATTCCAGTCATGCTGTTGTGAAGGAAAAAAAAAAAAAAAAAAAAAAAGTATGGTAAAACTGGAACAGATATTGAAAAAAAGGAACAGGGATGATAAAAATTGTGCGATGTTTTCCATAAAAAGCATCAACATGTATATTTTATCTCGTCAGCTTGAGAAAACTGAGGAAGATCTGATGGAGTTCTGTACAATCATGAAGAACATTAAAAAGGTGAATGGGGGGCAACAGATCACTGTCTTACATTATAAAAACAAGGAGCTTACAAATAAACAATACATGGCAGTTTTGAATTAAGAAAAAATGTTAAGGCTTCTAATAACACTCATTCAAACTGTGGAACTTCTTACTGTAAGATACTGTGGTTGCTAAAAATTGAAGTGGGTTGAAGAAAGATTTACATAGTTTCATGAAACAAAGACACCACCAAGTAATCTTAAGTATCACTGTGACTTCATATAGAGCTTTGTATATCAGCAAATACAGTAGTCTGAGGCCCATCACAATCATTTCAGTGCAGTACATTCAAATTCGAAACCAATCCACAGAAGCTCTAATAACTGTGGACAGGTCAGATTCTACCAGGAAAAGGTCCAGTCTTATGGCAGGCCATAAATGGAAGATGTTTTTGGCAGTTTTTGTCTTATGGTGTAATGGGAAATGCAGAAAGATGCTGAGGCTGCCTGCTATCATAAGAAATGAGAACTGAGAACAGCTGTCCCTCAAGCAAAAATTTTATTACAGAGTTGGTTACTTGTCTAAAATGTTTTCCTCTGCCTATCAATATTGCTTTTATTGTGCCCAAGTTTAGTTCAGCCAGCTGTTCCTGGTCATAGTACGAATACTTCTTAGGTTCCTGGACAGCTGGAGAAGGGTAGTTTACTGCAGTTTATTTACTGGATGGCTATAACTAGGAAGTTAGTTTATGCAGATCTGAATGTCACAATGTATGGATAGTGTCTCTGCATTTTGAGTATGGCAGACACTCTTAACAGTTTGCATAAATTTGTTAAATCTGATGAGAAACACTGAGAGAGCTCGTAACTTTCCACATATGATAATTTTACTGACACTTTTGTATTTCTAGTTCATCACTTGGAACTTGTATCTACCATTTCCTCCTATAAAACTGATAGAGAGCAGTAACTTTCTGGATCTGTAAGATTTTGACATTGTCTTCTCTTTCATTTCTTAGTCGTATTTAACTATGAATCTTTTAGTTTTCACTGATCTATGAATATGTAGGACATTTAAAGTAATTAGCAAACTTAAATGTTGTAAATTTCTTTTTATGATAAACAACCTAACGATAATCTCAAGTTCTTTTTTCTTCAGCCTGCTTTCAGAAACATCAGCCTCAGACAAGCAAAAGAACAACTGTAAATCCTTAAATTGCCATAAATTCATTTCCTTGGTTACGTTTATCTCCCTCCCTTGGTGCACCAAAAGTGCTGAACTCCAGTGAGTTTTTAAATTAGCAGGGTTAATAATTATCAGTTCAGTGTGTCTCTTGTAATACCACTGGCCCTGAAGATGTGTAACTGACCTATTGATTTCCTCAGTGTTTTGTGGCTTGCTCTGATATGAGCAGAGGTTTTTGTGAAGTCATCTTGGTGCAATGACAAACAGTCAATAGCATTCTGCCAGCACTCTGTTATTGAAACCTTTTACCTAGATATTAGATAGTGTTGCTTGGAAAGGTACTGATTGAGCCATGCTACTGGTTTATTGGGAAGGTTTTTCAAGGAACTGCTTGCTCTCCTTCAGCTCTCTGTGCATTCTTTATTTGTTTAGCCTTGTCCTCCTCCTTAAATTATGCATTAACTATAAATCTACATCCATATTCATCACAAAGACGGTGCTGTACTTATAGCTGACTACAGCCCAAAGAGATTATGTAATGTTTTTGAATCGTCTCAGCTCCCTGGAGCGAGACAGGTTGGAATTCCCCTCACACCAAGATTTGCTCCCCTGTTGAATATAAACACAGGTTAGCCCCAGTCAAAGACCTGTGGCAGGCAGCCCTGCACATGCTGACAGAACTCCTTTCAATTCTTTACATAGTAATAAATAATTAGTGACTCAAGTTCTTGAAGACACCCTATGAAGTCATTTCATGATGTGAGAAAGGGTACGCTGCTGGTATGTGCTTTTGCAGAGCTCAACTTTGATACCCTGCCAGAAGGCCATTGTGTGATCTTCTTTCACCTGACACTTTCCTTAAATCTGGACAAAAACTTTTGCCACCTGATCATTACCAGTGATGAATGAGCCTTGTGCCGGTGTTGGCTTGACTTTGTCTGACCTCACATCCTTTGTTTCCCTCCTACTTAACTTCCCCTCAACCTGCATATATCAGGAGATCAGAGCTGTGTACCCCTCTCCATTTCCCTTCTTTAAAACAGTGATAAGGAATGCCATTAGAGTCCTTCATGTTATGTGTTCCAGACTGTGTTATCATCAAATGTTTTGGCCCTTAGCCAAGACAAGCTAGTGGTACAGGAGGGCTGGGACCTGTCTGGGAGGTGAGTGTTAAAGCCACACCGGGGCATCCCCTCCACCCATTAGCATGTGCAATTCCCTGTCACAACTCTACACTTCAATCAAATTTCACTAACACAAGAGCTCTGTTTTTTCCTCTTGTGTAAGGGTGGGAAGAGATGTGACAGGGAGAAGGGTGGATGTATGGTTCACCCTTCAGACCCTCTTCTCTGGCACTGCATATGTGGTCCCATCTCTGGCAGTCAGAAGGCAAAAAGGTGCAAGTCAGTGCCAAGCAGAGCCAGAGAGGGACATGCAGAATACTTTAGGGCAGTGCATTATCTGTCCTACAGTAGAATTAGCATCTAAGAAGTCCAATGTTCTTTGGTATTTTACACTGCAGAGATGTTATTTTGTTATGTACTACAGGACATCAAAAGGAGATGTCCTGCACAAGGTTAATGAAACTTCCTCTTTTGCTCTTATTTCCTTTTTGTTGTTGAATAGAAGAGTTGACTGGTTGAAGATAAGGCTATAAAACCATCTCATCCCTCTCTGCAGTCATAAAATAGCCATTCTGATATCATTTCCTGTATTTCCTTTAAACTTTGAAAGCATGGCATTCCCTAGTTCTTTCCCATGACTGTAAGAAGTGAATCTGGCAGGTGGAAATCCAATCAAATGAATGAGATGTCAGAGCAGATAGGTATTGCCTCCTCCCTTAGGATTTCTGTAATCTGAAAGCCTGTTGCAGAAGGATAAAACATTCTAGAAGAGATTCTACCAACCCATTCATGGGTACGAGTCTGAGTTTCTTACCAGTGAGGACAAAAAGCAAAGTAAGGAAAAAAGGAGGTCAATGTAAATTGTCTGGTAATGTGAATTTAAAGGTGTTAAAACTATACAAGTAGTTGCACTCATAAGTAAAATGTCCTTAGATCACTCCAGCTTCTAGTTTTTTCACACTTGAATCAATCCCCATCCTATGCAAAGCATTTAAAAATGCAAACATGGAAAATAAAATCCCTAGATGAATTGTTTTAATTTTCTTGAGTGATCCCACTGTACAGAAGATCTTACACTAAAATTGATTGTAATTTATTCAGAAAATGACACCAAGGCATAAATTATGGTCTACATTTGCTCACAAGGCTTCTGTTCCTAGAAATTCCTACCTATCCTAACAAGCACTGACTGAAATGAGGAGAGCCTGTCACTCAGGTGATAAGAAAGACAATTATCCTGACCAAGGAGAATATGCTTGTTTGGACAGTCCAAAGGGAAGAAGCCAGCCCGCTCTTAGTATCCCAGCAATATTTATGTACATTATAATACTCAGTCAGGACATGGTACTTTTCAGTCACTGTTTCTAGGAAAATGGATGTCAGGAATTGTTAGAAATAAATGTTATGAAATGAGTTCTCTGGAACATGTGAGTGTTTCCTATTGTGGAGATAAGCTGAATAGAGCTGTCTGAATCACTGAAACAAAGCAAGCCACTTGCATGGAAAGCAAATGATGACCAGGTGCACCTCAGCTTGAAAATCAGACCATGAGCATGGCCTACTGGATTCTAGTAAAACTGCATTAGAGTTATCGCTTTCAAAAGAAGCTTTGCTGTTAAAGTCTTACGTGAAATGCTGTATTTTTTCCCCTCTTTGAAATTTTGCTTGTCCTAATGGAACAGCAAAAAGGAATTACTGTAACTAAAAAGGAGTTACTAAAGATACTGCTAACACTCTTCTTTGTATCCTTAATCAAATCTAGATGAATTTGCTTATTTTACTGGCTTTTTCAAGAAATGTCATGAGTTGTGCCTCTCCAAGTTAAAGGCCTGTTCAGCACTAAATATGAATAGGCAAGTTAAAGCATTATAATCATGCGCATACAAATACTCTGGACAGGATAGAAGAAAGCCAGATAAATACATACTAAACTAATGAATTAAGGGAACTGAAATTACTAACGAAAATCCAGTTCTATTATGTGGTTTTATCTAAAATTAAATTGTATGTAGGCATGAGTTCAAAAATGCAGAAATAATAGCTCAGAAGTCTGAATTCTTTTTGCATCAATAGCACCCTTTTATTCAAAATGTGTGATTTCTAGTCCTTGCAGCTTGGGTAGCTCTTCACTCTTTCCTAGAGCAAAATTTACAAATCTCTCATAAAGAAATCTTATATCCTAGCAGGAAATTGATTCACTGCAGCATGACAGAATTCTGTAAAGTGAGGGCTGCCTCAGCTTGGTACCCAGGCATGGATTTTTGTATATCTCCCAAAGAATTCACAGTAACTCTTTGCTTGTTTATAAAGACCACTAGCCTTTATTTTTTGCCCTTGCATGTCTGCATTTGTGTCACAGCTCACCTACCATGGAGCAGCTTCTCTGGAAACAGGAAGAACAGAGTCTGCACAAAGAGGAAGTTGCGGGCTGGATAGATTGGTGCATTCTTAGCAGAATGAAGGAAGTACAGTGAAAGACTCCTTAAGCAGACTGAGTTTTTAACCAGATCTGTTTTTGGGGTGCTTCTGTGAGCAGACTATGAGACTTAGTGTTATCAGTTAGTAATTATTTTGTGTACCAAAAGCAACAGCTATTTTATTTTCTTTGCAGAGTGCTGGCTTTAACCTTAAAGATGATCATATAAGCATATACAACCGACATATACAAGCTAAGGGACAGAATTACATGCTAACCAGAGGACCTTCAAAGTTGTTATCAGATCTGTTGGAGTAGATGGGAGGCTGATAACACGCTTGTTGTGTTTGGCTTGTTTCAGTTTCCTTACTTTCAATCTCATTGCTGATATCCAGCAGCTTCTCTGCTTGCAATTCTTATTTGACCTTTTTTTTTGCTGCAAAGTTATTGTGGAGGCTTTAAATAGTTCTTTATGAGAACTCAGTGGGTATTTCAATCTGAAATTCAGGAATAGCTCTTGTTATAATCCTAAGAATCAGCATATACAAGCTGACCTGCAGCTTAGTTTTCATTTCAGTCCCAAATGTCTATTGTCTCTCACAGTAGGTATAGAAGAGCACAGCATAAGGAAGAAAACTGTTTATTAAAACTGCTGTGAACCAAGAATAAGGGGGCTAGTGTGAAAGTTTGAATTCTTAAACTGAAATGTCCTTGCCATCATTTTACACTTTCTGGCCACTGCTGATGTTACAAGCATAGGAATTTATTTATTTTTCCCAACACAAGTAATTTGGTGTGTTTAAATTCCAAATTACTTCTAAACCAGTGCAGATGTAGTAACTGCAGAAATTTTTCTTTTATGAAATTATCCGCATATTGAAAAAGTGTTTCTTCTACCACAGCTAAGAAGAATTAATGAAATCCCCAAACTTCAAAATAAAGCTGTTTAATTTTATTGCCGAGGAAAACAAACAAACAAACAAACAAATAAACAAAAAATAGACTGTGACACCAGGCTTACAACAAATGAAAATCTGAAGGTTACAAACTGTTCTGGTATTTTGCCTGATGTTTATTAGCAGTTCAGTTTATGCAGATGAGCAGGAACAAGTATTTTAGAATTTAATGCTATGAATTCAGTCGATATTTTCATTAAAAAGTTGTCAGTCATTGTGAGTAAGGAAAAGTAATTAAAAGCAATAACAAATATTTGACAAAAAAATAAAATGAATATATAGACAAATTTAATAAATCTAATTTTACAATGACCATTAAAATTACAGTCATGTGACTTTTTCCTCCCTTGAAGGAAAGATTCTGAATCCTCATATTCCTGCACAGCAAGATAGATAAGCTCTGTTATACAAATAATTATTTCTGTTGTCACTCTCCACATGGTCCCACTTTTATTTTTATTTTTAAATTGACACCTTCTACTATTCGTTTCGTTTCATCACCAGCACATGGCTTTTCTTTGTTTTGTTTTTCTTTCTCATTTACCAGAATGAAGGAAAAGAATTCTTCTCAGAACCACAAGTTAAGCTAGACAAATTTGTATTCCTATTTCATTTAGTGTCACATAGACAAAAGCTTGCAGAAAGGAAAAAGGAAACAGTTCATATTGAAACATGTAGAGGTGTGTTGACAGTCTGTGATACAGCATATGTGCTTTAAGAGTCTTTGGCTGCATCAGCATCAATGTGAATACTTCTTTGGCTTATAATACTTCATCTCTAGCACCTTCTCTTAGAATTTTCATTTTTATTAAAAAGAAAAAAAAAGAAAAAAAAAAGGAAAAAAAAAAAAAAGGAACAACCTTTAATCCTTTAATCACATTTCTAAGGCAATAATTTGCAATGACACAAGTGGCAGTGAATTGGGAGCGTTGCCCATCAGCTGTGAAATCTTGGATGATTTCAGGTAGGATACCATAATAGAGTGAATTAGCAACAGCCCATTTCACTTGTTAATTCATGTTACTGCTTTTTAAATAGTGTTGGAGTATTTTATGACAGCTGCACCCTTTATTTCCACTTTTCAGATGTCCAGAATTTGTTGTATAACTACCATCTCCTTTTGTATTCAAAGAAATTTGACTCTCGTCTCCATACTGAGACACTCTGATCTGTATCTTGGTGCTAAAGAGCATGAAATTGAAGTGTATGCAGTACTCTCTGTCCTTCTACCTAAATGAGATCGAAAGCATTGCTCTTGTGACTTTCTTATTTCTATTCCCAAATCTGAATGACAGCTTTAAACGTTATCTGATAGAGCAGACCTCATATACAACCTAAAATCACTTTACTTTGCAGTTTATTTCAATAATGATGAGCAATGGGCTCCGAAAAAGCCTTTGTTGATCATAAATTAACATGAGCTGCCCTCATTTTGGTACAAAAATAAATGACTAGTAGCTGTGTTCAAACTGAATGGCACAAATCCCTGGGGATGTGCTTATCAAAACAGGACCATGTGTTCTGCATTATTAACTAAGGGCTGTTTACTCAGATAAGTCAATATGTAGAAAAAAAAAAAATCTTAAAAGAACATTTTGTTCCAAAAAAAAGAAGAGTTGAACTGAAAATTTATTCAAGTTTTAGCTTTCATATTGGTCAACCTTTTGTTTTCATCTTTCATACCAGCAGGGTGGTGGAAATCCCATTTCACAGATAGCACAAGCTGGCTGAGAGAAATCATTTTCTTCGTTTCATTTAATTTCTTGGGCAGAATGGGCTAAGGATATAGCCTTAAGGCACCCTAGGGTTCGATGTGCTAAGATGCCAAAGCACTAAATTGAACAGGAAATTCAGAATAAAAACAAATAGCAACAAAATCTATGTGAAAAGTGCAGACAGTAATTCTGGTACCTCAGAGGTACTCAGCACCATCTTCTTTCTCCTGACTGATAATAACATATATAGAATAAACACATCATCAACAGGGAGGTGAAGGCAGTTTCTGTTGTCAACTAGACGATGGCTAAAGATGATTGTGATACTCATTTCTTTATAGAAGGTGCTCACTCTACATATTCCTCTACATGACGTAATATTTCCCTGTCCTGGAGGATTTCTGTAAAGAGAGTATATAGGCAGGGCGGAGACTAACAGCCAATAGCTGAAGGCCCTACTCTTCTCTTTGCTCATCATGCTTGTCCAATGGGAACAGAAAATGCAAACATGAGAGTAATTTTTTTTTTACCCAGTTTTTACTCATATAATTTTTAACTTGTTTATCAGATATGAAAAAGAAGATAGAAAGTCTATGGCAATTAAGAATCCAGTGACTAAATTACTTCCCTTAAAATTCTGTGCCAAATTCACTTGCTGGAGTACAGTTGTGAGTACAGCAATACATAGAAGGTTTCACCAGATGTTGTGTTCAAGAAATAAAATCTCAAACCTGGAAATCAAACCGAATACTTGATGCTATTTTTAGTTTTGTTTTGTTTGGCAAGACAAGTTTGCTAGGAGGTGAGATCAGTTGTAGGGCTAAATCAGAAAGCAATCATCAAGAGGACATCAAGAAATTAAGGTGGCTTTACTAAAAAGAAGACAGAGTATAGCTAGCTTACTTGAAATCAGCTATGCATCACTGGGAAATTATCAGGGTCTCTTCTGGAAGATGTGCAATGGACTGGAAACAAATATGTCAGGACTGCAAGCCTCTGCACTGGTGTTTACGGGCTCTTCAGTAGCTCACATGGTCAAACATACGTTGACCTGGATAGCACTGATATGGAAGACTAGAATCTTGTTAGAAAATCTAGTAAATTCATGCCTGGGTTTTGTAGTTCCCATAGTAGGGAGCCTTAGATTGTTCTTGAAGATTGCTGAAAGAAGTTTAGACACAGTTCTTTTTTTTTTCTTTTTCTTTTTCTTTTTTGTTTTTTTAACCAGTGTTTTTTGCATAAACCGTTTTCCTGTGCTAAACCAACTCTTTCACATACAGTAGGGTTGCAGCCCCACAGCTATCCTATGTATTATCACTCAATGATACACTGTAATCTCAACTGAGATATTCCCAATTTCTTCATAAAAGTAATGCACAGGCATCTGTAAAGTAATTGAAACTGATTGATTTGACAGAGCAGGTGTTGCTATAATAGATGCCTAGATGATAATAATTGCTTAGCAAGGATATCCTTGTAGTCAGTCACAAGGTGAGCTCTCTCCTGGAGCTGTGTGTTGCCCTTGTGTCCCCTCCTGTGCTGCAGCACAGAAAGGGGTTTGCAGAAATGACTTGGGCTGCATGTGTAAGCGATTATTTTTTTGCAGTTTCCTGTCAGAGCTCCCACTTTGTCCTTCTGTACTAAACACATTAATACTACAGTGAAAATGCAGTGAGAACACAGGGGAAATCAGCTTTACCTCTGAATTCTCTTCTATAATACCATTATATTCTTTCTTGTAGTTTTCTCTAGTGCCTGCTTCTGTTGCTGTGTAGCTTTTAGGGAGAAATCTTTAGGACCACTACGTTTTTTTGCTTTGTGAGGAAGACTGACTTCACTGAAACACTTGTGTTATTCGAGCCTAGGAGAACAAAAGTAAAATGAAACCATGAGGTTCTCATCACCTTTTCTGCTTATTTTCTATGATGTGATCTGTCAGCACAGTTCAAGCAATAAACACTGATCTAGTTTTTCTTCCATGTGGAACTTATATTTCAACTGATAATGGAAGTGATTTCTCTGTTTCTCTCAGGTTTTCTTCCTTGATGTTTAATTATCCAGTGAGTTATATTTTACTTCCTTCACTGCATCTGCAGAAAAAAACATTAATCAGATAAAAGAGCCCCATGTACATTCACCAGAACATACGAGCCATTACAAAGGGGTGTTCATTGGCAGAAAGGACTGTAGAAAAACCAGTAAATAGGCAGTTGTATCTCACATAAAGAACTATTCCTTGAAGGAAAGTAAAAGAAAAACAAACAAACAAACAAACAAAAACCCAACCCAAACAAACAAACAAACAAAAACCATAAAACTGAAGCTCTGTCATGAGGTTGTAGAGCAGGAAAATGTATACTATTTATTTCCTCTTGAAAGGAAAATAAAGAAATAAAGAGAATGGCACAGTCCCTGCCACAGATCACTCATCTATGTTTATACGTGCTCCTTCTTACAGAAATTTCAAATATTGGTTTTTTTTGTCAGACTCATACAGGCAACAGCTATGAGCAGGCAAACTCATGGAGAGGCTACTTGCATGCTGATGTACTCTACAGATTTCCTTACACATTGTTTTTCACTTAGCACCCAGACTTGCCTTCTGGTGTACATGTACAAGTTTTCCTTCCCATAGAAACAACATCTACACAGAGTCTCTATATGCACTGATACTAAAATTAACATGTCTAGTAAAAAGAGTAAATGAATTTCCGTAATTTTCACTGAATTTTTCAGTGTAACGAATTCACATAAAAATGTCTGGCTGGGGCAGGCTCATGTAGTTCTGCTTACACCAGTTCATTACATTTGTCTCAGCCACAGGCAAAAGCTCATTTCTCCTACCTACCTGAACCAGAGAATGAATGAAGTCCTGGGTAACAGTGTTTTCTCCTTTGAAAACAAAGTTGTACTAGATTAAAAGACAGCTTTTAAATTCTATTGCACTTCTGTCATTCTTTTATTTCTTCTTTCTCTTTTCCTTTTTCTCTGTATTGTTGTATACAATGAATAGCATTTTCCCTTCCACAACATACTGCCTTCATGAAGAACGTCGCTTCCACACAGTTTTATGTCTTACGTCAGTTTTGCTCTTTTGCCATGCCATGCTATTTCAAGTAAATGGTTCCCATGAGTCTTTAATTTTTTTATTTTTTTTTAATTAATTCAAACCTTGTTAAACCCCAGTGAAAGGAGCAGAAACCATCATTGTCAGGCAGACAACTTATTCACAAAACAGTTGTTACTAAACAAGGAAGCACGAGCATATTTGTTCATCCAGAGGTCATCTGAGAGAACACCCATGAAGTGTTCACTGTTCAGAAGAAAAACACATTTCTGTTGGAAATTCTAAAGGTAACCAATTATAAAAATAGTGCATCTTTGGAATTCTGGGTGGAGATGGAAATTTGAGGTTGCCCACTGTGGAAGACCTATACTGTCTAGTACATGTAAACTAGCATAATATCTTGAATACCTTTTGAAATGACTATTTCTTTTCCAAAAGGTGATGAAATAATCACTGTTAAAATATCAGTTGATCAAAGAACAGAAGTTCTGTTTTGTAACAACTTTCTGTGGAATACAAATGACAGATAAATAAAATATAAATGTATTTTGTTCTACACTGGCATGCAAACAAAAAGCTTTTGGATATATTTTCGGTTACTTGGGTGGTGTGGAATTATCACTTTTCAAGCAGAAGCATAAATTCCTGCTTCACCATTGGGAGGGGAGGTGATCCCTGGAGCAGCGTCCAAAGTTTTTTCTGCCTGATCACCCAACACTTAGAATGCTGGAGAGCTGATCTCTTCATTTCTCCCCTCCCAGTATTATCTGTTTCAAAAGTCATGACTTTTACTGAAACATATGCTTGCATCAGAAACAGTGTTACCAGCAGGAACAGAGAGGTGATTTTCCCCCTGTACTAAGCACTGGTGAGGCTGCACCTCGAGTACTGTGTCCAGTTTTGGGCCCCTCACTGCAAGAAAGACATCGAGGCCCTGGAACGTGTTCAAAGAAGGGCAACAAAGCTGGTGAGGGGTCTGGAGCACAGGCCATATGAGGAGAGGCTGAAGGAGCTGGGAATGTTCAGCCTGGAGAAGAGGAGGCTCAGGGGAGACCTTATTGCTCTCTATGACTTCCTGAAGGGAGGTTGTGGTGAGCTGGGGGTCGGCCTCTTCTCTCGTGTCATTAGTGATAGGACTAGAGGGAATGGTTTCAAGATGCAGCAGGGGAGATTCAGGCTGGACATCAGGAAATATTACTTCTCAGAAAGGATGGTCAGGCACTGGAATGGACTGCCCAGGGAGGTGGTGGAGTCACCGACCCTGGGGGTGTTCAAGGAACGATTGGATGTTGTGTTGAGGGGCATAGTTTAGTGGGAGCTATTGGTGAATGGTTGGACTGGAATGATCTTGTAGGTCTTTTCCAACCTTGGTGGTTCTATGATTCTATGATTTTTAGTTTTGACATAATAGTATATATTTCGTTGAATTAAAATTTTACCAAACACATTTCAACTAACTCTAGGAAATACAGACATACTGGCCAACACTCTTAGGGTCTCAATTTTTTTCAGTGTTGAAAAGCATAAGATCTTGGCTGAAAGTAGAAAATGCACTTCCTATTTGGTATTCATAAATCTTTTCTCTGGAGTAGAATGCAGCACAGTTGTACAGTGATTCTGCAGTGACTTTGTTAAAATGGTTTTATAAGACAATAAGATAAATGGTGCAAAAAGGTTCAAAGTGAGACTTAAATTACTATGAAATATAGAGGTAGAAATGTAATTATGCTACCCAATGCTCAGCTCTGCATTTATGTAAGGATATGTGTGTTTACATGGATGACTACCAATAAGTACATTCAGTGATGAATGCTAGCTTCTGTATATACAACTGCTGCTCCAAAAATAATGATTCCTACTTCATTATGTTGGCCCACAATGTAAGAAATACGTGTTGTTGATATGGTAGTAAAGGCTGAACCTTCCCATCAATATTCTGTTATATTTCTTTGCTGTGTGAGTGATGGCAGCAGAGGGGCAGTCTGACAAAATGGTGTCTTACATGGAATTCCTCCAAAGAATGGATGTGAGCACAGTGAGGCAGTGGATGGTACATTTCAGCAGTGGTAACAGCAACAGTGACTCACTTCCACTGGTACAGATTTTTATGAGAATGGCATGCAGGGTCCTGTTCAGCACAGCTTAAATGCATAGCTAATGGCAGTGACTATATTGAAAAATAGGTTTTTTTAGTAGCTGAGAATTTGTGCTATCAAATAGTATTATTGTGCTTTTTGTATCTGTTGTAGTTTACATGGAAATAAATAGGAGGCAGTACCTTTGGAGTATCTCTCATGCATACAGAAGCTGGCATTCATCACTGAACGTTCTTATTGGTTGGTCACCCACATAAAAGTCATATGTAAGGAATAAATGCAGAGCTGAACGTTGGATTAGTTTGTAAGTCCTGTGTACCGATAAATAGGGAAATAATTAAATTAAAAATTATATTATCAAAATCATGAATTGAAGCTACAGTTTCTAGTCAAGTTAACGGTGGTGCAGACAACATTCCATAAGCAGATTTGGAAAGCAAAATCTGCTTCATTCACAAAGTTCTGTAAGAATGTAAGTAGGAAATATCTATTATTTCCCAATGCTTTATTCAAAATACTAATTTTCATGTTGAGATATCTGTAGATAGAATATCAAATATTCAGAACTTGTTCTAATGCTTTTTTTTATTTTTATAGTATGTTTCATCATGGTTGTGGATAAGCATCCATTGTTCCATTTCAGTAGAACTGGTTTAACACAGCTAACAGAAATCAGACAGCATTTGGCTGTCTTTGAACTGAACTGGGCCAGCAATATCCCTGAGATCTCCATAATGACAGTAAGTGCCAGCTGAAAAATTAGGGATCAGCCCAGTCTCTCTTCTGCGATTATCAGTGCCTGCCTTGCAATACTGTGCAGTCATCTTTGTCTGATGAGAAGGGTGTTTCAAAACCTGTAGCAGTGTAAGAACTCAATAGCCTGAAGCTGTTTCTGTATGGACGTGGATGTAGCAGGCCCTCAGTACTTAAGCACACAGACATGAGGATGAGAAACTTTCCAAAGTAAGGCCATAGACTTGGGTATGGGCCAAATGTAGAATGTAGTCCTGACCCACATGCTTCCCAAGAGGGTAAGTGGAGTGAGGAAATTATTCTACTTTACTTTATTGAACAGTGGAATACAGCACATTGCACCAGACACATGAGACCAGAAAACATATTGGAAGAATTATTTTTCCCCATTAGAAGCATGAATAATTACCAGTGAGTCACTCTTACAGTCGTCTCAGATTGTTGACATCACTTACTGCTAATTAGGTTAGGATGAAAAATGAGTTTGCAAAAACCTTAAAATAAAATTGCACTTGAGCATGTTTGCTGAGTTCTCAGCAATCTCATGGAAATATAAACAGTGAGGTGACATGGATTAAGCTCAAAGAGTGCCAGATCCTGGCCAAACCAGCATATGCTCTATGTTTGCTTGACAGATTAGCACACATGCTTATACAAAAAAAAAAAAAAAAAGCATATCAAATCCAAGCAAGCTATACTGAATCTAATTTGTCTTCACCAAGTAGTACTGTTGTCAGGGAAACTACCCAAAACCTGAACGAATACCTCTGCTAATCCAAGCCATCAGTTTTATTTCAGGTGAAGTTTAAGAAAAATATCAGATACACGTTGTCACAAATTAAATATTAAAAATAGCAATGGCATCAAGAAAAATTCTACTGAATTTTAGATATTTTTCTACAGTCCTAATTGAATTCAGTTATATTCCATGAAAAACATTCAGGCCTTGCCATACATCCTACAAACTGGCAGTAGATACCATGACATGTGAAAAGTGAACACAGCAGAACTGGTGTTTGGGATGCGGAGAGAAATGTTCCATATCTATGAAATCTAAGCTGAAGGAACCAATCATTTTAAGGAGAAAGGGGTTTTGTTTATTTGTTGTTTATTTTTGATGGTGATTTTGGTTGTTTGTTTGTTTTTGTTTGATTTTGGTTGATTTTGGTTGTTTGTTTGTTTATTTCACAAGTCACGTGCCTGGATGCTTCTCAGACAGGTAAGTAAAAAGTGTAGAACTGGATTTGTTCTGGAGTGACCAGTACTGCAATACTATCTCACAGCCCAGCACTTACAAATCTTTATAGATTATCGGGATTAATGGAAGGCTACATTCAAGACTGTCAGAGGTAACACAGCTTCTATTTGGGGCTGAGTATAGCTCAGTGGTGTAAATGATAGTTTGCTCCAAGCTCCAAAGATCCCTGTTTCAATCCATCGAGTGTCAATCAAGATGGTGATTATCAGTTGTCCTATTGCTGTCATTTACGTCAGGTTATTAGATAAACTCAAGGCTAGTTTCACTTATTAATTTTAGGTATCTTCACTTTGCAATTCATTAGTAATAAAATATATCTCATATTTAAACTATTAAATTACTTTTTTTTTTTTTTCTTATTTCATAGCTTTTATGAAATTCAGTCATCTTCAAATTCCTCTTTTATCTGTGGTGCAAGTTTCCCCTCATCTCCCAACTTAAACAATGCCATGGTAGAGAGTCCTGAATGGAGACATGCTACTATGCTACTTGTTCGTAAGTACAGATCCTATTTTTCCTGTCCTGTCATTCTGTTAAAGAATATATTTATTCAATATATTTTTTCAAAGACAGATGAAGCAGAAACATTCCCATGGAAAAGATTTATTTGTTTTTCTACAATGGAATATTATTTTGAAAGCTATGCTAGATCAGAAAAATGCTCAACTTTCTACATCTCAGGGTCCGTCATTTTTTCCATGCTTCTATCGCTAGCATATTTTCATGTTACATCCGGCCCTGGCAGCAGATTGCTTCCGGCACTGCAGGCCACTGAGTGACACCTTCCAGTTTCTTATTATGTGATCAGATGTCAGCTTGCTTGCAACTACCAGAAGTACAGTGCTTGTGTTATCATATGAACAATAGCGTTTACCAATGAGCACACTCTCGGGTACAGTAGTGTATATTCCAATACTCATAGAAAAGCCAACCTGTGCCAATGAGCATAACAAGTACCAATGAGAATAACAAGAACTGGAGTTATTTTCCAGAGCTTTAAGTATCATTTTAAATTCTCATTCTTGCATACAGCTAATGCTATTTCCGTAGAACAGTCCCATGCCTGCTGAATCCAGTCCAAAGTAATATACCACCCTCTTGTTTAAACAAGGTGGAATTTGTTTCTATTATTTCCTTCCTCCTTCTCTATCGTTTTACACCAGAATTTATTTCAAATGTCAATCACTGATTTGGCAGAAAAAATGAAAGTTATATGTGGCTTGGTCATTCTCTCTTTCAATATCATATTTTTTTAAAAAAGACCACATGTACATATGATCAGAAATTTTTTAATAGAGATGAAATAGGACTTCAAAGTGGAATTATAGCAGATGACATGGTCAGTGGAAACCACTCTAACCTGTATATCTTTTTACAGTGGTAACGCAGTAGGATAGGGAGAGATTTTATTTTAATGGAAAAAAGGAATGGAAAATAAATTTGAAAGTGCTTTTGGATATTTGTGTCTTGGTTTCCTGTTGGTGATGCCAGTTTTTGAGTAGAAACAAGCAACTTACCAATATTCAGAAATGTAATGAGAGGCTGTCTGCTCTTGCCATCATTCAGCAATTATTTGCTCTCAGTCCTCATTTACTTGCTAGTCTCTTACTTCATAAAGTTTATTATTCAACTGTATTCTCAGTACATTGATAAAAATTTATTTCTCAAAAAATTATAGTCATTGCTGATACTAGCACTACTCTTATGTAGGAAGCTAATGACCCTGAAACTCTACTGGCGAATGGCATTGTGTTGATCATCAATCCCTTTCTGGTAAAGCCAGCTGCTAAAGGTCACTTGAGTTCATATCACCAACTTTGCCAGAAGTGTATTAAAAACAGAAGTTCCTGTCTGCTGGCAATGATATAAGGGCAGTAATCTCCAGGTGGTGGGCAGTGAAAGGGAGCCAGAAGTGCTAAAGTCTTCAGCTGGCACCGGTCATTTGTGTGAAACTCCTGCATGTGGCTATGTGCAACCCTGAATGACTTCAGTGGAGTTACCTGGTTTTCACTGATACATCTCCAAATTGACTAACATTTTTAGTCATTTGATTAATATTGTAAAGTAATTAATTTTTTGTGGCTACAGTGACAGTGATAGTGAATAATGATTATAATAATTAGTCCTATCATAGTGGGACGATATCAACTGACAAAACTAGAAAATGTCCCAAGTTTATTTTGGATGAAGCATAAGAAGTCTTTGTTCTGAGATTTTCCGGTGCTTCCAGCTTCCACTTGACCTATTTTTCTCAGCTTGATCTCTCAACAAAAAAAATTACTGAAATTGAGACCTACTGATATTATAGAAGAGCCTAAATCACATCTCTTCATTGTCAGGCTGCTTCTGTCATATAATGATAACTTCTTTAACCAGGCAGGAAAGTTGCTGAATAAATATTTTCCATGTTATATCTAGCAGTTTCGGAGAAGTTTGTACATATTCAGTGTGCAATCTGTCTTGAACCATTCAGTAACAAGAAATCATGGATGGCTGTTATCTGTAATAGAAATATACAAAAAAAAAAAATAGAAATATCTAGAAATAGAAATATACAATTTTCAAAGAATTGTTGGACTTTCACAGTGCGTAAGGTTCATGGAATGTATATAAGTTTGCTTCTTCAAATCTGTATTGCAGAAATCAGAGATTTTTAACTTCCTTAACCATGTCCTAAGGAATTAAATGGACTTTAATTTAACTGGATACTTTGAAACATCAGTGTTGTTAAATATCACCTGTCCTCTGCCCTTGTAGAGCATCCAGTAAAACCAACAGACTATTATTTTTCCTGTATTTTTTTTTTTTTTCTGAATGTTTTAACAGAACATTCACTATCCTTTTTGTATGAATTTGCTGTTTTGGCTGCTAGGAGGCGACATAATTTTTTTCAGGACAATGATTTAAGTGAATTGTAAGAGAAGGAGATGGGACCCTAAACTAAATAGTTAAGATTGCTGCTGCTAAGAAGCTTCATAAAACAAACAGAAATTATAAACTTACTGGAGGAATCATATAGATGCAGTTCTGTGGCCTGAATTGGTCCAACCAAGTCCACATAATTTTCTTTTTTTCTGACCTGAAGTCAGGCATGCTTCTATTAGAAGCATGGTATAAGCATTGAGCTGAAAAAACTCCATGCATTCTCCATGCATTAAAAAGGGTCAAAATTTGTCACCTAAAAAAAGTTTTCAAACTGGCAGCATTATCTAAACTTGGTCCAGAAGTCTTGTGGAAGGTGGTAAGCCATGAGTTTAAAGCCATTATTTTCCTGTCAGACAAGGAACAGAAAACCAGTCACTCAACTGAACAAAAACTGGTCCCTATTGTAACAAACCCAGACTCAACACAGCACTCTCACATAAGGTATCAGGTTAGAATATGATGGAAGCAAACTAGAATTTCATAATACAGATTTGTTTTTTGATGATAAAAAAGCAAATAAAACCAAAAAGCTTGAAAATGAACTTAAGGCATTTTCATGAATCCTGTTTCATTCAGACATAATTTCTCCATGTCCTCCATTCCCCTAATCTACTGTAGAACAATGATTGTGTCCTGTAGCCTGTTTAGACATGGGATGGGTCATTGTCTTTAACATACTGGATATGGTACACAAAAATATTCTGAACAACTAAATGGGCTGAAGACATTGGTATGGAGGTAGAGGTAAGAATTTTCCTATAAGAATAGCCTTGCAGCCTCTATTAACATTCTTCCTCTTTCTCTTCCCACACCCTTGGCTTCCTCTGCAGCCAGCAAGGTTTCAGTGACCCAGAAGGACGTGGATATTTTCTACTGGAGTAGACCCAAAACTGTGAAATTAATGCAAGGGTATCAATCATGTAATCCAATAGAGATCAAATACCTTACAAATTTTTTTATTTTTATTTTTTTGAGTTTTCATTTTATTGAAAGAATATGTTTGTTAAATTTGCTAAATCACTCATTCCAATGTACAGTACTATGTTACAGTATTAAGGCCATCTGTATTTGTATATATTCTGTACAAAGGAATATCAAGTTCTCAGAGTTAAACTCTAATGTAAAAGCCAGAGTTTAGATCATATGAATAAATCATTATGTCTAGGCAACACTTTTGCTTTGAATTATCTGATCACACAATATTTTTTAAACAATACAAAAAAGTACATTGTTCAACATCTCCATATGAAAATGTACTGTTTTAAAAATTGTATTCCTTCCCTTCTTTTCATGTTTCATTTAATAGTTCTTAATACTCTAATTAACATTACATATCCCTTAATTAAGACCAATGTTTTCAAAATTGGATTACTAAAGTGACCAACTTAAGAAGACAGTACCTTATTTTCAGAGCTCTAAGCCGCTATAGCTCTCACTGGAATAATTTTCTCTATCTTGGTGCAATAGGCACTGAACTCCAAGATACATTTGTGTTAGATATCAATCCACTCAGTTACTTCCCATATGAGGCCTCATGGCAAATGAAGTTATACACAGTACTATTTTTTATTTTTTTTTCATCATTTAAGGTGAAATGTGTTTTACCTGAAGTTTCCTTTTAAGAGTTACTCAGAACTACTCCAACATGACAAAAATGTCTGTAACCCTACTTTGAGAAAGAAATTCTGTGACAGGTCTTATATTGGGACTACTTTTCAAGTTTGAATTAATGCCTAAGCCATTATGTTTGGGAAAATTTAAGGACTGCCTTTACAGAAATTAAAATAGTGCATTTCCTCAGGGAGATATTTAAATAGAAAAGTAGTGATGGAGTTTTTCTAACAAATCAGAGACATGGGATTAAAACCTAACTCTCATGCCAAGTTCTCCCTGTTTAATTCAGATGGACAGAGTCATGCTTTGTGCAACTCAGTGACTTTTTTATTTAAAATCTACAGTGGATATACATTTACCTTTACAGGCATTGTTTTATGGCAAGTTCCCAAATCCCAGTGGGTCAAGGACAAGAGTAGATCCTCATCTAAACTTGAGGATGAAAGGAACAAGGGATTTGTACATTTGCAGAACAATATAATATTACTCCAGAGAAAGTGCCATGCCTGTTGATGGCATCAGCTTTCTAAATCCTCTTACCTAAGTAAATGCGGTACATCTCAGTATGACAACAAAAAATAGAAGGAGCCCTAGTTCCTCATGTGTGATAACAGTTTCTGTATTTTTAATTAGACATACAAAATTAAAATAAATAAAGGCATATGTGTACAACGCAGAGAAAACCCAGGAAGTTCACAAACAAGTCTGAATCAAGTTAATTCTTCCATTTATTTGGTGAAAGTTGTGGTATTTCCTCTGTTTCTGGTTATTGCACACTTTAAATTTTTTTGTTTGTTTCAATAAAGCTTCAAACACTCGAATCAAGATGAATACTGAATAAAAGTATGGACTTTGGCCAAAGACTTTACTGTCTAAATACAAAAAAAAAATTGAGCTATTAAGAACAGAGAAGATGGAAATGCAATGAAACAATGGGACAAATATTAGTCAGCCCGGTAGACAATGCTGTAAGTGCTTGAGCTGCCAAGTTTTGTAGGTATTGGGACAAAACAGGAGGTAGTTGAAGTGATAAAACTATACTTTTGTGTCATAAATCTCTTTTAAAGCTGGTTTAATCAGCAAGGAAAAGACACTTTGGGAGCCAATGCAAAAAAAAAAAAAAAAAAAAACACAAAAAAACAACCAACCAAACAAAAAAACACAGTGAAAACTTAACTTCCCATTAATGCTTACATAGACATCATTGAAAATGTCTGTTGTTTTACTTTTCTGACTGGAAGAACTTGGTGCTACATATTATAGACTGAACTGTCCTACTTAACGATACGTGCAAAGAGATAATAAGACACAAACAAAATTGTTTCTATATAAGGTTTTGTAAAGTTTTCCGGTACATGTCAGCAGGTCTTTAAAGTTAAGTCGCATAGCTCCTTTCAGTGTCCAAAGGAAGAAACATCCCAGTGCCAGGGCAGAAATTACTCACTCAGATGTACATCTGACTTATCTCCACCCAAGTATTTCACTGCCTGGAGGCTTACCACAGATGTCCTTTTGTGTGTATATGTGTGTGGATATGTTGAATACTGTGCAGCCAATGCTCCCTTTCAGATACCAGAAGAAACTCTCTGCCAGTAAGGAGCACATGAAGGAAAGTGAAGCTGTGGTAAATGGCAAATCCAAAAGTGACAATCAACCTGCGTGAAGATTATTGGAACCAAAGTAAATGTTATTATGTAGGTTGGATTTTCAGTGAACACTGGAATCTCATTTATAACTATTGATGCATTACCGTGTAAGAACAGAATTCAATTACATAAGATGTATATAGAAATAATCTACAAAAAAATGTTCAGAAATATTTTAATTATTATTTTTAATTATTTAACCCAGTCACTCCAGGAATCACTGAATCTCAGAGATATGTTAAGTCACGTTATAGCTCACGATTTTCTTTTCCACATTCATTAGTTTTATTTAAATAAGAGATTTTGTAAAAATGTACTACTTTTTAATCTTAGCAGTGGAACTTTTTTTTTTTTTTTTTTTTAATGGGGATAAGTTGCTAGATTTTTTTCTTGACTGATTTGACTGTATTTCTTCAAAATTTCTCTTTAAGAAAAATAAACAGCAACGTGTTAGAAACAGTAGTTCTATCTCGTGTCGGCAGTCCTCCTTCTTGCCTTTTGTACTCCAGTGTTTTTAGTGCGCCACTGCTTCTAGGATAAAAATGAAAGGCATTCTGATATCTGCTTCTTAATTCTCAGTTGGGGCTTGAATTAAGGGAGTTTACTGTAGAATTTAAGTACAAGCTCTGCACAGTCATGGATTTTGCTCCATATGGTTTAACATGATACACATTCTCTTGAAAGTTTTAAAAGATGTAACTGAAAAACCTGTTTTTTTGTTGTTCTTTTTTTTTGTTTTGCTTCATTGTGGGTACGTATGTGTATGTGTGTGTGTGGATGAAGCTGCTTTATTTATTTACTTATTTACTTCTGTAAGACTTGGTTTGCCACAGTTAACCAGAATTCTCACTTTAATAACTCATGCTATGCTAACATGTCTCTTCATATGAAGAACCATTTCATAATAATCTTTTTTTTTTTTAGATTTTGAAACTAAAACAGAAGAGTTGAATAAAAAAAATAAACAAAAGCAATAGCTGAAGATTAAATGTATTCAAAAGAAAAATGATCATTTTCTAGTCAGTGTGCTAGTTTTAAAGACTGCTTAAGAAACTGATGCAATTACATCAGAAGTAGGAAATGGGATGACACCCATATATACAGTCAGGAAGAAAGCATTGATTTTTTCCAATTTCACATGTGCTCCACTGACTTCCGTGCAGGGATCATGCTTTGAAAATATACTGAGGGAATCTTTTCTTTTTGTCACGCTGATCCTAGTGGCTCACATTAAGTAGTGTAAGAAATCATGTCTCAAGTCTCCTGGTACCAAAGGTTCTCCTTTCTAGTAACAGTTGCTAGAGCTACCAGGATAAACAGGAGAGAAATTCTTACCTTGCCAGCTTCTCAAAAAATCAAGATACTCACATATATAAAAATTTAAAAATGTGTTTCAAAATTAGAATTAAAAAAAAAAAAAAAAAGAAAGAAAAGGAAAATAGAGCCATCCTAATTGCAAAGGATATTAGATTGGATACATTTTCCATCCTTTCTTTTTCATAGGAATGAAATCACATTTTGGATACATATCGGTTTGACAGAATGTACAGTGCATTTTTACATTTTTTTCATAGCTGTTGTTTGTATTGGCTGATGATTTTCCATCTCTTTATTACAGATTCTTCACATCATGTTGTAATTTTGGGTAGAAATGCCAAATGTTGTAGAACTAGCATAGTGATGAGAGTTACTGTGATGCAATCAGGTTTTGGCAGGGTATTACAGTTCCTATATTCCTGTCTAATTCTCCTGATGCAAATTCCAGGGGCAAACTGGACAGCAGTCCAGACATAACCAGGCAATGAAAGAGATTTTTGAATTTAAGGACTACTTTTTCATTCACAGAAATCAGTGAATCTTCTGGAAGAGACACTGCCTCATTAATTTGATTCAAGACTGAACACTCAGATGTAAAATTTCTTACCCTAGATGTCTGTATTCTTCAGTTTACTGCCAGTTGTAGGTACTGTATACCTCTTTACAAAGAGCATAAAGCATAAAGCCTACTCTAGAGACATATTTCATTTTTCTAATGTTCAATACTTGAACACTTGAATATTCTTTTTACTTGTTTTCGTGGAAATATTCAGAGATCAGGAAATGGTATTTCTCCAAATGTCAAAAGTTTAGAGTTGGGACATATAACTCTTCCATTAAAATCTCAATGATCAAGGGAAAAAGAAATACAATCTTAAAATACTAAAAAGAAAAAAAGCCTCACCATTAGTTTTAGGCTCCATCTTAGCCTGGGAAGCCTGCAGTTTTACAGTCCTAGTCTCACATTTTTTTAGAAGCGTGAAAATCTCTGTATGAGTAGATTTTGCAGGCCCTCACCCTCCTCCCAGAACAGGCATTCGGTGCCGGCCCTCTTCCTCCGTCTGGGAAGGCTGTCACACCTCTATGATCTCATACTAACTTCTCATTATTTCCTCCTCCATGCCTTGTGGCTAGGTTAATATTGAGAACTGCAGCCAAGAGCCTCTCACTTTCTAAGTATTGTTTCAAACAATTGTTCCAAATTCCATATGCTCACTTAATATTCACAAAGTGAATAGTGTCACTAGGTTCATTTTAGTTTCTCAAGCAGTTAGAAAAGATGGTTTCAAGAGGAAACCAACATTGTGTACTAATTCTATCTTATCTGCCCATTTCCAGCCATACTGAGATCCTAAGGATGATGTTTTTCATCATTCTATATTTTCCAGCAAATAAAGAAAATCTGAATGTGTTTTCATAATTGTGTTTGTGCATTCAACAAAGATGTCAGTTCCTATGCTACTGTACTACTATTTTACTAGTTAAACTATAAAGCAAGAAGGTTCTAGTTACTTGCTGGAGCTCAAAAATGTCTGAGTACAAAATGAAACTGTTTTCAGTGTAGGAAAAATAGTAATTTATGCCACTGTAACTTTTTTCCAGTAATAACTTAAGGTAGGTGTAGTAACTTGTATTCTGTTTTCCTTTAGTTTGTGTTAATTTTCTATTTAAAAATATCTGTTTGGAAACAACTTGAATAAACAAGTTGATCAGCCAGAAGGGTTTCAGTGTTCCTGCTGACACTGGCACAGGGAGGGAAAATGATGGAAAAACTAAATAAAGCTTAACTCTTACTAAAGGAGCACAAAGTAATAGAAGTCTTCTCCAGTGCAGTGTTTTTTACACAGGCAGAAGTGGAAAGGATAGTATGATCGTCAGTACATGATATGGAAAGCAGTAATATCACGTATTAGTCATTGTCTTTAGACGGAAAAAGGTCAGTTAAGAATTTGTGTCAATGAAAGTTTTTTCTACCCTTTTACTATTTGTCCTTAGATCTCACAGGACTTTGAAACCATCATTCTAAAGCATGTTGTGGTCACATGACATGCTCCATGTCCTGGACTAGAAAACAAGTTAATAAAATCCATTTCTCATGCTTTTTTACAAGGGAGTATGTACATGAGAAAGCTAAAATCATAGCTAAGTTTTTTGTTTGTTTGTTTGTGGCAAAGTAAATGGTTTCACTCCTGAAAGAACTGACAGAAACAATCTTATTCCATTTTACAACAGCTTGAACAATCCTAGCTATCCCCACTGTTGAGTTTGTGTGCTTGTATTCTGGGATATTCATTTCAGCTTGGTCTTCCTATCTTTCTAGCTTCTGATCTGGTTTCTAGTCTTTCCATTGCAAAAAAAAAAAAAACTAGGTCTTGAACTGGACATAATCATTAGGGAAAAATCTTTGCTCATTCTAGCAGTTATCATTAAGCTGTCAGCTCTTTGAAAAAATACGTAGCATCATGTTTAAACTTTCCCCCATGCTCTTCTCTGTGCCTTCATCAGAATATAAGGATAGACAGTCTTCTTTCACAGGAAATGAAATTAAAATGACCTGTTTTCACAGTTATTAAGCAAAGGATACACCTCAACTGAAAAATCTATCATTGTTCTTGATGAATTGTTTTACAATTTCAAGGTACTCATTCTTTCATAAACAGTGTGTTCATTTTTCAGCCTGTTTTCCTAGGAAAATGTTTTGTCTATGTTCTTGTGTTTATATGCATAGCCATATACATTTTAAATCTGTAATAAGTCTGAAGTTGACAGAATGATATAGGTTTTAAAGACAGTAAGGCTTTGAGTCAGTTTTCCACGCATGGATACATTTCAGATATCTACATGCCTCTAGTAGATATGACACAAAATGTAGAAGGGACTTGTATTTTTCTACTGATACAGCTAGCATACAGCTAGTAGGGACTAGCTAATTGTATAGCCTTAATATAGTACAGTCAATGAACAAATCAATTGCTAATTCACTTTAACACATCCTAGCGTGTTGCTCATAGCACTAATAGTTCACTTGGTGTTCTCAAATGTGAAAGTCTAAAACATATTTAGTCTTCATTAATATATCTTTCCATGTCACTACAGCAGCAGAATCCAACTTGTTATTTGAGTCTCAGCGTTTTCTTCATTTCTAGCCTTAATTGTTATAGAGAATAGATGGACTGTGTGACCTCCCCACATCTTGTCCAGATGCTTTTTTCTGTAACTTCACTTCATCTGCTAAGATCATCACAGTTCTATATTTTATTCATCACTTACTGATTTAAATATATTTGAATAAATGATATTTAGTATGTTTTCCTGTCTTATTCTGCCTTCACTTTCCATCTTCATAACTACTTTGAGACCACTGGAGTAATCATAAACTATCTATCACTTTGCCTCCCTTCACCAAAATGCCTCTCCTTAGTGTATGCCAGAGGTTGAAAAAATTGCATCCTGGCTATAAGAAATGATTTCCATTCTTTATGACTTCAGAATGAGGGATAGACTAAGAATATGCATAATGAGAATTCAGTCTATGCTATTTGCTTCAGCCTTTCAAGCATTTTTGAATGTTTTTAACATGCACTCAGCTAGTGCATTGTCTAACAAATTTAAGGTTTGTAAAACACATTTATATTTCTCTCCTTAAGTCCCGAAATTTGTCCAGGTTAAACTTTGGTTCAAAGAGTGGTGCTTAGCTGAAGGTTGACTGGGAGGTAGTGTTACACAATTTGCAGCTTGATTCTGTGACCAAGATTGAGGAAAATCACATTTAAATTCTAGTTGAGATAATCCAGCAAAACAACGGGACAGTGTTTCAACCAGCTTCCTGTTTCAATTTCCTGGATATAGGTGATTCATTTCTGTAAAGAAAAAGTTTCAAGTGAAAAGGAAAAAAAAAAAAAAAAGGGGGGACTTTCAAGATCTGCATTTCTGCCAGATGTTTTATGGGGCAGTGAAATAAACGTAATTTAAACCTTTCCCACACAGTGTTACTGAGAAGCATCTTGGTTTTTTGTGTCTTTTTATTTCTTATTTATTTTATTTTTGTGTTTCAGCTTAAAATGTAAGCCAACAAATGTATGAATCTCCTTATCTATTCCGTACATAAGCTCCTGAATTTGTAGTTCCCTCACTGAGTGACTAAAATAATTCAAATGGGATTCTCTTTCTTTGTGCTGGTTGTTCTTAAAATATTTGATGCTTGCTGGTATTTACTTGTTAGTATCTTTCAGATTTCTCAGAAACATGTCTGGTTTTACCCAGGTTTTACATCCATTTTTTTTTGTTTTTGTTTTTAGGGTAGATAATAAAGAATACTCCCCCTTAACAATTTCCTCCAGTTTTCTACTATTCCCATACCAAAGGTGATAACCCACATTTTCTGTGCTCACATTTTCATGCTCACTGGTCATTCAGGTTTGGAGTTGAAGGTAAAAAATCTGGTAAAACTTCACATCTGATGAAGGGGAGGCTTGCTCATAGTTCCATCTATCCTGATCTGCACTTCAGTGGCATCTTTTAAGATGTACTACTTTCCAAATCTAGACTCTTTATTACTTACTTCTTAGCCTTTAGTATTTCTTTATGCAAAACATGTTTATAGTTGGTAAAAACAGTATTAAGTAAATTGAAAAATATCATTAAGTACAGAGAAGTTATCCTTGTCCACATCAAATACCAGAACTACATACACTTGAAGCGATGATATGAACTGTGTACCTCAAAGCTCAGTTAATGTAAAGTGCACAGAAGTAATGTTAAAAAAAGTAAAAAGTTTGTCTTTCATTTTTTTTTTTTTTTCCCTCTGGAATGTGGATTGTAAAATATTTTTAGACTGTATGTTAGATGAGTAGGTCACAGAGATCTTTGCCTAAGGTCAAACTAACAGAGAAGGAAGTGAGAAGCTTCTGGATATAGCACAAGAAAACTGATGCACAGAACAAATAACATCGTGAAGAATTAAAAAATTTACTTACCATGTCATAAAGAATAGATGGTTTGCACAGGTTGTTAAGGGAGACAGCTTTTTCTCTATGTGAGAACTGGGGAATTTACAGGGAATTTTCAAGGAGCTATTTATTAGAGAATATCAGGGCCATTTCAGGGACTGGATGTGGAGGAAGTATCAGAAATAAACCAAACAGAACCAAACAGTTATAGGAGAATTAGGACAACAGGGAAAAAGTGATTGGGGAAGTTTTTGAATTAGGAGAGGAATGACAATGTCAAAGGGAAGAATCTGAGAGAGGAGAGAAAAACAAATTTAAGAGTATCAAATCAAATCATTGGGGCTGTTTAGGGGTCCATATCAGGCAACCTTGCATTTTGGAGCAGTGATAAATGTGCTATTTCTGCTGTCCTCTCTTCCAAAATGCTTTTGCAGTCAGAAGGGAACTGGCATCGTTACTACACTGGTGAAGGAAAGCACCAGCAACTTTCTTCCTGACATCAGTGGAAGGTGTTACCTAGCACCTTCACCTATCCTCTTTTAAAACCATGTACTTTCTCCAAACTTCATGACCAGTAACTTCTGAAATGGTGCTTAACGTTCAGTTAGCAGCAGTGGATAGTTGTGCTATCAAAATGAAGCAATTTGATGGTGAAGTATAACCATTTAAATGTTCAAGAAGCCATTCCTTACGAGTGTACTTTTTAACGTGGGAAATGTCTGAAAATGCTGACATGAAATTTAAACCTGCCAGAAAACAGCATGTGAGATCTTTTTATCGTTTTATATTTCCTGTTGTAAACAATGTAATGACTTAGAGGAAGGCTACGAGGGCTAATGAATATATAGTGGGGCTTTGCATAGGATACCAAAGCTGATAAAACCCTCATACCCTTACCTCTACCACTGCAACTCAGGGCCATAAAAAGTATTTAATCTGGTTCAATTGCCATAAGCTAAAGACTTGGAAGTAATCAGTGAAAGGCATACTTCTGCTGTCTGCCTTTCAGAACTGCACCTGGAAACGTCAGGCTATTCAGGGATACTCGTTGCATTAGTCAGTGGAAATGTAGAGTATTCAGTGGTTCTTCACGCCTCAATGATGTGTGATCGCTCACCCCACAGCAGTTAATGGCTGACATACTCACAGACTGAAATGTTGTTGTGAATAATAGAACTGAAGTAATTATGGATTTGTCAACTTTCAGCAATCAGTGGGAAAACATACACACAATATTAATTATAATCATAGAACCGCAGAATTGTAGGGGTTGGAAGGGACTTCTAGAGATCATCAAGTCTAATCCCCCTGCAAAGCAGGCTCCCTGCAGCAGGCTGCACAGGTAGGCATCCCAGTGCCTATTCATATCTTGAATATCTCCAGAGAAGGAGAATCCACAACCTCCCTGGGCAGCCTGTTCCAGTACGCAGTCACCATCACTGTGAAGAAGTTCTTTTGCATATTGGTGTAGAACTTCTTATGTTACGGTTTATGGCCATTTCCGCTTGTCCTGTCCCTGCAGACCATTGAAAAGAGTTTGGCCATGTCCCTTTGCCACCCATAATGTAATGTGGGAATACAAGAAAAACTATTCAGAACAGCAGCTGTGGAGCAAGATAAACAGCAATATAATAATGTTCTTCTTCCCTGTAGGAAAGGTGGATCTCTGACATTTTTTCCGCGCTTCTGTATTAACATGTATAGAGCACTGTGTTTTCTGTATTAACCCACAGTGACCAAGTTTTATCAGTCTCGTGTGCCAAAAATTCCCTGGACAATTCCCTGGAGCTCACAGGGATCTGTCTGAAGCATTTTCTTTCTGGAGCAGCAAGTTAGCATTTCCCTAGGCTCATCCAAAGTCAGGTATACATATCCACACAACTTTGTTCCAAAGCAATTGACTCTGTAAACTGATTTTTCTTGATTGAAGTTCTGAGAAAGCTGATGGGGAAAAAGCTGAGAAAGATACCTCAGCTTCTTTCAGGTTAACCTGTATGTTTCCTATGAAGAAATACTGTTTATTTTTCACAAGGGAAGCTTTTCTTCAAAATACAAGTAGATTTATCTTTCCACCAAGCATATTGCCTGTGCACTTGCAGTGCTTATTCTGAAGATTCAGCCCTGAAGACAACAGCAGGACTGAATTCTTGAACCATTGTCTTCTTCTCTCTTCCATTATTTTTTTTCTTATTACAATGAATGGATTATTAATTTTGATATATTGTTTTATGATTTGTTTGCATAATTTCAAACACAGACTTTCTTCTGACAAAATACTAGCTTTCATTTTCTTTAAAACCATCTTTTTGTCATTAGTAATTGCTAAAATAGACATGTTTCTCCAAAAGTAAGGCCTTCTAATTATTTCCATGGAAATGACAAGAGATACAAAGAGTGCAATAACACTATTTGATAGAACAGATTCTCAGCTACAAACCACTATTTTTCAACACAGTCACCACCATTAGCTATGCATTTTTCTCAGTGATATACAAGAGGCTGCATGCTGTACTCATGAAAACCTGCGCCAGTGGAGGTGATTGACTGTCTTACAGCTGCTATGAATGTTGTGGTGTTATTGCTAGGAAAATTCTGCTCACAGTCCAACTTTTATTGGTCTGAACTGATGCAAGTCAGAAGGCATCAAACACAAACCATACAATGGGGCTGGTAGGACAGTCCAGCCAAGATTGGCAATGTGATCTACAGTCTCCAAACCAGTATGGGATGCAGTTTTTTTTCTGTCTGGAGGACTTCAGCTTCACACCTTTGCTTCATACACACTTCCATGTCAGACAACAATCTGTCAGACTGCTCCTCTGTTGCCATCTGTTGCACAGCAACAAAACATAGCCAAATATTGGTGGGAAGATTCAACCTCTACTTCCATACCATCAATATCCTAAAAAAATAGGAATCATAGCTTTTAGAGCAGCTTTGTACATGTCTGTTTTGCTGAACTCTTTCTCCAGTTCATGCTATTCTAAAAATAATTCACAAATTCATTACTTGGATCATTTAAAATTGAAGTTGGATATAAGAAGAACTGAAAATATTCTGCAAGAATTGAGTTCCTATCTGGTTCTGAAAGAAGGAATACAATTTGACAGATGAAGAAGTTTCAGCACATAAAGAAGCATTTACAAGGGACAGCTGCATGCTATGCAACTGCACGTTGACATTGCTGGTTGTGGAGCTATTAACATGAAAAACATAACCAGCCTTTCAATTCTTTTGTAGATAATGCCTTGGGCATAATCATCTATGAGAAATAGTGCTCTCAGCACTGTTTGTGAGAGGTGTTTCATGTTGCTGCAGTTTGTATGTTGTATTAGGTATAGGTACAAATATGCTTTCACCAGTTGTGACCTAAGGCTGGATTCAGAAATGCAGTATTCATGTTCCATCTGACGCTGCAGGAGCACAGAGAGACACTGGGCAGGTTGCATTAGCTAGGTAAATGGAGTGGGAGTAGCATCATCCTACCTCTCTCGAACCTTGGAAGAGTGTGCCGCTCTAATCGGACAGTTATACAGTAAATAGGTAAACAGTGGTTATACAGATGTTTCATACAAAAGATTATTGTGATAGAAAGATAATCTATGATAAATGGAAAATGCTCACTGATGTTGAATGCTCACAGTAACTCCACACAGGTACAATCTCCAGAGAAAGAGACCCTGCCTTAGTGGTAGTCAGCCCTTAAGTGTGATCTGCTACCTTCTGGTAGCACAGCTGAATTACCTTCACCTATGCTACTGCAGTTGACTCATTGCTTGCTTCAGGTGGTCAACCAGAGATTCAGGCTGTGATCAACAGTTTCCCATGCAAAGAGTAAGAATAATGATTAGTTATTTTGGGAATTACCAAGGACAGATAATCAACATAGGAACACAGTGGTACATTCTGGGATCAGTATATTCCAACTTTCCTAATTACAACACCTGTTTTGGAGTCATAATCTTAAACGTACTATTTCTTCCTCCAGGATCTCAGCCAGACTTAGAAACTACTTTCAATCCACACTGAAGATTAAGTTGGTCTTTTTATGTTTATACAATTTACTGTGGGGCAATAATTGCAACTTGAACAACTCACTGATGATATCCATTGCTGTTTGACTGGAACTTAGTTATAAAAAAATAAAATAAAATACATATTTATATAGTAAAAATGCTACAATTCTAACTATTGCTTTGCACAGGCCTTGGAGAATTTGTTTATGATACTCACAGATACTTTGACTCTTCAGGCATTTATGTCTATCTCTGAATATAGTGTCAACATCTATTCCTCATTTTAAGGTGCGTGTACAATGATAAAACCTCTGTGAAAAATTTGTAGTATTACATTTTCTGTCTTTCTTTTTTGTCTTAAAATTGTGAACTGTAGCATTATTTATCTTAATCAGAGTGCACTGATTTTCATTTTCTTGGCAGGAAGGCAAAAAACAGATGTGTTTGATGATAGGGTAAACTTCTGCCCAGGGTGCAGTTGCTGTTTGATTACTAGCATCTTGGAATAACATACTCATGCTGGCATGAAGAATAATCTTTGATTACTCTTATTGAGGTACAATGTAAGATATTTTGCTAAGTATGAATATTTTGTGGAATGGTTGTGGTATATATTAAAATTCACATTTTAAAGTAAGCAATTATTTCTAGCATAGGTACTTCAGTGTAGCAAAGTGTGCTTTGCACTAGGAATCTTCAAGTTCCTCACTGCAGCATTTGTGAGGGAATGGTAACTGCAAGCAGCAAGCATAGCCAAAAGAATCTCCTGAAACAAGGTGCTGTAAATGCAATAAGAAAGGCCTGGATTTATGAGTCAGGATAAAGGAACTTTTTCCCCTCCATTAATATCACTTAAGTCTGTTATACAGCTTACTTCTCAGTCTATCAGATAAGATCTGTACTTTGTACATACTCAGATGCCTATTGATTTCAAGAGGAACAGTGTCTGCTCACTCAGGAGAAACTTCAGAAAACATGCTGAATTATTATCCTCTTCCTCCTTCCCTCTCACAGACATTGTCTTCCCCCTACACCAAGATACACAACATTTCCTGTCATTTATCTTCCTAATTTCTTTTTTCACTCATCTACCCCCACCTAATATTCCTTCTACATACCCATAAACATATATATATTTATTTATTTGAACACATATAAATTCTACAGTGTATTGGCTCCTCTCCAAACAGCTGACAGGACGCTCACAAAAAGCCCCACTTCTTAAAATATATATTTTCTTTCTGTGGTAATTGGGCTCGAGAGAAATGAAAAAGCTTAGAACTGAATATAAAACAATATAAGTGATATAAATGTGAATTCCTAAGGTGATGGTTGAATGGAAGTATGTATACCAAAATTAAATTTCAATTTATCATGGAGAAACCTCTATGGAGCAATGTACTTACAAAAAGCAATGCAAAACAAAACAAAACAAAACAAAAAAAAAAAAAAAAAGGAAAGAAAGAAAGCTCAGTTTTTAACAAGATATTTAAAACTCTTCAAGGGAAAGTCTAAATCTTTTTCTCTTAAATAAATAATGCAATATGACAAGGGCACCTGAAAGCTGAAATAGAACTGTAGCCAAGCAGAAAATGCATCCTTCACCATGAAAGATATCCACCCACAGACGGTAGTAGTAACAACCAATAAAATAAATATGGAACTCCTAAAATACACAATTTCGGTCACAATTAAACATAAAAATTGAAACAGCATTGCCTGCAGCATGGTGGAGAATTTTCATTCCCTTTTAACATATTTGCTATAGAGCTCCCACACACTAATTAAATGCAGTGTCTTTGTTGTTATTTTCCACATTGGAGGAGATAATTTTTCCATGGGCTTGGAAAAGAGGCTAAGTTCATGTCCTTTAGTTCGGCAGTGAAAAGCACGAACACTGTACCAGCTACCTCTTCTCTGCCACAGTATCCTGTCATTTTGCATACATCTTTATATTTTTACCTGGCAACAGGAAGGATGTGATAATGAGAACGTAAGGACATATCTGGACAATTTCAGAGTAGTGTGAATGTAAGGAGCAAGAACTACTGCCCTGAGTTCTTGAACACTAAGCATTATCAAAGCCCTCTCTGCTTTGACCACCAAACTGAAGTCACTCCTGCCTGGTCCCAGAACAACCAGCTGTAGCTCCATTTTATAGAGCAGGCATATTAAAGTGCACTTTTCTTCTTATCATCGTAATCTTAGTCATAAGGAAAATAAAAGCAATCGTGAGGACGTTTCATGCTTTTGTATACTTACTTGAATTAATCTCTCCAGGGGGAGATTCAGGCTGGACTTTAGGAAATACTAGTTCTTTGAAATAGCTGTCAAGCACTGGAATGGGCTGCTCAGAGAGGTGGGGGAGTCATCAAACCTGGAGGCGTTTAAGGAATGTTCAGATGTTGTGTTGAAGGACATGGAATCATAGAATCATAGAGTGACCTGGATTGAAAAGGACCACGAGGATCACCGAGTCTCTTTGTGCAGGGTCGCCAGCCACCAGATCAGGCTGCCCAGAGCCACATCCAGCCTGGTCTTGAATGCCTCCAGGGATGGGGCATCCACAACCTCCTTGGGTAACCTGTTACAGTGTGTCACCACCTTCTGTGTGAAAAACTTCCTCCTCATATCTAAACTAAACCTCCCCTGTCTCAATTTAAGACCATTCCCCCTTGTCCTATCACTATCCACCCTCATAAACAGATGTTCCCTCTCCTGTTTATATGCTCCCTTCAAGTATTAGAAGGCCACAATGAGGTCTCACCGGAGCCTTCTCTTCTCCAAACTAAACAAGCCCAGTTCCCTCAACCTTTCTTCATGGGAGAGGTGCTCCAGCCCTCTGATCATCTTAGTGGCCCTCCTGTGGACCCATTCCATGAGCCTCATGTCCTTCCCATACTGGGGGCCCCAGGCCTGGACGCAGTACTGCACATGGGGCTTCACAAGAGCTGAGTAGACGGGGACAATCACCTCCCTCTCCCTGCTGGCCACCCGTTTGTTAATGCAGCCCAGAACACAGTTGACCTTCCGGGCTGCAGGCACACACTGTTCGCTCATGTCCAGCTTCTCTTTCACCAGGAACCCCAAGTCCTTCTCTGCAGCGCTGCTCTCAAGGAGATCTTCCCCTACTTTGTATAAATACCTGGAAACATGGTTTAGTGACATGGTTTAGCGAGAACTATTGGTGATAAGTGAACAGTTGGACTGGATGATCTTGTAGGTCTTTTCCAACCTTGGTAATTCTATGATTCTATGAATTAATAGCTTTTACGGAAACTAATAAAATGTAGATGTCTGTTAAGGTGAAATATGTGACAACGTATTTTTTACCATAATTTCTATGCATGAAAAGGGAAACTACAGGAAAATTTGCAGTTTTTTTCAGCTTGGAAATCCATGTCCAAGGCCTTGCACAAATGCAGGTAGATGACATCAGTCACCCTTCCCTTATCCACCAGTGCTGTCATTCCATCATAGAAGACCACCAAATTGGTTAGGCACAGTCTGTCCTTGGTGAAGTCACACTCCAGATCACCTTCTTGTCTCATATATGCCTTAATATGTCTTCCCTTCAGGAGGATCTGTTTAATGACATTTCCAGGTACAGGCATGAGGATCATTGACTTGTAGTTCCCTAGTTGTCTTTCTCCCTTTCTTGAAGATAAGTGATGTTTTCTTCCTTTTTCCAGTCACTGGAGACTTTACCTGGCAGCCATGGATTTTCAAATACTGTGGCTTGACAATCACATCAGCAAGTTCATTCAGGACTCTGGGATGCATGTCATCCAGCCACATAGGCTTATTTGCTTTCAGTTTCATGAGGCTCTCTCTGATGTTCTGCTCTTACAGTGAGAGGGATATTGCATTCTCATTTCTCGCCTAGAGGTTCAGAGACTTGAGAGACACAGGAAAGCCAACTGCCAGTGAAGACGGAGGCAAAGAACTGGTTGAGTACCTCAGCCTCATATGTTTGCTGTTGCCATTTCTCCCTTTTCATTTATCAGAGGTCATACATTCTCCTTTGCCAGTATCTTCTGACCAAAATGACTATTGAATCTCTTGTTATCCTTCACATCTTTTCTTGTTATTTTTCACATTCTGAAGTATGACCTTTGTATTTATATTGCGGTTGCATACAGTCCTGATGGATTACATGGTTTAGAAAAGGAAGATGAGGATGAATTTTGCAGTCTAGGTTATAGGAAAAAAATTAGTTCTTCAGAGTAATCACTGTACTTAAAGAATTTTCCACTTGAATACAATAGTTATGATTCATGTAACACATACTCAAGCATTAGCCATGTGAACAGTTTAAACAAGAAATATGCAAACAGAACATTTGTGTTCTAAACTGTCTTTTTGAAATGATTCTGAGTATTATATTCCTTCTTGATATTACTTGCTTTTAAAGATATTCAACAGAAATCTTTGCTTCTCTGAAGGGGAAACTTTGCACTGAAGAGATTCAGTATCAACAAGTCAGCAAAGATGTGATCTCGTGACAGAAATCACAGTGGCACTTCTGTGGGTACCACTGCTGAACATGTCATTTCACAAGGTGAAAATATTGCTTACACAGCTTGAAAGGTTCTATTAAAAAAAATAAAAAAAAAACACCAACAAAAAAACACCACAGCATTTGTTTTCTGAGAGTAAAGAGAGTTTATTTCAATATCATTTGCTGTAAAAAGTTGTCTATCTTGAAACAGATTTGGAAGTGCCTCCTTTGTTATTTATAGCTCAATTGCTTCCACCTCTGCAAACATACTTCTCAGATGAATAGCGCAAGGAGGGGAAATGCAAGCAAGATTCTTTATAGTCTTAAATTAAAAAATGCCAGTCCCAAACCACTAAGATTTGTGAGTAAATTGTCTTTAATTTGAGAAAGCAGATGCTGTGTGGTAAAACATATGGCGGACCTTACACAAGAATGGGAAATTCTTTGGTTGTATTGTTTTGTGTCAGAATACAAACAATCTTCATATATGTGGATATTTTGCTGTATATGTGGTAAGAAATTTACATTAAAAGATTTCCCCCACCCTCAAAATGAAAGTACATTAAAGAAAATAAACTTAAAAAGTGTATGGATTATATCATATTCAAATATTGATTGTGTTATTTTGTAAAATGCAATGATTATTTCCTTTTTTAATTAAAAAAAAAGGAAGGGAAGGGAAGGGAAGGGAAGGGAAGGGAAGGGAAGGGAAGGGAAGGGAAGGGAAGGGAAGGGAAGGGAAGGGAAGGGAAGGGAAGGGAAGGGAAGGGAAGGGAAGGGAAGGGAAGGGAAGGGAAGGGAAGGGAAGGGAAGGGAAGGGAAGGGAAGGGAAGGGAAGGGAAGGGAAGGGAAGGGAAGGGAAGGGAAGGGAAGGGAAGGGAAAGGAAGGGAAAGGAAGGGAAAGGAAGGGAAGGGAAGGGAAGGGAAGGGAAGGGAAGGGAAGGGAAGGGAAGGGAAGGGAAGGGAAGGGAAGGGAAGGGAAGGGAAGGGAAGGGAAGGGAAGGGAAGGGAAGGGAAAGGAAGGGAAAGGAAGGGAAAGGAAGGGAAAGGAAGGGAAAGGAAGGGAAAGGAAGGGAAAGGAAGAGAAAGGAAGGGAAAGGAAGGGAAAGGAAGGGAAAGGAAGGGAAAGGAAGGGAAAGGAAGGGAAAAGGAAAGAATCCCTGCTGATTATTTATCCAGTCTTGATGCACACCCTCTGATTTTTAATGGGTAAAAAATGCTTTAACTGAGCATCAAGTTCAGGGGAGGGGAGGGGAGGGGAGGGGAGGGGAGAGGAGAGGGAGAGGAGAGGAGAGGAGAGGAGAGGAGAGGAGAGGAGAGGAGAGGAGAGGAGAGGAGAGGAGAGGAGAGGAGAGGAGAGGAGAGGAGAGGAGAGGAGAGGAGAGGAGAGGAGAGGAGAGGAGAGGAGAGGAGAGGAGAAGCTACCAAAAGCTACCTGACTACTAAACAGCTCATGTTTCTGAATGATCTTCTTTTGCCATGATGTCATACTTTTTTCTACTGATTTAATGGCTAACACTTTTTACAATTTGACAGATGTTAAACCAAGTATATATATATAAACAAATGATCTTATTTCGTACCAGTGGTATATTCACATCACTGCAGATGACACAAGTTTAAAGTTTCAATAATACCGTGATTTAAGAAAAGTGGTTCTGTCCCAGCTAAAACTAAGACAAATAAACACTTCTAACATCTGAAGAAGCACCTCTCTTACGGAGAAAGGCTGAGGGAGCTGGGCTTGTTCAGCCTGGAGTAGTAGGCTTTTGGAACACCTCATCGCAGATTTCTAGTACTTAAAGCGAGCCTATAAAAAAAAGATGGAGACCAGATTTCTGCATGATCTGAGAGTAATAGTACAAGGATTAATGGCTTTAAACTGAAAGAGAGAAGATTTAGGTTCTACATTATGAAGGAATGCTTCAGGACTTGGAATCAGATTATCTTTAAGGTCCCTTCTAATACAAGCCATTCTATGTTCCACAATCTCATAAATAACTTGAGAAACTAATTATGAATAAATGAAACATTAATTCCCTTGAACTGTTTCCCAGTTGATATCTTTTTCTTTTTTTTTCTTTTATGTCCTCATTTACAAATGTCCTTCTGAACTTTGCCAAATCTGGTTTTCTTAAATGGGCTGAGCAGCTCAGCAAAATACCTGATTTAGAAGGCAATTAAAGAGTTGATTCAATTGCTCACGCATAGGTGGCAAATGCCATTTGAGATGTTGCAGGATACTATGGGCTCCAGTCAGGTCTCTGCAGCACTCTAGGTATTCTGCAAGTGCTATATCTTACCTGCCAGACTTACAAAGATTTTCTGGACATGTTATAGCTTTACAGAAGTCAGTGGGCATCTATTGTGTGAATGACTGAATCATACCTTGCAGTCTATTCACCATGTTTTGAAACCCTCTATACTTTTATTTTTCATGCCAAAATACTTTTTTAAAGGCACAGTAGAGTTTTAAAATTGGAATTGGATTACAGTACCCAGTCTGGGTCTAGGAAGCCAGGATATGAAGATATTCTGATTAAGTTGCTGAAGTACCATATATTTATTAGTGATATAATATAGCAGAATATGCAAAGCTGTTTAGCACTCAAAAATAAACAAAGAAATGGTGTCATATCTGTCTGAGCCCCAGTTATATCACAGCTTTCTCTTATTAATTACATCAATTTCAAGATTCTTGGGACATCTATCAATTGTAATCAATAAAAATAAGCTGGGAAGTCTAAAGTCATATTAGGGCTGGGTGAATCTGATGAATTTTTTGTGTTTATGAGTCTACGTGTTGCCCTTTCTAGCAGAGAGTGCTGAGTTTGCAATACTTTGAGAATCAGGAAATAAAGACACCTGGTTACAATTTACCACCATTTTTTTTGGCTGGGCTAAACAGCTAGTCTTGTGATCTTTTATTGCTCTTGAACTCCCTCATTAACTCTTTCAGACACACTTTTTATTGCATTTTTTAAATCCATGACAATATAAGATGTCTGATATTATCACTGATTTATAAGAACAATCTTTCCTATAAGGGAGCAGACACCTCAACTGTCCCACGGTGCTATTTTAAATTGTAATAGTATTCCCAGTAAATTAGGCCCAGGTTGAGCATTGTTTAGCATTGTATCTTAGGGCTATCAGGAGGTCAGATACAATGGGGCTGTATACTTGCTGCTCCTCCTTCATGCTTTGCTGGGCTTGCAAATTCTCGTTTGAAGATGAAAATCTCCCTGTGTATTGCAATGCTGCTTAGTTGACCAGAAAGGCTAGTCATTGCAGTACCACTTTGCAGTATAGTATTTCAGATATAACCTTCCAAACTCAATGCTTACAGCATTCACATAAAAATAAATGGATATTCACTTCATTTAATTCCTGAAGTGAGAGACTGTAGCTCCAATTCTCAGTTACAATATGACAGCTTTACACTACATGTGCAGTTCACCAGCACAGAGCTTGCACAACTCCTTCAGCTGCTATTGGAAGCTCTGATATTCCTAAAACGTTACAGTGGGATACAGGCAGGCTTATTTCCATTTTCTATTATATAAAATATAAAGATACCCTAATGCCAACAGTGATTAAGGTCATGGTTATTCTTAAAGTGTTCAACAACGTGTAATCTATTTCCTGGGTTTTTGAAAGGATGTTATTGTGCAAAAGAAATTGCAAGAGGTTCTATAAAACCTTTTGTCTAGATCTGAAGTGGACAGAAGTGTCCTAACCCAGTCATATTCAGGTAGGCTGTTGTGAAGAATCTAAGTTCATGCTATGGACTACTCAAGAGTTCCCAAGAGGGCAAGGAGTTATACAAAGACTAGGTTGGCTAAAATATATACGTGTATGTATTTATTTTCTTCTTAGCATGGGACAGGCAAGTAATTTCAGAAACCATTACAAAAGGCACAGCCAAGGACTAAACTTGCATTTGAGCTCATTGAACTCAGACAAGGGACTTCCTACAAGGGTGGTGCTATGTACAATAGCAGAAAAGAATAAAGATCATTTTCTAGGTATACTCCTGTTTTAGCAATATGGTCTCTAATTGGGCAAATGGATATCGATGGTGTGTGCTCACAAATTGTAGCAGGAAATTGTTTTGGGTATGTTTCATGGTTATATACCAGTACTTATAAATGAAGTTGCAGTTTTCCATTCCAACACTCTTTTGTGTACATTTATTTAGTGGTATACTTGAATCAATGAGTCATAAAAGTTGAATACTTCATGCAGTATTGTTCTTTAAGTTTCCCATTTATATCTGATTGATTTCTTTTTCTTGTATCAAAATCTGTTTGGAAAAACAGTTTTTCTTTTCTATACTATTCATTACTGAACATGTATTTTCTGTTCCCTTATGTATTTCCTGAATGAAGTACAATTCTTTTCAAAATTTTCATTATTTGCAATATCTTTAGATCCTTTCTTTTTTTCCCTTCCACATTTTGAGACATGAATATAAAAATTGAACCCAGTATTCAAGTGAAACTTTTGATGTGGCTTCATCTATCACCCTATGCCATAGGCTATTAAGGTATACATAACACATACCCTTCACTGCAGAATCGTGTATAATGAGACAGAGGGAGTAAACTAATTAAAACAACAGATTGTCACTGTCAATACTTCTGCTGTCAATCAAAAAACATTCTAGAATTAACAGAAGGCATTCTGACATGTCTCTTCAGTCAGACACATGTATTTTAACAGTTAACATTTGCAAACTGCAATATATATATACAAATGAAATGCTTATAATGTTGCAGGCAAAGAGCAAACCATTTTATCTATCCACACATATTTATACACGTTCACAATTTTTTTTTGTGAGAAAATAATATTCTTTTTCTTCGGTGAAGAGACTGGCAACAGTTTATCAACATATCCTTACAATTAAATATCAGTAAGAAGTAAAAACACATTAAGGCCACCCCACGTTTATGCACTCTCTGGGGAACTCTTCAATTCCACAACAGCTTGTTATATGCCTCTACAATGAAAGTTTTCTTTCTTACTTTTGATTTAATTTTATAATTACCTCAGAATCATTTGAAAGCCTGTGAACTCCTCATTAAAGAGATTGAGAGTCTTCCTACTAATAATGATGCTCTGAGTTATCTGCAGCATCATTAATGGAAAAAAATGGCTTTATTTTACTGAAATAATTGGAAACATTGGCCATATGTGATAAAGTTGCATTCCATAATTATTTTGCCATATATGATGTACATCCATTGTTTCCTATTATGCTTGTAAAGACATACTTTCCCATATTTTATGGAGGTTGTTTCAGAGAGACCTAATTTATATTTAACCAATGCTTTTTTACTGAGAATAATTCATTTTCATCAATAGGATGCCTACTGAACAATGTTTAACTCAGTTTAAAGCTTATTTGAGTTTCACAAGTGTAATTTATACTGGTTTTATAACAGGAGTTAAAATGTAGCTATAGCTCTCTTATCAGAAATCCAGTGAAAGCATCTCTGAAGAAGGCAGACATGCCTAACCTGCCCACTGATTTTTCTCTCTATCGCTCTGCCCAAGCCACTGTGCTCAGAATTACTGAATATTATTTTCTTAATCCATCCATTAAGAAATTTAAGTGTTTTATTTTCAAATTCAGACACATTCATATTATCAAGTCTTTGCCTTACTGGCTTAAATGTCTAGAAAATTACATCTATGTAAAAAGGGAAAGAATTAGGGTGTTTTCTATGTTTTGTTGTTGTGGTTTTTTGTTTGTCTGTTTGGTTGGTTGGTTATTTGGTTGGGTTGGTGTGTTTTCTTTATTAACCAGAAATCAGAAATGGCACAACACATGCTGTTTTCTATGTTGCTTGATTTACATTGTTTGGTTGTTGAATATAGGTCTGTAATAATACTTTACCAAAGTTATTAAGGGTGAACAATTAGACAGTAATGCTTACCAATATTCAAAGAATATTATTAGTGATAAAGTAGAAGCCAAGATCTTTTTCTGATCTTCATCAAGGATTCTGCTAGAAAATAAATGTGTTCCTGCAGGCAGAAAGGCAACACAGCTGAAGGAACTGCTGCTCAAGAGGGCAATTCATTAGGTACTGGAAGTGTCACTCTGTTGGACAAAGTCCTCAAAGATTATGCTCACAATTTGGCTCATGTAGGATTATGTCTGTTTAGTTCTTGCAAAACTACCTTTCTTCATCAGTTAATGGATTTGCTGGCAGTCATTTAGATGATATGAATGAAAGAAGTAAACAGATAAGTATAGAAGGTTGACAAAATCCAGTCACTTAAACTTAAAAGATATACAGAAGTTATGAGTCTGACGACTGCTATATTAAGAACATATATTGTGGTGAGAGTTAAAACATATTCAAAATATATTTAAAAGTTATAGTTAAAAGTCTGATTGCATTTACCACTCACTAGGTGCAGCAATAAAAAACTGCAAGAGCACTGAGCAAGAGTGGAGCAACATAACACATTGTGTTTATGTATACCCACCCCTAACTGCTTCAAACTTGGTTAAATGAGAGTTTCTCTTTTCCCTTGTTTCCTCCCTCTCCACATTGTGATTTCCAGGAGAAGGTCATCATGGTGAATATACTGGATGTGAGCTCTGCACCAAGACAGGCTGTACTGGCATTGGACCATGGCATGCACAGATCTTTACATCAGGTAAATTTGGATGCATCAGGGAGGTTCTTAATACAGTCTTCATCGTGACCATGGGACCCAGGAATACTAAATTGTATTCAGGTTCTGAGAAGTGCTTCTCAAGATGTATATATGCACTAAGTGCTTGTGACAAAGTTTGGTAGCTGTGGCCTGCGGAGGTGGCCTTTGTGAGACGAGGAGCTCCTGAAACAGCAGGTTTTCTCATGCAGCCCATGGAAGATATTATGCTGGAGCAGGTTTTTCTTTTCAGAGCGGAGAAGACCATGACAGATCAGATACATGCACTGCAGTCAATGGAAAAATCCACAATAGGAGACTCAGATATTCCCTGAGGGAATTGTGGCCCCTGCAAGAAAAATGCTGGAAAGGATTTGTCCTGAAAGATTGCACCCTGTGGAGGTGACCCATGCTGGAGCAGGAGATAAGCATGAGAAGGAAGGAGTGGCAAACAGGAACCTTTACGGACTGAACACAACCCCTCATTCTCCATCCCCTCATTCTCCATCCCCTCTATGCCATATGCAGTGGGGAAGAGCTAGAAAAGTTGTAAATGAAGGAGTGAAGTTAAGCCTGGGAAGGAGTGGGGTAGGTGTAAAGTGCTATTTTAATTTCTCTTTGCTTCTCACTCTTCAAATCTGTCAAAATCAACAATCAATTAAAACAATTTCCCTCATCAAGGTTTTTCTTGATCATACGGTTTTTTGTATTTTTCTTGAGTTATAGTAATTGGTAAGCAATCACTCTGTCTTCTTCTCAGTTCACAAGCTTTTTAATCCTATCTTTTCTCTATCCTGTTGAGGATGAGTAAGTAGGAGTGAGTGGGCATCTGGCTACCAGCCATGGTCAGTCTAGCACAATATGCTTCTACTGACACTACTTCAAGATAATATTGTATTGGAAAAGTCAAACCTTTTCTTATTGCCTTTTCAGTCCTCACCTTCTCAAGTCCTTAGCTCTCCTCTCCTAAACCCAGCCTCTTTCACCACCTATTCTTTCTACCATTTCCTTTTACCTAGTTTTCTTTCAGAAGTCTTAGTTCTGTTCTGTCTAATTCTTTTATCTTCCTCAGTGCCATATCAATCATCCTTCCTTTGTTGCTTCAGCATGTCTGAATCTCAATCCTCTCCTTTTCATCTACACTCTAAAACAGATCTCTGCCCATTATTTCTTGCTCGTTTCTGTATTTTAGTTGATCAATTCAAAAAACTCTAACTATTGCACATAGTATCTTCCCATTTATCCACTCCCAATCTCATCTGTTCTCAGTTTTTCTCAACTGATTTTTCATGTCTTTGTCTACTTGTCCAACTTGAAAACTCAGTTTTCTGAGGTCCCCTCCACACTTACATTCATTCAATGCATGGCAATCATAGGCATATTCTTCATGCCTTTTGTGTTTGAATTATGCACTGTCTGCTTTTTCCAGGTGTTGATTCACGTGACAACTGCTGTCTCTGATAATTTAGTCAGGGCTATTATTGCAAGAACCTTGCAGAACTGCCATTTCTGGGAGAGCTTTATTTAACCCTTTACTGACAGAATCCAGTGGAAATTTAGGTGCTAAAATTAACTATAGATTGAGGTTGCACGGTCTGCAGTTTTACAAATGCTTGAGCTGATAGTAAATAAATGTAAACATTAACTTTACAGACAAAAATAATGATAGCAAAGCACATAACCATTGGACATTCCAGTTCAAATGTTTGAATTTAGAAAAAAACTGTAAGGAAGTGAAGGAGTCTTGCAATCTGTAGGGACACCAAATGGTAGATTTAGCAGTATACTTTCTTAAAAGTATGAGAGAACCTTACACCTGAAAGCAAATTATAGACAGAAAAAAAAATCATACATTGTAGGATTCCAGAACAGGACTGTTAAAAGCCATCTAGTCCAACTGGCCTGCAATGAAAAGGGACTTTTACAGTTCAATCAGGTGCTCAGAGCCCTGTCCAGCCTGACCTTGAATGTCTACAGGGATGGGGCATTCACCACCTCTTTGGGCAACCTATTCCAGAGCCTCACCACCTTTATTATGAATAATTTTTTCCTTATATCCAATCAAAATCTTCCCTCTTTTATTTTAAACCATTTCCCCATGTCCTATAGCAACAGTCCCTGCTAAAGAGCCTATCCTCTTCCTTCTTATAGTCCTTACAGCATACCCTTTAGATACCTATTCCAGGGCCTCACCACCTTTATTTGGGCAAACTATTCCAGAGCCTCACCACCTTTATTATAAATAATTTTTTCCTTATATCCAATCAAAAAAGAGATCCAATTAAAAAATGACTGCATTTGCTTATTAAAACTGTCATAAAAATATTTTTTTTATTTTTATTTTGCATGCTTACACTAATAACAGGTATATCCTAAGACTCAGATTTTACCACATAGAAGTTTCTTTTCTGGAATACTAATAATGGTTACAATTTAGGAAGGAAAAAGAAAATCTTTTTTTTGGTCAATTTTGAGGTTTCACCTTAGGGCAAGTCTGGCATTAATGTGTTTTTCATCCCTAGCTTTGCCCTAGCTGGGACCCACTGCATGAACTAAAATCACTTTTTGAAAGCCAAAATCAGGCAAAACATTCATTTATTTTCATGCTATTTTAACATGTGCCTAGCAGAAATGATGAAGTCAGGAAAAAATAGCCTCAAATCCACCAGTGAGGCCCCATAAAGTACATTTGTTTGTGTACTTTGGCTTTATGAAAATAAGTTTTAAAACAAGATTTATGGAACAAAAGCAATCTGAGCTGCAGTTAAGCAAGATACACAGGATTGCAGCTGATATTTTCTAGTACAATGCATTTAATTCTCACATAGTAGGTGTTGTTGATGGATATGTCATAGATCAGCACTTCTTGAAGTTTAGAAGTATTGAAACTGGAACACTCCTGTGTTCCTCATGCCAAATCTCGTGTTATATTGAGAGGGGTGCATCATGTGCAAGGCAGAGATGTAAAGGTTCTGAGATTAATGCTCTTGCCTTTTAACCCCCTGTGATGTTGTAACTATCTGGAATAAATATAGGAGGTTTTTTAGAATAAATATTGGTCATTAATTTCTCATTAGATTACAGCTTGTGAGGGCTGACCACAAGCCAAACAACATAAAAGTAGTGGATTTTGGCACTCAGAAGCAGGTAATATGAGTGAAGTTAAGATTGACAGGTCAGGGTTCAATAATTATAAAAGGTTATTTTTAAGAAGAAATATATCTATTGCTAGATAGTGATGTGTAAGACATTCAACAAGAATTTTATAAGTACACAGGATTACGCATTGTTTCTGAATATAGGTTTAAAAAGATTAAAAATCTCCAATGCAACCTTTGGACAAAGCTCCAGTGATTAGAAATAGTACTATGGATTTAGACAGTTCTTTTATTTGCCTTCTAGAATAACACATGGCATCCCCAGATCTCTAATTTTGTGTGGGTAAAGATACTTCTACAGCGTGTTGTGGAATCAAGTTCTAAATGTAGCTCAGGCAGAGATACTTCAAAACAAATTTACAGTTTTTCAGGTTGTCAGGAACTGGAAAGAAGATGCTAAGACTCAGCACGAAGTTCAACTATCAAATATGTTCTTGCACACAGGCAGAGTCTACATTACACAAACCACGCATTGCAAAAATTCCATCCCAGCAAGAGGTGGGATTTCATTATGGTTGGATGGGTTGCCTGGCAAGAAAAATATTCCCGAATCTTCCAAAATCTTAGTACTGCTTAGCGCCTTCTTGTGAAATATTGCCCTCAATGTTCAGCTGAATGTTCCAAGGTCTTTGTGGATAGATAATCTGTAGCTATTTTTCCAACTCAGAATGTTCCGCTTTCTCAAGCAAATGCCAAAATACACAGAGAATTACCTTTCTAAAATAAAGCATGCGGATTTGATACACAACAATCATCAAGAATAATTTTCTTACCTAAGATGTTAGAAAAAAACATTGAATCCCTTAGTATGCAAAATTCAGCACCAAAATAGCCAGAATTTGTTTCAAGAAGGCTTTAGATGCCCCTGAAGTTTATAAGTTTACATTGCTGAGGCACTCTGATGGTCTCTCAATAATGTACTTGAATCACTAACAACAGTGTTGGAAGATGAGAAGTACAGGGATTACTGCACAATGTCACATGATGCCTTATATATGCCCACATAGTTCTAACTATCTATGAGTTCTTCTCATAGGAGTTCTAACATTTACTCACATTTTATAGGTATGCAAAGTGAAAGAATTTAAGTAAGTGAATTGCTTGTACTGGTCAGAGACCAGAACTCAAGAATTCCTGAAGTTTTGGCATGTGCTCTATCATATGTTCTCCCTGAAAGTTGGACTTCATACTCCTAAAAGTTATAATTTTTTACTCTATTTGCGTATGTACCTTTTTAATAGGCATGGAACTCAACTCTTGCATCTTACTTTGTTCTCATTTCAGTGATGCAAGCTCTTAAACCCTGTGGGGGGAAGGAAAATATCTTAAGACCAATCACTTTCCTGATTTTAAGTATAGTATTTACCAAGCTGGGAGGCACATGGGACAAGGAATGTTTTTTTAAGTTATGTGTTTTCGCCATCTTGGGCTCCTTTGATTATCTTTTTCCCATTCGGAAATAACAATGCCCACAAGTACATTAAACACCTTAAATCTGATGGCCCAGTTCCACAGCAAGGCACCTCTTACAGATTATTCAAAGTAAATTATTCAAAATCAGAGGCTGCAGTCTGTAAACAGTATTACAGCCTCAGTAATGGTATGTAAGTGTTCTCCCTTAAAAACATAAATTTTGCTTCTCTCCTATCTATACAACACAGAATAAAGTGAGATGCTCATATACACGCATACAAACTACATATAAATACACATACACGTTTTCTGTATTCATATTCAGTATCCCAGTATAAGACAATAAATCTAAAAATGCAATATTAGATTCCTACTATCCTATCAAAAAATAATTCACTGTATAACAAGGAATCTAGCTTTCCCCTGCTGCTAAAGCAAATATTTGAGTTCTTTGGCTTTAAAGTGACCTTTGAGTTTAAATGAAAAGGACCTCACTGCATCTGGAGGAATTATCAGTATTTTAAAATTATTTTGCATCTTAGTGCAGTATAGCACAACTGCCAATCACAAACTTTTCTTTCTCCTTCTACATCTTCCTTCCTCTACATTTTTTTTACAACAAATTCAAAACACAGGAGTAAAACTTATGTATAATATGCTTCTGTTGTGGTTTAACCCAGCAGGTGGCTGAATACCAGTTTTTTGCTCACTCTTCTCAGGGGGATGGGGGAGAGAATAAAATAATAATAATAATAATAATAATAATAAAAACGAAACCAGGTAGAACTTACTTAGGGGTTGAGATAGATAAAACTATTTAGTAAGGCACAGAAAAGGAAAAGGATAATAGTTATGACTATATATATATATATATATATATATATATGAATATATATAACAAGTGATGTACAAACAATTGCTCACTATCCACTGAGCAATGCCCAGCTATCTCTCTTCCATCCCCAGTGAATAGAAGAGAGAGATATGAACTCCCACTCCTTCAAAAACCGTATAATATCATAGGGTACCAAATACCCCTTTGGCCAGTTTAAGTCAGCCGTCCTAATTCTATTCCCTCCTAGCTCCTTGGGCCCTTCACTTAGAACAGCCCTGTGTCTGTACAAAACTGCTTAGCACCAGCTATAAATATCAGTGTGTTATGAACATTATTTTTCTCCTAGAGCCAAAACATAGCATCACACCAGACACTCTGAAGGAAACAATTCTGTCCCAGCTGAAACTAAGACAAAGGGAGAACAAAGCAAGATAAAAACAGCCACAGGCTGTAAAGAAGGAAGAATATTTTCAGAGCATATGACCATACCATGCATTACAACTGTGTTGGTTTCTGACTGTTCCTGAAATCTGCAGTGTTATTTTCATGAAAAACCCCTGCAGGCAGATGCCCTTGATCTTAATCACATCCTATCCCTTTCTAACACAGATATCTTACATCCATGAGTTTTCCCATAAGGTGATTTAATGTGCATAAAACTCCACTTTATGCCTAATGTAAATTATGCTGCCAACCATTCAAATGCCAGCTATCCAAAACTTGGTCTTTTGGATGCAGTAAGCTGTCTGGTTTAAATGTCCAAGCAAAGTGGGTTTTATTAAAGCTTCCACATACAGTTACTGTATATTCCTATGAATTTAATTATTCAGTTAATACTAGTTGTTGTGAATAAATGTGATACCAAAACATTTTCAGAAGGCCTGCAGATTTCGAGTGTTATTTTTTCCTCATCTCTGGATGATTTAGTGAGTTGTTCTAAATATTACAGCTAGCAGAAATAGTTGGAATGTTATTAATACAAAGCAATAGGCAGCTGCTGTTAGAATAAAGTTCTTCCTGGGTATATGTAGACTGTAACTCAGCTTGAGGTACATCTATAGAAACAAATAAGTAACAAATTAAAAAAATAAATTAATAATTCAGTGTTGAACCAGTGCAATTAAAAATGTAGACATTTAGCATACTATTGAAAGAAAGCTAATTGCATTTCTCTAATTGCGAAAGATGGCAGCAAAAATTGTGAATTAGCTATCTATCTGCTATGGCTAATAATTAGCAAAGGCTGTACTTTCAATGTTCACGTCCCTGCTGCTATGGGGAGCAGAATGGTAACAGACTTCAATATTTGATCATCCATCTTCAGAATAAGATGACCAAATTAACTCTTTGTCTGTAAAGGATAGTGTAAAATGACATCCTGCAGCATACACTGAGGAGTCTTTCAAGTCAAACTATAGGTGGTTCGCTCCTCAACAGGTTAAGGATTCTTGACAACAATTTATCTGTCATTTCTGATGAAATGAAATGGTGAAAAAGTCCCAACAAATAGCACAAATGATTTTTAGACTTTTGCTCAGGTGCGTGTTGAAAGCCCAAGGTCTGACTGAAAGTCTGCAAAATGAGATACCACAGTACTTAACAGTCAGTTGTTGATAGCTAGAAAACCTAGGGTACAGACCACATCATGTGCAGTCAAGCTCCATTCAGTGATTCCTCCCCAGTTCCTTACCCCATTTTCCAACTAGTATCAAAGTACCTTGAGAAAGCCAGTCCTTACTTGCTTTTTGCTTTGGATTCAGTTTTTCTGCTTGTATATTCCGCCCTGTTTTCTACCTCTGGGGGATCAGTCTTCTGTCATATTTTACAGTCCAACATCTTCTTCCTGTTTTTGTACAGGACGTGGCAAAATGGCTAGTCAGTGCAGTTCTTTAACAATGAATACTATGCCTGTCAAACAAACTACTGACTGTCTTAGGTTATGTGTAAGTTATTTAAAAGGTAACTGTGTAGATAGGAAGTAGTCAATACACTGAACTCATAATGCTTGTGACAGATAAATCTTGCTCAGTCTAATGTTATTGATAAAAATCATGGTCATAGATAATGCTACAATTCAAGTTGCAGACAGTAAAACAAATTGAGATAGAGGTTTTTTTTGTTTTTTTTTTTTTTTTTTTCTGCTGTAACAATATTTAAAAAATAAAAACACAAGGAATTGATTTTGATAACTTAGGTGAAAACTGGCATGCCAGAATTTTTTTTTAAATTAAAAAAATTTTTTTTAAACAGCTATACTCTGGTCTGATTTTTGGTTTTAATTTTTTTGAAAGGAGTATATTTTATTCACAAGCCAGTATGATGAGAACCTTTCACCTGCTTTTATTATCCTGTAAATACAAATTTAAATGAATAGTTAGGAAGATGAGTCAGTCGTAGGTAAAAATACACTGTGAGAATTATTTGTGGTACTTTTCCATGTTCTTGGCTTCAGTTTCACATTGGAAGTGGTGGAGCTTGCTATGTTCCAGTAACAGTGTTTATTCTATTCACACAAATAAGAGGATGCACTTCATATAATGCTACTAAATTTAACTTCAGAAGCAATATTGTAATAACAATTATATACTGTAATATATGTAATATAAAATTTATAGTGTAATAGTGTTAAAGAATGACAAAAGTAATAAATGAGATGGCAGTATCCATTTTGTCAGTTTAAAATAATATGCTAGAACATGACATTTGTACTATGCTAAAAATTATATGTAAATATACAGCACCAAAGTCCAGACTCTAAAAATACATTTAAGTGAAAATATTTTACTGTATTGTCTACAGAAGAATGTTTCCTTGACCAAAGTGCCAAAACAGTTCATGTGCCAGATCAGGAAATCTTGGACATGATAAGTTCTTCCTTCAAAGAGCAAGAATGAGTACCATGGAGGTCACAGTTAAGACCTGAGTTCTGATGGAATTTCTCTTACTGTTCTCAGAGATCTTCACTGAAAATACCTCCTGGCATGATAGAATCTTACAACAATAGAATAACTTAGAAACTAATGTTCCAGCCCCTGTGCCTTGGGAGCCATCCACTAAGTCAGGCTGCCCAGAGTGCCATTCAAATTGGCCTTGAATGTCCACAGGGATGGGGCATGCACAGCTTCTCTGGGCAGTCTGTGCTGGTGCTCCACCATTTTCTGAGTGAAGAATATCTTCCTAACATTTAATTTAAATCTGCCCTCTTTTATTTTAAAGCCATTCCTTCTTGTTCTATCTCTACCAGACCGTGTATAAAGTCAGTTCCCCTCCTGATTGTAAACTTCCTTCAAGTATTGGAAGAATCTTTTTCAACTCATGACGCTATATGAGCCAGACTGCAGTTTTTCTGAATCTCTCTAGTCTTGGTCTGAAAATTTCTGCAATTTTAATTCTCACTTCATGTATAATTCTTCACAGTTGATTTTGAATCTTCAAAAGTTATTTCTGCTATAATACATATATGACATTAGATGGTTACAATATATTAATGCATGACTTCTGACTCTCCATCATAAACTGGGATAAATTTTCTCTACTGTTCCATCATGCCACCCTTAGCTTGCAAGTTGACAGTAAATAGATCCACTCCAAATTCGTTATGAAAACATAACAAAACCTCAAAATAATAATGTTCATGTTATATGCTCTGTAGTTTGTTTTTGGTTTGTTTTTGTTTGTTGTTTGTTGTTTTTGTTTTAAATAATAGTTGTGTCTGGCTTTTCATCTTATTACCTGTGAAATATATTTTTGTCAAAAAATATTTAAATTTGCAATCACAGACATAGTATGATTTATTCGAAAATTATTTCCCCTTTAATCTCATGGAAATTATCACTAATTCATAGTCTAAACTCAAGATTGTGTTGAGCCTTGTTTTTTTATTAATGTTTTTCATAATCATTCTTGTACATAATCCTTTTAAAAACTTGTTTGCACGCACACACACAACTTGAAACAGCATGGAGGTGATTTTAGTGTTCTGAATCTTATATATCATACAAATGCTCAATTTCCTTGACTTTTCTTTTCACCCGAGTGCACGACAATCTCAATCCAAATTGATAAACCTGAAAGAAAATGAAGAGATAGTAGAGAAACTCTCGGAGATGAAAGCTACAATATTCATTAGCCTGTGCTTGGTGTGTCCAGCACCTGAGCTATCACTACTGTGTGGTATTATGAGGCCTATATCAAAAGCAATGTCTCTTATTTTATTACTTTGGACCACAATGTCAGAGGAAGATGCTGGTGGTATGGCAGTAGAGGCTGAACCTTCCCGCCAATATGCCATCACATTTTGTTGTGAACAGATGGCAGCAGAGAGGCAGTGTGATAAATGACATCTGACAAGGGAGTGTGAATGAAGCAAAGGTGTGTCACTGAATTCTTCCATGTGAAAATAATGGCACCCACTGACATCCATTGGTGCTTGATGAATGTTAATAGTGACCAAACAGTGAATATGAGCACAGTGAGGTGGTGGTCATCCATTTCAGCAGTAGCAACAGCAACAGTGGGTTACCTAAACTGGTAAAATTTTAACAAGCAAGGCATGAAGACTCTTGTTCATTGCTGGTGAAAATGAATAGCAAATGGTAGTGATGATGTTGAGAAACAATGTGCTGTAGCTGAGAATCAGCTATATCAAATAGCATTATTCTGTTCTCTGTATCTGTTGTTGTTTCAATGGAAATGGAGACATTACTTTTGAAGCAACCTACATATATTGTATGGGATAGATAAAGCAATGCATACGGAATTCTACTGGGTGAAGTTTATAGTGTTACATCCAAGAATAAAGAGATGATCAATCCAAGACTTATAGATGTGTCAGACCATTACCAGGAAGCCAATACTCTGATAGTTCAAGGTACCTTCATATTAGGTGTAAATTTTGTTGCAAGTAATCCTTGCATATTCTCTCAAAAACAGCTCTGTAGAGACTATCTGAAAGAAAAAGGCTGAAGCTAACAAAGGAAAAATCAGAACTTTTTGAAAAAGTAACACAGATGTTTGGCATAAACTTCCTCAAGTCTGAATGTAAGACTTCTGCTAAAATCAAGTTGGGTTTCCCATACGATATGTCAATCTGTTGATATTTGAGATAAGTTCTTTCAGCTCTTCATTCACATTACCAGTGAGACTGTTAAAAATCCAAGACTTTTTATCAGATATATCAGATTATTACACATCACATTTTTCTTTGACGGCATCCGTTTGATGTAGTTCATTAAAATAGAAGATTTTGAAAGAATGAAAACATTTATGTTTGCCAAGAATTTCATGGCCATGGCAAAGCAGTGCTGACTGTGCACAAGTCCCTAAAATCTCCTTCCGTTAACCCAGTAGCTACACCAAAAGAATATTACATTATAAATATAGGGGATTTTATACCAAAGAAGTTGTCTAAAATATATATATTCTTCATTAAAATATTTTGATCTGCAAATTTTAAAGGAAGAAGGAAAATAAAAACACTTTTTTGTATGTGTGTGTTTTAGCTGCACATTCCAAAGGCATGCATTCCAAAAGCAGAACACTAAACTAGAAATGCAGTGTCCCTGTAGGCTCAAACAACAGTAAAAACAGGTGAAACAAAAACAAAATAAAAATTTGCTACCAGAAGTTGCCATTTTAACTGTTGCTGGAAAATTTGATAAGTGAAAAGAATGTGTCTGTACAATAGCAAGGAAGTGAATGATTTGGTTTGTTGTTGTTGTTGTTGTTGTTGTTATTGTTGTTCTCCTTCAAGTGACTGTGACTGACCTGAAAAATGATGTAAAGGAAACTGTGCTTGAAACTTATCCTTAGAAAAAAAGGTTCAACTTCTTTCCTCCTTAAAATGTAGGGTAACTGCTTATCTCAGTCAGACTAAAACAAGGGAGAATGAATCACTGAAAGCTTGATTAACTGAGTAGTGTATTGTGTGACACCAGTATCTTTGAGAAAAAATAATAATTTCATAAAACATTCATAGAAAATTTACATGGCAAAATGACAATGCAGCAATGTTTTGCTTCTTCTTTTATTTATTTTTCTTTTTTTTTCCTGCTACTAGGGACTGACAATGGGATAGAAAAATGCATGGCATAATAGTTTTATACATCTTTATTGTGACAAATTATTTTAAATAATAAAGTGTCCATGGGACTCGATGGGACCTATCAGAGCGTACTGAGGAATCTGGCAGAAGTGATTGCCAACTACTTTCCATCATTTATCAGCAATTCAGGTTAAACAGGGAGATCCCAGATGACTGGAGATTTGCTAATTTGATGCCCATCTACAAAAAAAGGACAAAAGGTAAAGGCTCAAGTTATGCTAGAAGACGTTCAAGTTGGATATGAGGAAAAACTTCTCAGAAAGTGTGGTGAGGTATTGAAACAGGTTGTCCAGGGAGGTGATGGAGTCACCATCCCTGGAGATTTTCAAGAAACTTGTAGATATGGCACTCAGAGACACAGCCTAGCGAGCATGAGTGATGGGTTGATGGTTGGACTAGATGATCTTAGTGGGCATTTCCAACCTTAAAAATGTTATGATTCTGTGTGAAATTCAACACAGGATTCTGTCAGAAGATATGGCTTAGCATTTGGAACAAAAAGATCTTGAATGCAGTCAATTAAGTTGATTCTGGAATCAGATTTTGTAAGACAGATGATTCTGTCTTCTGAATCTAAAGGGCCATATCCAGATGGAGTTTTAGAATCTCCATGGACAGAGACTCCACAGCCTCTCTGGTCAGCCAGTTCCTGTGTTCAACCACCCTTACAGTAAAAATGTCTTCCTACATTTAAGAGAAATTTCCAATGTGTTCAGTAGTTCCTGTTTTCTCTTGTTGTGTCCATGAGTACTCCTGAGAAAAGCCCTGTTTCATCTTCTTTATTCCCTCTCATCAGGTTTTTATACACATTGATAAAATTCCCCTTGAGCTCCATGCTGAACAGTCATGGCTCTCCCATCCCCTCCTGATATAAAAAAACATCCAGTCTCTAAAAGGTCTTCGTGACCTTGTGCTGGATTTGGTCCAGCAAATTGATGTCTCTCTAGAAATAAGGAGTTCAGAACTGGGCTGAGCACTCCAAGTGTGTCTCACCAGTGAGAGTAAAGAGGAAGAATCAAACTCAAACTGCTGGTAACATTCTTCCTAATTGTAGCCCAAAATAACACTGCTCTTCTAATAACTGCTACTCTTCCATATTATCTGAAATCATGCATAACTATACACTAGAACTGCAACTATACAGTAGAACCAGAATCATAGAATCACAGAATCCTTAGAGTTGGAAGAGACCTTTAAGGATCATCCAGTCCAACTCCACTGCAACGAACAGGGACTTGCACAGTTAGATCATGTTGCCTAGAGCCTGATCCAGCCTCACCCTGAGAGTCTCCACAAACAGGGCATCAACCACCCCTCTGGGAAAACAGTTCCAGTTCCTCACCACCCTCACTGTAAAAGACTTTTTCCTTGCATGTAACATGAATCTATTCTAGTTAGGCTTGAAATCATTTCCCCTTGTTCTATCACCACAGACTCTGCTAAAGCATCCGTCCAGTTCTTTCCTGTAGCTCCCCTTTAGATATTGAAAGGCCTCTATCAGGTCACCTCAGAGCCTTCTCTTCTCCAGGCTGAACAGCCCCAGCTCTCTCAGCTTGTCCTTGTAGAAGAGGTGTTCCATCCCTTGGATTGTTTTTGTGACCCTCCTCTGGACACCCTCCAACAGGTCCATGTCCCTCCTGTACTGAGGATTCCACATCTGGACACAGTACTCCAGGTGAGGCCCCAACAATGAAGAGTAGAGGGGCAGGATCACCTCCCTCGACCTTCTGGTCATGCTTCTTTTGATGTAGTCCAACATGCAGTTGGTTTTCTGCAAGGGCACACTGCTGACTCACATCCAGTTTCCCATCCACCAGTACCCCCAGGTCTTTTTCAGCAGGGCTGTGTTCAATCCTTTCATTCCCCTGCTTGTATTGATAGTGGGGGTTGCCTTGATCCAGATGCAAGACTTCGCATTTGAATTTGTTGAAACTCATGAGGTTCACCTGGGCCCACTGCTCAAGTCTGTCTACATCCCTCTTGATGGCACTCCATCCCTCTGGTGTGTCAACTGCACCTCACAGCTTGCCATCATCAGTAAACTTACTGAAGGTGCACTTGACCCCACTGTCAGTATCACTGATGAAAATATTAAAACTATCTGTTCTAGTATCAAACCCTGGGGGACACAACTCATCACTAATCTCCATCCAGACATTGAGCTACAGACCGCCAGTTTATGGACTTGATCACACAGTCAGTTTTTTGTCCACTGAACTGTCCACCCATTAAATCCATATTTTTCCAATTTGGAGAGAAGGATGTTGTGGGGTAGAGTGTCAAAGGACTTACTGAAGTCCAGAGAGATGACATCAGTGGCTCTTCCCATGTCCATTGATGCAGTTACACCATCATAAAAAACCACTAGGGTTGGTCAATCTGAAAGCATCCATTATCTGATTTGCTGCTAAAGTTTATCAAGGCATTGGTTTTTATATTTTTTAATCATAGCTACAGATAATTGCTAGAGGTATTGGAAAGTGCTACTCTTTCTGGAGGGCTGCCTATCTAGCTGCTGTCCTGTTCCTGTGCTTTCTGTGTAATTCAATTTGGCTGTGATTGTTTAGAGTCACCACCAACTTACTTATTCCAAAGTTAAACAAAAATGAAAACAAACAAACAAAAAATCCTAAATCAAAACGAAAAACAATACCACCACGAACAACAGCAAAATGAATAAACAGATAAAACCAAAATCAGAAAACAATGTCATGAAACTTCCAGGTTGCACCACAGACAACACAAAGGCAGGTCTCTGCAGAATTGTTGAGTGATATAAAAATTGAAATTTGGTCTCAAATTCTTCTGTACTTATAATGCATATCAATGTGGTTCCCTGCTATGTCGGAGTGCCCGATTTGCAAACATATTCATGATTTGGACAAGTCTTACCAATTCTACAGTGTTTATTACTTAGGAATTCTTACCTTAATGAAAACATATGCAGATGCAAATTACTGGTGTCTGTTTTATTGTGTGCTATGATTTGGTCAGGGTGTGACCAGAGTTACTCCCTGAGTAAGATATCAAGTTATGCCAGTGAATCACAGTCTATAAAACTTTAGTATCTGAATTCTCAGGGCAGTTTGATCTGTCTTGCCATCAGAATTAGAGGAAATTAGAGGAAATCCTGATGCGCCTAGTCACATTGATAGGATAGGGTGATGTTTTCTTTTACGCTTACTACTGAGATCATAGTTTCAGCTCTTTGACAGATCTAGCGTCCAGGTTGTGACTAGATTTGTGTAAGGAGCATTGTGTTTGAATGCCCTGCAAGTTGTGCAACCAGAAATATCGATTTTGAAAGTATTTTGGTTTTATCTTGCTATTTAAAACAAAAACAACAGCAAAAGCAAAAATAAAAACAGAACTTCCATGCTGCATTATCTGATAGAATGTGGTGACAAAAAGTGTAAAATAGATTTAATACAAAGCCGATTTCTTTGATAAAAAACAGGTTTTGCATGTTTTCAAGTCATAGTCAGTGATCGTTCTGTAACTAATGTCCCAGACAATTTTGCTGGAGTCAGTGTTCAAAGGCACACTCGATTAAAGACTATTTGTTTTAATTTTGGAGTTGACTGTGTAAACAGCAATTCTTAACAGTATTTACTTGCTAGTGAGAAGTACAGCCATGTTAAACAGTATGTGCCTATCTTTTTTTTTTTTTCCCCCTTTGTTTTAGAATTCAGTTTTGCTAGGCAAAACTGATTTAAAAACATAAATCAGATGCCAGGGAAGAAAACATTTCAAAGGTTCTGTGTTTGGAAAATGCATAATACTTTATTATTAGCTGCCATAAAATTAGCAACCTGAGTTTTTTTCTCTGCCTTTCAGAAAAACAGTTGCTTTTGATACTGGAAAAGGAAGTTAAAATGAAGATGTGTGAAAGAAAATATATGGAAATATTTTTACCTTTTGCAGTAGCATTTTACAGAGCCCTTGGTTCAGGGTTTCATACACTTGATTCAGAGAACTTCAGTAGATAAAATATATTCAAATTCAGTGATGGAACCTCTTAGATTTTTGTCAGGTCCTTTTTTAAGTGTCAAGTTATCAGCCAGAAAAACATAACTGGAATGTTGTTTTGGACATTGTTTCTAACTATTGCTTCCAAGCAGGAAAAAGAAAACAGAGGGTCTTGAACGTCAGTTTAAGTAGGAGAGCAATTTATAAGCATTCCTTTTCTGATTACCATTCTTAAATTTGCACCGCAGCTAAATTATTACTTCAATGGGTTAAAAAAAATATAATTGGTATTTGTGGTTGCAGTTTACTGTTTTGTTCCCTAAGATAATTTCCAGGTTAACTTTCTTCAACGACCATTTTCACTCCAAAGTCAATATTTTCACTTGTACGTTTCTTTAACAGTTTGCAAAAACGTCTGGTCTTATATTTCAAATATTCTTCTTATGTTCCAGTTACATGAATAAGCACATTTTTTCGCTTAAACCAATCTTTTCTAGCAGATTAGGTATGTGGGAATGTTAAGTGTTCTACACTGTCAACAAATATGTCATTCTTAAATTTATAAAACTGTAATAATACTAATAAAATATAGCAATAATTTCTCACTAATTATACAGCAAGTTGTTACAAACAGGCAGAAGAGAAAAGCACAACATGTCTGACTGTTTCACACAACATCAGAATGTTCATGCTCTCAGACATTTGGGGTGTGTGTCTGAATGAGGAAGCCTGAACTCCAGTCATAGTCCCTAGAAAGAGCTGTGCTCGTGCAGGGGAGACTCTCAGCTCCTGAGAAAGTGCCTGCACTAGTTTATTAACTGTGTACTGGGGCCTGCATCTAGCTGTCTGGTATGTAGCGCATAGATTAACTCTGTAAAAACAGCAGACAGCACAACATTTATCAGCCTGACCACTTACTGTACTGCTGGGTATTTAGACTGGACAGTCACCTCTGTAGTACAGTCACAGCTGAATGCCAGACACAGGCACAGCTCAGCCAACCCCTGTGTGAAGCATCCAGAGTGAGCTCAAAGCATTTTCTGAACAAGATGCCAATACTTGTACTATAAATGAGGCAATTAAAAATGCACCACTGAGAAAATACAGCACTCCTGACATATTGCATCCTACAGGGCTCATTATTATTCCCGACTAACTAACAAGGAGAGGGTAAGAGGTGCTAGATTATGTCTTTAGACCAAAGGAGTAAAGGTTGCACCATGATTTTGTGCCTTCAGACTCACTAGAGAGAAATTTCACAATGGGTTTTAAAGGTAGAGCCAGAAAATTGAGAAGGAGACATGCACTCCATGCTTAGAATGATCACTCTATGTCTTTTGGAAAAGTTAATTTACACGGATTAAAGTAAATTGTGCAGTAATGAAAGAAGTAGTACTGGCATTCTAAGGAACGCTTTCACCTTAACTTGGAATATCACTCCCAAAGCTGAAAAGATGCTTTGACATACATCCAGTTAATATTCAGAGAACACTATCTGACATTTTCATGGATACAAGTCAACCTCAAATGACCTTGTCCATATCCCTGAGGTCTGCCATCCTCACTCACTGCCTTTGTTCTTCCCAAACTTTTTATTTTGTAGCCTTTCTGTCTTCTTCTCCTACTCCTGCTTATTATTTTCACTTTTACTCAGATAGGAGTATGTGCCACTAGTCAGATAATGCACTGAAGCAGTCTCTAAATTGCTATCACAGTCTCCAGCTTCCATAAGATCTCACCTTCAACAAGGAGATATTTTTCCAATTTTCCTTTTGTCTCCCCCTCTTTCTTCTTTCTCACATCACTCTGTATAAATTGTTTTCCTGAGTCTAGTCTTCATTTATAATTTTTCTTTTAGACTATGAACACTTCAGGGTAATGAGTGTATCTATCTCATACCACCTTTGTAAAATGATGTGTACATTTACATCTCTCCATAAATTATGTTTAAACAACAGGAAAAAAAATCCATAAAAAAAAATCCTTCAATTCGTAAAGAGGCAAAAATCTTTCTTCCTAACATAAATTATATTTGGATGAAGTCAAAGGCAACAGTCACTACTATAGCAGTAGTAGCAATAATGGTTTATTGTACTGTTAGTTTATTAAGACACAAATTCTGAAATCAGTTGTGCAAAAGTAAAAACCTGACAGCAGTAACTGTTTTATACAAAGTACGGTAATAGTGGGAAATTATTCTTAACAAACTGCTCTTCCAGGTCAAAGTGAAATATTCCACATGTGGAATTTAAAACTCTCAAATAAACCTGGCGTCTCAGGGGAAGCACTCTGTAAGGGAAATATCAGTTTTCACCAAGATTGTCTTTCAATTAAAGTTTTACTTACATACCAGTTTGGTAAGGGGCACATACTTTAGTAAAGGAAAACAACTCTATGATCAAAGTATCTTTGCAGCATGCATATATGCATGCACATACTGAACTGTACCTTCCCAGTTTTTTTGTTTTTTTTTTTCTGTTTGTTTTGTTTCTTTTTGTGTGTGTATGCACTTTTTTCCCCCAAAGTTTATTCATTGAAACTTGAGACTTGCCATTTATTTCCTGAGGTTTCTGTGGTTATTGTAGTCAGAGGTACCAATACTGCAGTAAAGTGAAGAAACATAGATCTCGCATTTTCTATGTGTGGTATAAAAAAATCCAGACTTGTGCAGATTTTTCAAGTATCGGTTATTTTATAATTTCCTTCCTTCTCTCTTATTTCCAACCCTTGTATAGATTGTATGCATGCCAGACATAATTTTCAACAAAGAAATATTGAAATAGGAAATACTTTACAGCATGTTCTTCATGTCCAGTCTGCAAATACTATTGTGCAAGTCTTCCACTTCAAAGATAAACTCAGACGGTAGGAGTCATTTAGGAGAATGGGCATACTGCAGGTTGCAAGTAGTATCATTCATTTTTTTTAATTAGGATCATGACTACCACACATACAAAAATGTCAGTGTTGAGCAATCACAAAATGCAAGGAATCAACCTAAATGAGAACAGTTGTCTGATGCTGGAAACCAGAGCAAAGAAAGATGCATTCATGATGTGGTGTAACCTGGCAGGTAACTAAGCATCACAAAGTCATTGCCCCCCTCCCAATGGGACAGGGGAGAATACCTAAAAAAAAAAAATACAAAAAACAACAAAGTAGAATTTATGGATTGAGATAAAAGCTATGATAATTGTAATTATATATATATATATATATATAAAACAAGTGATGTACAAGGAATAGCTTCCCACCTACACACTGATGCCCAGTAAGTCCCTCAGCAGTGGCTTCTCCCCCATCCAATTCCTAACCATCTTTCCAGGTGTTTTGGTTTTTTTTGTGTGTGTGATGTCATATGATATAGAATATCCTTATGATCAGTTTGGCTCCGCTGCCTGGGTTCTACCCCCTCCCGTTTCCTTGTACCCCAGAGCCTCCTTGCTGGCAGAACTGTGCAAGAAGTGGGAAAACTGAAACATCCTTGGCTTTGAACACCACTACTCAAAAACAACCAAAACATCGGTGTGTTGTCAACATTGTTTTTCTTCTAAAACCAAAACACAGCATCATACCAGATGCTGTAAATCAAACTCTGTCCCAGCTAAAACCAGGACACTGCACCAAAAGAAACATTAATGATCTAATTCCCCCTGACATCAAAAAGTGTACTGTCCCAAACAATTTTTCACTGTTCCCATTCTGTAAGACTTAATTTTACTTCTGTGGTGTAGCACAAGAGATCAGCCCTATAGATTGGTCTATATGAAGGGAAGATCCTCCTTTTGGAGTGTAAAAGGAGTGACCATATCCTCTATGACATCAGAGAGAAAGGTTTGAAGAGAAACACTTCAATATCTACAGATTACAAAGGCCGTACTTACATGAGAGTGGATTTGGTGAGGATAACAATTTTCTTCATTGTTTATTTTGTCTTTTCTTAAAATAGTTTCCATTGGCATTCATTTTAAGACAGAATTACTCTAAATATAATATTGTTGTTTCTTGCTCAGTGTTTTCAGGGACTCAGATTCTCCAGTGACATTCCAGATGCTGGTGCATAATGACCTGTGCCATATGGTCTCTGGGGAATTTCTGGAGGTTGAAGGCCCACCAGTGGGACGTGTACACAGCACTCAAAGCTGTCTCTTGTATAATAATGCAATGAATGAAAAGCAGGAAATTACTTCTGTTCTTTAAAATGCCAAGTCTGCCACATAAAATTATCAAAGTATGAAAAGGAAGCGTATGTTCGTGTTTCATATCAGAAGTCCATATTAAACTAGAATGGGAAGGAGCTCAGTTATTTGTAGTTTGTTTTGAATAACTGGCCTGGAATTAGAGTATCTGAACTGTCTTGGCTTTAAATTAGGTTCTGAAGACTCCTGAGAGCTTAATAGTGTTGGCAGGATAAGTAATATTTGACTGTGACTGGATCCTCCGTAGTTCTAACTCTTTGATTATATTTTTAATAAAAAAAAAAGTACTTAGAAAGAATATCCACTTTTATTCGATATACATCTATGATGCAGAACTTACTATTTGGAAATCAGAAGAAATCTCCAGCTCCTATCCTTCTACAGTGGAAAAAAAAAATGCAATACGAAGCACATTAAAACAGTATGCCCTTTTCCTTGTCATCCCTTGAAGAAGAAAAAATTACTTGTCTCTTTGTTTCTGATACTGGCCTAAAGATTGTTTTAATGAAATATTGGAAATTTGGGAAGTTATATTGTCAGTTGTTGCTGTAAGTATGGGGGGGGTGTTTAATATTATTTATTTATTTTATACCTGAAGAGATCTTATATTGCTTTGTGAATATATTTTATTTTGTGTTGATGCAGGTGAGATTATATTAAGGTAATTATAGAGCACAACTTCAGGAGATGACAAGAGGGGAAAGGAAGAATATACAAGAGGTCAGAGGTTTACACTGTCTTGTATCTGATACTGGTCAGTATCTTGAAAGAGAGTATGAGTACGGGACAAACATGATAGCAGCTCTACAGATACATTGCACGAAGTTCCAGAGATGTAAAAAAATATTCCTTGCTGTTTGTTCAGAAGTTTCAGTCTTTTTCTTTCATCTCACATTGGTTACCCTATTTTATTAGGTAAGATAGCGAACAACTCTGAGACTAATATATTTCCATTCCTTCTGGTGCTTAAGCAAAACAAAAAAATATTGCCAAAAAAAATTTGATGGTTTTGGACAATTTTGTTTTGGAAAAGTCAAAATTTAATAAATGATATTTTGATTCTTTTTAGCAGTCATTCCCCTTTCTTCTCCACTGGGTATAGAGAATATTTGGTTTCTCTATTATTCAGGATTTTTAAAGAAGAAACTACCTTGCCTTTATAAAAAAGATGACTGTGGGTCATGCATACAAAATTGTAGCAGGCTGATTTAGAATGGAAAGATGCTAATGTACAACTATTTTTAAATATGTGCCAAAATCAAACAGCTGTTAGCTCTTCATAAAATGTATTATTTACTTGTTCAGTCTGAAAAATCAAGTCACACGTTACTTTTTTCATGGTCTACAAAAACTGCCATGTCTTAACTGCATAGACCCAAAGTATTGTACATTACTGTCTTAATCATACATTAACATTAAATTTTGCATTGTTTTCTGTATGGGGAAGTACAATCAGAAATATCTAATGCTCTGAGTTAACATGGAAAATATTTGTAGGTAGGTGGAATTATAAGAGCAAAAGTGACATTTTTTACCACTAAAGATAAATTTATGACTGTGAGCAGAGCAGATTAGGCCAATAATAAGAAAGCTTTCATTATAATGCTTTCTACTCTGTCCCTCAAGCATGGCCTCTTAGCTCTCCAGTACAAGCCCTTAGCTTTTTTCTACAGACTACATCCCATCTTTATATTTGAACTGTAATAAACGCACACTTGTCCCTATCATGATTTTCCTCACCAAGGAGACCTGTAGAAACACAGTTCTAGAGAATTACTTCTGCAACTTTCCAGTTATGAGACACTGTTCAAAAAATCTCAACTGTCTATATCTTGGAACACTTTGTTTTGGGATTGGGATGAGGGGCAGTATAATGAAGGTATTGACCTCTCTAACATACAGTGAAATTCCCAGGAAGTCCCTGGCAGATAACAAAAGAACAGGATGCAAAAAGTTTATTTTATCAGGGTAAATCCAAATCAATAAAAAGTGACTTCAGCTGAAAACTAATGTAAGTCAGACTTAAGTCAGTCAAACTTGTCCATACATTCTATCCAATATCTTACAGACTTCAAAAAAAAATCCCATTCTTTGTTTATCTGAGAGGAAATGGGAATAAAAAGGAATGCCAGACGTCAAACTTTTGCATACACTGTGTAGTTTTACAGGGTGCTGAACTGATGAAATAGGAGAAATCTAAGACGATTATAATTTATGAGTCACAGCCTTAGAAAAGCTGGTAAACAGCTGCTCTTTTCTAGTAATAGCACTGATTCATGAGAATAAGAAGAAGGCAATGGTAAAAATTTATTTTATTATTCAGTAGGTGCCAGAATCCGTGGAAGGAATTTCAGTGCTACACCCCAGTTCTTCCGGCAGTACTTCACATAATCCAAAAAGATTTATTTTTTTAAGGCTATATCACATTGGTGGCTGTAAATAGAGAAGTCTCAACTCCACTTCTTAAGAAATCAAGGAAAGCAGTGAGAAGCAGAGCTGACTTTTTCCCACTTAGTCCTTAGACATTTTCCCATTTCCCCTTTGTCCATTTTTTTAATGGACATTGATTAAGATTTCTACCATCACACTCCTCTGATATCATTGCATTAATACGTTTAGGCAGTATATAACAAGCCTACATTTCTGAATGCCAGAAGTCTTTGTGAGATATGTATGAGCAGAACTCAACATTCTGGGGTGTTTTTAGAAGGTTAATACTTTTAACCTGAAACAGGAAATTGCTTCTTTTCATTGCTGAGTGTATTATGTAGAAGTATCTTAGACCACAAAGGAATTACATCCAGTATAAAATCATTAAAAATGTAATGGAAAAATATTAACTTATGTCATATTTGCTCCAGCTAGCTAGTATACAAGTAGTATTTAAAAAAAAACAAAACAAACAAAAAAAAAAAACCACCAGCCTGGATATAGGTTTTGATAATTCATAAAAGCTGTTCTTTTCTGGCAGGTCTGAGTGAAATCTGACCTTTATAGAGACTTCATAAAGTTAGATAACTGTTTGATGTTTTATGGTAAAAGTTTCTCAACTTGAAACAAGTTAAATAATATATCCAAGAATTATATTTCTCTTCTATACCACACTAATATCTCATCAATACATCAGCTGATGCATCTGGGACATCTGGGACTTTTTTTTCTTATACTGTTTCTAACAGAGAATATGCCACTTTAAAGTAGAAACTCTTGTTAGCAAACTTAAACCCCTGATCATGAATTTGTGTTATTATTATTATTATTATTATTATTATGTCAGTCCTTAGGGATTTTAGCAGCATAATGGAATTTGAAAAAAATCTGATGGAATGAAAGAGACTTGGAAACTGGTATTTCTTTGCCATACAGATAGCCTGGTGTCTTGTTAGGCTTTCCTTCATAAAGGCTGCTAAACACCACTTTTCTATATAGCTGCCTCTTTTCACCATGCTTGTAAAAAGTCTTAAGCTTCTAAACCCCTAACCCTCTCTCAAAGAGGATTCAGATATACATATATGTATTAAAAAAAAAAATACAAACACTATGAGTTTTATTTTATTAGGAAAATGAGCTGAAATGCAATAAGCAGCAGTAGTAGAAGCTCATCTGAATTGCAGGAACTGAAGACAGGTTTAGACTATCAAGTAATTTATTAATTTTTTCTAGTCCTTCCACAAAGCTACTTTTAAATATCTGAATCTATAGATCTTTCACTACTTCCTTTGATATATACTGTTCCCTGACATAGTATATCTCACAAAAAATACAAACACTATGAGTTTTATTTTATTAGGAAAATGAGCTGAAATGCAATAAGCAGCAGTAGTAGAAGCTCATCTGAATTGCAGGAACTGAAGACAGGTTTAGACTATCAAGTAATTTATTAATTTTTTCTAGTCCTTCCACAAAGCTACTTTTAAATATCTGAATCTATAGATCTTTCACTACTTCCTTTGATATATACTGTTCCCTGACATAGTATATCTCACTGATAGGAATTTATTCCATCTTAATTTCAACAAATTATTCATAGCTATATTCTCCTTTGCCACCATAAATAATTTATCTTCATCTTTGGGATGAAATCTCAGCCCTTCAGAAATTATAAAAGTTTTGCTGTATTTGGGCCAGAATTTGATCCTTGTTTTTATGAGCTTGAGATACTTTAGAATGTTATAAGAAGTTATCATTTACGTAGGCTACAAATATATGTCTGTTTTAATTAGTCAATGAATAGAGCTTACAAGAGATAGGAAGATTGAAATATGAAGTCAGAGCACCTCAATGGAAAGGTAAAGGCATTCATCCAATAAGCTGTCGTATGTTATTAAACAGGTTAGAAAAAAAGGCCACCAGGCAGGTGGAAGCTAAAAAAAAAAATGGAATGATGATTGAAAAATATACACAACACACCATGACCTCTTATGGCATTAAATCCTTCCCTTTGCTAAACTGTCTTTGTGAATCTATGTCTATATGAAGCCTTTAGAGCAGAGAATAAAAAGAAAACATATAGGGAGAAAAGATACCTACAGATAAGTAAGATCTAGTAAGAGTAAAAAAAAAATACTGAACAATCAAATTCACTGGTGACTACCAAGTGTCACAATATTCACCCTTTCACAGAACATTCAATCGTTATGCTTATGAGAACATAATGAAGACTTTCAAGTGGTCTTACATAAAACAAGCTCTTCTGTATTGAGGTTCCTGCCACTATGAACTAAGTAATTTGTAGGACTTTTTCATATTTAAATGGTTTTCTTTCTCATTTCTTGGGCTTTCAGAATACAGATACAAATATCACAAAGCAATACAGAGCACAGGTTAATATTGTATTAGCATCTGGTAACGAAAGGCTTTAATTTAAGATAGCAATGTCAAAGATGATAGAAAGTTTTGGGAAAGTGATGGAGTGGCTTTACCTGTAATAAAGAACAAATTAATCTTTAATATAAAAGACCCATGGAATTATTTTCACATTGTATTTTGCAATAGGAGTTCAGAGAGAATATTTTTATAGCGAGATATTCTGGTTTCTTCACTGTATATGAGTATTTTCAAACCATAGTAAGAGACACATAAACCAGATAAAACTAATTTCTTTGATTGAGGGTGTGCCAGTTACTGGATCAGAACAACTCAAAAATTAATAATTCTTGAAATATTTGACAGAAAAAGGTTAGATATGCCATCATTCAAAATTAAATTTTATAAACAAATAGAGTTACATAAATCATGGAATCTTAACCTGCCAATCTACAGTTAATGCCAACCATAATAAGAAAAAATAAACCCTCTGCAGGTATGTAAATATATGCAGATAAAACTGCTTCGTAGTCTGCATTTAGTGCTTTTCATTAGTCTCATTATCCCTACCTTGTGTACAGAAATTACGTTTTCAAAACACAAAGGTATTTAAATAAATCACTGAATAGACCAAGTACTCATTGTCTTAAGACAGCAATCCCATGTCTTTTGACCTTTGAATATAGACATGTTAAAAAGTCTGGGAAATATGCTTAAGTGGATGTAATTTGGATACTCACTGAGGATGCTAGTCCAGGGGCAGCACTGACTGTAATACTCAACAACAGTCTGAGTTTAGCTTAACTGAAAAGCTAAAAATTCAAGCTCTGGTCAGAAGACATCTTTTCAGCAGTGCTTGAACCTGCAGGAACCACATATATTCTTATTCTTACTCCTTTTCTTCCTCTTCTTCTTCTTAATATTATTTAACTACAAACTTTCCCATGTGCCTACATTTGCAAATATTCAGAAGTACCCACTTTGAAGAGTACAGTGCAGTCCTTCACTTTGCTCCAAGGGCTTGGCTGAAGCCTGGAAATGAGACTTTGCCCAGCCTAACTAACATGAATGTCTTGTGCATTCTCTGAACACAACTGAATTCAGGAATAATGATGAATTCCTTGCATAGTGAAATGCTTCCTGTCACTTTCTTTAGAAGAAATAGAAGAAATACTATCAATGTCATACTATCAATGCCTCCTTCACATAAGTCTGCCTCAGGCTTTGTATGAAATAACATTCAGGTTTTTTCCTTGGTGTAAGGGAAACTCAATTGCATCACTGACGTCCAGTGAAGCACCTCTGTCACTACACAACTTAATGTTGTTCAAGGATCCTCACTCTTTCAATGAAAATCACACTGGCATAGGAAGGAATTTAAGCAGGAGAGGAAGAGTAAATGGCATGGTCAGTGGAGCATGCTTTTGAGAAGTAAGACTCTGGAGTGCCATTTCATCTTCCAAGCAACTGATACGAAATTCAACCAATGATCAGAACTTCAGGGTAGGCAACATTTCATGTGGATTACATTTATAGATACATTTAAAATATTTAGATTTTTCTTGTTAGTCAACATTCTATATGTATCTTAAAACAATTACAAAAAAATAATAATCTAATTTAAAGTTTCAGATGTATTTATTTTCTCTGTGTTCCAAAACTCTGCATAAGTTTTTAACACCCCCATATTATATGTCCAAAACATTTGTAAATTGTAAATTTCACAATCCCTCTAGCCATGAAAATTTAACCATCTCAGAAACACCAGTAAGAAGCAGAATTTAACAGAGCTGTAGCACTAATCTTCAAGGTATTAAAATTTTTCTGGAGTAGAAAAGAAAATATTTTTATCTCCAGAACTCACATGTAATATTGGTAAGCATCAGAAAAAAAAGTTTTGGTGTTGTTATCTCCAGCAACAGCCATTAGGCATTCTCTAAGGAAAAAATTCTGAACTCACTAGATATATTTATATGGACTCTGCAGAATCTCTTTTGATACCATTATAGCTAAGAATTTCTTATTAAAAGTGAGGGAAATGCAGTTCAAAATAATGGAGTTTTCCACAATGGTCTGAGTTTTTCATAACCGAGATATTTTCTAAAAGTATATTTAAAGTTAAAATATAGATAAATAGATTAATTTTTCTTATGATTTTTTCATAAATGAAATGGATGAATAAAAAATAAAGAAAAATCTGATTAAAAGAAAAGTACAACGAATAACAGGTATTTGTTTATTTCAGGGTGCTTTTCTAAAATAATTCAAAATGAATACCAGCAACAACAAAAGTGAAATAATCATGATTTATACTCACTCATGTAAGGAGTTAAGGAAACATCAGGAATAAAGAGTCAGATTACCTATCTATTAGACGTGCAGGATAACATATTTTTGTGACTGAGAGGAGAGTAAGTTCAGCTGCCAAATGACGAATATTTCTACATTTTTTAAATTTCAGTTTATTTGGCGATTCACTTGAAACAACAGAAGAAGAGCAAAAGAACAGTAAGAGTTCAGATCCACTGCTTATGTTGTTATCACAGTATTTGATGTACCATGCTTATCCTTAGCCATACCAAATCCCCAGCATAGCTGCAAACTGGTTTGGTAAGCACAGGTTGTCAGTATTACTAGTTTTCTTGTCTAGAGGGTCTAGAAGAAATCGTAGAATCGTAGAATGGCCCAGGTTGGAAAGGACCGCAATGATCATCGAGTTTCAACCTCCCTGCTATGTGCAGGGTTGCCAACCACCAGACCAGGATGCCCAGAGCCACATCCAGCCTGGCCTTGAATGCCTCCAGGGATGGGACATCCACAACCTCTCTGGGCAATCTTTTCCAGTGCGTCACCACACTATGAAAAACTTCCTCCTAATATCTAACCTAAACCTCCCCTGTCTCAGTTTAAGACCATTCCCCCTTGTCCTATCACTATCCACCCTCATAAACAGCTGTTCCCTCTCCTGTTTATATGCTCCCTTTGAGTACTGGAAGGCCACAATCAGGTCTCCCCAGAGCCTTCTCCAAGCTAAATAAGCCCAGTTTCCCTGACCTTTCCTCACAGGAGAAGTGCTCCAGCCCTCTGATCATCTTAGTGGCCCTCCTGTGGACCCATTCCAGAGCTCCATGTCCTTCCCATACTGGGGGCCCCAGTCCTGGACACAGTACTGCACATAGGGCCTCACAAGAGCTGAGTAGAGGGGGACAATCACCTCCCTCTCCCTGCTGGCCACTCCTCCTTTAATGCAGCCCAGAACACAGTTGGCCTTCCAGGCTGCAAGCACACACTGCTGGCTCATGTCCAGCTTCTTGCTTACCAAGACCCCCAAGTCCTTCTCCACAGGGCTGCTCTCAAGGGGTTCTATGCTGATGAGTCAGTTCTTTTCCAAATAAAATCCATAGTATAATAAGCTTTAATTATGTTATGAAGACGAAGGTTAAAAACAAATTTTCCAACATTTTTTTTCCACATAAAATTTATTTTTTCAAGTTAGATATAAAAGTTTTAATGAAAATTTTGGGAAAAACTGTTTTTCTGTTATTTTGATTTCTCATTGTCCATCAAAATTTGCCAGAACCTTTTCACAGCCTAATTTTTAGGTTGCATTCACTTTTATACATCTGATAGTATTAGTAAATGATGCTGGTTGGCAGAAGAAATCCAAAGACATCTATGGCTCAAAACTGCCGCAGAGAATCCCTCTCTGTAAAACCAAAACCTCTCTCTCTCTTCACCCCCCCTCCACCACCCTCAACAAAATCTACAGCCAGGACTTTTTAATGGAATAAAAACAATTTAAATTGCATTCTTCTTGCCAACAGAATTACCCTGTTATTCCCATTTCTCTATTTTATGTCACTGAGAGATAAAAACTTTTTTTGTATGTCTGTGTAATTTTGCTGTTCTCCTTAGCCAGCACACAAATGATCAAAATGTAAAATATAAATAGTAACACATCATAGCAATTTGCATTTAGCTTCACACACTTGTGAGAGGTCATTAAATGTCTGTAATATTTTTGCCTGATATCTAAATCTGACATGTAAAAAAAGCCTAAAGCCACTTGTACAGAAGGTGATGATAAAGTCAGCTTATTGTTAGTGTACAGTAATATATAGAAAAAAGTGCACTTAATTCAATATTCACAAGATTCTGAGCCACATTCTCTATGGTAATTAAGATACTATTTCTGATACAGCTTGTCTGTATTAGTGATGTTATCTTATATTTTTCAGTGCTTTACGAATTACCTGTACCAAAAGCCAGAACTTACTCCTTTATACATCGGATTTCTGTGTGGTCAGTAGAGTCGAAGATCATTCAGATCTGTGACTGCTAAGGTGCAATGCAATAGGCTTTCTTTTGCAAGGACAAAACTGAACATGAATACAGAGGACAAGATTTCTCAACCAAGAAGTGACATGAGTGAGTGATTGTGATCAGATACACGCGAACATAGGAGGAGACAGCAGGAAGTGACATGAGCATAGACAGCATTGTATTTCTTGAATCAGTAAAGAATGTGTGACTTTCCGTGGTATTGGGTAGATAGGACCAGTACTTGTTGTTTTTTTCTGTATCTGTATCTGTGCTTTTTGTTATAGCCAGGGGAAAATCACACAGAATCATACAGAATCACAGGAGTTGGAAGGAACCTCAAGAGGTCATTGAGTCCAACACTCCCTCAGCAAGCTCTCAGAGTTCATCTGTCTTCAGACACTGTAAGCCTAGTGAGAAAGAAAGTGTATTTCTGTAGATTCCAAAGATCATGGAGTACTTACTGCCTCTCTGCTATGTGAAATTCCTTCCATCAACTTTAAAAAGATCTTCTACTGTACAGGCTGTGATGCAATAAATGGGTGCAAGCTCAAGATCACAGTGATTTCTCATGAAGACAGAACAATCGTGATACGACAGAAACAAACCCACAACAAAACATCAGTTGTGCAACCCTATACTAAAAATGTTACCTTGTTTCTATGTATGGTTTATCTATCTTCTTGCATCAGAGTCTGATCTTTGTAGCTGTCACTTGAGACAGGATTTCTAATGAAAGTTTAGACCCTGTTTCTTTCTTCATTTTCCTCAAATTACTGTTCCAATTTATGTATTTATTTTTCATAATCTGAGGCAAGAGTATGACCTATTATGAGAATATGCCTCTCTTAAACATATAAGGAAGGGGCTGTCATTTGAAAACAAAGATTCTTACCAGCTCAAAGGAAGACTTAGGAGGCAGAAACTAGCCCTGCATAAAACAGGCTGTAGAGATCTGGCTGCATAGAGCTGAAAGAACCTCCCCCAGAAAACCAAAGGTACAAAATGATGCACAGCAAAAGTGGAAGCCAACTGAAATGGGGCTTACAGGTCAGGATTCTGAAACAGGAGCCTGGAGTAAGTTGTCATGTTGCTGATCTTTATTCACAGCCCTGTAGATTTAGCACCCCCTAGAGGGGACAGTATTTTTCCATATGACTCATTTGTTTGAGACTTTGTACTGAAAGAGTAAGAAGTAATGAGTGTAACTGTTGTATAGGGTCACAGAGGTGTAAAGAGGTATCTCTGGATTAGATTCTGAAAAGCTGATATCTCTGGCTGATATTATATATATGCAAAATATTACATTATTTTAACACTGGAACACTGGAATGAATACATTTTTGTTTTCTTTAATTTCAGTGGAAAACAAGCTAAAGCTGAAAATAAAATATGGTTCCTGGATAGTCAGTCTACTGTATACAGAGGATGGGAAAACTCAATGAAACCTATTCACAGTAGGTTAAAGTTGGCCACAGGAACAGCTGACATTGGAACATTACTAGAGAGACCATGTAGTTGTCAGTTTATTAATGGCTTCATGAACAGCAGAAATAAACAGAGTATTGGGTTTTAATTTTAGGTTATATTTGTACTCTACTAAACTGAAGACCCCAGTGACGTCTGTCTCAAGTAACTGGCACCACCTCTGTTTTCTTAGCAGACCTTGATAAAAAATGATTCATCACTGAAGAAGTGCACTGTATAACATATAGCACATATGCTGTACATCTCAGTTATCAATACACACTACTATCGAGAACTGGTACAATACTATTTTTACTTACTGTCATTGCATTTGAGATACTTCAGCTTTTCAAGTGAAAGTTGTTCTTGTGTGCTGATAGTCAAAAGAATGATTGGCTGCACTTTCCATCTTCCTTAGCACTGCACCTCTCCAGGAGAACAGCACAGTTCTGGTGAGAACTTGGTGCTCAGTTAAAGCATTTTTTATCCATTAAAAATCAGAGGGTGTGCATCGAGACTAGATAAATAATCAGCAGGGCTTCTTTCCCCTTCCCTTCCCTTCCCTTCCCTTCCCTTCCCTTCCCTTCCCTTCCCTTCCCTTCCCTTCCCTTCCCTTCCCTTCCCTTCCCTTCCCTTCTGTTCCCTCCCCTCCCCTCCCCTCCCCTCCCCTCTCCTCCCCTCCCCTCCCCTCCCCTCCCCTCCCCTCCCCTCCCCTCCCCTCCCCTCCCCTCCCCTTCCCTTCCCTTCCCTTCCCTTCCCTTCAATTCCCTTCCCTTCCCTTCCCTTCCCTTCCCTTCCCTTCCCTTCCCTTCCCTTCCCTTCCCTTCCCTTCCTCTAAAAGTGATGCCTTTTCTTGGATGCTACAAGGAGGCAGGACAATGATCAGAATCAAAGGCTTAGCAGGGATCAAGAGTCACAAGAAAAGAAGAGACACAAGAAAATCTCCTTTCAAAGTGTCTGCAAACTCCAAATGTATTTGAAACTGTCTTTTGAAAAACAGATATTCCCTCTTATGTAGTGTTTCTCTTGTTAAAAAACAAAAACAAAACAAACAAAAAAAGCAAAAAAACAAACAAAAAAAACCACACACCTTTTTTTTTTTTTTAATTTATTTCTAATTCTGTTGCTTCTGGGTCATCTAAGAAAATCTAAATGACATGCCTGAATTCCAGTGAATATGACAGTGTTGTATTTCATGTGAATTCTTTGTGGATTTGTCTTCTTCGACAGAATAATTCCCAACTCAGAAATGTTTCATAGTGTGGTCTTCACTATTCCCTGGATACACAGAAGAAAAAGATAATTCAATTAGCTATTGGATAATATAAACATAAGTGTAGCTGTACTTCCATGGGGGCAACTCATGTTCCCTCACATTCATTTAGCATCTCTATCCTCCTTCATCAAGAAAAATAGTCCCAGAAGGCAGCTTTGCACATCTCAAAGAAGACACATGCCTGCTTATGCCATCCATGATCATGCTTGTCTTGACCCTTGTCAAGCTTGTCATTACTATATGAGTTGTGATATGCTTATTTGCTTAAGAAGATATGAAAATTACTTCTAAGTAAAACTTCTGGGTAAAAGACTCAGGCTACCTAGTTTAATTGATTTTTATTAAATCAAAAGATTGTTAAGAATACCAGTGAGTAGCTTCTCTTCTGTGAAAAAGAATTACACATTTAGTAGGAATCAGTTCTAATTACGTTCACAAATTGGTAGTTTTGACACGAGATAAAAAAATCTTTCAAGCTAAATTCTTTATGTTATTAAGTCAGTGTCAATGGTTTACAGGCTGGTTTGACCTGGTTCTGTGATTAAATGGGCTGGGGGACCCACAGACCCATGCCCAGGGAAAGGGTAAAAGGAAAGAAAGGGATAGGCCTAAAAACAAAACAGTGGCAATGATCTGAGGAGGAAAGTTAATTTACTAAATAAGATATGAGAATGAAAGATAAAATAATATAAAACAGTTCCAGTTATATTGGAATTGAAGTTAATAAATCAAATAAAATGAGTGAGTGTGTCCAAAAACCGAAGGCCTTACTCTAATGCTAAAAGCGTGATAACTAGGGAGCACACAGGCTGCAGAGATGAGTAGAAAGGGAAAAAGGGGCATCGTGACCTACTAACAGTTTTATTTTTCCTTCTGAATAGAAAACAGAAAAGCATCTTCTGGGGTATGTAGTTCTTCTCTTCTGAGAGCCAGGTACCTGGAAAATTGGCAGTCCACAGAGCTGGAGCATTAACTCTTTAACTCCCAGTGCACTACGTGATGTTATGATGGAGAATACTGATGACAAAAATTGCAAAATCATGAGACTCGGAAATAAAATTAACCATTGCAGTTCAAAAGAGTGATCTGAAGTCAAAGTGATTTATTTTTGCATGTGGGAATCATAAAAAATTCTGATAGATACTGAAGTTAAATTTTTTGTTATGGTCATGATGGGGGAGACAGAAATGTAAGGAACTCAATATATGCCAGAGAGCAAAATATTATTTCAGTAAAACTGCCACTGACTGCCCAAAAATAGGTTGCCATTCCATAGTTGCCACCTTTTCCAAGCACAAGGGAATAGCTTGCATATACTCTACTAAATCTTCTAATAGGAAAAGAAGCATTTTAGTCTCAAACTGTGAAAATTAAAGTTGACTACATGACAAATCTCCCCTCCAGAATTAATCCATGGCTTTATCACAATAATAATAATAATAATAATAATAATAATAATAATAATAATAATAATAATATAGCTAGCCTAACAAAAAGAATGTCTTTATTAGATTGAATAGAGCATAAATGGTCTGACAAATATTTTAAAGAAATAACGAGGCAAAATAACTCTTCAGAGAAAGTGTCTTCTAAAAAGGAACAGGCAGGATAGTGTTTGTGTTTATAAATGTTCATATGTCCTTAAACATCCATTTTCCCAAACAAATGCTTTACTCTCTCATGTAAAGAACATTTTTGTTCTTGTTGCTCAGCTATTGATCTTTGGTCAAGTTCCTTAACTTTTTAGTTATTCAACTATAATTCACACTTTTTTTGATGAAAATTTCCCCACCGAGGATTGATCATGAACGGTTTGTTCAATATTTCAGCCTCAGGTAATTGCAGCTTAAATCTGTGTTGGTTAATTGTAATTATTGTCTTATGTCACTTGTTATTTTCCTGAGTGAATGGGTTTAGTGATTATAATCTGAACAAAGGCATAATGAGGTCAGTAGAGTCTGGGTTTCCCAGGAACAGGAATTCATTTAGTGAGTAGTTACAAATAAAAACTGCATCCTGAAGATGCTGAATGCAGTCTTAAAGTTCCATGTGGGAAGGAGCAGGTCTATTTTGTTCTGTCACCTTAAAGGAAAAAAATCACTTATACACAAAGTCCCATTATAATGGGTATGGTTTCAAAACAGATGGGCTGAAGAATATCTTTTTAATATATGAAAATTAGGTGTGCAGAGTCAAGGTTATAAAACAGATTTTTACCTAATTTCATACTTAGAAATGTAACGTCTGAACTGCATGAGATAACTATTTTATAATCTGATTATATGTGATAGAAAATGTACTTGCAGATGCACCTCAGATCACAGAGGTTCGGGTTTTGGTAATTTTTTTTTGCCAAGACAGGCTATCTATTTTTATTTATTTATTTATTTATTTATTTAATGTAGGCTTTTAACCCTTTCCTTTGGCACAACTGTTATTCAGTTTATAATCCTTAATGCACTACACTAACCATTGATGAGGCCTAACCTGGAGTACTGGTTCACTTTGGGGCTTCTCAGTATGAGAGACATGGACATACTGGAGAGAGGCCAGCAAAGGGTTATGAAGGCGAATTAGGGCTTGGAGCACTTCTGTGTGGGGAGGCTGAGAGCTGGAACTGTTCATCCTGGAGGAGAGGAGACTCAGGGGGAACTCGTCAATCTCTAATCTCAAATCTCCGAACTGTTTGTTAACAAACACGTCATTAAACATTTATCCATTTTGCTTATTCTACAATGCAGTAATGCGACTATTGTTATTTAAACTACATGCTTAGCAAGAAAAGCATACATATTAGGAAAAAAACTAAAGAGGTTGTGAAGGAAAATTGCATTTAACTTTTAGTTAAATGTGGAATGAGCCTCCAGGGTCAGTACTTATAACACTCATCTGTAGAGGCAATGAATTCCAGGGCAGCCTTTGGAAAATATCTAAGTGCAAAGCTTAAGGTCATTTGACATATATCTGGCTATCATTAAGTGAAAGACTGCGTCTGGAAGAGAGAATCCACATACAGGAATTAATCTGCATATGTTTTATATAAAACCCACATGACAAATACTCTAATTACAAAGGGAAAATTAGTCCTACTTCATAGCCAGCACTATTAAGAAGTCCACTGCCTAATCTCTGTATTTTAGTAATTATGATGCCTCCAGAAGTTCATCTGAGTGCCTCCAGAAACTTAGTGTTCAGAACTTGCTGAATCTTAATCACAGATGACTTAAGTTTTGTCAACCCTTGGCATGGATGTGTTACCACAGAGACAATCAATTTGTCTGAATCAGTGCAGTCTGAACAATGGAGCAAATGGAAAACTTTTCACAGCAAGAAACATTCAATTTCATTCCTGAGCAAAGACAACTCAGATTGTCTCTTCTGCCTGCCAGGCAAGACAATTCCATTGTTTGGGACTTTACAGGCATTGTGGCAAAGGACATGAAAACACATTTTTGTTAAAGCACAGCACTCTGAATCATAAATCGTGATAGCCATTATACATCAGGTCTTTTCAAATTTGGAACATAATATTTGCCATCATGATCTTGTCCCATCTCTTCAGTTCTACTGTCACAAATCATGTACCTGCTTTTTGAAATTTTTATACTAAACACCATAGAGAACTGAGAGTAAAGAATTCACAGTCTTGAATAAAAAAACAATAGTAATTTTCCTTAAATTATCACCTGGGGAGCTCAGGGCCTGCCCAATATTCTTCCTCCAACAAATATGAAATCTGTTTTTAAGCACTTATTTCCTTCTAATTTCATCCTTTCCTCTACTTCCAAAATTGGTCAGTCACTTCATAATTAATCACATTTAAGTAATAATAAATCTTACTTCTGAATAATAATGAACAGACAAATAGGTAAGCAAGGATTGCATTTTTTTTCCCAGAGTGAGTTTGTTTGTTAACTGTATAGCAGTCATCCATTTACTAATAATAAGTCAAAGGCTTAGAAATGTCACTTGAATTTTACTATCTTGGCATCTCTTCAACAGTATGCATTTTTGAATTTCTAAGTCAGTGGATAAAATAAAATGACTTTGTAGTCTTAAAAAATAAAAGTGAAAAAATCTTTGTAGTATGCTGTATAGATCCTGCAATGTCTTGCTTAAAGGACCTATCTATAATATCATGGGATACTCTGTAAAACTAAAACATATATTTGTTGCTGTTACGTTGCCTGAAATACCTTTTTTTTTTTCCTCCTTATAAATCTAAGTGTATCAGTTAAACTTCATTCCCCAGTTTTTTTTCTAAGTTTCCTTTATCTTTAAATGAATATTTTTCTAGCGAATGACTTCTACTAGACTAAAATGATCACACAGATATTTGAAATCTATTTTGCTGGCTTTGATTTTTTTAAATGATATTCTGAAATCCCAATGTAGTTCAACCAATGGGGGCTTCATGGTAGAAGCTTAGTTAAGAAAAACACGAAGTACTGAATGATGTGAACTTTTCTGGAGCAACATTTTTTTAGTAAGGAGTAAACCTTTTTCTTGAAAAAAAAAAAAAAAAATCCTTAATAATATGTTACAGATACTTTAGCCACAGATTTCTGAACAGCACATCTGTTCTTAGGACACAACATGCAGCAATATCCCGCCTATTTATGTCAAGTAGGCCGTGCTACAGCAGTAGAACATGATGTTCAAGAGAATAGGGAAATTCTATAATAGATCCAGAAAAGTAATGTATACAATCCTGGGTGTGTGTATATTTTTATGTATGTACCAAAATAAAAGGATGCCTTAGCACTGAAAGAAAGGTCTTGCATACAGTTCTGATGTTAGTGGCAGTTTGGGTCAGCTAAGCTCAGGATGTGGACTTACAAAGAAAAAATGTGTGCATGTGGTATGAGTGCAAGGGGTTTACTTTGTTTTTTAATGGAAGTCCAGCAAGTAAAATATCAAAATATTGGAGGGTACTGATGTCTTCCTAATTACATTTTAAAATATTGTCCTATTACCTATCTGATTCTGACATACAAATCCTTCTAGATTTTTGTTTCAGTTTCAGCTGTGACACAGGTGAACTTCATTGTGTCTGGTACATTGCTATGTTTTGGTTTTAGGAGAAAAACTGTTGATAAGATACCAATGTTTAGTTGTTGCTGAACAGTACTGTACAGAGCCAAGGATATTTCAGTGTCTCAAGCTGTACTGACAACAAAGTGGCTGAGGGAGGAGACAGAATCAAGATCTCAGACTTAAATTGGCCCATGGGATATTCCATACTATATGACATCATGTGAAACTATAAAACTAGGGCTAGTTGGTGGGAGAGGGCTGCCACTGCTCAGAGACTGCTTGGGCTTTGGTCAATGGGTGGTGAGCAAGAGCTTTGTCCGTCTTTTATTTTGTGAATGTATATGTATATTTATATTTATACACATATGTTAAATATATGTCTATTATTACCATTACTAGTTTGTCTCTCTTCCTTTTCTGTTCTAGTAAATACCTACAAATTCTACTTTTTTTTTTTTACTTTTTTTTTTCTTTTTTTTTTTCCCCACTTGATTCTGTTCCTCATCCCACTGGGACGTGGGAGACCAAGTGAATGATGGTCTGATGCTGATCTGCCTGCCAGGTTAAACCACAGCAGTTATCCAAGAGTGGCACAGTTTCTGATACAATTTAAAATGTGGTCTGTTATATTTTTCCCAGGAGAGATATTTAAATTTAAAGAATCTGGAACTTCTGACATCTTGGAATGTTCCCAAAATTTTTCTGTATTATACCCAAGTTACTTGGCCTGAAGTTATCACATCCCTTTGAGTTCAGCCCATAGTACTAAACATTAGGATTGTCAGAAGAAAGTGTGCTGTTTCATTCATTGAATACTACAAACTAGAGTATTCAAAAGGAAAGGAATTTCTCTTGTTTAAAAAAAGAATGATCAACAATAAATAAATAAATAAATAAATAAATAAATAAATAAATAAATAAATAAATAAATAAAAGGAAAGAAGGAAGGAAGGAAGGAAGGAAGGAAGGAAGGAAGGAAGGAAGGAAGGAAGGAAGGAAGGAAGGAAGGAAGGAAGGAAGGAAGGAAGGAAGGAAGGAAGGAAGGAAGGAAGGAAGGAAGGAAGGAAGGAAGAAAAAGCATAATGACGTCTTTAAAATTCACTACTTTATGTTTTGTATATGGTCCTTTTAAGTGCCAATTCGGAATGATACCATGAATGTTTTCAGATAGGCATGGCAGAAGTAACACTGACATTAATAGAGAATAATTACCCACTCTTAGAATTGAGAGAATATTTGAAGCCCTGTTATAAAGAGACTATACATGTAAGAAAACAGTGCAGATACATAAAATCACAGAATCACAGAATCACCAAGGTTGGAAAAGACCTACAAGATCATCCAGTCCAACCATCCACCCATCACCAATAGTTCTCACTAGACCATGTCCTTCAACACAATGTCCAAACATTCCTTGAACACCTCCAGGGTCAGTGACTCTACCACCTCTCTGGGCAGGCCATTCCAGTGCCTGACCACTCTTTCAGAGAAGTAGTATTTCCTAACATCCAGCCTAAATGTCCCTTGGTGCAGCTTGAAGCCATTCCCTCTAGTCCTATCACCAGTTACACGAGAGAAGAGGCCGACCCCCAGCTCACTACAACCTCCCTTCAGGAAGTTATAGAGAGCAATAAGGTCTCCCCTGAGCTTCCTCTTCTCCAGGCTGAACATTCCCAGCTCCTTCAGCCTCTCCTCATATGGCCTGTGCTCCAGACCTCTCACCAGCTTTGTTGCCCTTCTTTGAACACGCTCCAGGGTCTCAATGTCTTTCTTGCAGTGAGGGGCCCAAAACTGAACACAGTACTCGAGGTGCGGCTTCACCAGAGCTGAGTACAGGGGGACAATCACTTCCCTGTTGCTGCTGACAACACTGTTTCTTATGCAAGCCAGGATGCCCTTGGCCTTCTTGGCCACCTGGGCACACTGTCAGCTCATGTTCAGCTGAGCATCAATCAATACCCCCAGGTCCATTTCCTCTACACAGTCTTCCAGCTACTCCGCCCCAAGCCTGTAGCGCTGCATAGGGTTGTTGTGGCTGAAGTGCAGGACCTGGCATTTGGTCTTGTTAAACCTCATCCCTTTGGCTTCAGCCCAGCTGTGCAGCCTGTCCAGATCTCTCTGTAGGGCCTTGCTACCTCCAGGCAGATCCACCCTCCCAGCCAACTTGGTGTCATCTGCAAACTTACTGAGGGTGCACTCAATGCCCTCATCCAGGTCATCAATGAAGATACTGAAGAGGACAGGCCCCATCACTGACCCCTGGGGAACACCACTCGTGACCAGTTACCAGTTGGATTTAGCTCCATTCACCACCACTCTCTGGGTCCAGTCCTCCAGCCAGTTTCTTACCCAGCCAAGGGTGTACCTGTCCAAGCCACGGGCTGCCAGCTTCTGCAAAATGTAATAGGTTAAATCTCCAGCATGCTGGGATTAAGCTCAGGGACATCTACTTGCTATGTTTATACATGTTTACCTACAAAATGACCTTATTATAAACACACCCAGCCCTTGCTGAGTTCATGAGTAGATTTTGCAAATGTGCATAAAGTAATTTAAGAACATAAAATTTGCCCTCTTTAAAACCATCAAAATAAATAAAAAAACATTTTGAGTTTATATATAAGGTTGCCAGCATAAACAAGATTGGTTGGCTTTAATAAATTCCCTCCCTTCTTCCCCATAGACTGCACTCCCTTCTACACGGTGCCTTCTCACATTTATAGCTTGATTGCAAGATGACCATAAAATGCTACTTCTCTGATAGTAATTTATATGCACTTTGCGCAAAACAGATACAAGATTATTTTTACGACCTTAAGAATGCATTTCCATTTTTGCAACCCTTCTCTGTTCTTATAGTACAATTTGTTGACGTAAAATACAATTATCTTCCATATCACTTTTCTGAGAGACATCAATGTCTTTAGTTCAAATTCAAATGTTAGTAAATCTTTTATTTCATAAATTATGCATAAGTCAGCAAGTAGCACTATATTTTGAGTGTTTCATAAACAATTTGGCAGGTCTCAAAAGAAAATCTTCTACTCTCTCATTTCCTAACTTGTCAAAGCTGCCTTTTGAATACTTTATTATTTTGAAAATTTTAAACAGGTGTAAAGCTGGCTTTTATGATTAGGCAGCCAGCAAGAAAGGATCCGTTTCCAGCCATCATCGCAAGGAGCTGTAGTGTGCCACAAAACCTGAAATTTAAATACTCACTTTTCAATCTTAAGTCTTGGTATTTTTTCCAAAACTGGAGGCCAGTTATTTCTGCTTTTACTAAATAAGTAGTCTTCCTTTTAATATTCTTCAGCTTTTCTCTGCTGGCTGTGTTAAATGAAGCCAGATGAGTTAGCGGTGACCTGTCTGAATATACGGACAAAAAATTTTGGAAAATCTCTGTTCTAAAGGAAACTTTAATCTGTATCAAAATTTGCCACGCTTAGTTTATCAAGTTTTATTTTTCACAACACCTGGAGCAAAAATCAAAGGCATTTTTATTAATTAAATCAGGAAAATAAATTAAGGGATATTTTTTTATGCAGGAGAGTCATCTAAAGCACAAGCCTTTGCAGCATTAAGCAGTGCAGCTAAACTTGTATCTACTGTACGGAAGTTGTCTTGTTTTGAGATGTTCTGAACAATATTTAGAATAGAAATTTAAAAGCAAAACAAAACAAAACAATTATTAGATAAAAAGAAGTACTCCGAGATCTCACACTCAACAGGAGTCAATAAATAAATGAATAAATGAATGAATGAGTGAATGAATGAATGAATGAATGAATGAATAAATAAATAAATAAATAAATAAGGTTTAACAGTTAGGAACGGGTATTACATTACAGCATGAGGATGAACAATTCACTGGAATTTACTGCTGGTTTACTCTCAAATCAGTGAGATATATTCGGTATCGTTCCATAGCTGCCTTTCCTGGATGTGGTCTATTTTTTATTAATGAGGTGGATGGCAAAACAGACAGCACATTTGCTTAATTTACAAAAAAAAATGTTTTGCCAGGGCAACGCACAAATATTTGACAAGTCAGGATCAAAATTCAAAGTTGTTTCAAAAGAAATGGGTTGAAAAAAACAGGATTTGGTGCGATGAGAGAACCAAATGTTGTCTCTATGTCAGAATAAATATTTGAATAGATGTATGATGAGAAACGAACAGATAGACAATGGCAAGAGGAGATTCAAGAAGACTGAACATTGAATGTGATACATCACTACTCTATTCTACCAATTTTCTAATCACTTGCCTCCAAAATACTGAAAGCTTGTGAATTTGCCAGCATTTACATCAATTCAAATACTGAAAAATGCATTTTGGTACTGTTTTTGCTTATAACTTTGTCTTTTCCATGTTTCCTCAGTACTCAATATACTTTTATTTTCTCTTCTCTTTGAAGTATTTCTGTAACCAAACTGTAAATCCATTATCCCAATATGTAATTTAATAAATCTTCTTATGCACATACTGAAGCCACCACAGCTCCAGCCTCCAAGTTCTCTTTTCCAAAAATCTGACAGTGAGTGGTTGAGAAAACTCTGAGGAGAATCACAGACTGAAAATATCTTGTATGTGATCTCAATCACTGTTTTCTTGAGTTGTAATAAAATATATTTAGTGTTTAGCATAAATTACCATTAAAAAAAACAAACAACTTTTAAGTATTTATGTGCAACTGACACACCAGAAGGCTGTGCTACAATTCAGCAAGACTTGGAAAGACTAGTTTTGGGCAGGGACGAACCTGATGAGGTTTAACAAGTGCAAGTGCAGAGACATGCATGTGGGAAGGAACAACTGCTTGCATCAGTACAAGTTAGGGGATGATCTGCTGGAGTTGAGCTCTAGGGAGAAGGCCGTGGGGGTTCTGATGGATAACAGATTGGCCATGAGCCAGCAGTGTGCTCTTTTGGCCTAGAAGGCCAATGGTATCCTAGGGTTCATTAAAAGGAGAGTGGTCAGCAAGTCAAGAGAGGTGATCCCCTCTACTTTGCCCTCGAGAGCCCACATCTGGAGTACTGTGTCCAGATCTGGGCTCCCCAGTTCAGAAAAGGCATCTCCTAGAAGGAGTCCAGCAGAGGGCCACAAACATTATAAAGGGTCTGGGGCATCTCCCTTATGAGGAAAGGCTGAGTAACCTGGGTCTGTTCAGCCTGGGAAAAAAGGATGGATGAGAATATCTGATTAATAGTTATAAATATCTAAAGGGAGATGGGAGGCAAATGGATGAGGCCAGACTCTTCTCCGCAGTGTGTAGTGATAGGAAGGGAAAAAAAGGCCTAAAACTTGAACACAGGAAGTTCCATACAATCATGCAGAAGAATTATTTACGGTAAGGTTGATGAAATACAGGAACAGGTTGCCAAGAGATGATGCTGTAGATTCTCCTTCTATGGAAATATTCAAGACCAGTCCGGATGCCTACACGTGTGACCTATTGTAGTGTACCTGCATGGAGGAGTTGGACTTGATGGTCTCTTAAGGTCCCTTCTAACTCCTGCAATTCTCTGATTCTGTGATTTATCATTAGAGTTTAATACTTTTAATCTTTCACAGTCAGAATACCACTTGCTTTAAACTACATTTAAGATTAGGACGCACAATTAAAGTGTTTTATCTAATCATGGTGGCTAAACAGTCAAACTTGTATTTAGCCAGTAAATGGATCAAAAGCTCCAGGGTATGCTATGTGCTGCTGGACCAAGCCAAGTTGTGCTGGTTGGGTGCTCAGTAAATACTTAAACCACAAAAACTGAATAGGTTAAACAGTTTTCCTTCAGGCTTCTTTTTGCTGCTAAACTGAACGATAGAAATAAAAACCATCAGTAACGGGCAGGAAGCCTATTCATTGCCACTCAGACAGTCCCCCCAAGGAAGAAAAAATAAAGGTTGATCATCTTTTGTATGTCATTACTATATTGTTCTAAACAATTAAGTGTCACTTGGATAAACAAAACTTTCATAACACTACCCAAACTCACTGCATCTGCAGACCTGTTTAAAGCAAAAGAAAAAAAATATCCTATTTTGAGTGTCTTTTCCTTTTCTTGATTACATATTGTTTATGCAAGAAATAATTGGGAAACCAGGGTTATGAAATGAACTAATTTAATTAATCAAATGTCAGAAGTAAGATAGTTAGAGAAGAACAAAAAGAACAAATATATATATATTTTTTACTTGTTTTGATTACTTTCATCAACTGCACTGTAGGAATATATACAAAGGATCTGCATTTTATTATAATAACTACTATTAATATACTTAGTATTCCTGACATCATCATAGTGATGTGGCGCATACTGAGCTAGAAACTGACAATGCACTTAAGGAAAGATCCTAAATGGAGATGATTCTGTCTAAGTGTGCATTAATCACAGGCTTTTTTGAATGAAATAAGAACCCTAAATGCATTAGAATCATAAAAATCCTGTCAAGTTGCTTTCCCTCCCAAATAACCAGCTGCTGTTACCACACTTTTGCTCTCAGCCAGTGAGCAAACACATGTGGGAGCTGAGTTTCAAGGAATGTAGAGTGGGTTATTCCCCAGTATTACCTTAGATTTTCTCTAATGAGATATTCCAATGATGCTTCATTTTTAGATTTTTTTTTTTTACGTGAAAAAAAATTTGATGGTTTAAGTTTCTTCTCTGAATCTTGCAGATTTTCTTATTATTTTAAAATACTCATTACAATTAAGCAGATTTTCCAAAGTGAATTCTTATTGGTCATCCTTAAATTGATTAACCCATCAAATAGTATTTTCAGAGAAATTAGCAGTGTACCATAAGCCAGGCGCAAGTATGCATTATGTGAAGTATCATGAGAATGTAATCAGACAGAAAGCACAAATTTCAATATCACAGTTTTAAAAGCAGTTGAAACTAATCTAATTTACAGATGCTTCAAGAACATTAATTTTAAAGTCTGCAGACTGTCTAATGTTCTTCGTGGTACCTGGTCAGCAAAGGGCCATTCAGCCTAAAAGTTATATTGAAGTCCAGTGTCTGAAAAGTAAAGTACATAAATGGATTACAAACTGAAATGCATTTATGTCCTTGCTTAAAGGCAAGTATGTGCACAAACACCGAACTGAAAATACTGAACTGATATTTTTATGATTGCTTATTGTCTAGAATAATCACTCTTTCAGAGGGCAAGATTCTTATGTAACTCACATTTAGTCCAGTGGGAGCCTTTTATTAGCTACAAGGAAAATGGGAAAGAATGTTGTATTTGCATGCAGAGCTAGATGCCACCAGTTCCCTCATCACCTGACACTCAGTGTATGCTGAAACAGCGTTCTTAATGAGAAGAGGAGGCAGGATGGAGGGGGAGAAGGGACTAAAGCCCATTAGCTTCCCTGTTAAATCCATGCCTGGGACTTTTTGAAAGGACTCAAAGAAATTGTAATGCAATAGTATCCGGTCCTCACAGCTATTTGCTCAACAGCCAGTGACAAGTTCAAATGATGTAATGCTTCTAGCATGTACATTGTTACTTAAGTGAGTTGCTAATTAATACCATGTTGAAAGAACTTCAGTTGGGTGTCAACATACCCAGAGTTGGTCTCTGCAGCTTAGGGAATGTTTCTGCTTCAGTTCCTTCTGTTCTTACTGTCTGCAAAAAGTCTCAAAGCAAACCTTTTTTTTTTTTTTTTTCCTTTTCTTTCTCGTCTCTCCTCCCTCCCCCCCATCCATCCCAGATTGCCTCAGGGCTCTTAATTGCTGCACACAGCACATTACAAACGCTGCTGCTACGTGATTTTAGCAAAATGAATTTTCTTGTGTACTGGCAGATTATCATTTATTTATTGACAATGGAAAATCATTCTGGCAGTACTTTTCTGGACAAGACACGGACTGTACAAATACTGATAAAATATTTACTGAATAGCTGAATACTGAAAAGCTATCTGGGAGTGATTGTCCCAAAATATCTGTGAGAAAGCGTGAAGTATGCATCCTATGCTCTAGGGATGCATGTGAATTTTTTTAGATGCAGCTGTTCTTCAGTACAAAATTGTTCTGTCTGGTGTTTTATTCCCATGTTAGGAATAAAATACTTGTCCAGAGTCTGAAATCAGCTCACTACATAAACTAGAGGCCTTAAACCTCAGTGACGTTTAGAGGTCTAATACCTACATATGGTGCCTATTTCCGATTGAAGTATTAGAACTAGTAATCAAAATCCTTTTAATATTTTCATTCATAGCACCTCCTTGCAGTAGCAATATTTATATTTCTCATTGATTTTTCAGCTTCCTAATATAGAAATGGAGCTGGAAGTAGAATATCTAATGCATATCAATAGAATCACTTTTTTCCTTCCAAAGACAGTAGTTGTTCTCTACAGAGATGTAAAACAATTTTTGACACTCAGCCTTAAATCATTTCTTTGTTTCTCTTATCTATTTTACCTTTTTCTTTGTAGACTAGAGCTAAGTATATTCATTCCCACCTGATTTATGTAGAGGATTTATAAATTTTGTCTTCATTTTATTTGTTTTAAATGAAGACAAAACAGTCAAGATGAACACTGAATTGTATACATGCTTCTCATTGCTAAGGTTACTGATCAGAGTTAATATGAAATAAATCCTTATTAAAATGTATTCATAGAATTAGTGCTGTCTCAGCCTGGAACTATCAGCTCACATAGGTGAGCTGATACACATAAGTCCACCTGCATCATGAGCATCCTTCCATGCCAAGGGCTGGCACTACATCACAAGCTACAAAACAAAGCTGATAACTTCCACCAAATAGACAATTCTTTTACACAGATCAGCTCCAGACAGTAGCATACCTAACTCAGATATTGAATTATTAGGTGCCATCTACTTGGAACACTGCAGTTTCATTCAGGATGTCTACTTCTTTCTGGAGTTTTCATAGGAACTGGCTAAAACTACATCTGTTCCATATGAATTCCAATTGTCTTGCAAAATTACCTGGATCTAGGATACATTTCAGTAAATTACTAGGAATTGTAATATTTCATCAGAGGTAGTTACAAGTAATTGGTAAATATCCTGTTCTGTTCATTGGTAGAATGATAAGAGATCCTAGGAGAGATTGTCTTAGTTTTGCTGAAAGCTTACGTCCTGGGGTAAAAAAAAAAAAAAAAAAAAAAAAAGAAAAAAAAAAAAGAAACCAAACCCAAACCAAACCAAAAAACCCAAACACCTGCAAAACAAAAAACATCATGTATTCCCAAATGTCAACTGTAGTTTCAACTGAAAGGACATCACAATATCTTGAGTGGAGCGTCTATTTAACAGTAAAAGAAAAACTGCTTCATATAATTAATCTCCATTGTCAACCCATGAAGACTATGAAGGTTAATCTAAGGCAATAGGGTATAAGTCAATGGCTAAATGACTAATACAGAAATCATAATACTTTCATAGTATTTTTAATTAAAACATTTATTTTGTGATTCTTGTGAGAAATGGAGTGTAAAGAACAGAGAAGGGACTGATAGAAGTCCATGGCTAGACTTAGTTGTTTACAAACAGAAAGGCTAAATTCATTTCAGTGAAAGTACTTTAGTGTCCATAGCCAGATATCTTTTTTTAAAAAATAGTAATTCACTGGATTTTTTTTTGGATAATATTAATCCTAGATCCATTTTCATTTTCAGATCATTCAGATTCCTAAATGTGTCAGCAATACTTCCAATCTTCAGAAAAATAGCTATGTGTCAGAATATCTGAAATAATGTATGTAACACATGTAATTGCATCTTGTTTTAGCTAGTTTGACATAAAGATGATTTATTAAATGAAAATTCAGTGGACAATTAATAGAATTATATCTTGTCAAAAATTCAGGTAAGTTCCTTACCTTCTGTGTAGCAATGCTTCAGTTGGTGAAAGGAATCAAAAGTAAGATTATGATGAAATTTACTTGTATTCTAACTTTCAAATCTAGAAGACACAAAATTTTAATGTTATTTTTCTGATACTGAAAAAAATGTATTTAGATACATAAAGATAAAAGTTTATTCTGTCATCTTTGTTTAAGTTCAGAAAGCCTGAAATACATAAAACAACGCTGTCTTTCCTGTGGAATTTGAGAATGGATATAGAAATTCTGGCCAGTGATAAAGACTTTAAAGGTCACCCCACAAGATCCTTAGATAAATGATCACAACACCAATCCTGTCAGTGTTCAAGAAGTGTTTGAACAATGCTCTCAGACATATGCTTTGAATTTTGGTTGGTCCTGTGTGGAGCCAGGAATCAGATTCAATAAACCTTGTGCATCCCTTCTGCCTGAAGATATTCTATAATTCTATGATCCAGTAATAAGTGATTGGCCCTTCCTTTGGAAAGCAATACAGATATGCTGTGCGACTACAGAAATCTTGGTTTTACAAACATGTTTTTCCTCCGTGCCAATTCAATGCTTTCCACACAATGTCTTCAAGCATCTGGAAGAAGATGACATGACAACATCACCAATGAACACTTACTTAAATAAGAAGTAAGACATAAATGTAACATTTCTATTAGTAAACTAAACATGGATCTAGGCTCAGTTGTCTTGTCCTGAGGGCATGTTACACAGCACAGCCAAAGTAGAGATAGTTTCATATGTTTTCCAAATGTGTATGATTTCCTTCTCAAAAGATGTGAATTTATTCTTGCTGCTCAGTAGGAATAACATCTGGCGTATAATATAATATAATATGTACATAGTTAACGTAGCATGCAACAATATAATATTTGTAGATTAGACACAGGACTTATGGGATGCCTAGGAAGCCAAAGGGATGATAAGTATTACAAAAAGCCTGTGACTAGTTCCCTTGGGAACAGACAGTAGAATCACAGAATCATAACATGGCTTAGGTAGAAAGAGAACTTAAAGACCATGTAGTTTCATTCCCCCCTGCAGTGAACTGGTTTCTTTCTTATCCATCACTTTAACCAGCAGGTTCTTTGTCAGCCATTATGATTTTCTTCTTCCTCTGTTTAATTTCATATGCAGTGGGATGGAGAGCTCTTGTGCTCTCAGAAAGCTTATAAGGAGGATTAACTCTTTTATTTCTAAGACATCAGACATGAGACACTTTTCCTCAGGGAATAGCCAGTTCTTTGGGTAAGAAAATGATCTGAAATTGTCTAATGCAAAAGATATTTTCTCTCATAAAATATCTGCATTTTTTTCACTGTCATTCAGTCCCTAACACTGATTACTTTTTGTATTTTGGGTTTGCTTCATTTTGGTTAATATTCATTGAAGAATTATTCAAAAACTGGGTCCAGCATCTTGTGCAACTTTTTGAACCTGTGTAAGTACTGATAAGGTACCAATATGGCAGGAAGTAAAACTGATCTAGATGTACTCCAGTTCTTCCAATGAGCCAATTTAGGCAACATCTTCAGTGAGTACTAACTATCATTGCTTTACTGACTTATGGAATTTCTTTAAATTTTACAAGTGATATGTTTGACTGTTTCTCTAAGATGGAGATGCTAAACATTTTATGTGCAAGCACAAAATCGCTGGTAATGTGTCATGTCCACATATAGCTGATGGAATACACTGTATTAACCCAGCATTTTTTATCCTGTTTAACATTTTCACATATCTGGCTGTATGAGTTAAACCTGACATTAAGCAGTATTGGTGATCTTCCAGCATAGAAAATAATCTAAAAATGGAACTTTTTACTATTGATGATTATTCCCTGAATGAGAACAGAATGACTAATGGAAGGCTTCTAGCTGTGTAGAGATAACAGTACAGAGCTTGTGTAATACTTTGTGTACAGTTGGCAGCGCACAAAAAGATTATTGTTCATAAAAGACCGAGGGATTATTAAATGGTGTCATAAATTAAACAAGATCCTGAATGGAAAAACACAGACAATGAGATAGACTGAAGCCACTGTTATCTACTCAATTTAGATTTACCAAAGGACTGAAGAAGACAAGCAGCAGCTTCAAGTGGCACAAGCTTGTTCTCTCTTCACATATAGTTGTGAAAAGCAAAGCAAGTTTGCTGTTGTTTAAAACTGGCTAATCCCCAAAACTGAGCAGTTGTGAGTAAAGCGTTTATGAAATTAGAAAAACTTACAGTTACGTTAAATATCACTCAGACCTGCTCTCTTTCTGGCATTGAAGATGCAATTGAACTGACAGGACAAGAAGCAGTTTTTAAAGAGTTCATTGTATGTGAATATTGTTTGATTCACTGATGAATATTCCACTTTTCCATTTTGTTGCTTTTTACTTCTTCTGCTGTTGATTATAATGTGAAAAAGTAAATAAAAAAGACATAAGACATAACATAATCCTATTTGAGTCCTATTTGTTTTTGAAATTCAGGAAATAATACTAGTCCTGAAGTACTCTGGATATTCAGTCAGTGTACTTCCTAGCATGATCTAGTAGCTGACTCCACTATTAGTGTGAGAATAACTGCGTGAGGTTAAGGGTCATACCTCAACATTCCTAAGTAATTCCAGGTATAATTAGTGTTCTACACTGGCATGTCAGTTCTGGTCCCTGTCCTGTCTGCCTCTGAAATTTGTTTGATTCCTGTTCCTTCCATCAGAATTGCATGCAACCACTGATTATGACAGAATAGACCATGTGATTGTGGCCTAAATAGAATATCTCTAATGAGATAGATAGAGTTTAAAAAGACAGTAATCTGGGGGAAGGGAGCTGGAAGGCTGACTGAGGAAAATGCAGTATATAACAACTCCCTGAAAGTATACTGGGAAACAAATACTAAACACTATTTTTAAACTTAATATCTAGAAAGAAATCTTACCAGTCACATACTGGCTTAGAATACAGAGCACTCTCTTAGTGGAGATGCCAGACTTCTTCTCATGAAAAACAGGAGATATTTCCATGACGTATATCAAGCAGGAACATATCTGTATAGAATAAGTCAAGATATCTCAACATATTCTTCTGAGTAGAGGAAATCATTGGCAGATCACCCACACAAGGAATGAAATGATTGAGTTTATATGAAAATAATAAGCTACATTGCTTTAACACTATACAAAAAAAAGATTATATGGCATTAAAAAGGTGAAATAGGGTAATTGATGCTTGAAAACATAAATAATTTTAGTAGAAAGTATTTTTTAAAAAAACTCTAGTAAAAAAAACGTTATCATAAAGCTCCAGCATAATCAGAGAGAAATAAAGATATAAAAAGAATTCCAGATATTTTCAGAAAGATTAAATACAGGAAGGAAAAAAAAGAAGATTAATTACAAGGAAACCTTTCACTACCATGCTAATTTTCTGATTTTTGAAACCGGTTTCCTCTGGTGTACATTTGATTTTCTTCATAGCATCTGATATGATCCTGTGTTTTGGCTATAGGAGAAAAACAATGTTGAAAACAAACTGTTGCTGCGGAGTAGTGCTGCACATTTCAGTTTCTCAGCTTTTTGTACTGATCTGCCAGTGGGGGAGGGGGGGGCTGGCTGGGCATAAGGAGGTGAGAGGGGACAGAACCAGGACAGCTGACAAAAACTGGCCAGAAGAATATTCCATACCAAATGACATTATGTGTAAAAACTTTAAAAGTGAACAGAATTGTCCAAGAGAGCAGCTGCTGATCAGTGTTCATCTAGGCATCACTTGGAGGGTGTAGAACAATTGTGTTGTGTATCATTTGTATTTTTATATACATATATATATATATATATTATATTATATATAATATATATGTATAAGAATAATTACTGTTATTTCACTTTTCCGTCTAAGCAAACAGTATTTATTACATTTTAATGCACCTGCTTTTAAAATTCAATACATACTATAAATCTTTTTCCTTATATGATCGAAACATATATTCTTCACACACAAAGTGTGTTAAGAATAACATATAGGTTAAAGTTATTATCCATTTGCATAGAGAATATAAGAGTGTTCAGATCACAGAATCACAGAATCGCAGCGGTTGGAAGGAACCTCAAGAGATCATTGCATCCAAACCCCCTGCTAAAGCAGGTACCCTATAATAGTTCACACTGGTATATTTCCGACAGTTCTTGAATGTCTCCATAGTAGGAAACTCCACAACCTTTCTGGACAACCTTTTCCAGTGCTCCGTCACCCTTATCGTAAAGAAATTCTTCTACATGTTAGTACAGAATACCCTACATTCAGGTTTTAGGCCATTACTCCTTGTTCTCTTGCTACACATCACTGAGAAGAGCCTGGCCTCATCTATTTGCCTCCCAACTCCCTATAGATATAAACATTATTCAGATACTCTCGTCTGTCTTCTTTTCCCCAGGGTGAACAGACCCATGTTACTCAGCCTTTCTGTATAGAGGATATACACATACGTATATGGGACATAGATATACAGAAAGAATTCCTTACTTAGAAAAATATAAACATTCATCGTCACTGTGCCAAGGGAATTGTTTGTCTAAGGGTAAAGAAGCACTTAATTTTCACTGATGAAGTAATAATGCAGTTTAAGTTTCTCTAGACCCTCATACCCTTGTAGATAACAGTGAATTGATTTTGCAATATACACATTGAAAATATTCAACAAACCATCCTGGGAGAGTACCAAAAATAACTGGTTTTAGAACTGAATTTACAGTCTTTATCAGCACTACTAAATAGTACTAAGTAAAAGCCTAGAGTTTTATCTCTTCCAAGTAATCGAAGGTACAAAAATGACATAAAGAGAGGCGAAATAATGACAAAAACCAAAAATACCTTCTGCTGTCTCCCAACTTCAAATAAAAAAAAAAAAAAAAAAACATTTTGGCATGAAAATATTTTGTTTTGCCTTTTATTTTGTTTATGTAAGCATATAAAGAAGTCAGTAGGCAAGAATATAGGCAGAGTAATATATGTATGATTCACAGAATGCACTTAAATAGATTTTTAAAAGTATATTTCTTACAACTTTTTCTTTTATTGTAGAGTCTGTTCATAAAGAAATATATTAAATTGTGTGGAAGATTTCCTTTGTAAGACTGTCATTATTGGTAGCATGTGAAGAGGTAAAGCAACTTCGTGGAATTCTGTATAAGATTCCTTTCATTCCCCTTCAGGAATGAATACTATTTCAATGGTGGTTGAAAACATATTTCATGATTGTAAAAAGGGCAAGTGGCAAAAGCAAGGCTTTACAGTTTGTAAAGTTTGTCCTCTCCAATCTACAATGTTATTTAACTGTAATGAGGTGAATTCTGCTCACACTTACAACCTTTGTTCAAAGGACAGTAAAAGTACAGATAATTGTATTGCTTTTCGAGACTGTAGTGCAAGCAATAGGGTCTTCATGCTTGGTATCTAAACAGGGGTGAATTTCACCTGGAGGCTACTTTGTCTGGTCTATTGTATTAGCAAATATATTATTATAAAATATGAGTTTCACAGATGAACTAAATCCCATCTAGAATCTTCACCCAGAAAAAAGAAAAAAAAAAAAAAAAAAAAACCACAAAACAAAACAGCACTGTTGTGTCTTGTTCAGAATTTTTCTACTTCAGTGATGACATCCAGGTGCATCTTTGAAAAGCATCTTTGATTTTACAGCTACAATAAGCATAACACAATTTAAAAGCATAGGTGTCACAGAGCTTAATTTAGAAACTGCTGCTTATATTACATTTAGTTACTATTCCCCTGCAGCTTTACATCAATATTAACTTCAAAGTGCTGGTTGCTTTCACTAAACTGAATTATTTTCTCCTATAATTTGAAAAGTAATGAGGCAGCTACTAAATGAAGCTGCTGACAAAACAAGAGGAGAGGCTATTCAAAATTACACAACAAAGTGTAAGTTATGAACAATGATGGTTCATGTTCAAAGTTGTTTTCCAAGCAAAACTGCACAAAAAATCCCACAGAAAAATCAATTTCCTCAGCCATCTTCATTGTGCATCTAAGAAATGAGGTTTCCACAGGATTATTTTATTACTGTTCTGTTCCAAGCAGATTTTATAATTATGCCCAGAGCATTGTATCTAAGCAGCTTCCATTTGTGCATTATATAATATGATCAGCACCTGCTATGATTCGTATCTGTTTTGTGTCATTTGTTCTTTTCTTCTTCCCAGGTAAAAGTACAGAGTCTTCTTACAGAAACACTTTTTGTTGTGCTGTAGAAATGTCCCATCCCAGGGGAATTTTTCCTCTTCATTGTCCTGGATTGCTAGGCAAGCAAATTCAAATGAGTTTCCATAAACCTTGTTTAAAATATTGCAATCAATACAGAGAGCAGAGAACAACTACACTGCACTTTCTTTATGTATAGTGGCATTCACAATTAGCTGGAGTTTTCAAAATGCTTAAGTCTTTATACTTTTCCTGGATTTCTGTAATGCTTTGCAGAGATGAAAGAAAACTGAAATCTAGCCTTACGTCATTGCAATAGAAAAGAATTGCCCACTAAAATGGAAATTATTTGTGTATACTGTCTTTTGATTGTAAAATTCACTTCTGTCTTGCTTGGGTCAGTGTTGCTTGCTAATTTCATCCAGGAATTGAGAGAGTGGTCAATTAATATAGCAATCCAGTATGGTAGAGGATGAGTACCACTGTACTTTGCATCAGCAGTGCACAATAATTTAAAATTACTGCCTCAGTCCTCTGGTGTACATTTGATTTTCTTCATAGCATCTGATATGATACTATGTTTTGGCTATAGGAGAAAAACAATGTTGATAACACGCTGGTGTTGCTGAGCAGTGCTGTACAGTCAAGGACATTTCAGTTTCTCTGCTTTTTGTACTGCCCTGCCAGTGAGAGGGGCTGTCTGGGCACAAAGAGGGGAGAGGGGACAGAACCAGGACAGCTGACCAAAACTGGCCAGAAGAATATTCCATACCAAATGGTATCATGTGTAAAAACTTTAAAAGTGAAGGGAATTGCCTGAGGGAGCAGCCACTGAGTGTATATAAGAAGATTGCAAGTGTAAGTATAAGAACAAAAATACACACCAAAAATAACTCTTCTTTGCAGTCTGTCTCTAACATAGATGGGCTCTGTGAAACTCCTTTTATAAAAGTTCAAACTATCATAAAGTGTTGTCTGGATCATTCATATGCCAGCTAGCATTCTCCCATAATTAAGTGAATAATCAAGTATGACAAAGAGCTCTGAGAGAATAAGAATAGCCTTTCGTCTTCCTCTCATTGATCAAGAAGATATCTATTTTGACCAAATTCTAATGTTGTCTGGGAACGATTTTTTGTGTGTGAAATTTTAATGTAGAACCAACCAGTTGGGTAGCCAGAATGTAGTAGGCACTTTTTAAATAAAAAACACGGTTACAAAAATAAAAGAAAATGAAATGTTTATTTGGATTTAGTTATACTTTATTCATGTTTTTACTGAAATTAAAATTCACAAAGAACAGAAGCAGGTCTCAGTAATAGATACTGCATGCTCAGCACTCCTCTCTAAAGAAACATGTACTTACCACGGTAATCAGTATGTATATTTCTTATTTTGCTAGACTGCACGAGATTTACTTACAAGAAATAGTTCTTAATTATGAATTTCACTGTGAGAGCCAACTCTACTATAATAAAAGGAATGTATGTGACAATATTATTGACCCTTCTTTACAGAAGATAGTGTTAAATGTTTAGTGTACAGCATCATGTTTGTCGAGAACTATGGATCAGACTGAAAATTCAATGATTTTTTAGTACCTGGTTTGGTAGAATGTGCAGAGCAATAAACATGACTAGATGTCTGCTTAATTCTCCAATCTTAGATCTACATATGGTACGTTATAAAGTACCAAAGAGGGTACTACAGCTATTAGTTAAGAGTCTAATATTTCTTCTATGCTAATTTAGAACTCTTTTGATGAAGATTTCATTAGCATTAGAGGGGTTGGTTTTGTTTTATAGACCAGAACATAAATTATAAAATCATTGTGAGGTAAGTCTACTAAAAGAAAAAGTTTGCATCAAGGGAAGAATCAATTAGACTGAGAATTTTTAGTAGAGCATTTAAAAACTAAAATCTTTTATTGTAACTGGACATGTTATTGACACTAATTATTACTCCCTTAGAGCAACCTGGTATACTACTTAGTATTTTACATTCAAATAAGTAACTGCATCTCACATGGTGTAATACATTCATCAAAATAGGACTACAGACTATTTGCCATGATATGCATCCTACCCATTTTTACTGTCATAGCTTAAATGAGGCTGAAGTGTAGTTAGTTAGAATGAAGAAAAAAATTAGGTAGGAAAAAAATGTAGTTTTATATAGAGAGTGATTTTCTTAGTTTTACATGAGGTACATACGCATTTTAATAAAAATACTCATTTCAGCTTCATATAAAAAAAGCTTCTCAGGTGATGTTAACATTGTAAAATGTTCTGTAAAAGCCATAGAAGATAGACAGGGAAAAGTTAGTCTCCAAAGACACTGCACTTCTGAGTTCACAGAATCACAGAATTGTAGGGGTTGGAAGGGACCTCCAGATATCATCGAGTCCAACCCCCCTGCCAGTGCAGGTTCCCTACACCAGGTCGCACAGGTAGGCTTTGAGAGGAACTCCTAGTTTAGGAGCTCTAGGTGATTGAAAAGTAAATAAAATTTACATTTGTAGTGAGTATCCTTGTGGCAGAAAAAAATGATACGCCTTCAGCTGCCCAGCTCCTGGCTGGGCAGTGGACCAGGATGGGCTCCCAGTCTCTCATCTGGACCCCAAGGAGACTTTGTTGCCCTGAGCAGGGCACACTTAAACCTGTCCAAATTTTTCTGTGATATGTATGAAGTATATATCAATGTAATTATACTGGTGTAACTCATGAATCTTGGTTAAGACAAGCTCCCAGGGACATTAGCATTGTTCTCTGGATGGAAAGAAAGAAAAAATGAATAGCCATCAAAAGAAGAGAAAATGAAGTTGGGATGATGCATATGCTCACGTAAGGGACAATAAGCATCAGGTTAAAGCATACATATTTTGAGTTGATTTTTAGTATTCCACATAATATTCTCCTATTTTCCATGTTTTTACTAATTGATTGGCAGACGTGTGGCCTATTTTTAAAGAATAAAATGTTTTATTACTTGCGAAAACTATTTTACTACTAATAATAAATAATAAAATATAACTATTTTTAACTTAAGTATATCATTTTCTACTAATCGCATTTTGATTTCAGTTAGTAATTCTTTTTCAGTAGTAACTAATATTTTATACAACTGCAGATTTTTTTTTGTTCTGCATAAAATTTAAAGTTTATAGTTTAATTTAAAAGCAACCATACGTATTTTTCCTTAAACTTTATCAGACATTTATCTTCCTATTTTGAAGATGATTTTACTTACTTTGGAAAATTTGCTCACATTGCCTTTACCCCTCATATTAATAAGACTATTTTTGCTTTATATACAAACTTTGTAGTTTTGATCCTATTTTCACTGAGCCTGCAAACAATAAAATCAAAATTAAATTGGATTGCTTATGTGTCTGAATAGTAAGAAAGCACTGCCTATGGCAATGGAAATAATCACATGTAATTTAAATTACCCTTCAGAAGCCTCCAAATATTGAGGATGCTAAATGATAAGTGGACAGAAGACTCTGTGGATGATATTTAAAAAAAATAAATAAATAAAAAATGGTGGTATGGAGAGATAGGCAGTAATGGAATGGAAAAGAAGTAAATTATTTTCCAGTATGGATTATGAGCTCTTAATTTTTTCTCAAGCAGCAGAATTTTTTTGCCTTTAGGAGATGAACAATTATTCAAATATATACCTGTATGAAAATGTTGGAAATAGGTCTGCATTAAACACAAATTGAAAGTGATTCTTGAAAAGGATCCTAAGAGCTGTTAAGAAACTATATCTTTCTTCATAAGGAGACTATTTTTAAATCATAGATTGAGAGCTTTCTGTGAGTTGTCTTTTTGCTCAAAAAAATGTGTACCTGCTCCCTGTTCTCTCACTTATGTGGAATGTAGGCTTTTTCCCTTATATTTATATTCATCATTCATTCCTAATATTGAAGGCAAGATGAGCCAATAAGTAAACCCAACAATCATATACCACGTAATGAATACAAATATTTGTGATAAAGGAAGAACACCTAATTTAATTTTTAGGACCTAATTTAACGTGCTCACTCCTATAAAAATCAATACATCATGGAAACATATCCATGCAAAAAGAAACAAAATTAGGCATTCAGTGAGCAGATAGATAGATAGATTTCACATCTTGATTTTATTATTTACACTTATCCAACAAAAGGCAGTTTCTATCTATCACTTTCTTCCTTTTTTCTTTAAAACAGGTCTGAATTTTTCAGATTCATATGAGTGGAGGAAACAAAATGCCAGGGAACCTGCCAGAGTTCAAAAGTCAAAGTATAAACTTTGCATAAACTGACAAATGAAAATGAACGATTTTAAGCATTGTTTATGAGTACACAATTAGCATCATGAACTTAACAAAGCATCCATTTTGAAATAACATTGTAATTATGGAAATTGTTATAATTTAACAAGCCTCAACCTTCGCAGAGTGAAATGAGGCCCTCAGTACTCTATATCCACAACCTGGCATGTGTCAGTAGGCCATGTCTACACTGCACCCAGCAGTGTTTGCAATCACTGTCTTTTTGGCAGCCCAAATGCAGTCTAAGTTCAGGCTTCGTATAAATCCCATCAATTTTTTCAGGGCCTGCTCTAGGAGCAGACAATGTCACAGACAGCAGGAATACAAAAATAACTCCCTTCCTTTACTCAGACTATTTTATCTGGCTGATACTATTCCTGTTAAAACAGAACAAAAATGGATGGAATACACGGTAAAGGTTAGACCAGCCAGAGCATGCAGAGATGCCCTAAAGTGAATTCATCTCTTTTGAGACTCCAGCTGAGTTTGTCCCAGGAAATACTACCCAGAGCAGTTTTAAAAGGGCTCCAGTAGAGAAAAGTATTATGGACAGTGGGCAAATCTGATCACAAGCTTTGCAGGACCAGCCACATGAAGTACACTGTAAGTATAGTATCAGATATTCTGCTTTACATTCCTAGTAAGTTGAAGGAGACCTCAGTCTTACTGACTCTATCACCTGTCTCAATGCATTGCAACGTCTTCAGGAAAACTGATGTTAGTTCCTAAAAATACTTAAGAAAGGGAAAAAGGAAGGCAGAAAAAGAGATTGTTCAGCCTTGCTAATTACTATTTCTCTCCTTAGGAGGAAGTAAAAAGGCAATGATTTAACCATTTTTCAAATCCAGTAAAGAAAAGATAGTCAGAAAAGGAAAACACACTATCTTGGTTCATATATCCACTGAAAGACTTCAAGGACAGCAAGTCAGTTTGCAGGAAATTAAGACTGTATAGTTTATTAAACTTTGGAAGAAAGAATGCTGGAATTATTTAAATATTGTGATGGAAAGCATCTGAGGGGAAAAAATAAAAACAATAAAGCAGAACAATCAAACAAAACAAAAAAGCCAAACAGTAAAAATAAAAGAAGTCCAAATGAATTTAATGAAAAACTTATTAAGGGTGTGGAGGCCATGGCTAATGAACATGACAAAATTTCCTGGAGTGGCTTCCACCAGTAGAGGCAGGAAAGTTCAGGGTTATATGTACACATATCTTTACTATTAAAGAGGGTCTTTTATCTCATTATGGAAGTACTGGGAAAGTGTTAACAATAAGTGAAACAAGAAATAAAATATTAAACAGTAAGGGGAAGGACAATTCTGTTAATAGCAAAGGACATTATGAAAATATACAATATTATTTTTCAAGTTAAGAAGTCTTTTTTTTTTTTTTGGCTACGCTTCAAAAAGAGAAAGCAAGATATAAACTGGGTAAAAGTATCATAAATTTTGTATTTATTTTGCCTTCACATTTGAAAGTCTTTTTTTTACACTAGCTTATGTCAACTCTGTGACAGTCTTGGACTGATACGGTTTACTTCATTATGGTTAGGAAAAAAAGAAAGATCTTTTAGTGTTTGGGAGACAGAAATTCATAAATAAGAGGTCATTCATTAGAAATCCACTATCAACTCAGAATGTTTCAGCCACTGTAATATTTTTCAATCTTTAAACTAGTAGAATCTTATACACATTGCTTCCTAATGTATATTTTCATTAAATGACCAAGCAATGGCACAGGTTGCCCAGGAAGGCCATGGTGATTCCTTGTTAGAGATCTTCAAAAATCAACTGGTCATAGGCCTGGGCCCCCTGCTGTGGGTGTCCCTGACTGAGCAGGGGTTGGGTCAGAAGGGCCTCTAGAGGTCCCTGTCAACTTCAGTTGCTCTGGGATGGCGTGAAATGTGATGGGTAATAGACCTTATATAAGTCATAACATTCCATGTACAAAGTTTTTACTGAGATTTGAAAACTACCTCAGCAGATGACAGTATAGCTTTCTACAGTGGTCAGATGGTTTGATTTCAAATAAATTAATGCCAGGCCAATCGTTAACTTTTATTTACTGTTTGGATAGAAAGTGTTTCTGCTTAACTGAGGAAAATCAATAATCCTTAGAAGTACTAAGCTGCCTCAAGTATTAGGTTTCATGAATAAAAAAAAATCTCTGCAGCTGAAGGGAAGGAATAAGAAAAATATCAGACACCAAAGAGAAAGGGGAGACAGGCTCCCAGCTGTAGGCTGCATTCAGGAAAAGCAATACTCAGAGGTAAAGTTTCTGTATATTAATGGACTGCCTCTTGGAACAAATCAAATGCATAAAAGAGCCATTGTTTTCCCTCCCATCCCATTTTTGCTTACCTGTCTCTAAACCTACCAACAACTTTGTTCATCTTTGTATTGTAGCATGTGTATTTCCTCGTGCCTTAAGGGTGTTAAGGGTGACTGACATAAGCACAGAGATGCTGCACCTGGCTGAGGAGGGACCTAAGAAACTGGCCTACAGGCTACCTAGTCCTGTTCCACACACCATTATTTAGAGAGTTGTGGAGTGATATTTTCTTCTAGGACACTCTTGCCAGGTGTTATGATGTGTGAGACAACTCCTGGTGAAAATTATTAGTTGGAGTTTCACTGCTGTGCTGCATTTTCCTGATCTTCGTAAGCTTAAGAAATAGAAATTCATCTCAGGTATCAGGTCAACCTGCTGTGATTAATTAATGTATGTACAGAAGTATTTGGGACTGTTCTCCTTTTCTGTTGTCTTGTTGAAAGACAGTTATAGAGTAAAAACCAAAGAGAAGTTTTGGAAATAACAGAAAGATCAGTATTTGTTTGCAAAATTTTGGGAGAATTCCTGAGAGGAACAACCATAGTTACTGAAAATCATTGGTTTGCAGTCAGTTCAAAAAAGTAGAAAGTGCAACAATTGTCATACATTTTAAAATAGAAATAACTCTGTGAGTATATAAAGATAGATTTCCTTTGTTGCTCTTTTTCTCCCTTATCCTTCCCCTTTCCCTCACCCCTAAATGTTTCATGACAGAGTGTGTGTGTGTGTGTGTGTGTGTGTGTATTCTGGTTTACTGGTTTTACCAGTAAAAATTGTACAGTCAATAAAGGCTGATGGAAATGAACAGGAAAGAATATGACAATCACATTGTTCACTTTGTTTCTAAAATTCAAATGTGTTCGTGATTTGGTAGGGCAATTTTCTTACCAGAAGGATGTATTAAAATGACCAGGTTTTCAAAATGCTTCCCTTCACATCTATCGCATGAACAAGGGACAGATTTTCCAAAGAACAAGGTGTTCATTTATTCTGATGTTATGTCCTGCAGTTTATAAACCTGTAGTCCAAAAATTGGGCTTTTTTAGAAAATCTGTTCCTTAATGTACAAAATATGATCTATCAAGAAATATGCACTGGTATCTATTCAAGAATAAAATAAAACAAAACAAAAAACACCATTGGTGATTGATTAAGGTTCCTTCTTGATGATTTGCATCACTGGATTTTGTTCTGTCTAGTAGGAAGCAATATATGTATACTTTGTCCTCTGAGTATTTCTGAAGCTGTGCTATATAAGAGAGGCTTAGATTTTTGCAGTTTCGTACATAATCATAGAATGTAATCTATATTACACCTAATAATAGCAGAGAATAAACCCACACAACTAATTTAAAGAAGTTCTTGTTCAGTTTCCTTAAATATTCATAAATAAATGCAGACGAAAAATCCTAGTACTCCTATGGGATCTGGGATGCTTTTGGGGCCAGGCAAAATATCATTGAGAACTGATTTAACATGAGTCTCTCATGTCTATAAAAGCAAGTACCTATTAGTTTGTGTGAAATTGCTCTAAACAGCTGGCCTTTTATATTATCCATTATTTTTACTGAGCTTTGGTTAAATTGTAGCTTTGCATTCAGCCCACATAAATAGCTCATGTGCTGGGGCTCTGCAGGAGTTTCTAAAAGAACTCCACTCTCACCAACAAAGAAAAGTAATGACAGTAAAATTGTTTCATGGTGCAGGGTAAAGTTTCTATCCCATCCATGCAGCAAATTCAATTCTCTCCTGATTTGTTTCCCAAAGTTTCCATCCTAGAAGAGGTATGCCCTATTGTTTAACCAGGTAATGTTTATTTCATTAGTAGTAAATCTTTAAAAATATCATCATTTTAAAGAGGGCCTTGTTTGATTCCTGTGTTACCATTTTGTGTTGTTGGCCAGGAAATGAGCCTGGAAATGGAAAGTTATGCATGCTCTGTTTTCTAAGTTTATGGAGGTGACAGACTATGAATCCAAATTAATGCCCTTTGAAGAAACTTTGTCAATGTTTATTTTTCAGTTTGCTTTTGAAGTATGTAGACTACACCATCAGCTTGTGTAAATTAGCAAATATCCCTTGAAGTCAAGCAAGCTGGCCTGATTGACACCAGCTGAAAATCTGGCTTGAGTTTTTAAAAATCACTGTCATTAAATGCTGTTGTTATTTTTCTTGAGTAATATGTTTGCCAAAGTTGAAAATGAAGCACAATTTCAGAGATAGACAACTTTCAGCTAGGCATCTTGAAAGCAGCTAGGAGTTTCTTCTACATGACAGTAAAACTAGTAGATCTCATTTTCCTAAAAGCATGTCCCTTAAGCCAAGAATCATAGAATCACAGAATCATAGCATTGTTTGCATTGGAAGGGATCATCTAGTTGCAATCACTTGCTGTAGGGAGGGACACCTCCCAATAGACCAGGTTGCCCAAAGCCTGGTGTTGTATGCTTCCAGTGAGGGGGCAGTCACAACCTTGCTTGGCAACATATTCCAGTGTCTCTCCGCCCTCACAGTAAAGAATTTCTTCCTAGTGTATAGTGTAAACCTACCCTCTTCAAGTTTAAAATCATTTCCACTTGTTCTGTTTGTATATGCCCTTTATAAAGTTCCTCCCCAGTTCTCCCGTAGGCTCCCTTCAGGTACTGGAAGGCTGCTATAATGCATCCCCAGCATCTATGCTTGTCTAGCTTGAGGTGCCCCAGCTCTCTCAGCCTGTGCTCACAGGATAGTTGCTGCAGCCCCCTGATCATCTTCGTGGCCCTCCTCTGGACCCGCTCCAACTGCTCGATGTTCTTCTTGTGCTGGGGGCCCCAGGACTGGACACAATACTCCAGGTGGGGTCTCACAAGAGCAGAGTAGTGGGGCAGAATCACCTCCCTCAACCCGCTGGTCACGCTTCTCTTGATGCAACCCAGGATACAGTTGGCCTTCTAGGCTGCAAGTGCACACTGCTGGTTCATGCCGAGTCTTTCATCAAATAAATCCTTCTCCTCAGGGCTGCTCTCAAACCATTCTCTGCCTAACCTGTATTTGTGTTTGGGATTTCCCCAACCCAGGTACAGGACTTTGCATTTGGCCTTGCTGAACTTCATGAGATTGGCATGGGCTCACCTCTCAAGCCTGTCCAGTTCCCTCTGGATGGCATCCCTTCCCTCTGGCATGTCAACTGCACCACTTGGCTTGGTGTCATCTGCAAACTTGCTGAGAATGCACTCAATCCCACTGACAGTGTCACCTACAAAGATGTTAAATAACACTAGTCCCGGCACCAATTCCTGAGGAAGGACACTCGTCACTGGTCTCCACTTGAACATTGAGCTGTTGACCACAGCTCTATGAGAGTGACCATCCAGCCAATTTCTTATCCAACAAGAGGTCCATCCATCAAATCCATTTTTCTTTAATTTGGTGACCAAGATGTCATGCGAGAAGAAACCCTGCTCATTATACCAAGGCATTTCTGCTGGTAGAAGGAGATAGAGGGAGATACTGGCTGTGTCAAGCACAGAGACTGACTTAAAGAAACTTTAACTTCATCCCAAAAAGAGTTGGGCATAACAGGTTAGAGACCAGCCCACATAACACAAGGCAGGGAATGCCAAGTTCAGTGAATATCCTGTACAGAAAGGCTGTGAATTAATTCCCCTGTCTGCCCTGTTCCTCTGGGCAAAGTAAATTCAACCTTGTCTGGAAGATGTGTTTGTGCCTTGGTCTATTAATGTTATTCACAGAAATAGGAGGTACAGGCCTAGTAAGGTTGCTATATTAAAAAAGACAGTATCCAGAGGGCAATACATAGCACCTCAAGAAAAAGGTGTGGTGATAGCACAATCAAGAAAATGTGTATAGCAGAAAGAATGGAGCAAAACTGCAAAAATTAAGCCTACTTTTATGATTATAATCAGTCCTGCTCAGTTTGTTCAAAGTAAAATGAGAGGCACTCTTATGTTAGAGAGAAATAAGTGGTTTGCTTCCAAAATAAGTATTTTGAATAATCTGTATACCTCTTTGTTACTCTTATTTTTTTTTTTCTGAAAGAATCCCCCATTGTGTTGAATGATCTATAATTCATGCCACTTCCTGTGACATTCCTAACCCTGAATGCTTTACTTCCTCTGTTCCACACAGAACTGTTCCAGGGAAATCAGACAAAGAATATTTTCTTACATCAGTTCATTCATCACATTCAAATCTCCTTGTTTGTGGAGCGAATGTAGGAAGGATTTGCCTTTTGCAGAATATTATCTCATCTCATTGTATTGCAAATGGCATCACAATTTTACATTAAATCCTCTGAGTGGAGCCTTCATCCGATGTACACTGACATGAATAGAATGACAGAATACTTTAGGTCTGAAGAGGTCCACCAGTAATTATGAGATTGAATTACATCCATTTGAATAAGCAAAACTGGTTATCACATTCAGTAGACTGTTTCATTTTGTAAGAGACGTGTTCTCAGGTGGGCTTTTTGGGTTCCTGACAGTGGAAGTTGGAGACATTGTTTAGATCTAGATGAAGGTCACAGGCATATATCCAGTTAGGAGAGTCAGGCTATTAAACTGAAATCTTTATTTGTGAAGAAAAGCCTACTTCATATATGGGCTGCCTCCATTTACAGAATGAGAAACATTCCTACTCATCCCTGCATGAATCTTCTGAAACGGTAGCCATTGTGTCCTGGTTTCAGCTAGGACAGAGTTCATTTTCTTTGTAGTGTTTGGTGTGACGTTATATTTTGGCTTTAGGAGAAAAATAATGTTGATAACACAGTAATGTTTTAGTTTCAGTTTTTCAGTTTCTCATACTGACCTTCCAATGAGGGGCTGGGGGACACAAGGATTTGAGAAGGGGCGGAACAGGGACAGCTGATCCAGACCAGCCAAAGGGATATTTCATACCATACGACATCATGTGAAAAAACTATAAAACTGAGGGGAGTTGGCCAGAGGGACAGGCGCTGCACGGGGACTGGATGGGCATTATTTGGCAGGTGGTGAGCAATTGTGTTGCGCATCACTTGTTTTGTGTATATATACATATTTATATATAATTATCATTAACGTTATTTCTCTCTTCCTTCTCAATCTTACTAAACTGTTTTTATTTAAACCTACAAATTATACCTTTTTTTTTTTTTTTTTTTCCCAATTCTCTCTCCCATCCCTCTGGAAGTGAAGGGAGTGAGCAAAAGACTGTGTGGCGTTTAGCTGCTTGCTGGCTTAAATCACAACACACTGAGCAGATTACTTGCAGACTGGTAGGAAGCCCTAGAGGCAAGGCATAAAGAGGACACCTCCTGTCAGTAGATCAAAGCTGTTTCCCATAGCATCATCACAGAGAAGCTAGCACAGTGTAATCTGGATAAGCAGGCACTGAGATGGATTGAAAACTGGCTGAATGACCAGGCCCAGATCATGGTGATCTGTGGCACAAAGTGCAGTAGGAGGCCAGTAAACAGAGGTCAATACTGAGTCCAAACCTGTTTAACATCTTCATTACTCACTTGGATGATGGGGTAGAATGCACCCTCAGCAAGTTTGCTCATGACATACATGAGTGAGGGGTGGCAGATACACTAGAGGGCTCTGCTGCCATCCAGAGCTGATCAGAACCTCATGAAATTCAACAAGGAGAAGTGAAATGTCCTGCACCTGGGGAGGAACAACTCCAGGCACCTGCACGTGCTGGGGGAAACCTGGCTGGAATGCAGCATTGTGGAAAAGAACCTGGTGGCTCAGGTCAACACCAAATTTAATGTAAGCTAGTAATGTGCTCTTGCCATGAAGGCGGCTAATGATATTCTGGGTTCCATTAGGAAGAAGAGCATCGTCAACAGGTTGAGTGACGTGATCCTTTCCCTCTACTCAGCACTAGTGAAGCCACAGTTGGAGTACTGTGTCCAGTTCTGGGCTTTCCAGTACAAGAGAGACCTGGACATACTGGAGAGAGCCCAATGAAGGGTCATAAATATTATTAAGATACTGGAGCACCTCTCTCATGAGGAAAGGCTTAGACAGCTGGGACTACACAGATTTGAGAAGAGGAGGCTCGGGGAGATCTCATCAATGTCTATAAATACCTGAAGGGAGGGTGCAAAGAGGACAGAGCCAGGCTTCCTTCACTAGTGCCCAGTGTCGGGACAAGAGGCAATGGGCACAAGCTGAAACATGGGAGGCTCTCTCTGAGCATCAGGAAATACTTTGGGTAACTGAATGCTGGCACAGATTGCCCAGAGAGGTTCTAGAGTCTCCTCCTTAGAGACATTCAAAAGCCACCTGAATATGGGGCTGAGAACCCTGCTCTGCGTGTCCTTCCCTGAGAAGTTGTTGGACCAGATGACATCCAGAAGTCCTTTCCAACCTTAACCACTGCATAATTCTGTAATCATCTGTAAAGTAATGTCCCAGTGAAATGTATTAGCTACCTTTTTATAAAGTTATCTCATTAAAACATCTGGTACTGAGATAAGACATTTAGAATAATCCATGACGATCCCACTTTGATAAAAACATTTGAAACACTGGCATAGATAAAATTTTATGAAGCTCTAATCATCTAATGCACACATTGCTTCTTTCAGAAATATTCTTATAACCTGGAAAAGCAGAGCTCTTTATATCCCAGGTTTTGAGGAGCATTACAGGTATTCATGAGATTATTCTGTTCACTGATTTACAACAGTTTGACTGAAAAGATAACCCAACCTTTCATTTATCAAATTTTGAGCATTTTTTTCTAACAATAAACAGCTTGACTGCTGCATAATTTGGTTTGCTAAATTGCATAGAGAACAAAAATTCCCTGTTGTCAGTATTGCCCCTGTGCTGAAGATGCCTTTGTTACCGTGCTTCCTCATACATGCTCATGTGTTCCTCCCTCCCTCTCTCCTCTCTGATTTCACACGAACATTTCCAGAGACAGAGCCCTGCAAGGAGTCTGCCATCCCTCTCACCCTGCTGTGCAGTGCAGTGCAGTATCACCACAGATATCCTCTCAAGATTTTCTCTTTCTTTATAACTCCTACCTTTTACTAGGAAGGAAAGGGGGGATTTATGCCTTGCTGAGGCTCAAAGCAGCTAAGTTAGGCGGGAGGAGAGACACAACTTCTGTTTCACAGTCACTTCTGTCACTAGGCATGAGCCGTGAGAGTGAGAGTTGGGTCGCAACTTCAACTGTGCAGATACTTTCAGTAACTTCAGGGTCAGAACCAGAAGTTGTACTGCATAACAAGTATTCCAGCTAACACATACCATATTGTCAGTAACTTGAAGGAAAGAAGCTATACCCCTTACATCGGCTTTTAAGGGACACAGACTTTATCCCCTGTGTGCAGATTATCTTCCTTGCACTGTGAGGCTAATCCTCATATTACTGCATCCTTATTTCATAAATACAAACAAACCTAAGCAGTTTGGGAAGCTTTCTAGAACAGTACTACGGAACATACCCTCCATCCTGTCTTCTCCTTACTCAACATTTTGTTCTGTTTTCTGTAGAATGCGACCTTATCTGAAGGTTATTTGGTTTAGGATAGTAACCACACAGTTCTGAAGTACTGAAATGAATCCTTATAGTGATTTATTCTTTGAATTCTTCTATTTGAGGGCCATGTGTTAGGTACAGTCATCTAAGTTTGTCTTCTAATAAACCATAATGCCCTGCTTTTCTGTAAGAGGCATTTTCCATATTCTCTGCGGCCCCCGGTGTTTCAGCCTTTAGCTGCAAAGTAGTCTCACTCTTCTTGTTAAAGCCCAATTCTATGACAGATTATGGATGTTATTTAGTATATTTTAAAGAACATCGAGTACTTTGCCTGTCCTTTTGGTTAGCACTAAACAAGAAGCTGGGTTGAATACTCAGCCTTCTAGGGAATCACGACTGATTCCCTAGAAAATGATTTAGGCTTTGAAGCTGCTGGAGAAGAAGCTTTCAAATATAAATTAATGTTAGCGACAAGCTAAAAATGACTATATCTGCACAATCTGCACATCACTGAATACATCTGATATAACATGCTTGAACTCTCAGCTGGTGGCAGAAGGGCAAGTATTAATTAGTTGTCCACCAAACGTTCTGTGCAGTTATTCCTTTAGTTTTCAAATACAAACTGATCTAATTTACTCTGTAATTCTTACTGGATAAGAGAGTGGAGCTCAGAGCATTTCACAAAACTGTTCTTTATCTCAGTTATAGCCATGCCAGAGTAGGACTATCACCTCCATTATAGCAAGCACTAAATCAACTCATACAATGTACTTCTTTGTGTATGGAACTGGGCTAAATCCAAAATCTGAGACTAAGTCCTTTTGCATAAAACGATTGCTCTGTTTCTGTGCTTAGCACAGCCTGCAGCCCCAAGGTCATTCTGACACAACAAAAGAAACGCTTATTCAGAAGACATGATCTTTCAATATGAATAAAGAAAACCACCCACCACCAACAAGAAACAGATGGATTTTAACAGATAAATAAGGAATGGAGATTGAACTGACTGCAGGGAGATTTACTCAGCAACTGTTTCCAATTTGTGTTTGGGATGTACAGTAGCAGTAATTTATGACAAGTCAAAGCCAAGCTTGCTATTTACATTGCATATAAACAAGCCTAAGTGAATAATTAAGCAACTGAAGTACTTGATTTTCAAACATTAGGTTAAGTTTAGGAGATTTGGTACCTCTTAGCACTTTTTTGTTTCTTGAGAATAATAAAAATAATTTGCATTATACAAATCCTGTGGAGTCTCTCAGACTTTGGAAGTAATTGCAAATAGATGCAAGAAGAAATCTAATACGAGTTCTTGCATTTATTCTAAGTTGATACTCCTAATATGGATACTGTCTTCATAAACAACATTCATATAGAAATATCTGCAAACGCACCAAATGAAGTTTGTTAAAAGTCATCTAAAAGCCAATGCAGACTGCATGCCTTATGTGCAACATAATTTCAGAATTAATTTTAATATTGCTGGTGTTTGGTACAGCAATTTCTGTTCAGCTGTAATGGCTTTCTGAACATGTTACTAAACAGTCAGCATACAATGACATTTTTATTTCCTTATAATGCCTACGCTTTAAATGAAATCATTGAATTTTAAAGCCCAAGTGTTTTTGGCATTGAAAATTAAAGTATTTTGCCTGTAAAGAAATGGAGTACTGCACATTTATTTTAGTTGTTTTGACCAGAGTATCTCAGTTCTTAACCAACAATTTCACTGCTAGCCTTCAGACATTCACACCATTGTTAGTGAAGACAAAACCAATATTGGATAAATCACCAGGGACAGATACTGAATTGAGTAACTATGGTAATTACTGCAGAAATCAGTGTGACTAGTAAGACATGGAGCATCACGACTGGCTACTTTGTTCTCATGTTCTTGACTTTCTTCCCTTGGTCTCTCATATTTTACTATACTATACTATACTATACTATACTATACTATACTATACTATACTATACTATACTATACTATATTATACTATACTATACTATGATGTGGGCTTTCAGGTACTGCTAGCTTCTGAACTTTTAAGGCTTATTACTAGCACTTTGTGCAAAAAAACTGTCACGGTTTTATGATTTGGACATCTGTCTCCCAGCAACCAGGCTAAGATGAACAAGACATTTAAGATGGATCATTGAACAGCTCATAGCAAATTTCAGGTGTCACATTATCATCCTGTGTTAACATGGAGCAGGAATCACATTTGATTGCATTTTATTTTCACAGTACACGGCAAGGACCTCTGATTTAATAAGAATAATATCAATAATATCAATAGGGACCATATTTAAAATATCAGTTTAATCATTTATTCATGACAGTGAAGACAGGCAAGAGCTAAGGCTGATGGCATGGTTAATTTTCCCATATGCACAATTTATGTCTTTATAAAATCATATGCAATTTTCTGAATACTAAAGTGTGCTCTCATCTGTACATCTAAAGCCCTGTAAGATGCATCTCATACAGTGAGTGAAACAAAACTCTCCAGGCTCTTCACTCCTTGTTTAATTCCCTAGAGTTTCACAGATGCTATAAAAGGCCTTAAAATAGAAAGTGTGACAGTACAGCATTTCATACAGTATTTATATATATTTCCAAACAGAATATTGCACTGTATGAATAATTTTCGTCACTTCCAAATATTTACATTTCTAAATCTGACCCTTTGTATTACTGCAGAAATTGCAGGAAATAAACCTTCTGTTGTGTATTCACAGGAAGCTGGCTTATCTGAGCTATAAGCCAAATCCAAAACATACTTCAAAAGCAGCAGCCACATAAAAGATTCTGTATATGTGAGTAACTTGGTTATATCTCTGCTATATGAAATAAAGTGCCATGCATTTTTCTGAGAATATGTATCAATACAAGAAAAAAAAAAAAACAGCTATTATTATTCTTTTATTATTGTTATTATTTATTGTCTCCTGGTAATCCATACAAAGCTGACAGTCGGCTATTTACATAAAATTTGATACTGGGTACTTCATCAGTTAAAAACCCACAAACTTACATACAAATTATCCTAACCCACGTTTCAGGCTTAGTTCCAAAAATACTTTATGCATAATTTTTATATCATACTGTCACCTGCATGGAAATGCGAAACAGAGAAGTCTGTAAACTCTCTAATATATTTCAGTATTCACAAAGTTTAAGAACTGCTTCTCACCATCTTTAGTTTATGTCTGCCTAGCAGTGTGAGCAGTATGCTGGCGTGAATACGGGTCCCAAGTTCCCTAAAACTAAAATATCCTCGAACACTCATCAGAATGGTGAGACTAGAATTAATTATGTCTGATGACTTTGCTATCATTCTAATTGCTGTTTAGTCATAAAGTTAGCCACTCTGTCTGGAAGCAATGGAGCATTGCAGACAGACCACAGCTGATGTGCACTGCTTCATCACGCAGGTGAACTATACTTGATGAATACTTGACCCCTCTCCAAAAGATTCATATGGTTTTCTTTTGAAAAGATTGTAAGTTGTAATGGGAAATACTGCAGGATTGTGGGATGAGTTTCATAGTACTCTTCCTCACTTCAGATATGCTTTTAAGGGCCTACGGCATTTATTGGGTTTACATGTCTTAATGTTTTAACCTTTTCAAATTCATAAATAGCAGATATCAGTGTACTGTAACAGCTTGGGTTTTTAGGGGGAGAGTGGTTTTATTTATTTTATTTTGGAAGAGGACTGTTACGGGTCAGTGTTAATTACACTTGGTAGCTATTTGCTGACGTTTTCTGGGAAGAAGCTACAATTTATGAACAGCATGAATTAAGCTCTCTTATTGTTTATGCTTTTTATTGTTTTAAATTTCATACCATCATTTTATAACTTTCTGATTAACCACAGTTCTTCAGAATTTGAAAGCTTACTTTATTCTATATTTTTTGATCATGTTCTCAAATACTCACTTCAACTGGCTGTAGCCATCTGGCATGTAGTTGCTTTGTTGCAGACAAAAAAAAAATGTGTACCTCTCACTCTACAACCGTTGGCAGATACTTCTCTCATTTCTGACATTTCTCAAGAGGCAGAAGTTAGCAGGCGTTTTCTATTTCAATAGGTTAGAACCAACGCATGTGGAAAAGCAACCAGGCACCCATATTTTGTGCAACAGGCGTGAGGAGAGTTACTTCCCTTTCTTCTTTAAATGGTGTTGGAGAGCTGCTCCCAGTAACTCTTTAAATACACCGGAGGTTGCCCCCAATTTTTTTCCCATAAAATACTTTCTTTGTTATTACGTTGCCATGGATCCATCCCTTGCACAGGAACTCCCAGAAAACATAGATTGGACTTCAAAGGGGAGAGAGAGGACAGAAAGCAGACTTGCAGAACATAAAAAAGACATCACAAACAGAAATATATATATATGCTCAGCAAAACATGTATAGGAAAAAGACAGAAATTTGGTGTGGTAGCTGCATTTGCATCTAGAACCCCCTTCACACAAGTAGTGAAAGGAAGGTGTGGTTATGACTGAAGGTTTGAATGGGGTGTCCCTCCCTCCATCCTGGGCTCTGATCTGTCCAAAGAGAGGAATGCTATTTGGCTGGTCAGAGAGCAGGGACCTTGTTCACCACTCGGCCTCTGCAGCACTGGTAACTCGTGGCAACAAGTTGCTACTGGGCTGTAAAGCCAAGCTGTAGGAAAGTCTCCTGTCTGTGAGGGCACCCTGCTTGCTTTCCCACAGCGTACTTTCAAATACCTTTATCAACAGGTCTGCTTTTCCTTAATTTCAGAAATCACCATATTCCATTTTATGTTCTAATAACCTTAACTGTTGTTATTATTTAAAGAATGGTGGTGCAAATCTGTCTCAAGCCTTTGAGTGACTTGGTGCCCCATCACAGACAAAGTCTACTTGCATTATGTTTTCATTTCTGAGCAGTGGTTAGTGACAGTACTGCGCAATCTACATAAAGCTTCTTCCAATGCATCCTCCCCTGCCAACACCACATTTTGTCTCCCTCATCAGTTAAACAGATTTCCAAACTAGAATTTACTAGGAACATTTCTCACCAGAAGCATTTACCAGAAGAGCAAAGGGCTGGATTGAGATAGAAAAAGGTGGCAGCTTTTTTTTGTTTGCTTGTTTGTTTTTACAACATCGGCTTTCTGATGCAGTTCCCCTTTACAATATCAAAACAATCTGCTCCCAAATACCCTGGTTAAACTCGAAAAATGACCACAAGACTTACTCAGAAAACTCCCAGTGTAATTAATGGAAGTTGTGTGCCTACATTGCCTCCACAGCTTTCGAAATTTCAGGCTGTGTCTACTGCTTGGTTGTACAACTTGCAACAATTAGTTGAGCAGAAGAAGGCAACTTTGTGTGGTTGCTGATTTTTCTTCTTGAGGCGGGGTAAACAGTCGAACAATAAAGGCCATCAGATGAATTCTTAGTAAATAATTTTTATTCAAAACAGATTTAAAAAAAAACAACTAACAAAGCTTGTCTAACTACATGAGGTAGTACATGTAGCAAAACAGAAGGCAGAATATAATATTCTGAAGTATGAAGAATATGAATCAGTTTACAAGTTGAAAGGAAATAAATTCAACAACAGAAACAAAAAATACCAAAAATAAATTTTAACAGCTTTTCAGTCTTAAAGCACAATACACTTTTCATAGAAAGAAACATAGTATCACCATTACATGTTCTTCATATACCATAATATGGTAAAATTAATTAATGCACAAGGCTGTTCACCAAAAATAAATTTCAAAAACTTGGTGAAGCAACAAATGGCAATTGCCACAGGGCTCCGCACCACTACACTTCCTGGCCTGCAGGAATATTTGCCAGGTCGTGAGGAATAAGGTTGCTATTTTCTTAAAATTTACCCTCATAATTTTGTATAGCGTACGGATACCATGTACAGCTTAAGCCCTCAAGCTCGCAAATAACTATGAACGTGCACAATTCTATGTTTTTTTCTGAAACCCAATTTAGGTAAATTGAATGAGTCACGTGGTAAAAGTAAAGCGTATGTAGGCAGAACTGCACCGCAGATCTGACGGTTCATGCCTTAATTTATGGTTACTCCACTTCTGAATATGAAAATTTACTTTCAGACCAAGATCCTTCAAGGTTTTATACATGTCACTCAATATGCCATTATAAGGTAAGAGAATATATATGAAGGATTGGGCCATAGTGAATCAGTACCTTGAACTAAAGAGCTTAGCAGCATTCAATAAACATCGTTTTTATAAATGCATTTAAGAAATAGCAAATACGAATGGCCCTCTCTTGTGGAAGTATTTGTTTAGAGGAAAACATACTAATACGTTTTCTCTGAAGTACTTCTCTGTATTTTCTATTTTATTTAAAAAATTGTATTTGAGCTTGTCATGATTTGTGTGAAAATTGAAAAACAGTCTAGCTCTTCATTTATGCTTGCATGGCTAATGCTACTGTACTGCAAATCATCAAAAAGTTATATATATTTTTATTTTACTTTAAGGCATGATTTGTTATACTGAATTATTGGGAAGGCTTCTTTTATGTACATTAGAAATAATAAAAACTCAGGCTTCCCTATTTTTAAGGTTACTGTTAGTGGCATATATAAAGCACCATACAATAATATATTCAGATGAAGAAAACACAGAACATTTATGAGCATTGAATTAGCTGTCTAGGAGTAACTGCTAAGAAAATATAGCAATATTTAACACAGGATTCAAAATACTGTTATTTATCAACATAGATTTTCAAATGGATTTTTCTCCCATGTGTAAAGATTTTTTCATTAAAATTCATATGTAATTTAAAGTTTTTTGGTGGGAAGCAGTGTATATCTTCTGTACAAGAATGTTACAGCTTTATACAAATTTTAGCAATGATAAGAAATGGTCTTTAGTATTCTCTTCCAAGTGCTGTGGTTTCACTTGCCTGTTTCATAGTCTACTTGCTTGATTCAAACGACAGCAAATACTCTGAATGCCTTGCTTCCTGGCGGATTCTGTAAACTGAAACAAAAAAAAAAAAACAAAAACAAAAATGCTGCTGTTATTTTTAAGACTATGGCACTTCTATGACAACTTTTTTGAATTGGTAAAGACAGTTTTGGATTCCTCCAGCTCTTCCTATGACCACTCATAACTTTTAATACCTATTTTATTTTTTACTTTTTTGTAACAAAAAATTATTAAAAAATCAGATTTTTTTTTTCTTCCAATAAATTTATTAGGAACAATTCATAACATATGAATTTCAAGTAATCCTAGATTTTCCTTTGTAATGAGGGATTCTCGTTTAAAGAATAAAGCTCCAATGAATGAAGCAAAATGCTAAAGAACAGTTTATGGAAACCAGCAAAAGCATACATCTTATGTTGACTATTTAAAGAACTACATTCAGATATAACTTACAGATCCAAGAGATCACTTCCTCGCTGATTGTTTATACTCTAAAGGATGGATTGCTAAACAGAATTTGTATTTTACAAAAGCAAAGGAAATATATTTAAAGTGCCAATAGCCTTCTGAACAGATTAATATCTGACTTCAAAAGAAACAACAACAAAAACAATGAAATTTTGTTAGAATAAATATTTTTTTTGTAATGAGAACTGAAATAACTTGCCATAAGTAATGGTCTAATGCTTTTCCCTTTTGCAAAACCTATTTGAGGCACATCTGAGAAAGAAGGGGAAAAGGGGTGAACATAAAAAAGGGAGTCATGAAATCTGTTGTCTCCACTGGCACTGCAATCTTCATTACAGTTCTTCAGTTTCACAAAAAAAATTAAAAAAAATCATGACAATAGTCTCCAAAACATCGACCAAGATGGCAAAGCACAAATAACGATTAAATCTGTAACACTTTTTCTAACTACTTTTCTACTCAGTAAGGGAATTTATAAGGAGAACAAAAGAAACAATAAGGAAGCATTCTTTCTGCTGGAACTGGATGGTAATCAGGAAAAGGCCAAAGAATATGTAAATGAAATTATTCATGAAGGAAATGAGATATGTACTTTAGAAGTTTCTAAGTTTGCTCAGAGGTTTATGAAAGAAAGGGGCAAGACTGCCTGACAACTGTAATAAAAAAAAAGTAAGAAAAAATCTTTATCTTTCTCCTACTTCCAAGTTTTTTAAATAAACTTTCTGATGAGATTTTACAGAGGTAAAAATCATTCATAGCTTTACAAGACTGAGAAAGTTTTTCTTAAGGTTAAATCTTTTTCTTTCTGTAGAACCTGGAGAGCTCTTTCAGGAATTAAATTTGATTTGCAATCTGCAGCCATGAGTTATCATCATAGAACTCGCTGCTATACCGAGTATAATTAAAGGGACTTCCACAACACATCTGCGTCTTTCAGAAAAACTGATAAAAACAGTAAAACTGTTATGAAATAGAAACTAAAAAACTTTTAAAGATTTCTGTGCATCATTCATGGACCGGGCTTATTGGTTTGATATTATATAAACCTGTAAAGACCATTTCAGAGTGAACGAATGAACCGGCAACTAGCTACCAGTACCAGCCTATCACAGCTCCTCTAACTCAGAAAGAATAGATCACTTTTATTACTTTTAAAAAATCCCAAAGAAACCAGAGGCATTTTAAATTAAATATTGTATTGCAACATAACCAGAAAAATAAACAAGAGGGTTATTGTATTTTTTTTCGTAAGCAGCTTTTTAGAATAATGATTTATGGGCTTAGAGGAGGCAGGCAGCTCTGGTACCACAGCTTCTCCAAAGTCACTGCAGCTGTTACACAAGCTCTGTAAATCACCCGCGTTGGCTTCACTGGTTACTAGCTGTGCCCCAGGTATAAACAGACATAATGCAAGACTTTATAATCTTATCATGGTGAAGGGTAAACAGTAATGCTATAAAATGGGCTCTGTACCTTTCTGAAAATATGCCATTTTGGAAGGAAGCAATGTACACCTTTCTTTTGTCTACTGGCATAACATCAACATAACCGCCCTCGTTGCGGACTACGCCAGCATGTACAGCTGCCCGACAGATACTGGATATCTAAGAAAGAATGAGGAGAAGTTTAGTTTTCATTTTTTTATATTTTTTTTAGAAAAAAAAAAAGAATATGTAAACCAAGTATTAGGAAACGTAAAATAATTACACTCGTTGCATGACTGATTTTATTAATCTTTAGAGTACTTAAATCTGTTACATATGGATTAAGCCAATTTATAGGAGTACAACCACTGTCTCTTCAGCAAGGTTTCACAGCGTGATCCAAAAATCATTTACTTCAGCCTATTTCATTTCAAGAATCAGAAACGTTTAAATTCTTGGGCTTTTCACATTGAAAGGCTCTACGTTCCTTCATTTCAGTAGCAGAGAGGTAGTGAAAACCAAACCCATGTCCCATGAGTTATTATAAATCAGGATATTCTGTTCAATCTCCAGTCACAGCCAAACAGTGGTACAGCACAGTAGTGAAGGCACACTGCAGTTGTATGTTTCTAGGAAGAGATGTCCTACCCCAAAAGTAAGAGATAGAGGACAGCAATTCCATCTCCAGCTGAAAAACCTCAAACAGAGGTGAAGTGCTCCATATTCAAGGGAATATTACAATTTTTCTGCTCAGGCATGGGCTAATATTAAGAGCTAATTAGATTATAGTTGTAATATGAGTATCAAATAGAAAAAAAGAGATCTAAAATAATTCCTTAGATATTATAGTTGATTAATGCCAGACTAATGACTTTAGTTCCTTAATTCTGAGTGAGGAAATACAGCTGGGATGATAAGTCTCTTCAATTGCTTCAGAAGAAAAATTTTTCTATCACAAACTTTATGCAGGCAAAACTCTCTGTGAAGTTAACAGCAGCATCTTCTGTGTGAAACCTACTGATTTTCTATCAATCATGAATCTATGTAGCACAAATAATATTTACAGGCGAGTTCAGAGACAGTCTTGAAAATGTTAACTTAAATAATTGATTTAAACTTGCAGGTTATGCCTGCAAGCGTTTTATCACTTTCAACATATTCCAAATCAATAGCCATAACGATGAAGCTTTTTATAAAGTGCAGAATGAAGGTCCCAGTCTTCTTCAATACAAAGTGCTGCAAACCATAGTTCCATTTACAATGAATCTCCACTTAAAACCAACCTATTTTGTGGAAAAACAAAAAAAAAAATTCACTGCAAAAGGTCTCTCCTCAATCAACCTTAAATTCGAAGCCAATGTAAATATCAATAGCTGGTCACACAGACCACTGTTCAAACAAGAGCGGCACTTCTTTCAGTTGCAACTGGAATAATTTATCTGTTTAATTTGTTTCTGTAGCTATTTTGTAATCTCAATGCTATATAAAATCAGGAACTTAAAATACCAATGATTTTCCTGCTCTTATTCCAAACACAAATGCTGCCAGCTTCAATGTTATCCAGCTTGTCTTTTAATGTTGCAATATGTTTGAGAGTAACAATTTGAAACTGTTCACATGAAGAATCTTTAGCAAAGATGCTTTAAAGTTTTTCCCTCCGTACTGCTGGCTGCATTTTTGAACATGTCAGAAGTGATGCCATTTGTGCACTTCTCCATACTTTTTCCCTTCCCAAATCCACCAGACTTTCATTATATCCTGAACAGTAGCAGTCACTTTAGTTTTAGGGTTACAGCATCTTTTAAATACTCATATTATGGGAGTATCTATATATCAGATTGCTGTGTGTTATCTAATATACAGGGAGATAAATGGTCCCTGCAAATATGAGATTAAAGGATAAAGAAACAAAAGATGAGATTTACAAGCAATTAACTACAGTGAAGAACTAGAAGAATGCTATTAATTACTAGTGCTACAATATAGTAGCAAGTTCATTTTCAGGTCACGTTGGAGACATGAAATAAGCTAGAGGTACAACTGGGTAAAAAGAGATCATCTTCATAATCATAACCAACAGAATAAACTGTGTATACTAGACAGGAAGACACCTTCATAATTGCATTTAAAGCTAAAGTTAAGACACAGAGCATATGAGAAAAGGAGGGGAGTTGATGAGGTCAACTCAAGAAATGATTTTCAGATTGAATTCTAATATTGCTTTACAGATGAGCATGGATCACAAATGTATGCACCTTATGAACAAATATGTATTCTCATATGTATTCAAATGAATAAATGCATGTAGTATGATCTGTTTTGAGTTTTCAAGAACTTCTCATTGGTTTGGTGTTCCTCATCAAACTTGAATTCCAATATTGATGCCATAACATTTACTACTCTATAATATTGCATCCTTATCACATTAAGAGATGTAAGATAACTTACTGAGGTAAATTTAGCTGAAGAGGATTTTTCAACTTAATCAAAAATTTGGCACATTTTTGGTAATTTCACATTAGCAGACAAATATTTCTGGAAATCTTTAGGAGTTTGGGCTTTTTCTTCAGTTTTCATGAATTCACTGTGGAGGATATATAGGGCAGAATTTTAAGTTACCATATTAATCAATGTAAATTAATATAAACATTTCATAGAGCATATGACCCAGCTGCATTTTGAACCCTCTGACATTCATTAATATTTAGCAGGTCATAGAATCTGTACACTAAGCTGCTTAATTATTTTCCTTCTTCAACTACTCAGCAAAATACCAAATGCCTAACACAGAATAGGAGTACTCTGCAAAGGCATTTTAACCGTAAGTCTGTTTCCCTTGTCATTGTAAAGCTATAAGACCACTTAATAGTGGTTTTGTAATACCGTGTTTTGATTTTACTACAGCAGAGAGTTACTAATAGTTCTTGCACAATAGTTAGGGAAATATTTCTGTATATGGTTACTGAAAAAAAAAAAATAATAATAATATGGTTTGAACTGATAAAATTCCATCAAATTCTCCAGATAAAAGATCTTTGTTATCTGCAACCACCAAAACTAGGCTCAATTTTTTTTTGTAGAATTACTTAATCAACACTCATAATGAAGAGTAAAGAGTCTTTGGAAAAATGCTCCCTACTGTGAAAACAGGATAAATATAAGTAATGTAAGATAAAACTTACTTAATATCTTCAGAAATTCTTACAATTTTTTTTTTTTTTTTTGCAAAAATTCTGCAAGTAGAATTTTTTATTTTACTATCATAGCTACTTCAAAAGGCCTCTATTCTTTTGCGTATAAAGATTTCACAGAATCTCAGAATTGCAGGGGTTGGAAGGGACCTTTGTTATTTCTTATTATTTATTATCTTGATACCTTGATAATCCTAGAGCTAAGAGTAACAACAAAAGACAAACTTTGTATAGGCAGGTCCTGCAACATTATCTCCAACAGAGTTTGGACAATCACATTAGGCCTGATATAATTTAGTTACTGAGAAAGTTTTTATCTTATTTCACAAATTAAGTCCATTAAAAAGTGCTTTAAAAAGTGCTTTAAAAACACAGATATTGATAAAATGCTCACTGACATGACATGACTGAAATTTCAGGAATAAAATTCAAAAAGTTTTAGACAAAATGGATTAACTAAACTTGAAAAGTGGAACAAGTAAGTAGAAAACTTTCTTTTTACCCTGCCTCCCAACATGGAAAGAATTGCCATGTAGAAATTCATAGCAGAAGGCTGCCCAGGGAGGCTGTGGATGCTTTTATGTGGATGTGATTGAACACTCAAGGTGTTCAAGACCAGGTTGGATGGGGCCCTGGGCAACCTGATCTAGTAAATGTGGAAGTTCGGTGGCCCTGCCAGGCACAGGGGTTGGAACTTCATGATCCTTGAGGTCCCTTCCAACCTGGGTCATTCTGTGATTCTGTGTGATTCTGTGACCTCACCAGGAACAAAGGTGACAATGCGAAGAATGAGTAATTTGTACTTCTGTTTGTGGAGAATGAAACATACTCCAGTTTTCATTTATACCATAACAGCTCTTTTTAGAAGAGAATCTTACTGTGCCACAGACACATAGTTAGAGATACTTTTGTTTTAAAGAGCTTGCAATCTACCTCAAGATAACAGAAACAAATGGAAGGTATCAAAAGTAGAGGATATAGAACAAAAAGGGATTAGTATTAGGTGGCTCCATCCACAAATAAGTTTATATACATTGACTATATCATCTACAGTTGTAATTCATCTGTCACAGACAAAGTGAAAATAGCTGGCAGACTAGACGAACAGAGGATGAAATAATGGATGGTTTTTCTTCAGTTATGTTAGAGATGACAGTCATTGCAATGTCAAAGCTATAAAAGATGGGAGAATAAAAGGATAAAAGTTCTGTGTGGTGCTACTAACAAATGAGAGTATAATCCCTTTCAGGAACAGGGGAAAAAGGAGTAGCTGTAAAACACTGGGAATTTAAAAATGAATATGTGATCAAACTGAAGATAGAAAAGGAAATGATTAAATATTTTCCCATTGATACTACCAAAATTATTTTCTAAATGCATATTTTTGAAGTGACATCTGTTAACTACTTGTCTTTAATGAATATTTATGCAAGCAAATTCTTCTTCATCTACTGAGTGCAATTGGCCTACGCACTAGTGCAAATAAATAGCCATGTGTGTATGTGAATATATGCATACATTCACATATGCGGGGAAGAAAAAAAGAATTTGCAGAAACATCATAAAAAAAAAAACAAACTGATTTTCTGGAATTAACCAAGAAGATCTTTGACTGCAATTAGAAATACATTTGCTACGATACGTGGATAAATGAATTCCCTGTATCTATGGACAAGTCTGTGAATACATGAAAATCTGAAAAAGAAGACACACTTGTTAGATGTTCTCTATAAATATTTAACGTGAAACTAGTTCAGTCGTAAGTTATAGTGTACAAAATACACAATCATATTAAACAGTGAAAATTTCAATTAAAAGCATCTTAGCTTTAAAATACTTTAAATGATAGCAACAACAACAACAAAACCTGCAGAAAATCATATAATGACAATACTATCAATAGAAACTTCTGCGCAAATATAGGTAGGATGTATCTGTCTACATCTGAGCTGAGTGCCTTAGGAACCTTCTGTAGGAAATGGAAAGGAATGGACATCTCTGCTCAGCTATCCATCTCACACAGAGATAGACACTCAGAAAAGGTCAAATGAATTCTCCACTGCAGTTGTCCATTTATCTTCTTTACTACTACTACTGTAAACTGCTGTAAAAATAACCTAGAGGAGCAGCTTCAGTGATTATATCCACTCTAGAAACAACCGAAGTTGATAAAAAGACACCCGTCACTGGCTTCTTACCTGTTTTTATGTCCATTTTTTCCTAAAAGCAGTATGGCTGTACACATTTCTATACAGTGGAGATGAATAATGAGAAAGTACGTCTAATATATTTAAAGCACTATTCCATAATACTAAGAAAAGCCATCTAGGATTTTTCCAGCCAAAATAAACATACGCTGTAAGATGTCCTCTTGTATAAGTTAAACAAAAACAGGTCTTCCTTCTCTCACAACAAAGCCTCACCTATCTCTCTGGGAAAATTTGGATGCAACCTTTGACTGCAACCTCAAAACTGAAAATTGTCTTCCACAAAACGTACCATCAATTAATCTATTTTTGCTCCCCTCTTAAGCACGTTAGGGACCAAGTTGCATGTGCATAAATCAATGTTATTTACTAAACAGGAAGGGCTTTTGAAACAGGTAGCGCTTCTGTCAGCAAGTACAAAAGTGTTTTCAGGATAGGAACTCAATTTACACAAGTAACCCAGCTGGTTGCCATACTACTCTTTATGACAACTAAAAGACAGTTACAATGTACAGCAAATAGATAACAAAGTGAACTGCTCTCTCTGCCACTACATCCTGGTTTCTCCATAGAGAGATGACAAAGCAGGTGCATGAAAAAGAATATTCATTTAGTTCTGGCTATCCACTTGGGAACTAAACATGATATACAGAAGACATGACAACAAAAAAAAGTTGACTAGGAAACAGAAGGACAGAAAATGCAACATTAGTCTCTTAAAATAATACAACATGAGATACTTTATACAAATATATCAGAATCATTCCAGAAATATTTAGCGATCTACAAAGATAAGAAATATCCAGAACAATAATAGTGTGGACATTTGTTTTCAGAGTAATTTTGGTTAGTCTGACAAGAAATATGGTTGCCTTAGGGTCTAAAGGGCAAGGATTTAAATGAGTATACATTGACAGTACTGAACAAATCAATGGGAATTTAGATCAAAAGCTGAGAACATGGGTCCAGAAACTACTGAAACCTACAATGAGTTTTTAATAAAATATCCATCGAATTGTCTGAGTATTTAAAGACAAAGAACTTCTGAAAAGACTATTAAGCACATCTTTTTATGATATTAAGTGTAAAAAATTAGCATGTAGAAGAAAACTGAATATTTATCTAATAGCATTACTTTTAAATTATAGCTTTTCACAAAACTTTACATTTCATTACATAATGCAATGTAAATCACAGAACTTACATCAGAATAAATTCGTGTTCCGATGACTCGAGCATAGTGTGGATTTGCCTGCATACAGTTATGAGGACAATACACTCTGAAATATTGAAAATAAAGCACAGTTAGGAAGAATGATAAAAGAGTACTACTATAACATATTCAATATCAGCATTAGTGAGTATTACTCAGTTTGATGGTGCATACACAAAGGTCCACACCAATGCTAAAAGGCTAACAGCTTTGAGCTTTGGTACTACTGAATGGAAAGGATCCCTAAAGTAACTTGTGGTTCATAACAAAGTGCTTGAAAATATTCTTCAGAGCTCTGGTCTTCTTCTCTTTGGATAAGTTTATGATATTTTCATTTTACATATTTGAGTCCAGTAATAAAGTCAGTGTATTATCTGCTTCTACAGCATCCTATCTAAACTGTACAGCTGAACATCTTCTCAGCAGATGAATATTTGAATGACGGCCTGCTATAGTGCTAATGCCATGAGAAATTAGCAAGTTATAATTTGGGTCAATACTTAAAATTTTTGGATATAATAGAAAATTCTGGAAGGTAATGAGATTCCTAGCAAATTCCAGGGGATCTGTTGCTACCATGCCCTTGTTGACATTTGACATGCCATAAGCCTTTGGGCACGCTATTATCAATATTATCAGACAGGTCACCAAAATAAGCTGATGCAGCTGTGAGAGAGATTTTTGTCTAAAGGAAGTAAGATGTCAAAGAATCCCTTGAAGACTTCCTGATTTATGGGTAGGGCATGAGGGAAAAGCAAGGTTGCACAATCAATGCCATAGACAGTCACACTTTCAGAATTATGTTATGTACATATACAGATTCCTGAGCGTATCACTGCTGCTGAGAAGCTCCTTAAGTTGATACTTCAGAATTAAGTAGTTGTTTTTGTGTTTTCCTTCTTCCTCTCTTTCTTTCTTTCTTTTTTTTTTTTTTTTTTTTAAGATACATGCTATTTTTCTTAATTAAGGGCGTTTCAGTTTTTTATTATGAAAAAAATAAAAATAATACAGGTAGAAGAATGAGATTTTATCTGTCCATTCCTCCATTCCACTCCTTCGCTTACTTCTCCACATCCTCCAGCTAAAAAGCCAGAAGTCATAGCCAAACACCAAACAAGTCCACGGACCCAAGTGCTACATGAAGGGATGTTTTCCTAGCAGTTCTGGCTTTGTACTTGCTTCCTGTACTGGCGGTAGGACTGCTATGAAAGTACTCCCGTGGATATCTCCAGCTTAGCTTGCGGTAAATCATGCTACAGTGTATTTACCTTTGACTCATCTATGGTTTTAAGAACTGTTACCGATTTCCTTCCTCAAAATACTGAGGCCCCAGCTTCTACCAAAGAGCTAAAACATAGGCTTCAAAGAAGAAGAGCACATATTTGACCGAAAGGTCTGACCTGCAGACCACACCTTACCTTAAAAACATATACATCAATCTTTTTGCAAATATATATATTTGTTCACTGAATCCCACAAGACTCCAAAAAAAATTGATTACTTCTGTGATAAGTATCCGCATCAGGTCCTTTTAATTTATCTATCTTACGAGGAAATGCATTGAAATAAAGTATGTTTTGCTCAAGATGTGTAGATTTAATAATGAACAATGAAAAAGAAAAATAGATTTTCCTTTCCAATCTTTAGTCTAACAAAAGATTTACTAAGATTTGACATGGAGATGAAAGAAAGATCTCAACAGGCAAAAGAAAGTGAAATTCTCCTTATGAAAACAGCCGACAGATCATCTTCACCTACCCAACCATTTATTTAGACCAAAGACTAAAATACCAGGAAAATATTTCTGCCTTCACATTTACAGCTACTGCTGTCGCCTTTGTTAATGTCAACTATAGATAAACAGTATCTGACAGAAAATATGTAGCATTTTGTATTAATAAATGATTCAAAGAATTTTACCTTGGACAGTGTGAAGCTGGTTTCTGAAATGGGCACAATTGTTCCACCGTTGTTTCACAGGTGATAGCTTGAACTGGAAAAAGTAAAATAGAAACCAGTACGTTTGTGCTATTTAGAAAATCATAGTTTAAAATAAATGTGTTCATAAAAAAAATAAATGCTAACCTGTTACTTTAGAGACTGTGAAGGAATTAGCAGATTGGTATTTTCTGAAGAAGATATAACAGAAACAGTCAGTAAATAACATCTCTTAATGTTTCCAGTCTTCTACGTCTTTTTAGTTAGAAGAACTTTCATTTGTAAATCTAAAAATAAACTTAAGACATTGTCCTCAGACAATTTTTACTCATTAAACCCACCCTACCCAAATGTGAATCTATTTGTTAGAGAGGCACATTTAGTTTGTACTCTCAGTAAATCTAATTGGAAACCAGGAATGCATGCTAAGCTCTTTCAGTAATTTAGTTTGCTAAGAGACTATGTGTGCTAACAGCAAATTATGCAAACTCTTTGTCCCCCAAGATATAGTAAACAAAAACTATAGTTGAGAATTTCTCAGAAACGTTTATCTACCAGAAGGGATCATTCACTTCCCCCCAAAGATTCATTCCTACAAAAAGCTCCAAGCCTGAAAAAAGTTTCTCCAGATAGCCTTTTTGAAAATTATCAATAAATTTTACTTTTGGATCTTGAATCTATATTCAATTATCACCAGTAAAGCTATAAGCTCAGTCTAATACAAAAAGGTTGTTTTTTTTTCAGTACTACCAGACGTATCAATTTCCTGGCATTACATAAACTCAGGTATATACATTCTGCTGCTATATTATGATTGCTGAACAATTCTTCTTCACATCTCTTTTATTTAGCCCAGTTGCTACGATTCTAATGTTTTCCAAGTGTAATAAAAAACCAGATAATCTTTTTAGCATCTACAAAATTATTTATTAAAAAATAAAATAATTAGGGAATGATTCCATATTCTCCTTAGAAGCAAGTTCCTCCTGTGTGACCTATAGCACTGCAATTGCTATTTGGAAACTGTTTGCTTGGGTTGGTTCATGTCATTGCATGGCCCACCAATTCCATATTTGTTCCTTTACTGCCTTTTAATTTGTTTTCCCTAAGTTACCACACACTTTGGTTGCCCTAGTATTGCCAAACACTGATATATGAACAGTTGACTGTATCCTATTGTTAATTAACTAGTAGACATATGGTTTAAAACGTTAGCCTATACTCTGATAATAGAACAGCTGGATAAAAAACAACTTTACTAGCAATTCTGAATTTAAATCAATGAAGAAAACTGGGAAGTTTGCTGTATGTTATACTGAAATTTCTTTTTCTAAGTTTTGGAATATACACGATGAGTGAAATAGCCTTCATTTCATAATATATTCATCAAATTTATGTGTAGCTTATGCAAGAATCCACCTAGAGACATTGGTGAGTCAGCTGCAAGGTCTTCCTAGTCTTTCTGTTTGAAGGTTTCATCCATTAACACTACAGAAATCCTGGTCAGGTAGTACTGTTCTTTTATTGTAAATAGCTACCTTATAAAACTCAGAAATCAACTAATACAGAATTTCCATCATTGCATTGCATAAAGGACATTTACTAAGCATGAAACTTTGGTAAATCTTCTTTATTTATCCCAAACGCTACAATTTAGGGATTGATTTACTATGCTAATGCTGGATTATAATATTTTATAAATTCACTCTAAAATGTTAAGTCATAAACAGTGCAGGACATTAATGAAGAACTATGTCATCTGTGCAGCAGAAATTTCATGAGATAAACTTGTAGACAGGAAGGTATAGTATTGGTCTTTTAACAGTATTTAATCCGTAAAGCCTCTAATATAATTTTTCTAAAATGTAAACCAAAAAAACCAAAAAAACAAATTAGCCTTTACTGTTCAGATGTGATACAACTTATATGTGCCCATAGAAAAGAAAATTGAAAATTAATACCTCACTTCTGTGTTTCGATTCTTAGAGGATAAGTGCCAAACACATTTTATAGATACCATTCTTATGGTTTTGTCTCAAATGGCACAGAAACACAGACATGTAAAGTGATAGGAAATCTATTCCTTCCACTTTGAAAATTTTCTGAAATTTAATTACCACTACCATTTGTAGGAGAGCTGAGTCCAAAAGCAACACAGATTTGGGGGTTGGAACTAGATGATCTTTAATTTCCCTTCCAATCCAAGCCGTTCTGTAATCCTACCATCTGTTTATCTCTTTGTCTCAAAATATTTAATGAAGAAATAATTATCTGTATCTTCCTTTTAAGGAGGTGTAATTTAAACTGCAGTCAGATCATTTGATGACCAAAGAAACAGATAAATGTCAATGCCTGAAGTGCTACCTACGTAGCTCAAATTCTAGGCCACTGAACTTAGTCTACCTGGCCAGTGTTTCTCTGTACTCTGGATTATGTAAATCTGTTGACGAGAAAAATTACATCATATTTTACAGCATGTGCAATTGGTTAGCACATCACATAGACAGAGCACAGCTTCTAGTGGTTACACTAGGTTCATACACAAACCAAATGCATAATTCGGCAAAATGCTGTTTTCTTTCAGTTTGATATTACTCATACATTCTTACATGCACAGTATTATTACACATATACTAACTACACATGGTATTGTAGGGTTCTCCGGAATACATTAAGATGTAGAATAGTGTAGATTCCAGATACTATTAGTATCTGATATTCCAACATACTTATATACTAATAAATGCTGTTCTACCAGTAGAAAATTATGCATGATATACTCCAGTTTTATATACTACTTTTCTTATTTTACTTTTAGCACGTCAGGGAGTCTCTGAATTTATTGTCACACATCAGTCTCAGGACAAGCACCTGAACAGTGTAGTTCATGTCCAAATGAAGTTTCCACGGCACACAGTATTATCCCATCACTGGCCAATGCAGATATTGAGCAAAGCAATTGTGCAAAATGTCACTGAACTGTAATGAAACTATCAGAAAGATAAGAAGAGATGCATCTTTGCTTGGTTTGTATTGTTTCTATGCACAGAACAAGAGGATCACTTCCAAACACAAGCTTGAACAATTTTTGCCTTGTTAGCTGTCATACATTTCTGTGTAAATGGACCAACATTGGATAAATTAACAGCTTTGTCCAAAAAATTTAAGGCAATCTACATTATTGTCAGTATGTACTATTTTTCTACAATAATTCTATACAGTTACAAATGAGTTAATTATTCTGTCACTTTTCTACACACCATTAAACACTGGCTAAAGGATACAATACCTGTATATCCACATAAACTTTTATAGTATTTTCACTTTTTTTGTAAAGATAAAAGAAGTATGCAAAATACTACTGTTGTTACACAGCTTGTATGAAAGAACAGCAATAACAACAAAAAACAAATGAAAACTGTTCCACACATTTTAATTTTAAGGAAGCTTACCCAATTGACTGAATGCCATTTCTGTAAGATTTGATAAAGTAATTTTTTCTTCCTTGCCTAGTGACATCAACCCAACCACCTTCATTGTCTAGGATTCCATAATGTATGGCAGCTTTACAAATACTGGATTGCTGAAAAACAGAGTGTGAGAAGAAATTCCATGTCAGAGAAAAACACTGCTTTCCACTGCAATGTAATTCAGCTTTTAATTACGTCATTAAAAACGTGGTAGACAGTCTATCAAGTTTGAAGTGGTCTATGTAGGTATTATTTCAAATTAAGAAAAAAATCACTTTGCCTTATTCAGAGATAAAATATACTTGTATGCAATATATTTGTTCATCATTACTCTTTTTTCCTATACTATTTTTCAGTTATACTTGATAGATTATGCAGCAAGATATTAAGTTTACATAAGTAGATCTGTCTTACCCAAGCAATTTGTGCCCACACTGTCAAATTTGTCTTGAATTTGCATCTTCACAAATTTGCACCCCATCATTTGGTCATGCAAATTTTCATTCTATTTGTGTGCAAGAGGAGGAAGTACACATGGATAGTAAATGCAGAATAGCAGATGCAAACACAGTTTGGTGCTATTTTAAATATTTGATGTAGGCTTTCATTTAGGCTGAAAACTGTTTTCTTCAAAATCCATTCTTAATACAATTTTAACCAGCATTCCAGAAAAAAGATACATTTCATTAAACATGCTATTTGTAAAAAATCTTATTTTAAAATGTTTACCATTTCATAATGTACACTTCCAATAACTTTGGCTTTGCTATCCAAACAGCCAGCAGGACATTCATACCTAAGAAAATAAAATATAACTTGGTCTTAGAACCCGAGATTACATAAAGGAAAAGCATTTCAGTTCACATACATTTAGCCTTTTAGAATAATAACAGTCTCTAACACAACTGTAATGTAATGACAATTGTAAAATTGACCATACCTATTGCAAGTTGTTCCTTTGCACTGATCTCTTAACCTTACTTCACATGAAACAATCTGAGCTAAAACAAGAAAACAGCAATTTCACTTAAATTAATTTGATACCATGTAATTCAAATTTGTTGACCACTTGAGAAACAGTTAAATTCCTTACACATTTGCTGTGTGCTTATTACTTCATTTTTCTCACTATCCTCAGTGCCTGTGGAGCCTGAAGGTGAATGAGTTCTTGGTCGGCTTTGTGCTGTTGCATCTTGGGCTTTGGATCGTTGCCGTTCAATCTCATTGGTTTCCTCTTCTGGCTCACGAGGAGAATAAGGCCTTTCTAAATCTTCTATTTCAGAAAGCAAGTGAGAAAAGGTTTCTCAGACAAAATGTGTTTGGAATGTAAAGCCCTTAACATGTTTTTGTAACACAATTTTGTTTTTTTGTTTTGTTTTTAAAATGGTTATTGAGTATAAGCAAAAAAGCAAGGAAAACTTTCCACTGTTTCATAGGAAGAATAGCTCAAGCTTCATAATACATCTCAATTATCTTTTGTATGCTGACAAAAGGAACAATTTTTCTAGCAAAAGCAGCACAAATGAGGTATGAAAATGACCCTAATGTTTTTTTGAACCATCTTCTTAATGCCATCAGAAAACAAATAGGTCAAAGGAAATAATTCAAATAGATGGTGAAAATTTTTCCAAATTCAAAAATAGTTTGTAATTAAATAATCTGATTTTATAAAAATTTGCAACAGAAAATATGACACATAATGTAAATGATTTTGAAATACTCATTACTAAACCTAAAATTTTCACTTAAACAAGAACCATAAGGAAGGTGTTTGGACTCTGAGGCGTTTATGGTCCATATGAATACCCAGCAGCTTTCAAAACTGGCTAAGCCACATATACATAGAGCAAAACTAAAAGAAACACTTGTTTCATGATATACTATAATTCAGTGCAATATATACAAGATTATGACAATTCTAAAAGATGAATAATCACACTAGCTGACAATTTAATTATTTATTCATTCTTGTTTTGTTCTTCTTTTACAGTAATGTATATTGCTGTCACAGAGCTAATATGTTTCCCTTTAAACAAATCACTGCATAGACTTCACTACAATTTACAAAAGCACCTATAAATAACATACAGAAAAAGTCTAAATTTTTGTGTACGACAAGCTCTCAAGCAACACTTAAATCAGCAGTACACTCTGCACTTTCTCATGATGCTCAGACTCACATATCTATCATACATAGTACATGATCTCATTTAGTATGGTAAAGCAGACCTCTACCATGTCTTTCACTAAATGCATAATATATTCCACTAAGTTAAAGCATAAGAAAATAAAGCAAAAGGTTACATTTCTCTGCCCAGTTACAGTTGTACTGTCAAAATCTTACATACCTCTATAACAAAGATTTTCTCTGCAACCTCCTCCAAAACTAGGGGGACATGCAGAACAAGGACGGCCAGGCTTATAAGGAGCATGACCCCACCAGTTACCCCTTCAAACGAAACAAAAGTTAGTAAAATGTGCCATAATAAATTATAAACAATAAGCATCATTCCATATGTTGACAAATATGTGATGAAATCCAACATTAATGTAGACCATAGCACTGCTTCAATAAATTGAACATGCTGTAAGTCACTTAGAAGTCCTCAAAAATATCAGTAGTGCCATTAGCTGCTCTAATGTGTGTGTTTGTGTGTGTTTGTGTGTGTGTGTGTGTTTGTGTATTCTATATCAGCATAGCAATAAATTCTTCAATTACACGAGAACGGGCTCCACTACCCTAAATGGAATAACCTATGGGATGTGATCTTAAACATCAACTTCATGTTACACATTCTTTAAGGTCAGGATGGGGAGATCTATTTATTTCACACACACACACAAAAAATGTCACTCTACATTGAGGACCAGGAAAACAAAGTTCTACAAAATCACAACAGTATTTGCGCAGCCTAGGCTGCCTTGGGAACAATGCTCTACTTTGTAACAGTACAAAAACCAGAAAACTCAGACTGATTTCCTTTTGGATTATTTCCTGAATTACTACAAAGTATTTCCCCCCATTCAAGATATTTTTGGATGTCAGACAACTTACTTAGGAGAATAATTGCATACAAGATAGACTGCTTTTGGCCAAATCTGTCCCCAGATGTTCATGTTATGACACAAATTAATTGCACAACCTATTCTGCTACTTGTAGCCCAAACAACCTACGAAAAAAAAAAAAAAAAGAGAGAGAGAGAAAGATGTGGAAATCAAAGCTCATGAAAAAAACACTTCAAAATATAGAACTCAAATCACAAGAGATGTTATATTTTCTTCTGTTATATACGGGCTGAAGCAACCCAGCTAAAACTGATAAAAGGCCTCTCATGGCCTTTTTCATTAGAAAGAAAATATTTACATCGAAAGAACATACATGGTGTTTATTTTAAATAAATGTTCAAATCATGTATTTGAATCTGCAGCAAATGTTTACAGCACATAGTCTGAAGAACTGATTCTTGAAACTAAAATGACTTATTGTAACTCAATGTTTTCTACTTAGGTTCCTGTGCCTCGTAGTTCTCAGCACAAACTAGAAATGCGGAAGGATCCGCATTGCTTAGACTGAGAGAATGGACACTTGTCACTCATGGGAGAAAGTGACAAACAATAAAACTATTAAAAAAAAAAAAGAAGGTCATACATCAATAAAATGCAGGTCATAAATTTTAAATAAATATGCCTTCATGCTATTGCAATATATGGTGTCTGTGCTCCCTTATACATCTACTGAAACACTTTTTATTGCAGAACTCAAAATAACCTGAGAGACAAAGTTGGGTATGTTCAAAGCAGAGAAAAACAACAGGTGCTAATCTTGTTTAAATTTAAGGGAAGTCAACTATGTAGTTCCTTCAGGACTTCGGGAGTTGAAAAGGATAGGTACTGTGAAGAAAATAGTAACATAAGTAACATAACATATATAATACATATACATATATATGTATTATAGACCCAGCATGTGACATAGAAATGTAATTATAGTTACTTTTAAAGAAATTGTAAAAAAAAAAAAAGGGAATAATTCCCTTTAAAAAATAGATAAAATCATAAATTTTGATAGAAAACAGAGAGAAACTTTTTAAAATTGAGCATTTTGCATTTTTCTAACAACTTATCAAAAAATGTGTGTAGATTTTAATATAATCTAAAGATCACCCATTTCCCATTTACTGAAAACATGACTGGCTCCCCTCAGAAAAAAAAAAATTGAAGTTACATACCTAGACTTCATGAGTAGAAAATAAATTAGTTCTTATGCAATTTCAAAATCTTGCTGAAGTTAAAGAAATGTGTTATAAACTGTACTTAACTGTTATTTGACCTGAGGAATTCATCTAAGAAAGCTTTTTTTCATTTAAGCATGCATATTCCAGAAAGGAGTACCAGCACGCCAGCTGGCACAGAAACAAGATTATGCAAAGTGCACTGAGCAGCCACACTCAGTACCGGGTATTGTGAGCTTTTTCCTTAACCCTGTTAAGGAGGTGATATTTATGAGGAAGAAATCTAAAGATTAGCATGACAGCCCTACTCAACATCACCAGTACCCAATGCTTGTAAGTACAGAGTGTAGTAAAAAGCTCCCTTCCTGCTTCAGTACCACCATATACATAGTAAGACTAATACGTTCTACTTTTCATACAGTGACCTAACTGGAGGTTAGGACTGCTCATTTCCTTATGTAGCTGACAAAACACAAACCAACCTACGTACCTGTGTATAATGTGTACAAACAGGACCAGAGCATTTGAAAGGACAATATGGGTTGCATTCATGAGGATGTGGATATGTGAAATCTCTCACTTCATCATACCATGCTTGGACATGAAATGTTGGAGGTCTGTACCTATGAAAGCCAGCAGTAGTCTATTAGATAACTAAGCAGCTGTAACTTCTGTCAATGACAGATTCTATCATATCCTTAAAGTAATAAGCAACAACTTTTAGATTTCAAAAAACGATGATGAAGTACTTAACAATGTCTTAGATACCTTCCCCAGTGTGCTCCCAAATTCTGTCCAATGGACGGAAGGAGGCTTGCAGGCCCATGCTCCCACAGACACGTTTCAGCCCATGATTCTGCAGATCTCTCCAATTCTGTATCCCATGTCTGAAATTCGAAATAAAAGAAATTGACACCTTCTCAGAAATACCTGATGGGTACCTCATGCACTTTAAAACAGAAAGGCAAACCAAAAGAAAGCTACGAAGATTGTTCATTTTTAAAGCTTCTGTAACTGAGAAAAAAAAGTGACAGTACAACTGTGTGCCTATTATATAAGAAATAGAAACGCTTTCACAAAGAGGAAAAAAAAAAATTTTAATCCCTTCCCAGATTTTGCTTTTAGAAAGCCTGTGCAGGCACTCTGCAGTGAATAAAAGACAAATATGAAACTGAAAGGCTTAGTTCAACTTTCCAAGCTAAATTAAGTGCATTTTCTGTCTTGTGAGATTTCTTTTTAGTAACAGCCACTTTTCTTAGCCAAAAGAGCATTATCTAACACGCTTTCAACATAAGGCTTTATTTCCTCTAAACCAGTAGTTTATTTGAAATGAAAGTGATTTTCTCTCTCTCTTCAATAATCAGCTTTCATTGAAATAATACACAGTGAAAACAGAAAATATGGAAACCAGAGCAACATTGTCAGTCATTGAGTTATGGCTAGGTTGGTAAAAATAGGAGGCATTCGTGTTAGTAAGAAGCATGCTTAAAGTTAAACATAGACAAGTTTAATAAAAAGTATCACAACTGTTCGTCCTTTTCTATTCTTTAAAAGTATTCTTTAAAAGAAGTACAGGTTTGTAGCTGAAAGGCAAATGTAAGTTTCTCTCTTTCAAAAGCATACTAAAAATTACACATTTTTTAAGAAATTCAATCATACTGTGTACATGTTTAACATATTTTTCTAGGGTTTACTCAAAGTGGTCCTTGTTTAACAAAGTACCCATACTGCTGATTGGCCTTTTAAATTTATTGATACTTGCAGAAGTTTCTAGATACCTGATTCACTGATAATAATAGCTAGGTTAGGAAACTGAAATATATCCAGGAAGGAAGAAAATTGATTATAAAAACACAATTATTTTGTCATATGTTCAGACTTAATTTCTTTCCATTAGACTGTGTTATCTAAGTAACAATAATTCAGTATTTCCAAACCCAAGTTCCCATGTAAACACTGTAGATCGTGTCTACTAATTTTTGGCAGAGACCGAAGGTAAAGAACTCTTAATACGGCCAAAGAATACAGAAATATGTCCATATGCTATAATTTATTTTTCATTAATTTTGATATGCAGTTTTCATCTAATTAGATTACTCATTAACAAAAGATACGCTTTTGGTTATGCAAGAAGATGACTATGGAAAGACTACTATAAGTCAATTGAATCCATGTTTACCGATTCTTTGTTCTCCTCAGAAGTCTCCAGTGCTACTGCATTTCCATTTTGTCTGTTATTATTAGTAAAAAATTTACAAGATACATTTTGACTCTCATAATGCAGCATTTATTTTGACAGAATTCTCAAACATAACAATGTATAATAATGACATAATAATGCTCTTACCCTCCATACGGAAACAAAACTCACCAATTCTAAGGATACAGTAGGAATTTTCTATTCGTCTGTCTGGGTTGGTATTAAAATGTCATAAACCATAGTTCTAATCAAAAATCAGAAAGTTTTATATGAGTTTGTAGAAATGTTTTCCCTCTCCTTGACCCACTATCATAAACAGTCCTTCTTCCTACATTGTTAAAAAATAAAACAACAAAGATTAACACATTTCTTCCACACGTGCTATTTTCTTATGAGCAATAGCACAATTGCTTTGTCATTCTGCTATGGAATCGCAACATTGTAGTATTTTAAAATAAATGCCATGCAACTTGTCCTTGTATACGTTGCACGACATGAAGTTGGCTTAAAATCTTCTACCGCTTAGATTTAGTTCTGAATATGAATAAGTCTGAATGTAAAGCTAACACATATCCGAAGAAATTGCTGTTAAGAATGGTTTTACCATGTGGATCTTGAAATACGTAATTAGAGTAAATGAGACTTCAGTTAGATCAAATGCATACACCCTCACACTCTTGGAACTTCCTATCTCCGAAGCCAGGTAAATTTTCTCACAACTCTTATGAACCTAAGAACACCAAAATATATTCCCTTGTAAAGCATCCTCAAACAAGTTCATAAGGATCTGACAGAGAGGTTATGGTTAAAGGGAAAGCAGGGGAAGGAGACATCATTGTGGGGGTCTGCTACATACTGCCCAACCAGGAAGACTGAGTGGATGAAGCCCTCTATAAAGAGATGGGAGCAGCTTTGCGTTCATAAAACATGGTTCTCAAGGGGGACTTTAATCACCTCAATATCTGTTGGAAAGACAACACAGCAGAACAACAGCAATCAAATTGATTCCTGGAACGTACTGATAATAACTTCCTCTTCCAAGTGGTACAGAACCCATGAGAAAAAGTGCTATGCTGGACCTTGTCCTCATCAATGAAGATGGGCTGGTGAGTAACATGACACTCAAGGGCAACCTTGGCTGCAGTGACCATGAAATGATGGAGTTCAAGATCCTCAGAGTGTCAAAGAGTGCGTGCAGCAAGCTTGCTTCAGGAGAGCAGACTTGGAACTCTTCAGACAACTGCTTGGCAGAGTGACATGGTATAAAGCCCTGAAGATAAGAGAGGCCCAAAAGGGAAGTCCATAGAGAGCGGGAGCAGGAACAGGTTACCTGAGAGGACTATAAAGAAGTTGTCTGAGCAGATAAGGTTCAGGTTAGGAAAGCTAAAGCCCACACAGAATTAAATCGAGCCAGAGACATGAAAGGAAACAAGAAAAAAATCTGTAAGTAAATCAGTTTGAAGGAAGTATTCCGTGAAGTATTTTGAAATATTATATGCAGCTATTTCAACTTAATGATTTTTGCATGTTCAGAGCAAGGTAGTCAATAGTAGTTGCTTGAAGCAATTCCTCAAGTTTTTGAACAAGTTATTTAAAAAAAAATATTTTGAAAACTGATGATAGCTATGCGTTACAGAGACATCCAGAGCACTGCAATAGTCTTTGATAAAGAACTTAAATTTGTCACTAATTCTCCTGACAGATGTACACCTACATTCTAAAGTACAACTGAGATTGGATACTGTCTTCAACTGTTTCTTCAACAATTTTGTTCTTTTTTCATTAACTACTTCTTGTCTTTGGCCATAGTATAAAATAATGTTACTCCCCTCTGCTTGCCAAGCCAGAGATAGGCATGCCTTCCAGTTTCCAGGCAACAGCCTTAGCTGCAGCAAAGAAATAATCTTTGAAAAAGAAGATGGGCTGTAATGAAGGTCTTTGCAGGAAGCATAATGCAGAAGACAATTCTAGCAAAGAGGAGTTTGGGCTCCTTTGATATTTTTGCCTGTTGCAGTTATTCCTGACTACAGAAAAGGATGGTATGTGAGCCAAGGAGGCAACTCTATTCTTCCCAAGAATATGGTCATGACATTGTCTCAGACTGGAATTTGCACAATTAAGGGCAAGAGGTTCTAGGTTATGGCCCATCACATAGAAATCAACCTATTTCTTTTTACATTATCTATACATATATGCACATTTCAACATCATTTGTTCTGTCATCAACTGTTCTTTAAAAACAGCTTTGGTCCAGTTTTATAACACTGGAAAAGAAAAAAATGCAAAACTTGAGCAATTTGTATTATAGTACCTTTGTAAAATGGCTGAGAAAATATCTAATGGGAACTGTGTCATAAATGAGAATTTAAGCAGAATTTAATCAAAATTTAAAAAGAAATGTTTATAAAAAATATAGCACAGAATTTCAACACATATTTCATACACGTTAATTTTAAGTTTAATCGTGAAAATCTTGATGAAAAGTGATAAAAGAATTTTTTTATGAGAAAATCACCAGAAATCTGATAGCAAATAGTTGGCACTACATAAGGACTGATTTCTCAGTTATACGGCATACTCAAACACATGGTAGGATGATCAATTAACAAATAATTCCACCTTCAAAATACTGTGAGACACTGAAATGAATCACGTATCAAAAAGCTTGCATATGTAAGTTTTGCAACAAACAATTCCGCATGTCTTATTTTCTCTCTGATGTGTGTACTACACAATGAAGTCACTTCAGAACAGTCAGCTGTTCAGGAAATTCTCTATGTGTGCCAGAGAAGAAAGGACTCATTCATTTGTTTCTTAACCTCTAACACCTAAATCCCTTATTTCTAAAGCCAAACATAAAAACTACCTGGCATGGATATAATGCATATATGGCTAGCATGGTTTATTGTCAGAAAGTGCTGCCTATTAACTTTCCAGACAATATTAATTAGAACTGTGATTTTTTTGTTGTTGTTTTTTTTCTTTGATAAGATGGTGAAGAAATATCTAAATACAGTACAATTAAACAGTGTTTCTTCTTCATCAAGACTACACTTGAGTTCAAATATACAATAATTACTAGTGTTGTTAATGGAGACAGATATTTCAAAGCTAGCTCAAGTATCTCAATGCCAAATTACGGTTCATCATATGGAGGCACACCAAGTAAAATATTAATCCATACAAGGGCTGATCTGAAAGTAATGCTTCCTATTTAATTATGTTGGCACGTGAAGTCAGAGGTGGACAATGGTGGTATGGCAGTAGAAGCTGAATCTTCCCACCAATTTTTCCATTACATTTTGTTGTCATATGGCAGATGGCAGCAGAGGAGTAGTCAGACAAAATGGTGTCTGACATGGAATTACACATGAAGCAAAGGAACATCATCAGATTCCTCCACATGGGGAAAAAAAAAAAAAAAAAAAAAAAAAAGGCACCTACTGACATTCATTACACTTGCTGAATATTTATGGAAACCAAATAGTGGATGTGAGCACAATGTGGTGGTAGGCGGTACATTTCAGCAGTGGTGACAGCAACAAAGGGTCATGCAAGCTGATGCAGATTTTTTTGTGCGTGGCATGTACACTCTTATTCATTGCTGCTGAAAATGCCTAGCTGATGGTGGTGACTGCACTGAAAACCAGTGTTTTGTAGCAAAAAAAACTTGCTCTAACAAATAGTTTTATTGTGCTCTTTATTTCCATGGAAACTACAATAGATAAAAACAGGAGGCATTACTTTCAGAGTGACCTACATAGATCTTATTTTCTTAACTCCTTTTTGTATTATACATAGGTAGTGAATCCTTCTCAATTCTAGCTTCCATGGAAAACTATTGGTATTGAACAAATTAACTTATCACAGTCCTGCAAATTTAAACTTTATCAACTTTACTAAGTCATGTACGTTGCCCGTGGCTTTTACAAGACATGTACCAGTTTTACCAGTTCATGGACCCAATCTCAACTAGAGAGATATTGATCTCTTACATTCCAAGCTGTGCCTGATAACAGAACACTCAGTACACACATAGTCCTGAGAACTGCACGTACAACCAACGTCAGACAGGTAGGTTCTCATGAAGACAAAGGATGATGTTCTTCCCTCATTCTGCCTTCCATCATGGACAGGAAATTACTTCCTACTGGTCAGGTTCCATGTGATGGACAGATTCATGAGTCCAGTCCTACAAAAATCTCTAGAGAAACAAATCATGCTATTTGTGTTTCGCTGAATGAACAGAAATATTTGGCATAGGTTTTAGCGGTAACTGATCGTAATTTTAGAGATGCTCACCGTGCTTCAGTTGTTGATATAAAAATTGCAAAATTCAGAAATATGAAAAGAAAAACAAAACAGCCATAGGTAATACCGAGTTTGCTGCTACTCAAGATCAACATCCTGCAAAGGCAGACTCCCTCAAGCAAGTGGGTTTTTTTTCATACTTAATCAAGATACTACCTCTTAGCTGTTAACCTTGCCAAATTTACTTTTCCTAAAACCCCCTGGGACATACAGACATAACTAAGTTCACGAGCAATCTGCCTCCTTATGACAAGCAAACTTTTCTTCTAATGAAATATGCACATTCAAAACAGGAGATCTCAAATGCTGGAAATCAGTTTCTTGGCCATTCAAGAGAACATACATTTCTCTGTAGAAAGTTACCAGCATAAGCACTTCCTTTTTACTCTTCTATCCTCATATGTGACAGAAAGTCTATGAACTTTTCATGCATCATTGCTGTGAAGCATGTTCCTCCATATACAAAACACTTAGCTGAAGGTTTAATGATGCTCTAGACTTCATTATCTATTCTGAATAGTTTCCCATTGACAAAATGGCATTGTTAGATGCTTCTGTTATCCAAAAAAGTATGCTTAGAATAAAACTGCCATCCCCAAACTTGCATGAGAACTGGCGTGCATATCATGGGCACTGGCTGAACTTCCAGACTCTGCAAGCAGTAAGAGGATAAAACATTCAGCTCTACATACTTCAACCTTATAGTTTCAGTTGGGTTGTTTATTTTACAGTCTTCTTCTTTTAGATTTGGAAAATAACTTGCATATCATCCAAGTACCATGATTATTTACATTTCTGCATTATGCACACTTATGTACTAAAACATTCCCATCCATGAAGGAAACAATGCCAATTTTGTGAGGCCATAACACCATCACATACACCATGATGGAAGTCAAATCAAATTAGGATTTTTCAAGGGCAGGATTTTAATTTATATCAGGAATGCGATTTTGAAATGAAACTCCTGATCATTCCCACTTAGTGTACATCACAGAGCCCTGTTGGGGTACAAACCAGATTCCTTCCAGACAGAATGCCAGGAGTTGTGTTCTAAGAGCACATCTAATGCTTTACAGTTGTTAACAGGCTTCCAGTCCACACCAACAGGTAAGACACAGATCAAAACAGAAATCCTTGCAATGCAGAGAGTATTAATGTCAGGCCCTCAGCAGCGATTCTTTTGCTCTACAAAACCTGCTGTTGTAACATATTTGCTGACACAAGCACTGCCCACCTCAATATTTTGCTAAAATTGTGTGCCAGTAACAATTCTAGAGCTTTGCAAACCTTACGATGGACTAACTGAGGCTAGCACCAGGCTGGTTGATTAAACTAAATAGTGAGAGCAGTTACTAATTCCAGTTGCCAATTTTTCCCCTCAAGAAAGCTTTATAGGCTTTGCAGGAGGGATGTCACATGCAATGCAGATCTTTCAAATATTCCTAGATTACAACAAATCACATAAAAATAAACCAAAACTAACACCAGATTAACTTCACAGACTGGACTACAAATTGTGGTATTTAACCTCTGTCAATATGGGGTTCAAGTTGCATGCATATTGAAACCAATGCTCTGCGTATTGAAAAGCTGTTTCAGAGAGGATACTGCAGCTTACAGTACAACTCAGCAGCAGCCAAACCAATCACATGGGGTAGGATTAACCTTCCTGGAAATTAAACAGGCTCAAAGTAGATACAGGCATCTGAACTAATCATCTAAATTACCTTTGTAGTTACATAGACAAATTAGCGTCTACAGTAGATGTAGGAACTGTGTGCTGGAAATTCTCATATCTCTCCACTAATTATAAAAGAGATTGGCTCAAATGCAGACATGTACACCAGACAACGAAAGCTTGGTGAGACGAATCTCACTATTTATATTATATGAGTGTTAAATCAAGAAGAAATTCTCTACCGAAGGCAGACCAGCATAAGTAAGTCCACCGATTGCAGCAACAGGTGTTGCATCAAAACTAAGAAGTTCAAAAGCACAGTGATAACATTTTAATTGGAGAGATTTTCAGGTGTGAAGGAATAAAGAAAAAATTGTATGGAAAGCAACTGCATGGAAAGAAAAAAAAAGTGAGCTAAAATTTAAGCTCAGTAAAGATGGAAAAGTAAGTACAGTGGGCACCACTGAAAGTAAACATTTACCATGGCATAGTATAAATACTTCATTGCTGTATACATTCTAAATATAGGGAGAGACTAGTAAAGTAAATACCACAGTACAGTATGGGTATTTATTTACTGTATTCTTTAAGACTAATGATACTAAGAAGGAAAAAAAAAAATTAAAGATGAAACACTGATTAAGAAATATCATGAGCAAATAAATGAGCCAGAAATACACTTCAGAACCAGAAATCAGCTACGTGGTATCAGCATAGAATGGCAGAAAGGTACAGCTGAAAACAACTTCAAGAGATGGATCTCAACTACATTTTAGCCTCTTTTACTGAGACAAATCAAATATTTGTGTGTTGTCCACTTTTTAACAATTGAAACTAATAATGGTAATTTCTGAATAATATTTATTGTCTTTTTATGACTGTAAGAGTAAAGAGTATTTTCTTGGTAGGCAACCTAAACCTCCTGCCCTGCAATGGTAGCTGATGGTTGTTGGGATTTTTTGTTTGTTTGTTTTTATTGCTGTTGTTGTAGTTTTATTTGTTGCTGTTTTATAACAAAAAAAAAAAAAAAAAAACAAAAAAAAACCAAACACAAGAAATCACTCTTTCCTGTAATAACCTTTATTTATTTCCCAGATTAAAGAAACTCAGCTGTTTCTCTCCTTCAGTCCTCCTCATAAATCACACATTCTGTGTTTATAATCAATCCCATTATTCTCTTTCATTCACTATGAAGTGGCTAGACAATTCCTAAAATACGGCCAAAGCTGGATACTGCATTTCAAACAAGGTCTCACCAGTTTCACACACTTTCTTTCACATATTGTTGACTCAATATTTTCTAACTCAGTGTAACTTATGGACTGGGTAGTGTTACTCCTACTTATTATTTACTCCTTGTGTTTCACCTACTTGATACTCTACTTACTCTACATCTTGCAGTTAAATTTACTTTATTTCATCACATTAATTCTGGGACATTTCCTCCACTTGTCAAGTTCTGATAATTTTTAAACAATTCTAAAACAATCCCAACCTATGTTACTGTATCCTTCAGTTTTTAAGTGCATTCCTTGCTCATCTAAGTCATAACCTACATGCTTAACTGGAAAGGGACTTGCTCTGACAGCATCAACATTTTTGACCCTCTGCCTGTTTAACACCAAGCATCTGTCACCTTTAACTTGTGTTGGGTAGAGTGTTTCCAGAGTCAAAAATGAGACACCTACTACTTCTACCAGTATACTACACTAATTAACTACCAGGTCAAAAAAGTAAAAAAGATTGAATTGATACGAACTCTTCTTGAGAGACAGTGGCAGTTTTTCTTGGCTTCACTTTCACTTACGGTGAGGTAGGGCATTTTCATCCATACCTAGCCTTCTGAAGGAAGTCCATGAAAACTAATGATAATTAGCACCTCTGAAAAGTCACTTACTAGCACGCAACTGAGACAGTTACCTTCAGTCATTTGAGTCCAAAAATATCAAATTCTGTGCTAGCCTGATGTCACTTGCATAACATATAGCAGAGTGAACACAAAACCCCAGGAGTACTGAAACACCAGATGGCTCTCTTTGAAAATACAAAAATAATCATTCTAATAAGTACTGATATACTCCTTAAACACAGAGAAAGCATAGGTAAAATCAATAAACTTTCTAGGAGCAGGAAAGTTAGGCATCCATTTTCTGCTGGAGGAAGAGAGCTTGTCTAAAAGTATAAAGGTAAGAACCTTACATGCTACCACGTGGTAGACTGGAGTTTATAGAGCATTAAGCTGGGCAGAGATCCCTGAATAGACCTTGAGGTTTCAGCTACTCTTTTGGAAGAGAGTAAAGAGCAGGAAAACTGTGGCTTTTGCCTGGAAACAGGAAAGCAAGATGAGGCCAAAAATATTGTTCCCAAACACTGAATAAATTGCACCAATATTTAGAAGTATCTCTCTATTACAGTTTCATGTGTTTGAGCTTATGTGTTCAAAAAGTAAAAACCAGGAATAGGAATAAGTAGACATGACTAATCACATTTAATTCTGTGTGTACTCTAATAGTGTTAAAAACACCCTTGCTGGAATAGTCAGGTTTCCAAGGTGTTCTGAAACAGTACATTTACTTTGCTACTTTTTAAAAGCACTGAATAAAGACTTTCTATTAGAAGATGACTAAAAAATCATCTATTTGCTTCTATATTCTGACATGAATGGAAGAGAAACAACAGTGATCACAGATGTGCAAGCTGATCTTGATTTCTGCATTTTGTGCATTGCCGAAGTATGAATTACACATTCATTACAAATAGTATTCATAAATATGCATAGCTAATTATAAACTGACCACAGCACAGCTCCTTACCTCAAATCCTAGTACCCATTACTACCATAAACCAGCTGTAACTGATTGCTTTCATGCAGCAGTTTAACAGATGCTACAGAATTTCCTGGACTTTGAACAGGAATTAGCCACAGTATCTCACATACATGTCACAATGAATGTTCGCTTTTAAAAGGTGACCACCGTAATTTGCTATTTGTACAGCAGAAGTGAATTGAACTTACTGTAAGAGATCACAGTGATCATATGTGACATGGTCCTACTGACAGAAATGTTTAAATAAAATTTAAATGAAGGGAATTGGAAAATACGTTTGAAAGAGTACTTGACCACTCAGGCAGCCAACAAGGCACTGAGAATGTATATACTGCATTGTGTAGCAGGTATCATTCTTTCTTGAAACCTCCTTGAAACATGGACAAAATTCTGGTTTAATACAATATTCCTTCATAATAAAGTAAAAATTGTCCAGACACAAGAAAGTCTTCTTAATGAATTATGCTTTTTTGACTATTATAGTCACTCTACTTCATGCCAAATCTAAGGTTGAAGAGTATTTTTATAGAAAACAGGCTGAAGACATATCCAGCTTTTCAATCATGTTATTTAACAAATAAATATATTCTTTATTTTCCTCAAAAAAAAACCCACAACGTTAAATTAAAGATGGCGTCATAAAGATGAAAGACTCCATGGAGTTACTTTCACAAGTATCATTGATTCCTACTGTGTTTAGTCTATTTTATGTTTAAGCTCTGATTCCATTAATACTGATCAATTTTTTTCTTCTGTTTGGGAGGGCACTGAAGGAGTTCTCTGACAGCAAAATAAAGGATGAACAATATCTGTTCTATGTTGCTAATTATTTTCATTATGGGAAGGCTCACAGTAAGCCTTTCTGCTACTTTCCACTTTCAGTTTCTTTACTTGGAGTCGCTTAGTTGTTGTTGGCATTCTATCAATAAAAGTCATAACATGGACTTATCCACTCGCTTTCTTGGCCACTTCACATTGCACAATCTTTTGCTAAAACAGCCAGAGAGAATAAGAGGGTAAGTCGTCACTGAGCTCTTTGATGCAGTGTCAGTAAGCTCTGAGCGCAGGCAAAATAGCTGAAGCAGTTCCACCAGCCTTTGAAGTGGAGCAGGAAAGTGGAAAACCAGAGAGAAAGCAGACAGGTTCACTCTGAAAAATGCTGCTCTCTTTTTGGCAACTATACTGCTCTCTGGCCGTTTAAGGGATTCCACAAACCAAGGTTTTCTGCTCGAAGGGAACAGGAATTGTTTTTAACCAAGCTACCCAGACTTTCTGCAAAATGGACATGACAAACCAAATAGAGACATGTAAGAGTTTTATCAGTAGTGTCCAGGAATTTCAACAAAAGACTGTCATTCAGTATGCAAAGATCACCATATCTACTGCAAGGTCTCTAAGTTTCCTAATGCTGTTTCAGTTCTCCACACACTGAAGCACTGAGATTGACTCCTGAGCAGATTTGACTGAAAATCCCAGCTGAGAACTGACAGATGCGTGCAGAAACCTTCTAGATCCAGACATACATGGATCATTATATGAAGAAGCATAAAATTGCTGAAATTATTTCAATCTCTATTAGAATAGGGATTGAAATCAGCCATTGTGATGACATGAAGAATGTTTTTCTATTATCCATGCAAGAGCTCTGTGTACTAGTGGGTTCATCTGATCCAAAGTCTAATCATCTGTACTTAAAAATGGTAGGAATTTGCTTGAGCAAAATGAAGAAAAATCCAAATTATTTATAGTCATTCCTCTTTTTCTTCTTCTGAAGTCTTCATGAAGTTACTGAAATCAAGATGCAAGTTCTCAAGACCCCCAGAATGAGGCACAGTGGAAGCCAGTACTCATCCAGAAGTTAGTTTTGAAAGATACAGCATCAGCACTTGCAACACAACTCTATCATAGTTTTCAGAAAGATAAGATCTCTTGAGGAAATATATCCGAACAAACTAAGTATATTTCTGTTTTTTCCCTGTACAAAATATGGATGCAGTATTGCTATCAGATGCACATATATGATTGTCCCTAAGAATTATGAAGGTATACCAAATAAATATGATAATCATAACTTTTGAAGAAAGCACTCCTACATCCCTAACAAGTAATGGCAGGATGTGGACAAAAGAAGACTAAAAATAACTAAATAAGTAAGGACTTCCTTGCCTAGAAAACACTGATGTTCCCAATTATTTAATCACAGTGTGTGGCAAGGTGTCAAGAAACATCAGGTTGAAACACTTCGCTGTCTATCAACCTAAGAAGCTGAAAACTTTTCAGTACAGAAAAGAGACATACATGACATGAAGATCTCACGTGAGCTATTCAACTTATTCGCTTGGGAAAATATATATATATGAAATCGATAACTGAATAATAACTGAATAAAAGGAAGGTTTAAAACAGAATGCATTACAAATTCAGCACTCAAAATTTATTTTGTAAATTTTACTCATGGTGGGTCCCAGTTTGCAGGGTATAGCTGTCCAGAATATAAAGGAACTAGCAGCATCCCTTTTTCATCTTACAATGACTATTTCTAAAGTGCTGATCTCAGCTTTCATAGATACATTCAACTGCATTAAGCTACAATGTTGACACTAATAAAAATTGTATTTTTGGATAATTTCTATTTATTGTGAGACACACATAATACAAAAAAGATACTAAAATAGGATTATATGATAGAGAAGCCATAGGATTATGACACCTAAATATGTTTTTCTAGTTTTATTGACAATTTAGTAATAATTTATTAACAATGCAATAAAAGCCTGTCTAACTAACTGAAGGAAGAATAAGGCTCTTCATGACAATCCAGTTTCAAAGGACAAACCAGTATACTGATTTCCTGATTGGCTAACAGCCTCTTGTAAAATACTGGTGACAGGAGAGTGCAGAAGTCTGTCTAAAGACAATTTACCAAATAAGGACAGAAAAAAATGTGTTGCCTTATATATTCCAAGGCTATTGCATACACTGGCAAGTGCATGAGAAATCATGGCATTTTCCATTTTTGTCTTAAACAGCAGGTCTGTGCCAAGGGATGCTTGGCACAGCTAACAGACAGCAAAGCACAGACCAACCTCAGAGCAGAAAAGCCTCACTAGGACACTGATCTGGTCAGACACCCGACTGCCATCAGAAGTTTGCTTCAGTTTCCTGTACTACTACAGACATCTTTTCCACAGTTACCCCAAGTGACTGATGAGAAGGCCACGCTGGGTCAATGGCTCAGGATAGGAAATATTGAAAGCATCATCTAATTTCAGCTCGGGTGCCTTGGAACGTTAGCAGGGAAACGTCATCTCTCACTGCTCCCTTAGCAGTGCTGTTAATCCTTGCACACATCATGAAGAAAAAAGGTCTTTACTCCTTTCTGTATTAGGAAGCACTTGTTTACTGTACACAAAAGGATGCACATCCATATAGTGAGTCCATAGTGTATGGGCTCACCATATGTTTTCATAACAAGCTGTTCATCATTACCTCAAAAAAGACTTTTTTTTCCTACTATCAAGCTGCAGTGTTGACAATTCAAAAGGTCTCAGTGTGGAAGGAAGAGCTCTAGGAAAGAATGATCTAACATGCAGTAATAAGATCATCTGTGGCCACTGCAGGGGAGGTAACAGAATGTGTTGGGCTGCTGCTCCCTACACAGGAGCTCAGGCCAGTCCTCACACCAGAAACTTTCTATACAGAGAAAGAGACAGAAGGTGCACCTACATCAGAATTAAGCAGGGAAAAGAAAAAAAGGAAAAAGAAAAAAAGAAAAAAGAAAACTGGAAAAAAAAAAAAAACAACGAAAAAAGAAAGGAAATTGCTAATTTTAACACTATCAAGTTGCAAGGTCTAGATAATATCATTCATGAATTTGGAAGAACTTAATTATGACATTTCTGAATTACTGTGTAGTATACAAATTCTCTTGTTGTAAAATAAATACCTGGATAATACCATCTCCCCCCAGATCTATCAGACTTCTTTGAAAGCATCATAAAGATACGAAAAAGTATAGTTAAGTCTTTTTGCAAAGTCTCTCACTAAGTTCTTAAAATGAAGAAAAAAAAAAAAAAAAGCTATAAGGAAATAGATAAGAAATAAAGATCCAGTTTAAAGGAAAAACATAACCATAGTAACAGTTCATGTAGCACACAATTATGTAGAGAGCTCTGCAACTTTTTATCACAAAGATATATATGGACTCCAGCATTTAGCTTCATAGAAAAGAGTTCCTTCTGGAACTACTCGGAGAAAATAAAAAATGACAATTTAGAAAGTCCCTAAGCTGCTGTTTGCTCAAAGCTGGGAGTTTTCATTGCAGAAGTTTCTGTTTCCATGCTTTACTCTTATGCTCTTACCCTAGGAATCCCCTACTGCTCACCACCAAAGCCAATTACTTGGGAAGATGAACTTTTCATCTGGTTAGTTCAGCCAGACAGCCATGAGAATGTTCTGTTTATTACGCATAGCCACTAAACTTTGCTGCAGTTAGTAACTTTAGGTCACTGAACTATGATTGTCTCATGCCCTTTTTCTTTTACAAGGCAAAAGGGTAAAGTTTACAGCTGTACAGAAAACCAGAAATTCAACCCTTTTTCTTTCTTACTGAAATCTAGATCTTACATGCTGAAGTCCATTCCCAAATACAAGGGAAGTCAAAGGCATGCCAAAGAGCTACAGAAGCCTGCCCTAGAATAGCACCATACACATGCTATTTTGTATCACTACATGGTGTCTGTCACTGAGGCTAAATCAAAACTGCAATGTGCTGCATGACACAGTTTATTCTTTTAGGTCTTCATGCTGTATCACCTACCTACTGAATACATTATACAGAAGTACATTAGTGTAAAAAAAATTTCTCCTCTGCACAACTCAAAAAAAAAAAAAAAAAAAAAAGAAAGAAAGAAAGAAGAAAAAAAAAAGCCAACAGTGTTGGCCCTGAAGATATGGCTGAGTATGGCTAGCAACGTACAGATCAGTGCTTCTACCTAAACTGCAGTTCCTCATTTCTTCCAATCCTTAGCTATTTATTCCCACCCTCTTCTTTTATCAGCACCACTACTCATCTGATTCAGCCGTTTAGGGAATCAGTTCCAAACTCAAATTGGCATAAAATTAAAACTACTGGGAAAGAAGAATTAAAGAGAGAGAGAAAGAGAGAGATGTTTCTGATTCTTTAATTAGTTAAACCAATCCCATCATCAACTCAGATATGTATCAGCGGCAGGAGCAGGACAGAGGCATTTTCAGGTAAAGCTGCCTGTTAGTTTAGTGTAGTTGAAAAATATGAATTATGTAATGACAGAAGACAGCCCCCGCATACTTTTTCCCAGCTCCAAACACACTTGAAGATTTTCAGCTCTATAACAGACACACAGAGAAATAGGCATATGAGTGAGGCTCCTGAACCTTCATCGTCTCCTCTCAGACTCTGCATACTGTTAAAACTTCATTCTCACCAGTAGAGCCAGCTCTGTTTTCAAAGAAGGACTGTACTAGTACAAAGGGCTGCTCATACTGACATGGCTGTGCCCATAGCAGGAAGGTTTTTGCCAAAAGTTCTATACTAATAAAACACTTTAGAAGTAGACAAAAATATTCCAGCTGTACTTCTCTAGCTAACTAAATATCAGGAAAACAATTAGAAAGATCTTTGAACTTGCCTTTGTAAGGCCTCACATATTGTAATCATATTGCGAAGATCTTTTTTTTAACTATTTTTTTAAGATCCTCAACAACATCCATCCTTTATTTAAAAAAAAAAAAAAAAAAAAAAGTAGAATCATAGAATCACACGGTTGGAAAGGACCTACAAGACTATCATCTAGCCCAACCATCCTCCCATTACCATTGCTACCACAAGACACTAAACCACATCTTGTAGCTCCTTATCCAGATGCCACTTGAACACTGCCAGGGACAGTGACTCCACCACCTCCCTGGGCAGCCATTCCAGTGCCTGAACACACTCTGAGAGAAAAAGTTCTTCCTTATGTCTAATCTAAACCTCTTCTGGTACAACTTGTGGCCATTTCCTTAGGTCCTGTTTGTTGCCTGGGAGAAGAGGCCAAGTCTCCTCACAGCCTCCCTTCAGGAAGTTGTAGAGTGCAATGAGGTCTCCCCTGAGCCTCCTCTTCTCCAGACTGAACAATCCCAGCCTCCTCAGGTGCTCCTCATAAGACTTGTGCTCCACAGCCCAGTTTTGTTGCCCTTCTCTGAACACGTTCCAGGGCCTCAGTAGCCAAATACAGTTATAATTACATCCATACTTGTCTCTTTGACCTTTCTGTGATTCACAGAACTGACCCAGAGATCACAAAACCTTGTGAAACCAGATCTAAGAGTGCCTATCTCTTTGTCCGGAAAGGCCACACTGGTACATACCTTAGTATGTGTCTAGAAAAGCAAAGTGTCTATTAAGGTGTAACAACATCTATCTGCCTACATTCAATTGTGGACAAGAGAACAGCACTAATAATTATACAGCTACAATATCCGTCAGAAGTTATGACAAAATGGACTTTGCCTCTGCAGTTTATCTCTTACATATATGTTCTGTAGTAATGACTGGACATTAGGTTTTCCAAGATTTTGGGTTTGTTTTTTTTTGTCCACTTACTTATATGACAAAACAAGTTTCCTTGATGAACTACCACGTTTACTGCTACTTCACAGCTCAATCTGGGGTTACCCATCTCATTTGCAATTTTAGACTCAATTTTTTGAGCTATTAAGCAACAGAACAACCCTTATGACATGTAGAAAAGAAGGTAGACAATCACTCAGTCACAAACTGTACCACAAAATGTGTCTTCCAGCATTCACAAAGTCAGTCACTACCTTCTTCTCAAGCAGATCTCTTCTTTCCTATACCATCCTCTTGGTTCACCACTTTTGCTTCTGCTTGCTTCCTCCAGCTACATCCTCCCTTCCCAAACAATCCCAGGCTCAGACTTTCCAAGTAGCCTCTTAGCAGTCTCTAAACATCCTCCTCTAAACTCTGATTTCCCACTTTTTCTCCACCCTGAGACCCAGCTCTTCTCCTAAATGCTCTTTTCCTCTGTGTTACCAACTCCTCAATATCTCCCCAGCCAGACTCTCAGCCCACTTCCAGGCCCTTCTCATAGCTTCCTGCCTCTGAACACATCCCCATTCCTTTGTTCAACCAGTTACAGACCTTTTATCTTCTCTAACAGTCTTGTCTAGTGTCATTTTACAGAAAGAAGGCTTTACCCGAGGGAAAAAAAAAAAAAAAAAAATCTACCTTCATTTTTAGGGAGAAAAAAATGTAACAGACATTATTGAACAGTTGTAAAAAAATGCCCACAATAAAGTTTAAGTATATATGCAGACAACTGTAACCGAAAGGATTAAAGAGGTTTAAGATACCATCCTCTTTTTGTTTGAAGACAGAATGTAGTAACTAATTCTTTGAATGCTCTTAGCCTGATACAATAAAATTTATATAGTACCTTCAAGTTAAACTACCTTTATTGATGACTTAAGCAAACATGGTGGTTTCTCTATGACACATACATTCTCAGTTCAATCACGTCTCTAAGCTAAGACAGACATCACTCCAAGCTGGGAAAGATATTTAGGTCCTGAGATGCGCTAACACGATCTTCTGTCATAAACTCACAATGAAAAGTGTTATATTTGGTGTAATGTTTGGTTTTAATAACTCAGTCTATAGTAATACTTCGTCTGATGAACAGTCAGATAAATACACACTATAGATACAGGAATAAGATTTGGGCATTTCTGCAAGAACAAGACTATAGAAGAAAAATGTGCCAATTCTTGTCAAAAGCTCCAATAATCTGGTTTGAGTTAATCAACAAGGAGAGAAATAGATAGTGTTGAACTATCTATCAATGAAATTGAAATTCAAAACCATGGGAGATCTAAATCTACAAACAAAAATATACAGACTTCTATGTGTCTGTCTACTTCACAGAAGACAGATTAAAATACAGAAATTATGTATTACATGATTAATCTGTTAACATAGAAACATACATAACTCCAGCACATGTCAGTTCAAACAGAAGACTTCAAAGGAGCCTTTTTTTGCTCAGAAACTGCATCCAACCTAGAAGCATGGGAGAGAATCCATGTTATTTTGAAGCTTCATAGTTCAGCGCTCTTCTCAGATGGTAACTTCAGAGGCCACAATCAACTATTTTGAGTAATGCAATTTTGGAAATCAGCCCTTTATCTGAAGGAATTGCCTCTTAAATTCGGGAGAGCTATGAGAGATTAAACCTATTAAAATCAATAAAATACAAGATCCATACACAAGCATTTTTATCTCAAAGTTCACTCCTGTATAAAGTAAAAAATAAAAAAAATAAAAATAAAAATAGACAAAAACAAGCACTCTTTAGAAGAAATCAAGCAAGCTATGACTGCAAGTATGACGCTTTATAAAGTGACAGTAACTACTCTAAAGAACATTTCTTTCTGCATGTGGCTATCGGTTTTTCCTTACCATATATTCCATATTGGAAGCTGGTGGATACACCTGACCCCGTAATTTATTATGAAGATCCAAGATACTTTGCATATCACTGTCTGTGATAGCCCTTTTCCCTCTCTGCTTGGCGATCCACCACTCACCATCTTCATCCATGTATTTTTCCAAAAGTTCCTCTAAGAGCGTGGCATTGGGAAGAACCATTGCAGAAACTGCTTGAGCTATGAATAGCAAGGTAGTTATTCTGAGCCATTCCTGCACTACATACTTCATGATGAACGATCTCAGAATGCTCAGGGGTTAGCTCCAAGACAACGTCTTTTTTCCAGGTCTGTTGGCTGCAAACGCATAAGAGAGAGTAAAGTAATTTGGAGGTTGAAGCACTGGTCTGCATGAATTCATTAAGCAAAAAAAGTCAAACTGTAGTGTGTACAGAGTTGGCCACTGTTGATTTAGACGGAGAAGCCAGAATGCTGTTATTTACACTAATAAATACAAGCTGCTGTTTGGAAAGATCGCTTATCTTCAACCTTATGAACTTCAGTTGTTCAAGTGCTTTTGTATAGCACCCTGGCATGCACATTTCAGTGTCTCCATACAGGAAAGCATGCTTTCTGCAGCTACTTAACAGAAGCCAGACATCAATGAAGATTAGCTGTAGATAAGTCTCCTCGTACTGGAATTTATAAACAAAACAAAACAAAAAAAGCACTCAATTTCAAAATGTGAAATGAGAAACACAGTGGAGTTGATATAAAATATCCCTTCTTGACGCACTTCGAAACACGACTGTGATTAAAGCTTTTATTTTATGATTTCCACATACCTAATAGAACTAAAGTTACTCAGCTCTGGCACGAAAATGGGAGATGGTCATCCCACTCATCGAACAACAACAACAAAAAAGTACGGACACCACTTGAAAAAGTACTACTGCATCAAGAACGCAGCATGCCAATGCCGCCTGTTACGTGACTGAGCGATGCGAGGAGGAAAGCCACGGAGCCTCCCTCCCCCTGGGGAAAAAAAAAAGCGTGAATCCCGCCACTGCCCGAGCCGGACCCGCCGCTGGGAGCACAACAAAAAGAGGCGGAAGATGAGCGCGGGGCTCTCTCAGCGCAAAGCGGCCGCCACAGAGCAGCGTCCCGGACCTGCCCTGCGGCCCGCGGGGAGCGGTCGCCTCCCGGATGGTGCCTCCGCCCCCGGGCTGGATGCTGCCCTTACCCTCCGGCGGCGGCTGCCTCCTCTCTCCGCAGCCAGCTTCGCTCCGCCGCCCACCGCCTCGCCAGGCCCGCGCCGGGCTCGGGGGGCTGGGGAGGGGGCCCGGGGACGGCCTCGCCCCAGCAGTGGTTGCCGGGTTGCGAACGAGTCGTGCCGGCGAGGGGGTCTGTCGCCGAGCGCGCTGCCGCCCCTGGGAGCTCCACGCTTCTTCTTCCCGACTCCCGCCTCGCCGGCATTTATCGCGGGCGGCGGTGACGTGAGGCGGCCACCCCTCCCGGCACCCCGCGGGGCGGGCCGCGATCGTGCTCCGGGCTCCGGCCCCCGCGGCCGCCCACCGCTCGGCGCACCGCTCGTCCTCACCTGGACGGCCTCGAGCTCTGCCGCCCGCCAGAATCTGGCCTTGCTCCTGACAAAGTTGTGGCCCAGAAAAGGTAGAGAGGGGGCCCTGCTCCACTGACACCTCCATCCGTGGGCAGCTGAGAGGATGCTGAGCGGTTGATTGGCTTCAGCAAAGCCAGAATGCTGGGAGTTCAGCTCCCAAAAGCCCAGACCGTGTGAAATCAGCAAGAGGTATCAGGGCAGGAATTTTGAACTGTGGATTCAGACCAGCTGAGCGAGGCTTTGCTTCACAAAGTAGAATGGAAAAGCTTGTAACAACTACATTTTTCCAGCAAAACTAGATATCGGAGGTGAACTTTAGTATTATATTTACATCAAAATATACATCAAAATATTTACATAGCTTGGTTATTATTTTTTATCCAAACCGCTTGAGACAATGTTTCACTTATTTACTATAATTTGGTGCCCTGAGCTAACAGTGGGATTGACCAGCTTCCAGTCTTCACAGGACTGCTGTACCAGCTTGCAAAGGTTTTCTGTATTTTCGTTTTCAGCTATTGAGAGGCTGAGGTTAAAATTCATCAGAATCCAGCTGGCTTCAGACTGGCTCCATAAATACTTCCAAATTTCTTGGGCCCAAAAGAAACAATGATGTGCAAGGAACACACTGCGTCTTACTGTACCCTCTCTTCCTCACTTTTAGTTAGAATTTCCTTAAAAACTTTGAATGTAACCTGTTTTACAAGTTTCCATGGGTACTCTTATGTACCACAATTTGTAATATTATTATGATCTATATTGGTTGCTCTTTACGTTTTTGTTTTTTTTTTAGAGCTGAGATATGGACTTCTGCACCCAAGTATCAGAAATAAATCATTTTCCTAGTAATGCCATCTGAGGTAAAATCCCACCATGCATTGGATACATAAACTACATGCAAGATTTTTTTAAGATTTATGCTCCAGGATGCCTTAACACTGCTAGACAGTCAAGGGCCGGGATTGTCCCACTGCTCTGCAGTGATGCAGCCTCACCTTGAACACTGTGTGCAGTTTTGTGTTCCACAGTAAAGGAAGGATATATAACTATGAGAGAGCATCCAAAGGAGGGCTACAAAGATGGTGAAGGGTCTAGAATGCCAGATGCCAAGATGTATTTGTGAGGTCATGGGGTTCGTCCAGCTGGCAAGATTAGACAGAGGGCCCACAGTTTCCTCACAAGGGGTCTCTTCTCTCTGGTGACAGCAGGAGGACCTCAGGGAACAGCACTGAGCTGCATAAGGAGGGGATCAGATGGGTATAGGAAAAGGTACTTCACAAGAGGCTGGTCTGGTACTAGAACAGGCTCCACAGGGCAGTGGTCATGGCACCAAGCCTGCCAGAGTTCAAGGAGCACTTGGACAGTGCTCTCAGACTTTGGACATGTTCTCAGATTTTGGGCGATCCTGTGTAGAGCCAGGAGTTGGACTCAATGACCCTTGTGGGTTCCTTCTAACTTAGGATATGCCATAATTCTATTATTCTGTCATTATTTTTACAGAAGAACAAGCATTACTAGTAGTCTGTTCATCCAAACAAGTATGAAGAAAGGGGAAGGAAACAAAAAATTAGAACTTGATAGAGTCTGCACATCAGATCTGGATTTTTTATTGTAGTCACATTCTATTCATCTCATTTGATGTAGTTACAAAGATGTCCAGAAACCAAGACTTGGGTTGGAAGAGACCTTAAAGGTCATCTAATCTAAAGAAGCATGGCCAGCAGGTCAAGGAGAGTATTCCTGCCCCTCTACTATGTGCTGGTGAGGCATTACCTGGAGTACTGTGTCCAGATGTGGAGTCCTCAGTATGGGAGAGACAAGGAGCTCTTGGAGCATATCCAAAGAAAGGCCACAGGAATTACCAAAGGGGTGGAAGACCTATTCTATGAGGACAGGCTGAAAGAGCTGGGGCTGTTGAGCCTGGAGAAGATGACCTGACAGTGGCCTTTCATTATCTAAAGGGAAGCTACAGAAAAGACTCTGTAGCAGGGTCCGGAATGGTAGAACAAGGAGAAACGGCTTCAAGCTCAAAGAGGGTAGATTTAGGTTGGATATAAGGAAAAAAATCTTACATTTAGGATAGTGAGCCACTGGAACAGGTTGCCTAGAGATGTGGTTGATGCCCCACCCATGGAGACTTTCAAGGTGAGGCTGGACCAAGCCCTGGCTAACCTGATTGTCCTTGTTCACTGCAGGGGAGTTGGACTAGATGACCTTTACAGGTCCCTTCCAACTCTAAGGATTCTATGGTTCTATGATAAAGTTCCAACCCTCCTGCCTTGGACAGGGTTGCTAACCACTAGATCAGGTTGTCCAGAGCCCCATCCAACCTGGCCTTGTACACCTCCACGGATGGAGCTTCCACAACTTCTCTGGGCAACCTGTTCCAGTGCCTCATTATCTGCTGAGTAAAGAATTTCTTCCTAACATCTACATCTCCCCTCCTTTATTTTAAAACTGTTCACCCCTGCCCTATTACTATCAGATCATGTAAAAAGCCGGTCTCCATTTTGTACATAAGCTCCTATTAAATACGGGATAGCCACAGTGAGGTCTCCCTGGAACTTTCACTTCTCCAGGCTGATCAAGCCCAGGTCCCTCAACTTTTCATCACAGGAGAGGTACTCCAGTCCTCTGATCATCTTCTTGGCTGCCCACTGCACCTGCAGGCCCATGGCAAGCTTTTCATCCACCATAATTCCCAAATCCTTCCTTGCAGGGCTGCTCGCAGTGTGTTCTTCTCCAAGTCTGTACACATTTCTGGGATTGTCCCAACTCAAGTGCAACACCTTGCATTTAGACTCATTGAATCTCATTAGATTCACATAGTCTCATTTTTCCACCTTGCCTTTGGATGGCATCTCTTCCTTCAGTTGTTTAAACAATACCACACAGTTTAGTGTCATCAGCAAACTTGCTGACAGTGCACCCAATCCTGCTCTCTAGATTGTTGATAAAGATTTTGAAGAGCATTAGTTCCAAGACAGACCCCTGGGGGACATCACTCATCATCAGCCTCCACTTGGATATAGAGCCATTGACCATAACTCCCTGTCTCTGACTATCCATCCAATTCCTTATCCATCAAACAGTCCACCCTTCAAATTCTTATGTCTCCAATTTAAAGATAAGAATGTGGTATGGGACCTTACCGGAAGGCCTTTCAGAAGTCCAGGTAGACAACATGATTCATTTGTCTACTGATGCTGTCAGTCCCTTGTAGAAACCCACCTGATTGGTCAGGTATGATCTGCCCTTGGTGAAGTTGTGCTGGCTTTGTTGAATCACCTCTGTGCTTTGCTTGTGTCTTGACATGTCTTCCAGGTGGATCTATTCCGTGATCTTCCCAGGCACAGACATGAGACTCAGTAGCCTGTAACTCCCCAGGTCTTCTTTTCTACCTTTCTTTAAAATAAGAGTGATGTTTCCCTTTCTTCCAGGCCCCAGAGACTTCACTTGGCAACTACAACTTGGCAATTTCATCAGCCATTTACTTCAAGAGCTTGGGGTGCATGTCAATGGGCCCTATAGACTTGTACACATCCAGTCTTAACAGGCGGTCTCAGACTGTAAGCTCTTTGCTTACAGTGGGAGGATTTGCTCCCTCACCTTCCACCTAAAAGTTCAGGTACTTGAGAGACACAGAACTGACTGCCAGTGAAGACTGAGACAAAGAACTTGTTTAGTACCTCAGCTTTCTCCATGTCTGTTTCCAGTTCTGCCTTCTTATTTATCAGAGGGAGTACACACTCCTTGACCTTTCTCTTCTAACCAATGTACCCATAGAATCCTTTCTTGCTATTTTTCATATCCCTTACCGTGTTCAGTTCCTCATGTGTCTTGCATTTCCTTATCTTACCTCTGTCATTCATACCAAGCCATTTATTCTTTATACAGGTACAAGTGATGCATCATTAAAAAGCAGCAGAAAAAGTTAAGAGTTATAGCTGATTATGAATATTATTATACCCAAGAAACTTAAAAAAAAAATCTAAGGTAATGACGACATTATGGAGTTTCCTTCAGTCATTGGGAAGTTCTGTAGTTGTCCTTGTACATCATCAGCACTGGACATTTGCTGAACTTTATATATAATATGTATCAAGCATCTTTCATCCTCAGCATTCATCACACTTTTTAGAAAGCACTTGTTCATATTTGGTCTTTGTCAGATTGAGGACCATATCATGATATTGTAATGAAGGTTTTGAAATCAATTAAATAAATACTAATACAAAAAGAGAAAGTTCTCGATGAAATTGAGGGGTTGTTTTGGTTCAGTTCATTTATCAGTAAGTGAACAAACCCTTTTACATTCTGTGACCATGCCCTTTGTATTTGATTTATGGCTGTATGATTTGTGACCACATAAAAGCGTTGTGACTTTGAAAAATGGGATTTGGGTCTATCCGCTAATTTTGTTCACATATAAATGCAATTACCTGAATCTGTTGTCTTGATTAGCTTGGGGGAGATCATTTTTTCCTTTTGCTTTATTCTGGAATGGTTTAAACCTCTGACGTTGTGGGTATAACTACAATCTATAAATTAAAATTGTTATAATAATCAGTTAGGCACCATTACATCTCCTGAAACTAAAACTAACCATCTTCCCTTCCCAAAGGCACATGCATGTCCCGGCTCCATGCTGGACAAGCAATAAGAATATGGCACTGAAGAAACCCTGGAAGGAAAGATTTTTAGCACAAACTTTGGCTAAAATGCTTTCAGTTTTGAAGAGGAGAATATCTTCTGCTCTTTGAGCCTTTCTGGATTTGAGGAGAAAGAATTCCAGCAGTCTCTGTAAAAAAACGAAGGACTGGATGAGAGATATTTTACTCCATCATAAATGTTTTCATAATAGAAAACACATACAGGGTCCTTAAGTGTGGATAATTAGATTAAGAAGAAGTGGCACCACCAAGTAAGAAAGAAAGCGAGAAAGACTCAACTACATATAATGCATGCTTACAAATCTTCTGAATTATAAAAGATGGGCTTTTAGTTAAAAACAAAAGGAAGACTCAAAACCCAGACCGTCTTTCTTTTGATTTTAAACATCTTTGGCTAATATACGTTCTGGTTTTGTATTTGGCACTGCGGTGTCACATGAACAAGAAATGCTGTTATTTCAAATCAGGCCTGCCTCTTTAGATACCATGCCTACTTGTGCTCATCATGTGGTAACTGTCTCCAGACTTCCACAAAAATGGCAATGCCGGGGACTTTCAGCAGATAAGTCTGTAAGGTAGGAGACCAATTTTTAAATTTCAATGTCTGCTTGATGCAGAGCAGTGCTTCTTTGTCGGGGTATGCTCAAATCCTGGCTTTTAGCTTTTGCCCCAAGTGCCTCTACTGGTTTTGAATTCTTGAGCAGGTTTAAAAATATGTCACAAAATGAAAGGACAATGAAAGAAGTAAGGAGAAGATACATGGTGGTAATTACGCTGTTCTGTGTGTGGTGGGAAACCTTTACCCAAAACAGAATTATTCTAATGTTGCAATATTTTCTTCAACTGAAAATGACTCGGCCAAATCCATTGTTGAGGACAGCTTTAATGGTGATTGAGAGGCAGAACTCAGCAAAAAACAAAACAAAACAGGACATAGCTTTCCTATGGCCAGATTTACCAGGGTAAAAAGATGCATAAACATCCCACATAATCTGTCAGAAATTACACAAGTACCTGAGCGCTTTCCGTCATACAAGGTGGCATTGCAAAACATCTCCTTTTATGAACAAGCATTGCACTCTTTAGCACAATTTTTGCAACATGCTGTTTGGTAGCTCACCATCAGAATTCACAAAGATCGTGGTTCCCCGCTGTCTCTCAGAGGAGCCTGAAGAATATTTAAAAGATCAGCACTTGACAAAAATGTTCATAATGTTTCACTGTTATTTGCCTTTGGGAAAAAGAACCATAGCTTTTATCATGTGTTATCTCCATCACTGTGATGGAAAGCAAAACCGGTAAAAATGTTTTTCTGTACTGTCTGCACTGGCTATTTCTCCTAAGTGACTCAAACGTAATCACAGTTGTCCATGGAAGTAAATGAATCAAATTTCAATTGGATTTTAAAGACACATAAAATAAAAGAACAATTATTTATATATAATGTTCATAACTTAGAAATGGGTAGCATGAACATTTTACTTTTATGTTACCGGTTTAAAAGGTTTCATTTTAAAATTTGAATGCAATGATTTCATGAGGACAGAAATATGATTGTATCGTGGCTTTATTTTGAAAAACATTCCTTTTTGCCTGTTCACAATGATTGGAAACAATTATTTCTACTTAGGGGAGCTTCTACTTTGTTTCTAATTGAGATTAAGTACAGTTTACTTTTTCAGCTTTATTTTGTTTGAGATCAACAATAAACCAAATTTATTGTCCATTAACATTCTGCAACTAATACGAAATCTGAGAAAGACTTCAACCAATGGAGAAATCACTGAACCGCAGTATCGCAGAATGGGTGATGTTGTCAGGGTCCTCTAAAGACACCTAGCCCAATCCCTGCTCAAGCAGGGACACTCAGAGCAGGATGCCCAGGGCCATGTCCAGGCAGCTTCTGGAGATCTCCAAGGAGGAGATGGCACAACACCTCTGGGCAAGCTGTGCCAGTGCTCCATTACCCACACACTAAAGAAATGCTTCCTAACGTCAAAGCTAAAAGCCACTGGAGAGCCGGGATGAGAGGAAGGCAAGCTATCATTAAGAAAAAAAAAATCTCGTGATTTAAGTTTCTGTAAATACATTTCTTAGAAGAATAATAGAGGAAAATGTTGTAATTGTGGAACTTTTTTTTAAATTATAAAACTAGTGAATTTTTTCAAGCTCACAGACACATGCTTCTCTCGTTGTTTTTGTTTGTTTGTTTGTTTGTTTGTTTTTATTTGTTTTGTTTTTTTTTAATTATTATCATTCATTTTGTTTAGTAGATATACCCAGGGAGTTGCAACAAATTCAAGCCTTAAGGACAGTGTTTGCCATCCAGTCTCAGAAACATTTTGTTCCGAGTCCTTTGTTGCTGACTGATTTGGAATAGGACTGAGAACTTTGCTGGTGGTTTTTATTGTCTCCAGCCCTTTGCTACGTAATTTAACAGAATAATTTAACAAAATGAATGTTGCTCTTGTGCTCACAGTATTGCTTCAGAGGCAGCATTTGAATATTTTCCCCCAAAACAGCTTTAACTCCAAGATGAGTGGATGTCATCCTGAGAAGTTTTGAACAAAACCTAGTCTAAACTGAATGTACTTATAAAGTGTGGTTGACTGTTTAATTATAAATTTCTTTGCATGAATTATTTGAACAGCATATTTGAGGAAGCAACTGAAGCTTGAACCCCTTCCTGCCAGTTAGAATAGAGCGTTCAATTTTACTGTGGCTTAACAGATAAATTGTAATGGCACAATCCTGCTTACAGTTTGATTCTCTGAGAGTTGTTAATTCAGTCTTTTCTCTGGAAAAGAAATGTCTTGATTTAGACATCTCCAGAGCATATTACACTTTCTGAAGTGAGGTGGGAATATCGTTATTTTTTAGGTTCACTGTTAAATGTAGTACTTTTATCAACATATAAATTGCAGCAAGCAGTGAAGGTAAAAAGGGAGAAAGGTGTTTGAGAATGTATGGAGAAGTATGTCCTTGGACCAAGATCTTTCCAATGAATATTATCTGAGATGTCTAGATCTCATGATTTTTGTTTTGGTTCATCTCCTCTACCTCCATCCTGGGAGTAAATTCCATCTGCCCAAGCATCCAAATTGCTTGTTTTAGTTGGATGGAACCAAATCACAGACGTGCTATGAAGTTTAGGTATTTTAAAGCATTTATTTTTCTAAACATCTACATCTAATCATAGGAAATATTCAAATGGTGAGAATAAATGTGGAACATAAGTGTGGGGAACGACTGTTTGCGAGGGTGGATAGTGATAGGACAAGGGGGAATGGTTTTAAACTAAGGCAGGGGAGGTTTTGCAATGATTAGTCAATAATCACCAGGTGGGGAAAATGATACAGATATCTGAGCCAAACACTTCTGGCCACTGAACAAACTTGAAGACACAGTGATGGTGAGTAAAATACTACAGGTATCTGGAAGCCACCAACTTCAGATCCAGACAGTGTATTGCCAGTAAATTTCAGACTGGCCTTTGATGTTTGACTGTATGTGAAATGTGCCTTTTGCTTAATGGAAGGAAGGTAGATACTCATTTGTGTAAGACCTGATGTCCTTTAAAAGTTTGCCAGCTTTATTCTTCACTGTTGCAGGAGGTAGGGGAAACAACTTTTTACTAGTGGAATCAACTTTTTACTCAGGTAGGTAAGGATGGGACAAGGGGGAATGGTTTTAAGCTCAAGGAGGGAAGGTTTAGATTAGATGTCAGGAGGAAGCTCTTCACAGAGACAGTGGCGAGGTGCTGGAACAGGCTGCCCAGAGGGGCTGTGGATGCCCCATCCCTGGGGGTGTTCAAGACCAGATTGGATGGAGCCCTGGGCAACCTGGTCTAGTGCCTGACCTGGAGGTTGGCAGCCCTGCCTAAGGCAAGGGTTGGAACTTGATGATCCTTGGTGTCCCTTCCAATCCAAGCCATTCTGTGATTCTATAAGTCATGGCAGAGCATAATCACAAGGAGAACTGTCAGATGAAATCAGCAGCAATATCAGCCTGCCAAAATTGTAGGCCCCTTCAAGCTGAGAACTGCTGTGATTTACATAGTACTAGTATGACCAGAGCTTTGAGGTACCTTGGTTAAATAGCAAGACAGGTTCTCATAATCCTCCTAGTTCAGAGCTTTTTTTAGTGAGCTGGGAGAGATACATATCTGGTCGAGAGGTTGAGAAGTATAGCAAGTAGGACTGTCCTGGCTACAAAGCTAGAAATGGTGAAAGGCATACATTTGACTTTCCTGCTGACAGAAATGCTTGAGTCTGTGTGTTTGTTTTCTAAATCAAACATATACATAAAAAGGACCTATGGATGTGCTTCTACAAAACCTGGTCAGGTCCCTATAGAACAATCAGAAGTTTTTGAAGCTCTTCTTGGCAGCAACATTTCTCCTAGAGGCACAGTGAATCCAGCACTTTTGCCTAAGTCAGACAATACATCTAACATCTGTAACAATAAAGAACAGATCCTGACATGAAATATATAATATTGTATTGGGCTTTGCTTCATTTTAATCATCTGTCTTTTTAATTTGGGCAAAACAGGCAGAGGCATCATATTTCTATTGATACGAAGTGTCATTCCACCAGAGGAAGGATTTTAGGAGGCAGCTGTCCCCAGGAACACCAGAAGCCAATGGAAAAAGGGAGATACTGGAGGTTAGGTCTGTGTTACAGCCAGTATGTCTAGAACACAGGACAGTTTTAAGTCATTCAGCATAATTTGTATTATTTAGCTATTACAATTCTGACTTGGTGCTAGTGTTTCACAGTATCATAGCTTCAATTTCAGGTGAAATTACCTTCCCCCACATCCCAATAGTATAAGTCGAACACTCAGTATCCAACTGTTCAAGGATCAGTAATAATATTTAATTCTGATTATATTTTGGCATGACTGAGCATTCTAATTTTTCTATTATAGGTTGTTAGTAATTTGTTCTTCTTCTCAATAAATTGCTCATATCCTGCTGTGCAAGAACAGGGTCTTTATAAATTATACCAGTATGGACATTTATGATCCATTTATTAAGAATTAATTTATATCATCCTACACGTTACCTCAGTTTTCAGTGGCAACTCATTCTACTTGGAAAAAATTAAGACAAAAAGAAATTAAAGTTATTATGTGTTATTATATTTTCTTTAAATTTCCTGATAAATGTAATTAAATATATAATTCTACCATGTCATAAAAGGAGGGAATAGTTTAAAAATTGATTAATAAAGAAAGATTTAATTAGAATTACAAAGGACAACTAAACCCATGAACTTTGTCCGTTGGAATATGGCTCTTTCATAAGCAGATCTTTGAAGAAGGGGCTCGTTAGCATATTTCTATATTTTGCCCTGGAGCACTTCAGCCAGACTTATTCAAGTTTCATTAATATTTTAAAATTTGTGGCAAAAATGTAGCTTTAATTATAGGGTTGGATTATTTGAAAATTAAAATACTGCCTTTAGCTGTACTAAAAGAACACTCAGAAGAGACGTTGTGAGAATCTTATTTCTCCCTAAATCCCACAAGATGGAATCAATTTCTATTTTAATTAATAGCTTATTTGCCAGTCATTTACAATTCAGTGTGTAGCCTTGACTGTTAGCACCTCTAAATACTCATTCCTAACACTGGGTAAATTATTTTGCAGTATCAGGAAAAAGTCTGTGACGCAGTGTCTGTTTTGGAGGTACTGACAGCTTTAGGAACCGTTCCATGTAGCACATTTTGTTGTATCAAGGGAAAATCATGAAAGTGTAAGACTGGCAGTCCTACCTGTTGCAGGCAGAGCAGGAAGAAATGTTCTTCCTTCATTTCTTCTTTAAACTTAACGGTGTCCAATGTTGATTTAAGGACATCACCCAATCACCAGATTCTTTTCTCCACTTCCTTCTGTCCTTCTCCTCCACACTTCTGCTGTGATCTTCCACTACCAACCAGGCCTACTACTCCCACTCCCTCACAGCCTGATCCAGCCCATCATGTTCTGCCTCACCAGCTCTGCTGATGTGTAATACCTGCTTCACATTGGCAGCTCCAATTCCTCTTTTCAGTAGCCACCTATTCACAGTTCTCAAACTTCCTACTCCATCTCTCAAAATAACTGAACATGTTTTTCGAAGTAGATATATAATTTATTTACCACCTTTTCACTTGTGTATTGAGTTATGCACTATAGTGTCTTATATTTGGCAGCAGCATGGGCATGGGTATACGGGTGTCTGGAAAATATAAAGAGATGTTTATTTGAGAACTCCTTTTTCCTAGTAATATCCCATTTAATTGATCTTCCATACCTTGATGTTTTGTACCCAGTAATTCCACTTTTACATTCACAACTGCTGCAGAGAACCACAGAGTCACACAGCTAAAGGAGCTACAGCAGGAGGGCACGTGAGGATTTGAGTTGCGTTGAAGGCATAGCACCTTTAACAGAGTGCAGGTTATTTGCGTCAAAACACTGACTTTTCCTCTTAATACTTGGGTTATAAAACAAAATTAATTGCTTACAAAATGTGGGGCCCCAGAAAAGGAAGTTCAAGCAAGTCATATAGTAAACGTCTTGCAAAGGAGCTTTCAGATTTGCGAAGTCAACTGGCACTTTCCAAAGCAGTGTCGCCAATGTCAGCCGGGTAAGTGCCATTGAAAACACCACCAGGGTAAATACTGAAAGGTCAGCTTCCCTTTTGTGCCAGCTGTGTGTTCCTGTTATCCAGCCTTCTCACTCTAAACAGACTGATATCTGTATATGCACAAATATTAAAACATACATTCTTACATTGGTGCCAGAACCTGTTTTTCTTAAAGAAGCAATATTTATATATGCAAACAAGACAGTTACAGAGGGTATAGGCTGCAACATATTCACACCACAGACCATCCATGCCTTAAAAAAAAAAAAAAAAAAAAAAAAAAGGAAAAGGAGGGGGGGAAGGAAAAGGTTTCTGCTGCTGTGGATGAGAGCTTTGGGATTTTGGCATCTTTGCAGTAGTACGATACCTGACCAATCTGAGGATAAACTTTATGAGCCATGTAGTTTTTTGCAACTGGTTCTCCTGAGGATGTTATAAAATTTAGTAGAATCATAGAATCCTTAGAATTGGAAGGGACATTTAAAGGTCATCTAGTCCAACTCCCCTGAAACTAACAGGCACATCCATAGCTAGATCAGGTTGCCCAGAGCCTGATCCAACCTCAACTTAAAAGTCTCTGGGGATGGGGCATCCACCACATTTCTGGGCAACCTGTTCCAGTGCCTCACCATCCTCACTGTAAGAGACTTTTTCCTTATATCCCTACATCTAATTTAGTGCAACCAAGTGAAAGGAACAGCGTTTAATCAAAATTTATTCCTTTGGAAAAGAAATCTGGTGTGAATTCATTTTAATCAGTTTGTACCAAGCAAGAAATACAGTGACTGCAGAGGAGCTGTAAAATGTCCAGAATGTGGTGAAGTTGCTAGAATTATGTTCTGGATTTTGTTGGGGACAGAGAGATAGGAGGCTTCCTCAGTTTACTGGCACACATCAAGGAGGGTGCAGAGGAGCCTGTGAATGATACAGTATGACTGCACAACTGAGACATATATTTGGTACGGTTGGTTAGGTGAACTGTTGTGTTGGCCCCACATATAGGAAAGATATCACTGTCTGCTTCTAGTATCACTAATGAACTAGAAGTGTAACTTCTCCATATGCTAATGCACAGGGGAAAGTGAAGATTTTGATTCCTTCTGGTTTCCCCCGTGCAAATCAATATGATTCAATAATTAAGGAAAAAAAGGAGCTATTCCTCAAATAATACTGATAGTCCATATGTCATTTGCAGTTAGAAAACATCTGTGTTTGTTTTCCATGCTACTGCTTCTCAGAGTTGTAATGAAATGGCACATAATTTCTGGTCATTGTAAAACAACTATCATTAGGAAGGTAATATTTTGATATTGAAGTATTTCTTGTTTTGTAATAGTAGAGCCTGTAATAGTTATGATATGTGTATATTAGTTTTAAAAACTATCTATCTCACAATATCTCTTTCAATAACAGTAAAATGGAAAACACCTCCAGTTACACGTAAAGTTCCCAGGCCATGTAGCAGGGAGTTTTTATTAAAAAGTACTTATGCCTGAAGTTTTTCTTTCTCAGAAAATTTTCAGAGGTTGAAAGTATTTGCAGAAGATTATGAAAGATGATGCCCATATCATGGTTTTGTTGAAAGCTTGCAGATGACATTTTTTTTATTCATTGTGGCATTTTTCTTCTAAATATTTCATACCACATGGATTTACAACTGAATTGCTACATATAAATGATAACATATCACATTCTCCAAATAGTAATCATAATAAAATGGCACACAGCGTTAATGTGGTGACTTACCTGAAAGTGGACAATTTTTAACTCTACTTGCTTTCTCCCCTCAATCAGCTTTCCCCTTCACAATCAGTTCCTGAAATTAGGACCACGCATTCAGTGACAAATGATAAGGTTTTGAAAAATTATCAACAAGACTCATGTCTGTACTTGTTATTCCGATAAAAATAACTTAAATTGCTAAGTTTACCAAAATATACATTAGAAAAATGCCCTGAGAGAGCTATATAATGCATTATTTCCAGATGTATAATAAATAACACATTTCTATAAAAATGCTAGGAAAGCAAATTCTTCTAACATTTAAGGCAGTTTAAAAGACAAAGCACAAGACAGTTTAGTGCAGGAAAGATCGTTTGGCATTGGTGATGTCTATAGTGATTTCTGTAAGGAAACTAAGGTCAAAGTCCTTCTAATTTTAAAGATTCTTTTGAGTATCTTAAACTACAGTGTAACTACTTCCACACCTAGAAAAGTGACCTAGAAAATATGTGAAAAATTTTCTTTTGCGTCTCATAATTCTGATATCCAACTGCTTATCCAACTTCCATACTTTGCCATGTTGCTGTTCTCAGTGCAGTGTCTTTGTCAATTCCAAGAGAGCTCCATGACTACTTCCAACATCATCTGCTGTGTGAGATGCTATTGCCAAGTCTGTTTGGTAAACCTTTATTCCTTCTTGCACTACATACATTGTTTAAATCAGCCTTTGAACCACTGATTCAAACACACCCTTAACCTAATGGTGAATTTGGCAACAAAAGCCAAGGTAAGTAAGTTGCACTTGTTTCACATCTAAATTGAAAGTATCCAGTTGTCCAGGAAAGCCATCAGGAAGGCCAGCTCGTTGTTCAGATTTGGAGAATAGCCATCTGTTTTTGACAATGTATAAGAAATGCTTAAACAGGACTGATATATTTTGAAATAGTTCTAGAAGGCAAATTTAAATAGGCTATGAACGGGAATGTATATATATATATGCATATTTAATATTACAATTATTATTACTATTATTATTGCAGTACTCAATACTACACCCTATATATTGTGCACTTAAAAACATCTGTTATTAAATTCAGGAATTTTCTCCACTTAGCCATTTACAAATATTTTCCATGATTTACTCCCTACGATACTGTTTTAGCCATTTGTTGCCGATAGAATGAATTTTCTCCGTCTCTCACAGCTCACAGTTTTCCTTTCCTTTTTTAATCCTCATCTTTTCTTCTATGTTATCTTTCTTTCTGCTCACTGTTCTTTTCATTTTTGGATCAGAGCATGCATTTGTTTCACTGTCTCTCATTAAAAGGCATAGGCCTGCATTTGCTCTTTTTGATGTCTACTTTTATCTCTGCCCTTCAAAATGCAATGACATGTCATACAATACCAATTAAATATCACTGCTATAAAATAATTAATAAAACAGAAGTAGAAGTTGTATATCATGCACTGAGGGTGTGTGGACATTGATAGACAGCAGTTTCTCTAAAGCAGGATCATTTTCCCTTTACTGATTCTCTTTGCCTCTTTGATTGAGGCCCATCCCTTTATTCTATCAATTTGCTACAAAATATGATCTGGATTCTGATTCTGATTTGCTTGATTTTTCATTTGGTTTATTTTGTTTTATAAGACATGCTAGATATTCTGTACAAGGTCAGTGTAGTTCAACAGTGGAAGCACCATTTCAGATTTCTATAAGGAACTGAAAAAATTAGTCTGACTCAGGTCTTTTTCTGTGTTTTCTATTTATTCTCTGAAAGCATCCTCAGTGATCTATCTATCTCCTATGGATATTAACAAACTGATATACTTATGACATTTCCATTGCTTTAAGTTCCAGGTGCACTATTTATTTGTAACTGTTTCATAGATAATTCACTTCTTTGACAGAAGGTGATCCATGGGTTTGTTACTAATCTTTGGAAATAAGATGAGTGTAAAAGCAATTCCTCTGTAAGCCTTTAAGTCCATCCAATACATGAAATTTTGGCTCAGAAAAAATGGTGAGCTAACGAGAAAGAGCTGATATAAATAAGAAATAATGAATTAAGGGATATTATTTTTATTTACTAATCCAATCCAATGTCCAATCAATTGGATATTTACCAATACAATCCAATCTCTAGGTAATGAGACTAATTTCAGTGCAACTTCTTTATTTTTCCCCCTCTAAAAACAATAATAATATTCATTAATGAGATCATCTTTCTTATTTACAGAACTATCTTAGACGTATGCAGATACTGTTTCTGAGATTTACTTAATTTTTTAAGAGTTCATTGATATTAACAGCAAACTAATAATAGTATCTACACTTATAATTTGCCATTTCATAAGCAGCCTAACACAGAACTCTTATTTTTCATCATCATCCTTTCAAACATACAAGAATAGTATTGCTCTCCAGGTCATGGCTGTGCTAGAGTTGGTAATTCTTTGTGGTTCGAAATAAACAAAACACTCTTGTGTTTTCAGTGTTCCTTCCTGGAGTGCTGAATAAGACAAGTTATTTGCACTTATTAGTTAGTGCTACTTCTCTGTCTTTTTATTCTCTATTTCTGCCTTCTTTTGTATGATTTTTTAATTAAATCTTTTTTATTAAATTCCATCCTTTCATTACTTATTAATGTTTTCATTTCAGAAGCATGATTTTCTCTTCACATAAAAGCAGAGTCAACTTATTTCAATAACTTCATTTAGAACCAGTTACCAGTAATAAAAGAGATAATCCATTTTTTTAGTTATGCAAATTGCAATGACAACCACAGAACATGTGTTCCTAATTTAATGGTCAGCTGGTCACACCTGGAATTTGGCTTTTGCTTCATGAGCAAATGGGCTGAGTATTAATGTTACAGAGTCTGATAGAGGATATTCACAACTTGTAACTGTGAGCAGTTGAGATAGGTGGCTAAGTGAGAATGATTCCACTATCTAATCAGTGATGACAAATATTTCCATTATGAAAATGACTTTGAACATCAAAGTTAACCTCCTCATCTTGGCCAGCCCTCTGAAGAAGCCTGCACTGACTATAGAGGAGCTCAAACTCCTTCTTATGTGTTTAAAGCTCAGCAGTGTGATTAATCTCTTCTTTACATTTCTTTACATAATTTGATCTCATTAAACATCATTGTATTCACAAAGACACTTTAACTGTAGCTCATTTTAGCCATATTCCCATAGAGCTGTTTCCTGGTGACGTCTGAACTTCTGTCACCAGCACACCTCCGTGCATACTTGATCCTGACAGCTACTTTTCTTGTAAATTTGCATTCATCAAGTAATGATTTAAAGAGAACACCAGCTTTTTTTTTTTTTTTGCTTTTTTTTTTTTTTTTTTTTTGCTTTTTTTTTGTAGCTTGTCAGATATTTTTCTCAGTTTCTCACCTTCTTTGCACTGCCAATGGACTAATTTCTAGCACTTTTGGTCCTACCATCATAATAGAGGAGGACAGTAACACGCACACTTTCCTTCGGAAAATATTTCATAAATCTAGAAGAATCTCATGCCACACACTGTCTTTGTTTATCTGATAGTTTTCCATAAGCAGAGAGCAATACAAGCAGCACAGTTTCTTCCACTGATGACAAAAAGTACTAGTGAAGGATTGTTTGTTTGTATTTTTGCTAGCAATCACATAGCCACAGACAATCTCCAATTCCTAATGATATTAGGTTCACCATGCCTTGCTTACAAACCACTATCTGAGAGTGCACACAAGATAGTTTGCAAGTAAAGATCTCTTGCATTCAGAGAGATTGCAACATAACTCTGAAGGTCTGAAAAGGATGTACACACAGTGTTTTGCCATCCAGAGATTGAGCTCAAGTACCATCAACAGCTTTAGAATTCCAATCTAAACTAATACCATCTGTAGAGTGAAGTAAAAAAAGCAGTTAACACAGAAAAAAATTGCTGAGTATTGTTGAAGTATGCAAGTGAATGGATAGACATGAGAAATCAATTTGCAAAATAAAGGATTTCGGTACTTGCACGAAGGGAAAGGTGAACTTTTTCAGAGGTTATTTGAGCTATGAATTATCCTTTCCATCTAACTCAATACTTTGCTTCAAGTTTCTTCTCTTCCTTAGCTTAGTGGCTCTTGTCTAATTATAGGTTAGCATGTTAAGAAGGAGTCAAACAGAATTGCCTTCTGTATACTGGATTTTACATGCTAGCCTTTGGCTTCTGTCCCCACCACAACATCAGACTGCTTGTATAAATGGTAAAAGAGACACACTGGGCACTGAAGACAAACAGTAATCACCACTGCAGCCACAGCCCCACAGTGGCACAACCACAAAACTAGCATTCATAAAATAAGGAACTGCATACAAGGAGCTGCCTACACTGAAAAATATAGACTTTTCAGGTGCTAAAGGTGTTAAATATAAGTGTACACGCATTTTCACCAGAGTTCCACAGAAGGTAATAGTGATATCTCAGTGGCAAAAATACCGTAGCAACACTGCATTACAACCATTTATTTATTTATTTATTCATTATTTTGTTTAGCTCAGAAAATGATGTCAAAAAGGGAATATTGAGAAGACATTTCATTTAATCATAGTACCTGAGGAAAACAAAGTTTCCCAGAGAAGTAGCTGCACTTGACTGATGTTGTTGTGCTCTCAGTTTCCTAGAGAGCCCGTGTATAAGACCAGGTAATGTATCAGTACAATTATCAGCTGAGCATAGGGTGCCCCAAGTCCCTTGGCAGCGTGCAATACCATAGAAGGTGTGGCACCACATCATCTGTTGTATCAGGACACTATCCCTCAGATGGAATTAGCAGTAGATGGTAGAACTGGCCTGGCAGCAACACCGTGATGTGGTATTCTGGAACTCAAGAGAAGAACTGTTGCCTCTTATTGGCACGGCACAAAGCCTGATGTGATATGAACATCATAGACGAAAAATCATAAGGAGTTGCAGCACCTAGGCAAATAGTGTGGTACTTTGGTAATTTCCAGAAAAAAAAGTAAGGATCTGTAATACGTTGTAACACAGACATAGCGTGTAGCCTTCCTAGTTGTATACATTCCTCAATTGCATGCCTACATGGGCTTGTTTCCACTTCCTTCTTCCTATTAGTTCCGGTTGAATCACTTTTCACATGGTAAACATTTCGAACCTGTCAGCCTGAGTAGAAACCTTTGTACAGCCTCAGAAGAGGTGAGATAATATCCTGTAAGTACTAACCATCATAACTACCTAGTCCAGGAATTTCTACCTGATCCAGCCCTTGCGTATATGGCAACTCAGGTATTGACTAAGACCTGAATCTTTCCCTTTTGCTTTTCATGCTTTCTTCATCCTTCCAAATAGCAAGCATATATTTTCGCTGCAGCAAATAAGCTCAATGATACCTTTGAGCAGTCTGCAGCTTTCTAACACTACAATAAGATTTAAACAAAAACAAACAAACAAAATTACTAATAAAATTAATATTTAAACTGTGAAACACAAAACCAAGTGGCAGTTTAGATGACAAGAAAAAAACATCAAGAGATAGATATCAAAGATCTCTTCCCATGCCTAAGGAAGTCCACGAGTAACAGACTGCTGAAAGTTCAATTACACCAGCTGTTTATATGGCTGCTTTTCTGTTATGTTAATCCTGAAGCTTCCGTGCTGGATTTTTAGAGAGAAGCAGTAATGAGCTAGTTATGTATCTCTGTTATTTATGTTCTGCATGCTATATAGCAAAGTTTAGGTATCCAAAACATATGAGAGAATAAAGTAATTGTATCATAAAAATCATATACTGTAATGATAATTTCTGGAAAGTATTTGAGGAATCAAAGAATGAAGCAATGAGGCGTATGGCACTCACTGTTTGAGATCAAACCTCTTAGCTAAAAGCTAATGTAGATTATTTACCGTTGTCTCATGATGCTGATTTGCCTTTCGACCAGTAAGTAATTCACAGATTAGGAGGGAGGTTTGCTTCCTCATTAGATGGATAACAAGCATATTAAGTAGATTCTCAACATGAATACAAACCAATAACAGATTTCCACTGTGGACTTTTGAAATTTGTGTGTAATTTCACAAACACTGCATAGCAATTCAAATACTTACTAGCAATAACTGATTATATTTCATAGATAAAGTGAAATAACCATTCTGCTTTTATTTTAAAGACTTTACATGCATCCCTTTCTTTGTCGGATTCCTCATTAGACCCTTCCTGCTCTGGAAAGACCTGAAAGTGTGGCAAAAGGCAGAAGCATAAACTTAGCACCTGATTAATTCTTACTATTTTCACTGGAAAAAGGTACTAGTTTTCCAGGCAATGTTGCTAATTTGTATTTCAAAGAATATCATTTGGTACTCACGGCTGATCGAAGATGGACAATCTACCTTATAGCACAGGCATTTAAGGCTTCTCTTGCATTGTGAAAGATCGTCCTAGAGGTGTGACGAGTTTGTAGCAGAGCATTCAAAGTACGTAATACTTAAATTCTCTGTAGTTTTTATTTATCTGTGTTAAATATCACAATTTATCACATAATTAATATTTATCTCATAATTAATTGGAACTGATTACAGAATTTCCCAAATTCAATGATGTTTTTAAGTCAGGCAGCAGAAATGTTAATGATGCAATTTGTATAGGTTACTATGTACAGTGTTACAGTAACTAATTTTTTTTTGTAACCTGGCAACTCAGTGACAGGTTAATTTCAGAATAGAAAATTCAGGGTCAGAGGAAGGGATGATTTCAGAGCTGCTGACATCTTCTGTATCGAGTCCAGATACTCACATAAAGTTCTATGATTATTTCTTGAAATTATCAACCCATTTTGCAGTAATAATAGAATAAAAACTTGATACAGTACAAAGATGTGTCAAAAGGTAAAGCTGCATTAAATATCATTTTTATATTTAATTCTAATATGAAGCTACTTTTGGTCACTTGTATTGAAAAGATCCATCAGAACACAGTTATAATGAGTACACACTTGGAATGTTTTTTTTTGTTGTTGTTTGCTCTTGTTTTGTTTTTGTGAATCTGTGAGATCTGACAAAACAAGCACTTGCAGTAATGAATATTATAGGTGACTGCTTAAATGTGTATTAATTATTTCATAATGAAAGGGTACACTCCTTTCCTCATGGATTTTGGTAACCACTCTCTCACACACAACTCAATTACTTGGTGTGTTACAGAGCAAGGCTTCAAGGAGGACCCAGCACTTTTATACCTGTTAATACTATTTGCGATTCCGCTCAATAAAATACAAAACATAACATATGTATTCATAGAATAACAGAACGTCAGGGACAGGAAGGGACCTCGGAAGATCATCTAGTCCAAGCCCCCTGCTGGAACAGGAACACCTAGATTAGGTCACGCAGGAATGTGTGCAGGCAGGTTTTGAATGTCTACAGAGGAGGCCCCACAACCCCTCCAGGCAGCCTGTTCCAGTATTCTGTTACCTTCATTGTCGTGCTACAAGAAAATATCTATCACTAACATCCTTCACTGCAAAAGGCTACTCAACAGCATGATATGAATCTGCTGAAGCGCATCCAGTGGAGGACCACAGAAGCTACCCAAGGGATGGGACACCTGTGCTACAAAAACAGTCTGTGAGAGCTGGGGCTGCTCAGCCTGGAAAAGAGAATGCTCCAGAGAGACCAGAGCTAGCATAGCAGCCTTTCAGGATCTAAAGGGGGACTGCAAGAAAGAAGGAGACAAACTTTTTAGCAGGGCCTGTTGTGAAAGGACATGTGGAAATATTTTCAAACTAGAAGAGGGAGGATTTAGTTTGAATGGAAGACATTTTATTATTTTAGTGAAGCACTGGAATAAGTTGCCTAGAGAGTTGGTGGATACTTCTTCCCTGGAGACATTCAAGCCCAGGCTGGATCTTGGGGCAATTCTGGTTATCTGACTGGTATTTTGTCAAATGAAATAAAATTAGTGTTTGGGCTGTTGTAAATATGCCTATGATGAACAGCTGAGGGAAATGGGATTGCTTAGTCAGTGGAAGAAGCTCAGGGAAGACTCTATTTCTCCCTACAACTCCCTGAAAGGAGATTGTAGCGAGGTGTATGTCAGGCCTCTTCTCCCAGGTAATGGTGATAGGATGAGAGGTGATGGCCATAAGTTTAAACAGGGGAGGTTCAGGTTGAATATTAGGAAAATTTGTTCTCAGAAATAATGGTGAGGCATTGGAACAGGCTGTCCAGGGAAGTGGTGGAGTCAGGATATCTGGAGGTGTTCATGAAAAGGGTAAATGTGGCATCTGGGGACACGGTTAAGTCGGTACGGTGGTGATGGGTTACTGGTTGGACCGGATGATCTTGGAGGTCTTTTACAACCTTAGTGATTCTATGATTCTATTGTGAATAAGGTAAAAGAGGAAACAAAAAGTGTTGGAAAAACAACCTAAAGTAAGGAATGTCAGAAAGCAAAGCAAAGCATTTATCATTTATCATGACTAAGAACACGTGGGAAACAAATTTTGGCAAAGAAAATGTTCAGGAAACAGTGATAATGTTGCTTTCTTTAGCATACTCAAATTAGTTCATGAGGAATTCCAGGCCTAATACCTTCTCTGAGTCAATCGCTGAAAAGAAATTTGAATGATGTCAGAGTCTTAGTCATTTTAGTAAATTTAAAACACCAATTCTAAAAAGCCTGGGATGAGAAAAACTGAATAAGTTTTTAAAAGGAAGAACTTACTTATTTTTAACAATTTAATTAAAAATGATTGACAGTGAAAATAATTAGATATATCAAGAAAATAGTATACTAAGATCAAGGAAGTATCAATAAAGTAGATCAAGTATCAAGAAAATATATCGAGAAAAGCAAACTTGTTCAGCAAGGGAGACTAAAATCAACATTCACTGGAGGAAAAAGAAAAAAAAAGGATGATAAAATGAATGGTGATAATAAATATAAGAGCAAAAATTCTGAAAGCATTTCAAGTAATTTGTAGGAATGCAACAGGAATAACAGGTGTTTTTAAGGACAAGTAAGGAAACTGAACAAATGGGAGTTATTTACAGAATAAAAAATTCATCAGAGTACTTGCAGAATGAAAATTCAGTATCAACTATGAAGTTATTTTTAAAAACTATTTTAAAGGGATGAGATAAATTTGGAAGAAACTTATGCAAATTGCAAATTCATAGGAGATAGATAGATAGAATAGGGAAGACATCTCCTTATAACAATGAGAACAGGAGCATTTATTGAGAGGTCTGTATCTTATCCAGCTAGAAATAGATGATATCAGGGGGAAAAAGAAAAATGATGAAATGTTTTTATAACATTAAACTCTGACACTAAAATGAGTACTCTAAACATACTTACACATCAGATGAAAGTAAATACAAGAGGAATAACATTGATCTGTGTTGCTTACTGCCTTACTAAGAACTTGTCTTTTGTAATTCAGTTGTCTGCCTTCCGCTTTACACTTTACATCATTCCACTCCATATGCTTTGGCCAGTGTATCTCATACCTTCTCTGGCAGTATTATTCCCTTCCGCTCGGTCAGTTCCCGCAATCTATTGTAAATTCCAAAACAGTTGTTAGGTCAGGGTCTCATATAAAGTCACCCTGTAAATGCATTTCAATCTTATCTCCCTTGTGTACACACTCTTACAACTCTCAGGAAGGTGTCTCTAAATGTAGCAGTCACAACTGCTGCCCGTGGCTTATATCAAACTGGGACTCTGCTGAAATGAGAAGTGAAGGAAACTGGCGAAAAGCACTGTGAATCTCGTGCTTGCCTCTGTGGTAGCTGTGTGGAATATATGTATATATATATATGTATTAAACTCCACCTAGGGGAGAGTGATGTAGCAGTGGAGAGATTGTGGGCTGTCACAGAGTTATCTAGATTAATATCTATGTCCGTGACAAGGAAGCAGTAGGCCCGTGGGCCCCCCCAGCCCCAAAAAATGGGAAGGGAAAAGGGAAAAGGGTAGAGAGATGGGAGCTGGGCTCAAGGAAACAAATAGAGCAGCGGCAGCTATGTAAGGAGGAAAACTTATTTTACTATGATATTGGAATGCAAGATAACACAATATAATACAATCTAATTGAAAATTGAGGCTAATAAATCAAGTAAAATAAGAAAGAGAGAGAGGTTTCCAAAGACTGAGAAGCCTACTCTGAAATTGAAGGCACACAGCTTGGAAGCACACCCACACCCACTGCCAGGCAGTGAGAGAGAGAGAGTGAGCATCACTTCCATGACATATTTTCCTCTTTGACCGTGAGGTCCTCTGGGACGTGTAGTTCTTCTTTGTGCTCCACATGATGTTATGATATGGAATACCAATAGCAAAAAATTACAAAACCATGACATGGGTGAGAATCAAGGGGCAGGCTGGTAAGGGTGACATTGTTGTGGGTTTGTACTACAGGCCCCCTGATCAGGAGAAGGAGGTTGATAAGGCCTTCCATAAGCAACTGGAAGTAGCATCATGATCCCAGGCGCTGGTGCTTATGGGGAACTTCAATTATCCAGATATTTGCTGGATGAGCAACATAGCCAGGCATGTGTGGTCCAGACAGTTCTTGCAATGTGTTGAAGACAACTTTCTGATGCAGGTGATGGAGGAACTGACAAGGGGAGGGGTGTTACTGGACCTTATTCTCGCTAACAAGGAATGACTTGTTAAGGAAGTAAAGGTCAGGGGCAGCTTGGACTGTAGTGACCACAAGATGGTGGAGTCCAAGATCTTGAGTGGAAGAAGCAAAGCAAAAAGTAGGATTGCTACCCTAGACTTTAGGAGAGCCAACTTTGATCTTTTCCGGGACCTACTTGGAGCTATCCTGTGGGCTAGGATGTTAGAAGGTAAGGGGGCCTGTGAGAGCTGGTCAACATTTAAACAGCTCTTCTTCCAATCTCAGGATCGGTGCATCTCTGTGAGCAAGAAATCAGGGAAGGGTGGCGGGAGACCTGCGTGGATGAGCAAGGAGCTCACGCGCAAACTCAAAGGGAAGAAAAAGGTCCATGAAATGTGGAAAAAGGGTCTGACCACTTGGGAAGAGTATAGAAATGTTGTCAGGGCCTGCAGGGATGCGATGAGGAAGGCTAAAGCCCACCTGGAATTGAATCTGGCAAAAGTGATAAAGGATAATAAAAAAGGCTTTTTTAAGTATGTTAACAGTAAAAGGAAGACTAGGGAGAATGTGGGTCCCCTACGAAGTGAGGGGGATGTTCTGGTAACAGGGGATGCTGAGAAGGTGGAGACACTGAATTCCTTCTTTGCTTCTGTCTTCAGTGAAAAAGCTCTCCCGCAGGAATCTCAGACCCTGGAGGTTAGTGAGAGGGTCTGGAGAAAGGAACACCAGTGTTCATAAATCCATGGGACCCGATGGGGTGCATCCACGGGTGCTGAGGAAGCTGGCAGAGGTGACTGCTAAACAGCTCTCTACCATCTTTGAGGGGTCTTGGAGAATGGGGGAGGTGCCTGAAGACTGAAGGATAGCCCGTGTCACTCTGGTCTTCAAAAAGGGCAAGAAGGAAGATCCAGGTGATTACAGGCCAGTCAGCCTGACCTCTGTCCCTGGAAAGGTGATGGAACAGCTTGTGCTGGATGCCATCTCCAGACAATTGGAAGAAAAGGAGGTTATCAGGAGTAGTCAGCATGGGTTCACCAAGGGAAGGTCATGCTCGACCAACCTGGTAGCCTCCTATGATGTTTTCACTGGCTGGATGGATGGGGGAGAGCAGTGGATGTAGTTTACCTTGATTTCAGCAAGGCATTTGATACTGTCTCCCACGACATCCTTATAACAAAGCTGAGGAAGTGTGAGATAGATGAGTGGACAGTGAGGTGGGTTGAGAACTGGACAACTGGCAGAGCACAGAGGGTTGCCATTGGCAGTGCAGAGTCCGGTTGGAGACCTGTAACTAGCAGTGTTCCCCAGGGGTTGGTGCTGGGTCCGATCTTGTTCAACATCTTCATCAATGACCTTGACGAGGGGATAGTGGCCACCCTCAGCAAGTTTGCTGATGATATGAAGTTGGGAGGATTGGCTGACACACCTGAAGGATGTGCTGCCATTCAGCAAGACCTGGACAGGCTGGAGAGCTCGGTGGTAAGAAACCAGATGAGGTTTAACAAAAGCAAGTGTAGAGTCTTGCACCTAGGGAGGAATAATTGCATGCACCAGTACAGGCTGGGGGATGACCTGCTGGAGAGGAGCTCTGCAGAGAGGGACCTGGGCGTCCTGGTGGACGACAGGTTGGCCATGAGCCAGCAGTGTGCCCTCGTGGCCAAAAAGTTCAACGGCATTCTGGGGTGCATTAAAAAGAGTGTGGCCAGCAGGTCGAGGGAAGTGATCCTCCCCCTCTACTCTGCCCTGGTAAGGCCTCATCTGGAGTACTGTGTCCAGTTCTGGGCTCCCCAGTACAAAAAAAGACAGGGATCTTCTTGGAAAGAGTCCAGCGGAGGGCCACAGAGATGGTGAAGGGCCTGGAGCATCTCCCCTATGAAGAAAGGCTAAGTGAACTGGGTCTGTTTAGCCTTGAGAAAAGAAGACTGAGAGGGGACCTGATCCAGGTCTATAAATATCTAAGGTGTGGGGGGCAAAGTGGTGAGGCCAGACTCTTTTCAGCAGTGTGTGGAGACAGGACAAGGGGAAATGGCCAGAAACTGGAGCATAGGAAGTTCCGCACGAATGTGCGCAAGAACTTCTTTACGGTGAGGGTGACGGAGCATTGGAACAGGCTGCCCAGGGGGGTTGTGGAGTCTCCTTCTCTGGAGATATTTAAGACCCGCCTGGACGCCTACCTGTGCGACCTGCTGTAGGGAACCTGCTTTGGCAGGGGGGTTGGACTCGATCTCTGGAGGTCCCTTCCAACCCCTACAATACTGTGATTCTGTGATTCTGTGATATACAGTGGTAAACGGAGGACTTGTGAAAGTTTACCTAACTGTATCTTTAAAAAAATAAAGTCAAAACAATAGTATATGTGTCAAATGAATCAAATGATTCTGTGTGGAAAAAGAGATGAAGAAATAAAGAAACTCTATGCCCGTGCAGTAGTTTAAAGATAATCAAAATATAGTTCCAGACCAGATTAATATTTTAATTTCCTTCCCAGCAATATTAATTAAACTGAAAATAAGGGCAAAGATAGGATGGCTAATAGGAAAAGGGAAATAAGAACACAGAAACAAATAGGACTTTAATTAAACCATAATCGAACTTCTGAACAGTTTGTTGTGTTGTTGTGTGTCTCATGGGAAACTAATGTTTGAGCTAGATAATGAGGGAATTAGCTCAAAAGTTGAATGACAGTAAGGATTAAAGTAATAGAAATTGAAAGAAATTTAAGAGTGTAAGGTGTAAGGTCATGCATTTAGGGACTAACAACAAGAATCTCTGCTACAAACTTTGAATTTTGTCTGCTGAGACTGACAGAGGAGAAGGAAAACTTGTGTGTGCTGGTCAGTCACAGAAAAGCTGGAACATTTGATGTGTCTGTGAAAAAGAGAAGGAAGGATATATTTGCTAAGAGGTAATGAAATAATAGTGCCTTTATATGCATCACTGCTAGAGCTCCTTGCATAACAGTCGCTGTCTGTGTCCTGGCAAGATGGTTCAGAATGGGAAAGAGCTACAGCAAGTCTGTTAGTACGATCAAAAGAATAAAAGTCGTTTATATAAAACGTGTCAGCAACCAGATATTTTTTTTTAACAAATCAAAGGTTAAGATATTTTCTACAAGATTGTCTTGAGGGTGTTTTCAGTCCTAACACCAGGAAGATAATACAGCTGTTTAAACTAAGGGATAGTGATGAATCAAGACAATATCATAAATTAACTCTGACAGTATTGAGGCTGGAAATTACTAGACAGCTTTTAACTACAAACAAGAGACTATCAAGTAGGTTTTTAGTAAAAAACCTGGAGCAAAGCCTAAATATTTTAAAACAAAATTTCAGCAACTTATAAAATCAATAATATGAATTTGTGTTATCCTTGGTATTTGGAGTTCATCAGCCTGGAAGTCCCTTTGCTGTTTCTTAGATAAGATTGAAATTATCTGTTCCAAGGGCAAAGTTATGACCAACACTCATTGCTTTCTAACAGTTAATCCTGTCATGAGAAAAATCCTGTCAGAATAGAAATGTGTGTGCAAATATTCTGGAAATTCTGCAGATTAGTTATTTCCACTTGATAACTCTTATGGAGCTAAGGAAAATAGAAGTGATTTAAAATGAAAGATTAACTTTTAGCAAATTTCTCAGTATAATGTTATGGACAGTATCTGGAAATCATGGAGTTTTCCCCTTCTTCCAGGTAACTAGTGATAGGATGAGTGATATTGGCCTCAAATTGTGCCCGGGGAGGTTCAGGCTAGATAGTGTGAAAAAATTTCTCTCAGGAAGAGTGGTCAGGCATTAGAACAGGCTGCCCAGGAAGGTGGTGGAGTCACCATCCGTGGAGGTGTTCAAGAAACACATAGATGTGGTACTGAGGGACATGATTTAGTGTGATAGGTTGATGGGTGGACTAGATGATCTTAGTGATTTTTTTCAACTTTAATGATTCTTTCATCTCTGATCTTTCCTTTACAGCAGCTGAGCTTTTCCTTTTCTTATAGAACAATGTGTATGTGGATGGTGTTGGACTAGAGCCCATGAAGGAAATATAATAAGCATAGAGAAAGTTCAGTTAGCAAGTCATTGTGCAGATTTCCCAGGTGCTGCCATTTTTTTTTTTTAACCCAAAATTGCAGTGAAGAAAGACTTTTTATCTATTTCTCTCTGTATTTATCAAAAGAGAGCTTTACTGTTCTTCTCCCACAACCCCAAGGCTATAGTAAATAGTGAGTGGCATTCTAAAGAATTTTTTCTTCCTGAATTTCTATAGATCATATTGAGGAGAGTATGGAGAGCTTTGAAAATTCACATGCATGTACATGCACATGCACAAACCTTCCCACACACACCAATAAGCCCAACTATCATCAGTTTGAACAGTTTGAGTACTTGAAATATATAATTAATCTATGGTTCCCAGGCATCAGTGTCATGTTCTATTGATGTGCCACTGTCCTATAACTCACAGGGCCAATTATTTTTATTTGTATATAAAATCTCTCTTGTGCTCTTCATACTGAGAAAAAGCAACACCCAGTCCATTCCCTTAGTAGATCTGATTCTTGTTACATTCAGTCTTTGTCCCAGTTGCCTGAATTGTGATGGCAACAGACAGTAATAGACTTCCACTCAGACTGGGCTGACAAATAAGCATCTTATCTACACAAGTGCAGTTACAGCTTCATTTTCACCTGCCTTCTGTTGCTGTGTCCGAATGTTGTTGTAGTTGATTGATTGTAAAGGTGTTCATTGCAAATCGAGTCAAGGAGCCAAATGTTTGTGCATGTAATTCTCACCAGAGAAGAGCCTCTTTCCCATGTCTGCCCAAACACCTCTTGCCCAGGATCAAAGAGATTCTTCAGATTCCTTATATTTTCTTAATTCATCTGGGCTACTTATTCCACCAAATCTATGTTAAGTTCTTTCTGATCTTTAAGGTAAATAATTTCTGACAACATGCCCCTGGCCTAGCCAGGACATGCCTTTATACAATGATGACTGATATATGGGACCACCTGACACCCAAGTGATGTGGAAGAGCCACAGGAGTAATCAGCTCTCTGCATCATCATGATTAGATTTTTAGACAAAAAGCTTGAATGATGTAGATAGTGTTTCCTGGATTATAAGAGATGTTTGGAGAGAAGGAGGAGCAGGAAACAAAGGACACCTCATCTTTTTAACATTTATCACTTACAATTACACTGTCAGGGAAGAAGGAGGAAGAAATTATTTACTGTGAGGGTGGTGACACGCTGGAACAGGTTGCCTAGTGAGGTTGTGGATACCTCCTTGCAGGAAGCATTCAAGGTCAGGCTGGATGGGGCTTTGAGCAACCTGGTCCAATGGGAGGTGTCCCTGCCTATAGCAGGGGGTAGAAACTGCATGATCTTAAAGGTAGGGACCTTTAAGATGCAAGCCATTCTATGATATGATATAATTGTATGACAAATTACTTATCCCTTTGTAGGGTTTTTTCACAAATTTCAATCATTCTCTCCTACAGCAAACACAGCACATTTCCCAATTCATTGACTCTATTTCCCTCTGCACCCTTTTCTTGTTAGGGGCTCAGGTTTCTATCTTTATTTATTCATTCATCCCTATCTGACTTAGCACTGAAATTTCTGGTTTCTAACTTTGTCTTCCTTGTAACCATGTTTTGCTACATCTGGGAAAAAATCACAGGGAAAGGCTGTGAAGGATTTGTTTTCAGTGTTATGTTTCCACACAGCAGAAGGTCCTACTCCTCCTGACTCAGGATAATCTGATGGCAGGAGAAAATGGTACACACTGAGCACTTAGCACAGAATTGACCCTTCTGGCAATGTGAAATTCAGGCAGCAACCTGAGATAAGTCCACAGAACAAGAGAAGAAAATTTCGAATATCATGATTTGGATCCTATGATATGTTTGTTTTTTGTTGTTGCTGTTGTTGTTTTCTTGTTTGCTTGTTTTAAATGAAACAGATCTCTAGCGAAGCAAGATACCTGTTTCCAGTTCTGATGAACAGTATCAATTCATCAGAGAAGTTAATGTTTCCAAATGAGGAGCTAATTCTGAACAGCAGTGAGTACCTCCAGCTCCTTGGTTACAAGAGATAGTTCAGCACCTCAAGAGGTATTATTTTGTGAAAGTATCTGGTATCTCATCTGCACTGATTAAGATTAATTAAGAGAATAAAATTCTGAACACTCTTACTTTTCAAAGAACTCCGTATGCTGTGTAATGACTGTTTTCCTGGGTAAACATTGCCAAGACTGAGACCTTAAGCATTTAGGGCTTTAAAAGGCAGCATTTACTGATATGAATTATGCCATTTAACAGCAAAAGTTCCGGAGTGCTACTCACATGAGTAAGAATTGCAGTTAATCCATCATTAGGAAAGCCATCAATAAATAAATGTTAAAATATCAATACATATTCCTAAAGCTGCAAAACAAACATTTTTAAAGTGTACTAATAATTTAGCCTGCCAAGAAACGAGCTTAATGAAACCCTTCAGACCAGTGCTGGAAGAATTTTGCTTGATACAAGTGGAAAAGTTGTGCATATTAAGTTGATGAGGGGGTCACTCAAGGCAATGTGCTTGCAAATACATGTCATAGACTCTTTATATAAAGAAGAAATAACAGTAAAATTAAATATCATGAAGAAAGTAAAAAAGGAGAAAAAATATGTTTAAACAAATTAGTATAATATTAAGATAATTATTTTTATTTATTTATTTATTTTCAGTAAAAAGTGCTCTTCACTTAAGGAGAGCAGAGTCTATATTAGATAGATGGAGGGGGTGGGGAGAGGGGGGGAACCACAACAACAAAAAACCCACAATGTTTTTGTATTTAAAGCCCACAATCAACACAAGATTAAAGTGTCCATTTGTTTCTTTGTGTCTTTAAGCACTAACATGCTGATGATTTCATGTGTATGATGATAATTTTTCTGCTGTTTCTACTCAAACAAGTTAAAACTACTGCTATAAGTAGCAGTAAGAAGTACTTGCCCAAGCAAGATGTCCTTTTGTATGTTTCTCAAACTTGATGGTAAAATGTTTACAGAATGGCCTGCAAAGCACCAGGATGACTCTGCTCGCAGTAATTTTAGCTTCCACCGTGAGGCCTCTCACCCTGCAGGACTTCAGTTTCAGCAAGCTGCTCCTCTTCAGGATGTAATTAAAGATTATTTCACACAGTTTTCATTACCTGCCTAAAGACTTCCACTTTCTCTTCCTTCTGTGTTGACAGTCATTGACACAAAGGAAACCATCAAATGCCTGATTTCTAAAAGTATAAGTTCTATTTCTTCCTCGGTTGTATAAATAAGAAGTTTTTAAAAATATTAAGCAAAGCTGCTGAAACAATGCGAGTCTATGGGTCAATTGCTCCCTCTCCTGGAAAATCTGCGTATTGCAGGAGTATTTTTTACTACATCAAAAATGAGTGATAAAAATCTATTCTGTGGTACTGCATTATACAGTGGTATTGCATTACAACAACTACAAGGCATAAAATAGCACCTTTAAACACCTAATATAAACAGATATGTTGAAATGACTGTTTCTCCATCTCTAATTGAACCTGGCATTTTTTGTTAAGGATATAATTTCATGAGATCTTTAAACATACCTCCACAGGAAAGAAGACAGGAAGCTAATCTGATCTCTACAAAAGAAAACTGAAGTATTACTTTACCAGGATGCCTCTATCTTGTATACTCCATCCTATTGCCTCAATCAACCTGAGGTCATATTTGGCTCTCAGAGATTGCTATGCCCTGCTCCTGATCAGTGCTGAGGCTTCCCTTAGCCTTAGCTCTGAATGAAAACTAGTCGGAAGCCTGTATCTATCTCTGCAGATCTCCCAATCAATAATGCCTTGATGTATCAGTTGCAAAATGGACACAAATACTATTTTCAGCATTGCCAACGCTCCATGATTTTGTTATGAAGCTCAAAATATTTGATTTTTTTTTCCCATATAGCCACAGTTTATGGAGCCAAGCATCCATCAAGAAACAAAATCTTTATTTTGAGACTTTAGAAGCTGCTGGAATAAAATGTCAAAAATAAAAGCCTTGAAAGCTCAAAATCTGAGAGGACAAACCCCCAAATCTATAGCCAATTTTGAAGTTAATACCACACCTGAGGGTTTGATTTAAGGGGGCTTTTCTTGTTTTCCAAAGCTTGTGACTGACATTATTACCTTAAGACTTTTCCTACTGAGAGTGTGAGGTTAGCTATTTTTAGGCTGTGAAATTAATCCAAATAGAAAATGATAAAAATTTATGAGTCAGACTCACGATTTCATTTCACCCTTTTAGAACTATGTGGCAAAGAGATTCTTTTTTTCTTTGTGGATAAAAAGCTGAGATCTTACAACAAATTACTGACTTCCGAGTTTCATAAAAATAGTAAATATTATGAGAGGGTCAATAAAACCTCTTTTTATTATTAGCTGAAGACACAGAAGAAGCCTGTGCCACTCAAAGGTATAGGCACTAGCAAAAAGGGAAAAGAAAACATTCACCATTCTCCTTCAGATAATTTGGAAGAGAGTGCTTTAGACAGAATACATGTTGAAAAGGAAGCATGTGACAAGTTTGTCTGGTGTGCCAGACCCAAGCCATACATATCCTTGTGAGAATATCTGAGCATCACAGGTAAGAAGGGGCAGAAGAAGATAAACATCTGCCTCAAATCATCTTCTATGCTACTGCCAGAACTTAAAGGTGAACTGGATGACCACATTTCTTACCCCCATGTTCAGAAGGAAATTTCTGTGAATTGTCTTCACTGTTGGAGAAGGAGCATTCAAAATATTAAAAGTATTAAATTAAATATTAAAATTATTAAAATTAAATATTAAAAGTATTAAAGTATTGCTCTTAAGAGATGAATACATCCTGTGTGGGCATTTTCTGGCCCTAATTCGAATCTGCTAATTGTAAATTATGTGGAAGTTCAGTTCTTCTGGATGAATGACAAATGCAAACTCCAACACATTTACACCTTTTTAGAGGAACCAGGCAGTATCTAAGTTAATGTTGTTAGTTTTGATTTCACAGAGGAATTTTATGGTCTGTTAGAAAATATGATAGTGTTTCCTCCAATAATTACATGAATCACTATCACCGAATTGAACATTCCCCAGAAGACCTCCGTAGTTCAAGCACACTCCAGTCAATAGACATTTCTTTTGAATAATGAAATAATGGAAAAAAAAATTAGCAACGTTTAGTAACACCACAAAAATAAAATAGAAAGTCTCCTTTTCTTCAAAGCCTGGAAGTCAAGATCAATCTTGATGGGTTTGAGACAGGGGGAGATTGAGCCAGGAAAGCATATGGTCTCCAGCCATACTCCACCCTCACATTATATAGCTAAAGTTCAGGACTAAACATCCTCTGGTACCATAGGTTAGATTTAGATGGGAGTATGCATTCAGAGGATAGAATCCAAGACAGGGAATATAATTAGTGCAAAGAAGGAAAACGAGAAATGAAGAGCCCTCAAATTCTTAGAGAGTTAATATCCATTTTGATCGTGTCCATTCAATTCAGATTCAGATAAGAATTTGGATTTCACATTTCACATCCTAAGCCTCCAGGCTTAGGAAAAGTCTCATTTCAGTAAGACAGGAACTAGCCCTTAAAATTATACAACCAAATCATACTTGGAAAATAAGCTATATAACTGCTGTTCAGAAGTCTAATTAATATTACACTACCAAGAAAATGGGAGTGTAAGAAAAAGTTTGAATGACATATGTTTTATGACACTTATAAGAGCTAGCAGAAAGTAAGGAATTTTTCTCAAATGCTCTTAAATATATGAGTCACCTGTACTTACAGATTACATAACTTGGCAAATTTCACTCTATGGGACCAGAGATTGGTTGGAGTCAGGGATTCAAAGATCAGCAAAAACCTGTTGGAAGATGCACTGGGGAAAATGCACTGCCTTTGGGGAAAGCCCTTCCAAGTTACATTTATATCTCCAGGTAGAAAGAAAGAAAGAAATGAAGACGGGCAGTGAGCAAAAAGGAAAGGTTGGCTACCCTGCACATAGCAGGGGGGTTGAAACTAGATGATCATTGTGGTCCTTTTCAACCCAGGCCGTTCTATGATTCTACAAAAGAAAACATGAGACAGACACAAGAAACACTATAGCAGGAAAGAAAACTGAGAGGAAAAGAAAACAGTGGAGAACTCAGATGAACATCCAAGGAGAAAGATATTGCAAATCACGAATGTGAGTGGAATAACAGCAGCTAACAAACACAGCAACAAATGAGGTACTTCTCAGAACATGGAGCTTTTGAATGCCTTATTGAAACTTGTCGTGTAGTTATGTTGTTATACTGATTTCTGTAAGCAAACAATATTGAAGTTTTCTGTTTAAAAATACTGGGAAGTAGACTACGAAGAATGGAATTCAGCTTTAAAAATATGCTCACCATTCTGTGATCAAGACCTAATGTATGCTTTCCTGAAAATCCCATGAAAACTAAACATCAAAAGATAGAAGAGTAAAAATCAGACAGATTCTCATTGAGAGGAAAACATCATTTTCATACTACAAATACTGCTTTCAGTGCATCCTGGAGAAAGCTGGTAGTTTCTCTTTTTTGAAAACAATCAGGTGAGTAATACTGCAGATCTGGAATTTACATCTGCAAGCTAGTAGTGCTTTTTGGCAGAAACCAAGAGCACGCAGGTCCCATGAGCTTCAACAGAAATTTTGGGTGTTATCTTAAAAAGCAACATATTCAGCATCTTGAGTCTCAAGTCCCTTTCAGCACTGCAGGGAAAAGCTTTGCTTAAGAGAAAGTTTTCCATTAGATACCTAAAGCTTGAAGAATGCACAGAAGTTTATAAATTTTAAAACTAGATTAAAAGTTAAAAGCAGGAGTACTTCAGATAAATATTTTTGGTACCTAAATCTGTTCGGTGTGAAAGAATTGGACCTAGATTTATTTTGTTTCTGTGGTTTTAAGGTTTTTTTTCTTTGATTCTCAGGCATCTTCTGAGCCAAAACCAAAAACAGATCTTGCTGTCTTTTATAGTTAGATTTAAGTATCTTAAGATTGATATTTATTCTGTGGAAGTTGTTTAAAACAATTAGCACTGAAATGATCAGGGGTAGACTTTGAAGTTCATAACACTTAAGATGAAGTGATGGAATTTCACACCAGCATTGATACTACTGGTTCTCTGAGATGACTGGCAATAGCCTAATACTATTAAGACAAAGAGCACTATAAAGTAAGATGATCACAAAGCATTCAAGTGAAAATTTAGCACCTGGCACATTGTGAAATCTCTACCATCATTGTTTTTGATGTATTAATACATTCAGGATTTTTTTTTTAACAAGTGTTTGTAAAAGAAGCCTGGTGATTTTCCTCCTTCTCCTTCTCCTCCCCTCCCCCTCCCCCTCCCCCTCCCCCTCCCCTCCCCCTTTCCTTTCCTTTCCTTTCCTTTCCTTTCCTTTCCTTTCCTTTCCTTTCCTTTCCTTTCCTTTCCTTTCCTTTCCTTTCCTTTCCTTTCCTTTCCTTTCCTTTCCTTTCCTTTCCTTTCCTTTCCTTTCCTTTCCTTTCCTTTCCTTTCCTTTCCTTTCCTTTCCATCCCCTCCCCCCCCATTTCCCTTCCTCTTCCTCTTCCCCTTCCCCTTCCCCTCCCCTCTCCCCCTCCCCTCTCCCTCCTCCCCCTCCCCCCTCTCCCCTCCCCTCTTCCCCCTTCCCTTCCCTCACTCCCTCACTCCCTACATCCCTCTCTCTGTCTTTTGTTTTTGCTCTTCTTTCTCTCCCTTCTTTTCTTACTCCTTTCCTCCCACCCCACTTTCACTGTTGAAAGTAGGTAGAAATACCAGGAGGGTCTGCGTTTTCATTACCTGTGAAAAAGCACCATGCACAAACGTAGAGGTACGGTCCTGATTTTGCAAGTTTCTTAATGTTTGCTGGCATGGTCTCCACAACCACAGTTCCTGTTGGCTTTAAGTCTGGAACTTCTTTGAAATTGTCCAGAGCCACCACAGTACAAGACATACAAACACAGTTGCATTCGCTTGCTAATACACGTGGAATGGTCCATTTTCAGATTTACAAAATACAGTCAGTTTCTATTAAGGAAGAACAGAAAAAGACAAGGGCATAAAAGGCTGTTTCATTTAAAAGAGAAACACTGAGGATGTCTCCTGCCAGTAGAGCACTGATTCTCCCTTTGCCTAGTTTAAACAAGGTCCACTCAAGAGGCACTTCCTCTGAATAATGGAAAAAATAAAAAGCTACAATTATTATCAAAACTGTTAGTAGTGCCGCATAAAAATAGACAGGTTCCTCTTCAAGGACCTGATTTGTTTTATATGGATAGCGATTTTAGAAAACTATTTAAGCATCTGCATGAAATACAGCAGAAAATTAATCAAAGATTTCTCAACTGTTCCTTTATAGCAAATAATGAAATGTAACTAAAATCACTGAATGTCCCACATGAAAAATAATCAAAATATTTCTCAGCTTTATTTGTTTAATGAACAATTAGTTGCTGTCACAGATTACATAAATAGCAATTTGACTTTTTTCGTAGTTTATTTGTATTCCTGTACCATATCAAATTTTCCCAGACTTCCATGATTTCTGGATTGTTCTTCAACTTTCCTCACATGATCTGCAATAGTTCCTCCTCTTTTCATCTCAAATCACTTTTATTGATGTTGTTGTTTCTGAACATATCTTAAATATTATTGATGTCAGACCCTCAGTAGGACACATGCTTTTCAACTACACATGACTGCAGTCAGTCCCATGCTGCTATCAATGATCCAGGTGTTGGAGTGTTGGTCTTGATCGCTCTTGCTCCTAGTCCTCAGTACATATGCACCATTCATCAAGAAAAATAAGTAGTTGGTGTTGTAGGAAATATTTATGGTAACTGCCCTAGTTTGAGTGTAAAATTTTTCCACAATTCTTACTTTTTTTTCCTAGTACACTAGCTTGGGCCATTTATTCTTATTCCTAAAACCAAACAACTCTCCTCCTTCTGGTCCAATATCCAAAACAGGCATAGTCAGATATAAGAAAGAAACTAAGACTTTCTTCTCAATTATATTCTCTTATAGAAGTGTTTAAGTCACCTGCAGTCACTGAAAATAAACATTGAAATGTGCCCTAAATAAGTCCTCATACTGAGATGAGAAGGCTTCAGGGTATTTCTTGCATGAAAGAATTAAATACAAAGATCCGACAGATACATTAAAAATAATACAGATAATCTCATCAAGGCAGAGATTTTAGACCTTTCGAAGACATGAAAAACACATTCTGAAGAGAATTCTGTACACTCTCCTTCTCTCTCTTGTTTATTCTGCCCATTTACTATTTCCTTAGCATGTGCAGCCATTAACAGGATCCTGGAGCTGATGTACAGTGTTATGTTTATTTCTGTGTTATTTTTTGGATGCCATTCCCTGAGCAGATGATCACAATGTCACTGAGGTTGTCTAACAGTTTGCTGCACAGTCACCAATATTTTACTGCTTATTTTATTATTGACTTTGTGGCATGAATTCTTTCCTCGCTTTGTTTCTGTCTTGGGTTATTGTTATTGTGAAAGGAGAATTGTTTTTTGCAAAAAAAAAAAAAAGTGTAACTTTTTGACAGCAGCAATGAGAGTGCAGATACTGCTGCAGATATATTAAGGGACTTCAAGAGTAAAACAACAAAAGAAATACCAGATTTCTGGCTCATCAGCCCAGCTACTAGTTTCCCCACAGACTCCTCCCTTGAGGCAGGCCTAGATACTAGAAGTTGCATAGACTGAAGAGGCAAATGAACAAGTTCACGAAAAAAATAAATAAATTTAGAATGTTGCTGGAAACACAGCAGTACTAAAAAACCATCTCCTTTCAGCTAAAAATAATTGGGAGTTGACAAAGAAACTAGAAAGAAGTAGTTATATTAAAGAAGTAGTTAGAGAAAGGAGAGCATGTTAGACAAACCTGTCCTCTGCCATTCTTATTTTTTTGTGACATAGTTAAACAGGACTGAAGATAAAAACTGACATAGACATAAATGATTCTCACGCTGTAAAAAGAGAAATACATTTTAACAAGTTTTAGCACACATTTGAGCATGTTTGAGCGTATGTTCTACCTGAAACAGATATTAAAAAATATTAGTATCGTGACACTTCTGAAGTATCTTCTTCCTGACACCAGCACTATCAATGATAAAAAACTGACTCTGGAAAAGCACTGAGACAGGTTTTTTTAATATATAAGATACCATATATGGAAGATGATACTTACACTGAAAAAACAATCAGTTTAAATCAAATAGCTCACTTACTGGTAACCCATAGCATTCAGAGTTTCACCTGCCTTCATACAAAATCACAGGTGAGATATTTGTCTGAGCATACATAAATTTTCTGAATCTTGTGGCTTTTGAAGCCATACTGAATCTTTTTCCAAAGACAGACATTTTGAACCTTTCTCTTTTTTTATTCAATCAGTCTGAAAATAATGTGGAAGCAGATTTTTTTGGCAATTCTGTCTTTCTTAGCAAGTAGAAAGCCATATGACATCTTTGGTTTTCACCATTAAATGTGAATAATGGCTGAGTTTACAGTTGCTTCAGTTTCACAATGTGACTAATCTCACTTTTTATTAGTCTTCTTCAAATACTCTGAGCTCTTTGGAAATATAATGCCAAGATGCATGCAGCTTGTCTTATACTGCTGACCTTCATTTTTTTTTTTAATAAACTGCTCATTTGCAAGGGCAGTTAACCAAGTAACATGGCTACCTGAAGTAGTTTGTATGGTGAAATGTACATTCATTTTCTTTTCTTAGCTCTTGAATTGTTTCCTATCTATCTTGTATGCTTCTATTTATTTGCTTTCTATATCTGAGGCATCCATTTAAATCAGGAACATGTCTGATGGCACAGCCTATACATGTTGTAGTGTAGATGCAACTCAAAAATCTATTTTTGTTTTCCTGAATCAGTTAAAATGGAGCTGGGCATGTCACAAAACCAACAGAATATACACATGTATAAGATAGATACCGACTTTTTATCCACATCTGTCCTCATTGCCTCATGTTGCCACTAGACATTATTTCATAAGGAGCATATGCTAGCAGCCTTACTTACTTCACCGTGAGTTAGGACATCAAAATGCAAACCTAAATTTGAATGTAAATTTGAATGGGCTGTGTGAGACTAGTCAATAGAATTAAGCAAACACATCAGTCCTGTGCTTTTCTTCTGAAAAGACAGTTAGTATAAAACATCATAAAAGTTCTCTGAGCCAGGGACTCAACTGAGCAGAAATATTGATGGAAGCAAAAAAGAAGCTTACCTTAGAGAGGATTGTGCTGGTCTTGTTCCAGACTCCAGAGAGTGTAAACAGACATAACCTCACTGTCAGGAGAACATAAGCAATAAGTTTGTAATGTTTAATCCTTTTGAACAAGCTATTTAAAGAGGGCCAAAGCGTAATAAAAAGAACTAGAAGCTGTTCACACCTTGGCTAGAGAAATCTTTGGATATGTGACATGTACTGTGATGGCAGAGGAGGAAGTGGCTTTCTCTAATTAATCAGTGACTGCTAGCTTCTGTCCAGGTTGTGAAGAATTATTGTTTACATTTCTTTTACAAATCAATTGAGCAGTATGTTTTTAAAAGTTTTCTTTGGATATTTGGAAAACATAGGACCAAAAAAAAAAAAAAAAAAAAAAAAAAGGGTTATTTTGAAACTACGTTCTCTGTTCAACAGTATGTAAGTATATACCCATATAGGTATATGATGCATTTGAAGGCTTGTATTTCGGCTGGGAGTGAATCTGTGGGCAGCGGAGCAAAGTTTGGGAATGAGGTGTTGGGTTCTCACAAATGCACCACAAGAAGGCAGCCTTTTACTTCTTTGTCCCTGACAGATAGCCCTGCTGCAAGAGCTTCTTCTGTAGTGTGTGGGACTCAATACTTCCGTTATTTCTGATTGAGCTTTAAAAACTTCCGGTACAGGCACTTCAGTGTTCAGTAAAGAACAGCTAGTGCCATTTCTGCATACCGTGTCCATAGTATCACTCAGATCCTAGATGAATAGATCTGAGGGAAGCATAGTGCCCTACAGCTCCTAAGGGTAAAGGAGCTGTCCTAAAATAACTTCCTTCAGTAACAACGCAGGGTGTAGCACCAGCTCCTGCTTTGCTGCTGTTCAGAAAGAGCACTGACTGGGAGGCCAACACCAGTGAGACCCCAAGTACCAATGCAAGGGGTGATAACTAACAAGAAAGGTGTCAGCCTCCTCTGCACCAGCTGTGCTTCAGTGCTTCCATAGAGATGATTGTATGTATGTTCTCTTGATGTTTGAGTTTTATGCCTCACTGTGGAGATATGTCCCAGTAATTCTGATACTCATTGCAACTGACACCTTGGTGCTGTGCCAAGGGCACAGCAAACCTTCAGATCATCAAACATTGTGGGCAAACTTGGAAACCAAGGGATAATTTCATGACCGACTTATACATTGTATTTTCCACTCTTATGAGACTGGCTTCTGGTATACTCCTCTGCAGAGGGGAAAGGGAACTACACAAGAAATTCCCACAATGTGGAGCTCTTTTATCCTTCAAAGTGGAACAAGCCTGTAAATGATGCAATGACCTAGCATACAAAATAATAGCAACAATAAAATAGAACCCAACAATCACTTCAGAGAGATAAGAATGTTATATTTCAGTAAACATTTAAGCATTTCATGAAAGGGTACTTCTAACTTACAACTTATTTTGAAATAAAAGAAGAAATTTCTGATAATTGCACGCAGTGTGTTTTTTGGTATTGCACTGTTCTCTGCATTATCATAGTTCTAAGTAGATAGATTTCTTATATATACAGATACAGTGGAAAGAAAGCTGTTTAGGATACACTGGAAGCATATTTTTGTTAGATAGTGGAGTAAATCTAGTTCATTTTCGATGCCAGTCTGTTTTGGATTATAATTCCTAATCCAGTTTCTAATACAATAGCATTAGCACATTATCTTCTATTTTACTCTCTAATTTCATAGTGCTCTCTGTTTGTCTCTGATGGGCCAAACCTCAGTAACCTGAAGTGTCTTTTATGTGTTGCATATTAAGTTATGTTAGCTTTTGTCAGATGTACTTATGTAAATACAAGGTAAATGGATTTTCTCACTTGTCATCCAACCCTGCTCATCCCTACTTCAATTCCTTTGTAAGTCAAAAAATGAATAAAAATAAGAATAACACCAAATTGCTTATTCTGAGGCCAGGAAAATATTGAAAGTATCTATTAAATATTGTTTTTTGGGGAAGTGGAGGAGGAGGGATGACACACATTCATTTTAGACTCTTCTTGCCTTTTGGCTTGCTTTCAAAACAGAAGAAAGTACATCCTACATTTTCACCTTGGCCCATGAAGTACTGAGTGCCTCAGTGACTCTAATGCTTCTCAGGAAGGTTTAGACATGTATTAAACGAGTACTCTAAAAATAATGTCCAAAAATCCTCCTCACTATTTGTCCTCAGAATGTGTGTAGAAGTATCTTTAGGATAAATGCAATTATCCTCTAAGTTGATAGAAGAAAATCACCCATTAATTTACTCTCTTTTTTAATGAACTATCCTCTTCAGTTGGGCCAGTAGCTTGAAGTGGAAGAGTCATATCCTGGGGGCAAGAGTGAAGCTCTCCCAGCAAATGCAGGAATACTGAATGATACGTTTCTTTTTCCAGAGAACTTTCCTCTTGCATAATTTCTCTGTCTTCTGCTAGTGTCTACTGAAGTTACCTGTCTTAAAATGGAAGCTCAATTATTGTTCATAGACTGCAATGAAATGTTCTAACGGTGACTTTTTAAGATTTTCTGAAATGTTTTAGCATTTAGAGGTATTTCTTTGTAATATTCATAGCTTCATCATTACTCAGGAAAAAAAATGTTATAGCACATAACCTCCTTAAGAAATGTGTTAGAGTACTAGTTATAAATAAATTGTTGCAGTAAGGATAAACCTAGGCTTTGTTGCTGAGCTTCTCTGTGAAGGACAACACAAGATTCTTTAAAGCTTTAGGCACAGTACCAAAACTAAAGGTAGTCAGTGCTAACCACTCAAAGCATTATCAGATTAAACATTTGAATCTGAGAAAAAATGTAGCAGAATTCAAGGAAAAGAAAATATATGTATTTCCAGAATTCACCTCTCTCACATACATCCAGTAATTTGCAGGCATTTGTATAGGGAAACCTAAACAATACACTGTAAATCATCACTGAACAAAGTTTAGGAGGCACTCCATTTCTGGTAGTTTTAGCAGTGACTTTAACTAACAGAATGTCAGTATTGTCCAACTGATATTTTTTTTGTGAAAAAAAAAAAAATAAATCTAATTCTAGCTTTCCTTCATAAGGAGAGATATATTTAGATGATAGACTACTCACAAAATTAGGATTACAAAATAGAATAAAATAAAAGCTTTGGAAATGGATTTAGTGATTTCCTACAGGTTTACATAGGAAAACATATAAATTCCATATGAAATTGTATATTGCAGAAATATGACTTTCTGCAAGCCCTGTGGATACCTGATCTAACTGAGGAGTAAGTCTAAATATGTCTACAAATATTTTTGTAATTTTACACTTCAAAAAGAAAACAGAAAGGAGAGAAACTACTTTCCATGAGGAAAGTCTGTGAAAAGTAGGAGTGTTGTTTTGCTGGTTTGTTTTAACCTTGCTTTTTCTATATACAGAGCGATAAAAAATCAAACATACTACACTATTATTGCTGGGTTTTCTTGACTTGATCTCCTACTGAACCAGAAATCTTTGTGTCACCTGTCTTCAGGGGAGGAGAGGCTGTTCAAGAATATGCAGCTTTCACATACTCCTGGGGCTCCATCAGCTCCAATAGGAAGCAGAACTTCCTTACTTTACACCTTAAATTACTGACGTACAAAGCTTCATGAGCTTTAACTTACACTTGATATAAGATTATGAAATAAAACTATCCTTCTTTTTATGGAGACCAGCTTCTTTTATGGAAGGATTTTGTAGAACATTGGCTTTATGCTATTTTACTTGTTTTTAAACTGTAAAAACATTCAATATACTTTATGTCCAGCAGATGGCACTGAAGCACTGAAACACTGAAAAGCTACCAACTTTTTTTTTATTTTTTTATTATTTTTTATTAATGTCTTCTTCAGTGAATATAACCATCCACAACCCAATATTCCCCCTCAACAGCCAGCAAGCTTAAACATCCCCTGTTGTATTATTAGATGTTGATCACTGTTAATAAGTTACCATAAAGAATCATGGCATGTTCTTCACGATAAGGAAGGATTGTGGAGTCCAACTCCTAACTCCACACACCACCACCCAAAAATTCAGACCATGTGACTGAGAGCATTGTCCAGACACTTCTCAAACTCTGGTAGCTTGGAGCTATCCCACGTGAAGAATATGGCACTTGTTAAACTTCATGCAGCTGGTGATTCCTCAGCTCTCTAATTCGTCTAGAACTTTTTGCAAGGCCTCTGCACCCTGGACAGAGTCAGCAAATTTGCTCAGAATACCTTCTAGGCCTACATCCAACATTCATGCCTCCCAGAAAGCCAATGGTAATTCAGGTTCCATTGGAAGAGGGGTGGCCAGCAGAGCAAAGGAATTGATTGTCCCCCTCTATTCTATTGTGAGGCCACAACTGGAGTACTGCATCCAAGTCTGGGGACCCCAACACAGGAAGGATGTGGAGCTTTTGGAGAGGGTCCAGAGGAGGTCCATGAAGATGATCCAAGGGCTGGAGTACCTCTCCTGTGAAGACAGGCTGAAGGAATTGGTTTTTTTTCAGTCTGGAAAAGGGAAAGCTGCAGGAGACCTCATTGTGGCCTTCCAGTATTGTAAGGGAGTTTATAAACGGGAGGGAAATCTACTTTTTACATGGATAGATAGTAATAGGACAAGAAGGAGTGATTTTAAACTAAAGGAAGGGAGATTTAGATTAGATGTAATGGGGAAGATTTTTACTGAGAGAGTGGTGAGGTGCTGAAACAGGTTGCCCAGAGAGGCTGTGGATTCCCTGTCCCTGGAGGTTTTCAAGGCCAGGTTGAATGGGACCTTGGGCAATCTGATCTAGTACTTGATCTAGTGGCTGGCAACCCTGCATATGGCAAGAAGGTTGGAACTTAATGATCCTTGAGGTATCTTCCAACCCAAGCCATTCCATGATTCTGTGATCCCAGTAATTTATGAAAATATTAAAGAGAATTGGCCCTCAAACTGAACCACAGGGAACCCCACTAGTGACTGGGTTGATAATTTCCTTGGAAGATAATAAGTTCCTCCTAGAACTTATCTCTTTATCCAAGTTGCATTAATCTCTTCCATGTCTACAGAATGGTGAGATCTATATACAGAAAGCCATCCTGTGCTAGCCCTTCTCAGAAATGTAGAAGCCTTTATTGCTTTACTGAAATCTTTATTATTACTGTATAAAAAGCATAGCTTTTGCAGCAATCAAGGGGTGGTGTTGTGTTTGGAGTTTGGAGGAGGAAGGTTTTTTTCCACTGTATGTAATATGCCAAATGTTATTTGGTAGCAGTAGGATTTTTCAGAAAACCTTTGAACAACCATTGTGCATGTTGTTGAATGATTGTCTCCAAGGACGCTGGTGATGCCTTTTCACTGTAAATCTTCATACTAAAACTGATAACTTATTTGCACTTCAGAAAAGAGTAAGCAACAAAAACTGATGTCCTATTTTTATTGTTGTGTCTCCAGTCTCGCAAGTTCTTTGAAGAAAAGTACCGTCGATGCAATGTTTACTATACAATACATACCTGAAAGGGTAGAAGGTGTGAAGTGTTTCCAGAGGAGAGTTCATGTGACATCTGATAGCCAAAAAAAGACAAACGCATTTTATGAACATGCTTATGATTTTTACCACACAACACAAATTTCCCTTTTCCCACCATGGGGAACATATACATATCTAATAAGGAATTTGTATTTATAGTTCCTAAGTTACTATAGTTGGCTGCTTGCAGAAGCATGCAACTTTTCTTGGGGAAAAATGAGGTTTTGTCCTCACATTCTACCGATGATTGACTAACTTTACCAAATTGTATTAGTAATAATAAGAGCCTGTCACGGTGTTATCTCTAGATCTATCTGTGTCTGTGACATGGAAACAGCAGGCCCACAGGACCTCTAGCCCAAAAAAGGGGATGGAGGAAGGGAAGGGAAAGGGAACAAAGTGGGAAAGGGGGGGAAAAAAACAACAGAAAATAGTGGCAATGATCCGAGAAGGAAAGCTAATTTACTAATTACAATAGCAGAAATAATACAAGTTAATTGGGATTGAAGCTAATAAACCAAATAAATGAGAGAGAGAGAGCATCCAAAACCAAAGTTCTTACTCTAATGCTGAAGGTGAGACAGCTAGGGAGCACATACCGCAGAGGCGTGCAGTAAAAGAAGGGGCAGTCTTGTGACTCATGAGCAGTTTTATCTTTCCCTCTAGAAGGAAGATGGAAACAGAACAGTGAAGTCTTCTGGGAGATGCAGTTCTTCATTTCTGAGAACCGGGTACCTGGAAATATCAGCAGTGCATGGAACTGGAGCATTAACTCTTTTGACTGCCAGTGTACTATGTGACATTATGATGTGGAACACTGATAATAAAAAAAATCATAAAACCATGACAGAGCCATTGACAAAAATACCAGTATGAAAGAGTAAGAGAAGCAAAGTGAAGATAATATGAAAACTAAAGTAGGGAAGGTTCATAAATAGTGGCTATAGATGTCACATGCTGAAACTTTCTTCAAGATAAGATTTCCACTTATTACTTTCACTGGTTGATCTCAGCTATCTACGTAAGGATTCAGTTTAATATGTGTCTTGTTATACAGAATACTTTAAAGGCAATTTGAAGACAAAGATGTAAGGGATATGCCGCTAGTGGCATATACAACTGCTGCCTTTCTAGCAGCAATGGACTAGAATACAGGCCTGATATTTTGTGGTCCCCTCCATGCAGCAGCTATCCCACAAAGTCTTTACAGATTACAGTTCAGAAGACAGAATCAGCTTTTTTGCTTTGGTAGTAAAAAAAAATTAATAAAATTGACCATGCTTTTGTTTGAACATCAGTTACTACACAGTCATTTTTTCCTAACTTCAGTACTCATATCTTTTTGGCCCTTGCTTCTTTCCTGTAACAACATTATAATAGCTTAGTGGCTTGGATGGAGATAATACATCTTTGAGTATCATGTCAAACACAGATCAGCATAAATAGTTCAAAGAACTGTTCTGGCATTGGATCAAAATTCACTTGAAAAAAACTAAACTTGTATTTATACAATAAACTGTGTTAAACAATGTAATTATGGTTCATCATGTCAACTTGAATAAACTTGAAAGGTTTCACTATTTCTAATGCCACGGTAAGAATGTACCAAAAGTGAAAAACTGAATACTGTATATTTTCTGTTGAACCACAAAAGAAGTTATAGTCCAGATAATGCTAAAGCTCTCATTTAAAAACCGCGAACTCCTGAGAATTTAGAGTTAAGGCTAAAAATACAGTCTTAACTAATTTTGTTGTGTTTAGGTATTGAAGAGGTGAAACTGCAATACCTACACAGAATGGGGTTAGTTAAGGATCCTAAACAGAGTATGAAAATATCTACAGACACAGCATTATATGTCGCCAGTCCCATTTATGGATACTGCTATATTAATGACACAATGTTTGTTTTAGAGGCCACCAAATGTCTTTGCCAGATTAAACATTTGTAATCTGGAACCAACTTTAATATACTCTTTCAAATGGGAAAGCCACAAACAGCTATAGGCAACATCAACACAGTCTCCCTCAATCTGTTAGTTTGTCAGAATCGCAGACAAGGTAGAGCCAATAATAATAAGCACCTTCCATGAGGACATTAATTAGAATGTTAAAGCAATGAGATTCTTTTCTATGTTCAAATCTGAGTTCAGTGTGCTGCAAGAAAATTCTACTCTATTCCAGCAAAAGATTAACAGTAAACAGAAATCTATTCAATGAAATGAGACCAAAGTATAAACTTGCTTCCTTTTTTTTTATCCAAAGATGCTCATGTTCCGTAACTTTTGAATACACTTGACTGTTCTCTTCTGGTTTTACCCTTCAACGTTTTCTTATCATTTTATGTATGCCTCCATAGTATCAATCCAATCTGTTCATTTAAGTATAAAACTTGACTCTCTGAAATAACCACTTTCTTAGGTGAAACTAAGGCAATTATGTTGTATCTTTTCTTTAAGCAGTGAATTTGCCTTTGCTGTACCATGGACTTTTGATGTTATTCTAAGAAGGCAAATGGAGAAGGAAAAGGAACAGGAATATGAAATACAGCATTTATCTGAACCAACTTTATCAATAAAAATATTTTTTTGGACATAAACTGCTATCAATGAGTAGTGTGCTAGGTCAGTTGTACAAATGTAGGACGTCCAGCCATGACAGCTCTCAGTGGAAACATTCATTTTCTGTGAAAATTCTTATTTGCCTCCTTCCAGTTTTGACATTTCTATCCTTTGCTGTCATGGAAGATTCCTTTGAAAGGGTAAAATATTTTCCAGAGTGTTTAATCTGAAAAATAGCTTTTCTAATGATAAGTGAATAGTTATGAGTTTGTGATTGATTTTGAGGTTGCAAAATGAATGCAGAAATCTGTATATGTGATGGTTGAAGTTGCTATGTGAGAACCTAGCAAGTGTATGAGGGCTGCTCTGCAGGTAATGTATCCTACTATATTATATTGGCACACAATGTAAGAGGTGGATGCTGGTGATATCGCAGTAGAGGCTGAACCTTCCTGCCAATATTCCATTACATTTTGTTGTCATGTGACAGATTGCAGCAGAGGGGCAGTTTAACCAAATGGCATCTGACATATGGAATTTAATTCCTCCATGTGGAAAAAACTGCATTCACTGACATTTGTTGACACTTGCTGAACATTTATGGAAACCAAACAAAGGATGTGAGCACAGCGAGGTGGCAGGTGGTGCATTTCAGGAGTGGCAACAATGACAGTGGATCACCTCTGCTGGTGCAAATTTTTACAAGTGCTGCATGCAGGCTTTTGTTAATGGCTGTTGAAAAAGCATAGCTAATGGTGGGAACTATGTTGAAAAATACTGTTTTGCAGCTGTGAATTTGCTCTATCGGATAGTTATATTGTGTTCCTTGTCACTGTCATACTTTCCATGGAAATAAATAAATAAATTCCTGAGGGAATTAGCCAATGTAGTCACCAAGCTATTCTCAATGATTTTTAAGAAGTTGTTGCAGTGAGGTGAAGTCCCTGATGACTAGAAAAACAGGCAACATCACACCCAGTTTTAAGAAAGGTGAAAAGGATGACCCCAGGAACTACTGACCTGTCGTTCTCACCTTTGTGCTGGGAAAGATCATGGAGCAGATCCTCCTGGAAGCTATGCTAAGGCACATGGAAGGCAGGAAGGTGATATGGGAGAACCAGCATGGATTTACCAAGGGAAAATTCTGTTTGACCAATATAGTGCACTTTTATGATGGTGTCACTGCATCAATGGATAAGAAAAGAGCCACTGATGTCATCTATCTGGACTTCAGTAAGGCCCTTGACACAACACCCAACATCATCCTTCTCTCCAAATTAGAAATATATGGATTTTATGGGTGGACTGTCCAGTGGACAAAGAACTGGCTCCAGGATCATAGACTCCTAGAATCCAAGAATTCTAGAATCCTGGAATCTTACAATCATAGAATCCTAGAATGGTTTGGGTTGGAAGGGACCTTTAAGATCAGTTAGTTCCAACCCCTTGCTATAGGCAAGCTCACCTCCTCTTAGATCAGTTTGCTCAGAATCCCATCCAACCTGGCCTTGATTGTGGTGTTCCTCTGCCAGCTTTGAGTTACCCTGGTTCATGTTCAGTAATATTTTGAGAACTGAAAGGATGAAGGTATTCTTATACAAATATTACAGAGTAAGTGCCCCAAAAATGGAAGATTTATGGAGCTTATGCTGTCTAAATTTCAAAGAAGTGGACTGACTCTATTACTGCAAGACTGCTTACCATCAAATCGTGAGAAATTTTGATTACCATAAGTTTGATATAAATACCCCATACAATATGGGATGCTCTTAATTTAACAAGTGTCCTCTTTGCAACCTCTTAAAAGCTGTACATGAAAGACATGGGCCCGAACCACACAGCAACCCAAAACTCAGTAACTTTTTGAATATAGTCATTGCTTTGCTTAATCATGGAGACAGCCAAAATATCATTGTGATCATTAGGAACTTTCTGCCAAACAAACCTCAAAATGCTGCACTGTTTTCTAGATATGAGTTATGTGCTCAAAATTGTTTGCTACTTTTTTCAGACTACAGCTTCAAGGGCAGGTCCAGGCTGCATGATGAAGGAAACAATGGGGAGAGCTTGAGATAGGCATGCACCGGAACAAGAACAATCAAAACAGTAGGCAATAGGGAATAACAACTAAGTACATTCAGCAGTAGCAGTGGCTATAAAAAGCAACAAGTGAGGATTTATCAAGCGTTCAAATACTGAAGAACAATCTATTTGCCTCTGAGGCTTGCTAAGGAAACACATATATTGGGTTAAGTAGGAAATGATCTTCACACCAAGCAGCGAGAGGTCTTTGCTAAAACCTGTGTTCAAAAATAGAAAGACGCAAATCCTAAGGCTCTTCAGAGCATGGAGTTCAATGCTACTAAAACTAATAGTTCCTGTCCAGAAGTCCAATAAACAGAGAAGTTACAAACACAACTTTTTAACACGAATTCTTAACATTAAAGCGAATATGTTAACTTTAAAATGAAGTTTCTTTTATTCCAGAGAAGTCTAGAGACTTTATGTATTTGCGTTGTTTATTAGAAAGCAGTTAGGTTTTAAAAAATAAATAATGATGTATGTGTGGTAACAAGGCACTTAATAATGAAATAATTAAAATTGTTCAGGTTTCGCTTTTGGCAATTGAGACATGTTTTTACAGTGTATAATAGTCTGCAAACACTAGAGTATGACACAGTCCAAAATATGTTACCACTGAAGTACCTGGGTTTTTTGGTTGGTTGCCTGCTTGCTTGGTTGGCTGTTTTACTGTGGTTACTTTATTAATAGATCCATACCATGTCCAGCATATGACCCTTTCAAGATCATAGCTGGAGGGAGTTGCACTGACTAATAAAATTAGTTTTGAGTGTTGTTATTGATTTCTCTTCCAGAAAATAAAAGATGGCACTCTAGAGAATCCTGATATATCTCAAAATGAATCAACTTGTTTATAGCTTTTTATCTCATTTCTTCTACTTTTTGAGAAATTTAGATAAGCAGAAGATTAACAAAATCAAACTCTGATTAAGTGTTTTGAGCTTCAGTGCATTTATTTGTACCCAGTTGTTAAAAACAATAAAAAAAAAATCTATATTTTTAGTAGCACCTGTATATTTAAAAAATAATAATAATTAAAAAAAAAAAAAAAAAAAAAGTGGAATCCCTATTTTGTCTTATTTCCTTATCCGTAAAAAGACAGTTCTAGATCAATTTAACCAACATTTGTACATATAGGGCCAGTAATTACAGAAAGTTGAAGGACATCCAGAAACTCATAAGAAAGCCTCTGCCTCTTCTGGTAAAGCAGAACTGAACTCCAACAAACAAATATTTACTCAGATCTGTGAGCTGTGAGTCACAAATGCTGTAACTTCAGGTTACAGTTTAGTCTCTAAGCCGGTAACACGCATCCAGCCCATGTTTACCAGCTACAGGAGTCTGCTTCATGGTTCTTTTGCTTTGCTCCTACAGTAGAAGCTCTGTGACTTGACTGTGTATTTCTTTAAGCTAGAGATATAGGAAATGTTTATGTAGACATTTTTGACAATATATATTTAAGAATATGGTTAATTATTCTAATATTCAATATGAGAAAAACCAGCAAGAACTGGCCTGCTATTTTTGTGCCTGGACTGAATTAGACATAGCCTACAACATAGACTGATCCAACACCTTCTGGAGTCAGTTTGTGCTCTTTTTCCATAGATGCTCTTACATTATTTTATTTTTTATGTTTAATGGAAAAATAATAACTTTCTATACTGTTCATCACCAAATTTGAGACAATTAATGTATGTAGAAACAAACACACACACACAAATCTTAAAATATATAAAAAGATAACATTTATTTAAAAGTGTTTTTTTCCAAGCCAATTGTTGTGCACAGTCTTCTAAAGATTAGTAATTTAGAATATTCAGATGGTCCAGAAGACAAGACTCTGTTCACAGGGTATAATTTTTGGTGACGTGCTATGAGAGTTGCTGTCTGCAGGGAGTAATGATCTGTGACCACAGACATACTGACCCCAGCATCATCAGCCAACCACAAACACAGCACTGGGATTTAAATGTGGCTTCCAAAACCACAAACCTCCACCCACTGACCTAAAACAGCAACTCTACAAGATCAGCTAATAGAAGTGATGAACAAACACAGGAGGAGGTGCATCATGTTTTTATGGCAGCACATGTGTACTTCACCGATCACATCATTAGCAGGTACCAGAAGGTTAAGCAAAATAAAAACAGACAGAGGCTGTACAGAGGGAAATCTATATTTGACAGCAGCCTTGGAACATGAATGTTTCCTTTTTAAATAGACCAGCCTTCTCCTTGGCTAGTGTTCCCTTTGGAGTCTCTTCTCAACCCTGTCTAATTCACAATGATTCAGTATTTTCTGCCTTCATAACTAGAGGTGGAGTACTGTGATAGAGCCAAATAAATAAGAAAGTAATTGATTTACTGGAGAAAATTAAATATTCAAAAGGCAAAGAAAAGTTGCTAAAATCATGACTTTCATCTGAGAAAAAAAAAAAAGAAAAGAAAAAGGAAAGAAGATACAATTTACATAAATCAAGAAATATCACTCAACATCATCCATTCCAATGAATTTCTGCCTTCCAAGTTTCCACAAAAGCATATTAAAGCTGGATAAAACAAAATGCTTTATCTGGTCAGTCCTCTTCAGGAGAGTCTTTGTCACATTTCTCTATTCACATGTAATATTATTATGATAAAATATTTACAAGTCTTCGACATAGTGGTTGAAAATGAAATCAGGAGGAAGATGCAAAACAAGTTATCTTCAGTGAAAACTGAAAAATTAAGAGACTCACACTGGCTAAATGGAGTTTTGCAAACTGGCCTTCAATTGCTGAAAAACTCTGATGAAACCCATATAGGATTTAGGATTCTCTCTGTTATAATCATTTTTATCCACAGTTGACGCATTTTTTAAAGTCAGGTTTTATCGTCATGTTGCAGAAATGCAATAGCAATGCAATAAGAAATTACTGGATTAAATTCCTGGTTATATTAAAATTAAAATATTATTAAAGTATTAATCTGGATTATATCTATATACATATATAAAATTAATATTTCTTAAATATAGAATGATTATATATATAATTACAAAATTAGCAAATAAAAGTCAGATGTTTACTGGGTATAAAATATTACAATTCTGTTGATTCTGTCATTCTGGATCAGGTGGAAATATATTAAAAATTATAAGAACAGGTCTAATGTTCGTTTCCTTCTCCTGTCCCTGTCCTTGAACTGTTTTTTCAGTTGTTATTTGGTTATTATATCTACAAGGATTACTCAGGTTTCTAAATTCCAATGAAACCTTGTTTCTAGCCAATGCTAGAAGTCACAAAAACACTATCAAAACTGAGTCTTCCAGAGCCTATATTTTTCCTTTATTAATATTGCTATGGCACCAAAGTTTTCTTAGTAGCTATGTACATATCTGTCTGTAATCTGACAGCAGTGAACTGCAGAGTTCCTTTCCCATCACTCAACTCCTTCAGGGCTCATGAAACATGCATTCCTCCACTTTTCTCAAAACACGGTTTGATCTGGTAGATAATCATGCCTATCAACACCTCCCTGCAGTGCCCACTTCCCACACACATTCTACAGCTAGCTTGAAGAATAATTCCTATTTTACTCAATAAGCCAGTGATTAAAGCTCTGAGTGCTTTTAATATTTTCAATCCATCTTTCACCAGTTTTTTTTTCCCACTACCAGAAGACTATAAATATAAACAGCCAGTCTGTGCCATATTTCGGGACAGTGTCTGTACTTCACAGTGAATATCTAATTTTGTATTGAAGCAGAAAACGTGTGAGGAAATGAGAGTGATTGTCCATGAATGAAGGGAAAGGGTAGACAGAGACATGCAAACTTTCAGTAAAGTGGTGAAGTTTGACTGGATAAAGCCTCCCGCTGTTACCACATCATTGTAGCATCCTAGGGCTGTGGTTTCAAGCTGCCTTCAAGAGGAGAAGACATTAAACCTAGCTGTCACACTCAGAACAAAGGCACCAAGAAGACACAATGGTAACTGTTCCTAAAAATGTATCTTGATCTCTTGATTTGGAAAGGACTGGTCCTCATTATTAAAAATAAATAAATAAATAAAAATACCGAGGAATCTAATGCTTCTCTTTTGAACACTTCAAAGGATAAAGGTCTTGTTCTGCCTTGGGCTCTCCCTAGTGTATCCTGTTCACCTGTGAGGATTTTGAGAAGTTCCTTCTGAGAATCAGATGTCAGAAGCTCACAGTCTGATCACAACTGCTATGTCTAGTTTCCTAAGCACAATATATGTATTTGTTAAAGTCAGTTTCTTTACACTTCAGAGCATCAATGTTGTTTCATTGATATAGCTGGGACTTCTGATTGCTCATTTTCTTTCACTTAAAGATAAACAGATAACTAAAAATATAAATTTATGTGACAACCTGTTGAATGCAGTCCATTATGCAAAAAACCAGTCACTTGGATCTCTCACCTCTGCTTGTTTGTCATTGTTCTCATATTTTTCATAAACCTGAATGGTAAGTTCCTTGGGCAGTTTCAAAACATCTATTTGTACACTGTCTTACTCAGCATAATCCTGGTGTTGGTTAGGACCTTGACAATTCCATTAGTCTTGCTGTTTCAGTATTAAAATGAGTTCTTCAGCTCCCCTGCTCTCCTTAATAATCCAGAGTGGGGACAGCATTTTAGCAGTGATTTTCTCTAATAATTCATTCAGACTGAATATCAACCAGAAAGGTCTTCAGAGTTTATAATTTTGCTTCCACTTTATATTTAGCAGTCAGGTTATTTATTCCAGTAATAATATTTATTTTTTTTCTGGCTTATGAAGTTAAAAAAAGCCTAGTTTTACTGATTTATACCTTTATAAAAATAGTTAATATGTTCATCTCTTTTGGATTTTATTTTGAATAAGTCTCTAAATCATAAGCTGAAAAGTAGCATTTTGTAAACATAGGGTAATATATATGTGTGTTTATACTGTAATAAAATAATCCCCTAAAATATTGGTCTCAGGAGCAAAAGCAGGATTATTTTTGTGAAGCAACATAAAAGTTTTTGTAGTGAAATAGTTTGGGTCATTCTTTGTTTCTTGTTTAGCAGGGAAAATAACAGAAAAAATACATTCCTTTGGAAGTTTTGAATGATACCTGAGAGGCTCCAGGAATTTCCTATCAACAGAATCAGCATTCTGCGCAAGAAGATAGTAATACAAATCTCAGATAAAAAGTGTTTGACAATCAAGAATGGCCATTGTCTCTTCCCAAGAGGCAACTGATTGCATTAAATGCTGCTTTCCTACCTTTTAAATTGTAGTAACATGGCTACAGTTCATCACTAAGGCCTCTATAATAAGGTGCAGCTAGCTCAATGCCATAGCAGGTTTGAATCCACTGATGGTTTCCAGTCTCTATGTGAAGGATACAGTTTTTTTCATTTGATTGGAGGGGTGTTTGGGGGTTTTTGCCATTAGTGAACAGTGTGTTTATGATGACCTTCTGCCAGCTCCAAGGGAACATAACAGTTACATATTAATAGCAGGATCTTGAACAGAGGTACTGGAATATTATTAAAAGAGGCTGTCTTCTATTCAGTGCTACAAATGGAGTCACAGTGGAATTGCTGGGTCATTTCCATCTCTTGACTGCCTTCAGTTCCCTCCAGACTTGTGGTGAGGGGCCTTGGCAGTTGCCAAGAAGTTAATGATCTTGGAGACAAGGGGAGGGGCCAGAAAAAAAAAAAAAAAAAGAAGAACAAGAAGAAGAGGAAGGAAATGTTCAATTAACACCCATTTAGCTTTTATCATAATGCTTGCATGCAATTATATTGCTTGGTGTTAGAGGTATATGTCTAATTAACAGTACTATATATGTGTATGTTTTGGCAAGGTGGACCAAATCTCAGAATTTTTCATGATGACAACTTTGCTGTTGTAAAAATGTTAACTTCACCCTACATTCTTGTGATTGCACTTCATTCCAATATTTTCATACGTGTTTTTTTCCTATGAATAACTCTGCTGGAAATACAAGATTGTTTTGAAACCAACTGTTATTTTCCTTTGAAAATAAACATCTTTTTGCATTTCTCTGTAGGGGACTTGCTTTGAGCTTGCTCGTGGCTTTCAAGCTATTCCTTCACAGCAGATCAGGTCCAAGCTTTCCTTGTTTCCTTGCAGCTAATCCACAGGAAAAAAAAAAAATAATAATATATATATATATATATATATATGGTGTCTCTTTAGAAACTACACTGAAAGCATGGAGGTTTGAACCCCTACTGTAGCCCCACAGATGTATGATGCAGTGTATTTTCCGTATAAATTTGGACATACTTAGATGTTGCAACCTTTTAATAGACCTAATCTAATGCTTAAGTGCCCCTATCATGTTCTTACTACGATTTCCTACTTCTGCCTCTTGTGGCTTAACTGAGCCACCCAATTAATGAGCAACTATAGGATCACATCTCCTAGATGAAGTTTAGCACAGAATACTGATGCCCCAGATAGAAATATCCTTATTTTCATTCTCTTTCAATGATACCATGAATAAAACGTTATAATGTAGTTGGTTGAGGGAGCTGAGCTTGTTCAGCCTGGAGAAAAGAAGGCTGCAGGGTGACCTCACTGCAGCCTTTCAGTATCTAAAGGGAACCTATGAACAGGAGGATTCAACTCATTACAAGGGTAAATATCAGCAGGAAAAGGGGAAAAGGTTTTAAGTTGAAGGAGGGAAGATTTAGGCTGGATGTCTGGGGGAAGTTCTTTACTACGAGAGTAGTGAGGTGCTAGAACAGGCTGCACAGAGAGGTCATGGATGCTCCATCCCTGGAGGAGTTCAAGGCCAGGTTGGATGGGGCCTTGGGCAGCCTGGTCTAGTATTAAATGTGAAGGTTGGTGGCCCTGCCTGTGGCTGGGTGGTTGGAGATTCATGATCCTTGAGGTCCCTTCCAACCCAGGCCATTCTGTGATTCTGTGAAAATCTCCCTCAACAGACTGAAACAAAGTCCACAAGTTCATCTATGCAGGACTAGAGTGCTGATCCTTATATATATATATATATGTCCTTTTGTTCAGCTGATTGTAAGGGTCTCTCAGCAAGTGAGACGAGGAGATACACTGCCTGAGAACCTTCAGTATTCCAGCAGAAATTTAAAAAATCTGTGAAAATTAAATGTTATTCTCCCCAACCTCAATTTCCTTCTATTCTGCAGAAGCAAGATGGATACATGGCTGAGCTTCTTCAAGAAGGCCTCATCAAACTGTCTGAGAGGACCATGATTTTGTCTTCTGTAACAGATGACCCTTGGCAGGTGTTGGTTAACGTGGTAACTAGCAGTGTTATAGCTGTAGGATAAAAAGAGGAAGTTACTGTTCTCACAACCTAACTGGTTGCATACGTCCTCTTTCCTGAAAGGTAGGCATGGATCAGCTGAATGGCAGGCAAAAATTCTACAGTCTACAGCAAATCACCAACACTTGTAAGACAGTAAAACAGTTGCTCCTGTCATCCTTCATCCTAGCGAAAACAGTGTTACAGAATTAGAAACTGTAAAATGTACACTTCTCAGTTACTTAAGATCTTAAAAAAGACAATTTGCATTTAAAACAAAAAAAAAATAATCAGGGACATCATGATTTCAAATAGAATGATGCAAAAAAAAGGATTACAAGTTGTAGTTTTTAGACCTGAAAAATATAAAGGACAATTTTATATTATTGGACACTGATCTAGAGAAATGAAATTCTGACAAACTACAACATTCCACGAAATGAAAACATTTTAGAAAAATAAGAAAAAATGTTTCAAAATGAATTACCTCTGAATGAATAAAAATGTTTTTGTTTTTTGTTCCTGCTTCTGACTGTATATTTTAGATGCTACAGTATAATTTATTCACATCAATATCAATTTTATGGATAAGAATGCAAATTGTTTAACTCTGACTTCTTAGGCTCTAGGTTTTGAACTCCTTATGCTCACTGCATCTGTCAGAAGAATCACCTGAGATCTCACGGAGGGCCATCAGGCAAATTGTTAAAAAAACACTGACAGGAAAGAGCCAGCTGGAGTCCTAAGGTTCCTATCACAGCTCTTTAGTATTTTGCCATGTTAATACAATTCCTAGGTTTTATCTGGGGGGCATTCTACTTACAGACATTCCATTTACAGGTTCTGTACAAACTGTTCTTTTATAGGATTTTGTAATATCTGATTATAAGATACATTAATAAATAATGAGAGGAAATATACAATGGTGAAAATTGTAGGTTACACAACTAGAATGACAAAACTGGAAGAAATACAATCATTATCACTCCAGGAGCAGCATAAAATGAGCTACATTGCACAGCCCCAGCACTTTATGCTGTTAGTCCAACACAAATATTACACAATTAAACAGCAATAAAAACATATATATTTTGGCTAACACAGCTTCTGAAAAAAAGATTCTTATATTGTCTGACTTGCTGTGATGACAGCTGCAGTACTGTATCTCATGAATTTACACACAGTTCTCTAGAACACGTTGTTTAAAGGAAGAATAGTGGGTGGTGAAATTATCTTAGGTGAGTCATGTTGATTTTCACGTGATTTTCAAGATATTTTCTTACTTGTACCTCACTAAGTAGACAGACAACAGGAAGGTTCATTATATAGTGAAACCATAGTTCAGACCCCTTACCAAAGGGTAAAGATTTTTTTCTTCTCATTTCAACATTTTCAACTCATATGAATATGATATGCTCCCTCTGCTAAAAGTTCCCACAGTTGGACTGATGTTAGCATGAGAGCATGAGACCACAGACAGAAGAAAGTCAGCATAAACCTTTCAAATCAAAGCCATTTAATAAAGAAGTCATTTGCTTAGAAGCGGCATATGTAGAAAATAAGATGTTATCCTGAGCTACACAGACTTTAATTACACTTGTTTCAAATGTGTTCATTTGAAATGTGATAGCTCCTTTCTCATCAATATAGTTCCCCACGATATTTGAATCTTGTGTTTGTATTAACTGACTGAATTCAGATTACAGTTCTCTATAGGAAAAAAACTCTTTCTAAAAACAATTCCTTCTGTCTATACGAAATTCACCATATCATTTTCATTGTGTTTTCACAGGAATATACAGTGGAGGGAAGTTTATACACGGCAGATTGTAGATTGGATGTTACTCTAGCACCAATGGCAACACAGTCAAATTCTTCCCTCTGCTTTAAATGATGTTCCTGGGTAGGGTAAAAATACAAAAACTTAAGTGTGGCCCATATTTTGCTTTCCAAAATAAGAACTGATTGATCAAATTAGCAGCTGAGTGAGTTCATTAATCATTCCCTTCAACCAATCTCCACAAGCAGCAAATGCTGTGATTCGTAACCAATAATGAACACAATCTGGAAACTGTTCCTGTCTGCCATTCTCATTTTCTGAAGACAGAACATAACAGGGCTCTTTCTCCCACTGAAGCCAAAGGGACAAAGCCCCTTCCAGGCTGATCGCCAGCCCCTGAGACTTCGCTAAGCTAATGAGTGTCCTTAACTACCAGAAACAGGTGGTGACTCCACATTCTGCAGTAGGGCAGTGAGAAGATGAGGAAGCAGGGAGGCGGACAAAATATCTAGATCAACTTTTTTTCTCTCCTACAGGTATGGAAATCGGAACCCTCGGCAAAAGGAAAGGAGCAGAGCTTTGGTATAAAACTGATATGAGAATGGAAACCAGCTGGCCAACTTAGCATGTCTCTAACTAAAACAAAAACCTTAAAAGAGAATGCTAAAATTCTCCAAAATGCATTTTAACAGGAACTAGCTTTAGGTGAAGCAAGAAAGCCAACTGCTCAGGAAAGAGGTGAGATGTCTTGAATATGAAATTAAGCAGCAGTGCCTGTGATCCATCATGGACATTGAAGGAAGAAGAAACCATGCCTTAGCCTTTGAACCTTTTAAGGAGGTGGATATTTCAGTGTAGCACTGGCTTCATTTGTATCCTTATTTTTCCTTAACTTAGTCAGAATTACTATCAGAAAAGATCCATTAGATCATTAAACTGTCTCCCTACCAAGGCAGGAATGGCCTCACCAAAGTATCACTTCTTTCTCTTGTTCAGTGCTGTCTTGTGCTTCATATGGCTGACTTATCTTGTACCCTCGCTGCATTTAGAAAAAAAATGATGTGTATTGGAACTACTCCTCTGCACTCTTCTTCTATAAACTTTGGCTTCTAAGACCATTTTCTTTTAAAACAGGGATAAAATAAATCTTCTGGCTCTGACTGGCTATTAGAGGGCTGAATGTTTTTCAAAATGAAAAGTTGAAATAACAGTGCTAATGATAGAGTGATACCGAATGTGGGAGAAAGGTTATTTTGGTATGTAAAAGGGGCTGTAGAATTATAAGTTTCAGGGATTAAAAATGATTTTACCAAAAATGGATTATCATTGCCAGCAGATAATCTGAACTAGAGAATTCTTTTAACTGTCACTTCAGTTAAACCTAATAGGCATGTTTCTATCATCTTTATTCTGCCTTCTACCTTTTATGCAATTCCTTTTCTCTCACTTTCTCCGATTTCTGCCTTCTCTTGGCCTCTAGGCTCTATGCCTGCTTTGAACTCATCCTGCTTTGTTGAGAAAATTCTGCAGCTCTATCTTTACTTCTTCTTCCTTATAATTACTGATCTACCAGATTCATTGTTTATGCAAAATCTTTCAGCAAGCATACCTACATGTAAACAATTCCCAAATTGTAATGTTGAGTTCTTCCATGAATTCTAATCTCTAGATCCAGTCATATCTATGCATTTCCTTTGTGTTTAACATCATCTTCTGATTCAGGCAGCAAGTGATAGAAATCTCGGGAAATAAATAAATAAATAAATTCAGTAGGATCACACTTTCTACTTTTTAGGATGTAAAGATTCTAGGCGCACAGTTTGGATGTATGCATGTTTTAGCTTTCAAAATGTAAGAAGAAGCTAATTCTTGAAGGAAGTGGCAGATGCATTTTTAATCACCTGAGCATGTGCAGTCTGAGAACAAATTCAAGCAAATATGTTCCTTCTAATAACTGAACTGATTTCTCTTCTCAGAAATGTCTCAAAAAGACGTTTCTATCAAGCTGAAGGAGAATGAAACTATTCAGGAAAATGTGGACCCGTAGGCTATTTGGTATAGATTTGTCTATTTATTTTCAGTGGACCTTGTCAAGAATGAGACTGGCCAGATGCTAAGATGTGAAATCTCTTTTCATCTACGTATGCTATTTATCCAGCTGTATTTAAGCAATTCTTTTCTTTATGGACATGCAGCTTGTCTAAGTGTTTGAGCTGCTAATACTGCCATTAAACTTTTGACTGTACTTGCAGTCATCTTACCTCCTAAGTCAAAGTGAAATGACGGATACAGACTTGACTTTTAAGTGGAACAAATTTACCATCTGATGGCTATGTCTAGTATTAACAGAGAGAGGAAACATATGACAGATGAGTTTGGTGACCACTTCTTCCAGCACAACTCAGGCTCCATGGTGCAGAGAACAACTGCTTCTTTCTTCAATACCTCCCTTAACAAAACAGGTTCCTCAGGGTTTAGTCTCTGATTTCTTGTAGCTGTAGCTTCTCTTGTTGCAGGTACAGTACAGTTTTAAAAAGATAGAAGAGCCAGGTACCAGGAGCAAAAGAGAATCATGATTTTGCTGGTGGACCTTAAGCCATAAGAAGCACAAGTCTTGAAGTGCTGCTTTGTGAGGTCCCTGTTCTGCTGCATCTTCAACAAGAGTGGTGTAGTAGACTCAAAGTGTTAGAGGGATATTGTGGAAAAGCTACCACATAGGTACACAGTAGAAGCACTGTAGGCATGTTAGGGATCTCCTCATGTTTTAGAGTGCTTCTTTAAAGTTGAGGTCTTATCCATCTGTGTTCACCCTTCTGATCAGCTCTCACAGACCCCAGACACGGTGTAGCATGGCAGGAAAGAGCAATGTGCAGTGCTGCTTCCAGAATGTACATGGCTGGGCAGAGCTGAATCATCTCCCATCACAGTCACTGGCAGACTTTGCTGTCTGGGCTGGTGCCAAATCAGATCAATGGAGCTGTGCCTCACTGAAAGCTCTTTAATTTAAGGGATAGGATGGAACATGAAATAACATCTCTGGTTATAACAATAACTGCATGAATGAGAGAAAGCTCATATTAGTCACAAGGAATGAGAATTCATCTTTAAACTGCAGAAAAACTAAGGCTATCTTGTTGTACTAATGGCTTGAGCAACAACAGTGATAACATTTTAACTTAGATTTTATGGCAGGTTTTTTCTCCCCTCTGAGCTCTCTTCATAGGCCTGCAGCTACCCTAGCCCCATACGTGCCAGCAGTTGCAGTGGAACGAGTATTAGTTCTTTCACTGCATAGGTTATACTTTTAGGTAGGCACAGACTGAAGAAAAAAAAATTGAGTTTTTTTTCAGACCTTGCATCCATGTGACATCACTTACAGAAACAGTTCTTCAAATGTACCTTGCAGAGTACTCTCTTGTGATTCATAAAGAGACAGACAGCTACAATTGCATTGAGTGCTTTCCTAGTGCTCCTTCTCAAGTCAAGCAAATCACAGAATCGCAGGGAATGGAAGGGACCTCAGGAGATATCAAGTCCAACCCCGTGCTAAAGCTGGTACCCTACAATATGTCGCACAGGTGAGCATCCAGACAAGTCTTGAATATCTCCATGGAAGGAGATACCACCACCTCTCTGGGCAACCTGCAGGAACATTACAAGTTTCTGAATGCATTGGCAAAAAGACCTGTCTGGCATCTCCTGAAAGCTAGCAGCTGTCCCTCCTTAACTGTGTGGCAAGCATGGGGTGCACAGCAATAAGAAATTTTAATTTTTGTATTCTTTTTTTAAAACATGACAAGGATTCAATACAAAAACAAATCACAGTAATGCACAATTATTCCAACCCTGGTTTGTGCACAGTCAGCATGCTGAGATATTCCAAGCCAAGAGGATTTTTTCCTTGCTTTTAAAGAAAGATTTATTCATAAGGGTGAAGAGGGCAAATTCCCAACATTTCAGCCCTCAGCTGGCTTTTGTCAAGGGTTTCTAACGCACACACATGGTGAGGCTTGGCTAAGGCACAGGGGAAAAAAGTTACGATGTAAATTCTATGGATTGAAATATACTCTCTGTAGTAATGTTAAGATTTGCCAAACTTTTCATGGATAAGGAATGTGAAAGCTTAGGAATATGTGCTGATCTGCATATACTTTTACACGCACAGATAAATAGTGCAGTCTGTGATTTGCCACCATGACTTTACCACTGTATTATCTTACTCTGCCCTTAATTCCATTAAATTCAGCCAGTAACCCTTTCAGCTACACAGCTGAGATAAAAGTGACAAAATCTGGCCTTCAGTAGGGAGCTCTCTTCGCTTCTTCCCCTACCTATCTAGAATAAGACCCATGCTTCTCTGATGAGGTATTTCTTCATTTTAAATTTCAGAACACCCAAGAGAACATACATGTTAGTTTAACATGTTTGGGTTTATTTCCACTTCCGTTTTTTAAACTATCTGTATGAACAAGTAAGGTAAAAGCGGGTTTCAGAGCTAGCTTCTACTTTGTTCTTTTGAGAGTTCACTCATTATATGTAATGGTTAATGAGAGAACATGAAATCCCTCCTCTCAGGTTCTTTCTCAGTGGTTGGTGAGTTCTAGTCTATGTTCCCAGGACCATTGAATTTTACTTTCTGTGTTTAAGCTAAAATCACTGTCTACAGCAGCCACCATCCTGAGAGCTGGGGCTGAGATTTGTTACTTTTCTAGTTAAGTGTCTAAACCACACAGGGAGACTGCATTAGCTTTCCTTTTGCCCTCTTGCATGAATCTTGCATACCTGGCTGCTCGGAAGTAGTTTCTCATTACTTGCCTACCTGCCTTTTAACAAGGCTGTTCTGCCCATGTCAACTGCATTATCTGGAAGTCTACTGAAAGTGTTAGAGAGGAACTTAATCTTCTAATTGTGAAAGAAACTAATTCTAAGACACCTGCTTCCTGTATGAACTGACAAACAGTATGCAAAAGAACTAACCATTTACTGATGCAGCATTAGTTGCTACCATTTTAGCCTCCATTCTTCTTCCCTGGCAGCAGAAGAAGCAACTAGTAGAGTCTTCTGAACAATTTATTTTTGTCATGGGAAGAAGGCTCCAGCCCTTCATGCTTGGGATGGCAAAAGTCAGTTTTACTTTCACCTTTGAAGAAATGAACAGGCTATACTTATGCACTAATAGGCATCATTCATAGGAAGACAGAATTGTTTATTACTTTGTTGGACTTGGGAATTTATATTCCATATAAGCAGACCTTCAAGTAATGAAGTGACTTTTTGGGTTCTTTCCTTTTTTACCTAGGTGCTTTTCCACATGCTTTATGAACAGTTATTTTAAAAATTCTCTCTCTTTGTAAAGATGAATAGCATTTTCATTAATATACTTGCAAAGGATCTTGAAGATACATGGAAATAACACTTGGAACTACTGGTTAATACATACTGATTTAAAAAATATATACATTTACACAATAACAGTAAAACATAATAGTTTTATGTACCAATATTTTCTGATTGAGCAAGGCTCAAAAAAAAAAAAAAATTAACATTGACGGGGATACCATAACAAGAGCTGAAGTGGAGGAAAATGTTTTACAATAATGATAAGAGTTAAAATAAGATTAGAAAAAAATATGAGGCACAAATAAAATAAATACCTACATTTAGATTAGAAAGCAATTTCTGCTAACACCAATCAGAAGCAAGAAGTTTTCAGTACACAAGTAATATTGTTTATTTTTAGAAAATAAGGGCCCTCTATGGAATCAATTATTTAACTAGATCAAATATTTCACTTATTTCTCTTGGCTCAATTGGTTTGGTAAATTCAGATGTTTTCAGCAGAAATCTGTACATTTAAAGCAGGCTCCATATTATGATATCTTCATTGTACAAAAACTTGAATAAACAGCAGGTGCTAAAGGAGAAATTTCCAAGTACTCAAATTTAAAACTGTGTTTTACATTTGCTTAGTTTGATTGAGCTGGTGCTTCTCTCCTTCTGATGTATTCTTCCCTTTTTGTAATCACTCTCTCACTCTTACATGTTCATTTGCCTTTTGGAGAACTGGACAGAGGTTGCATCTTTAAAGTTCCTTTTCTCTGACTGAGATGAAATAATACTTCTTTCTTAGAGTGGTTTGGAAAAGCAGAAGTCCTCAGATGGGTGGTAGAGACATTCCAGCAAATGAGAAAAAATTTTCACTAATTTCAAAAGGGTCACTGTTTGATTTCATAGCTATAAGTCTGTATAGTAGTAAACACACCTAAATGGCAGTGTTTAAGAGAATATTTTCCAGGAAAGTACCACTACATGGTAGGGGCTCTGAAGTTATTAACATACAATGGAAACAACGGCACCAAATGGGGGGAAAAAAAAATCTCTTGAAAGCAGCAAGAATCACAGAATCACTAAATGGTTGAGGCCGAAAGGGACCTCTAGAGGTCATTTGCTTCAATCCCCCTTCTTAAACAGAGCCAAGATATCAAAAGATATTTCAATGGCATCAGCATCCATGGAACATGAGTGAGTGATAAGTTCTAATGGTGATAGAAAAGAGAGAGAATGTCTGAGGGCAGATAGGCAACTTGGTTGGAAAGGAGGGGAATTACCTCCATCAAAAGCTAATCTAACTGCCATAAACCTCTCAGAAGGGCCTGAAGAATAGAGTGTCTTTAAGATAAAAAGAAAATACCTTTTAAGGAGGAATAAAAACCTAAAAAGAACCAACAAAAGTGAAAATCTATGCATATATCAAAGGTTACAGACTGCAGCTAAAACAATTTTTGACATGGAAAGGCAATAATAATTGGATACAAATAGTAGGAAAGAAAGTCAAAAAGGTTCTCTTTAATTTTTCCTGAAACATTCCTCTCAAAATTGCCAGAGAAACAGTGGGTAACTGAAGGTAAGTGGATAGAAATCAGTGTGAGATTATTGCTATGAAAGAATACACAAATTACATGCAAGAGTAAATAAATAATGAAAATGATAGAAACTTCAATAAAACATCAGTAAAGAACATCTGTGTATTAAAAGCATGTCAGTCCATTGGTCTGAACAAGAAAGTTTGTGTTTGGAAAAAGAGAAACAAAACAGATATTAAATTTGACTCTGTTTTCAAGGTGCAGAGGACCTTTCACTGTTGTGCATCATCCAGACAGGTTCAGTCACATTTAGATACCCATGACAAGTGCCTTCACCTTGACCTGAGTTTCCAAAGGTATCTCTCAGGATTACAGCAATGGGAAAGATTTGTCCTGCCTGAGGCTCTTGAGTTGTAATGCAGTTTGGAAGGTGTTACACTCAGGACTTTTTCTGGAGCTTTGTCATACCACTGTCAAGGCTATATTGCTGTGAAAGTTTAATGATATTGTTGTGGAAGCAAGTGAAACTGAAACCAAAGATGCAGAGGTTGCTACATCATCACAAGATCTAGCTGCAAGGCTCATTTGGTCTTGTCCAGCAAGGAAATAATGGTACCCTGGGGTTTCCAAAGACATTTGTTTTTGAGCCACTCTTGGAGCATCCCATCCTTACAGCTCACTGAGCTATATGCTGTACCCACATTTTGGTAAATAGCTCTCATTGACTGCAGGGATATTAAAAGAATTGGTAAGATAGACAAACACTGGTCATTGTAGAAAACAATGTGCTTACTTTTGCTTTTGATCATTCCTAAAATAATCAAATGGCTATGTGAAAGAGGAATATTTTCCACTACCTGCCAGAGGAAAAATCCTTCAGGAGTTTGCTACTGCCAAATATTTTTCCGTGTCTGATATATCAGCAAGATTCTGGCATCGCCCATAGGAAAATAGACGACATGTCTGTGCACAATCAACACACCCTTAAGGAGACCATTTCTTTGTAGACTTACATCTCAATTATGTTTGGCACATAAGATTTTTTTTCACTGGAAAATGGAAAATTTCATTTGTATATAGCGTAAGAATCAGAATTCACACTTTCTATTGGGAAGGAGTGGAGAAGGTATCTAGAACTGTATGCAACTATGGAAAGAGCTGGAGATTTTTGCGAAAACAAACAAACTAAAAAAACCCAAAAAACAGTTCCTTGTGATAAAAGCAGTAAACATAAGATAATTTTATAAGGTAAGATCATCAGTTAGATCCCATTAAGTATGAAGAATTTGTCAACATATCTGATCCAAAAAACAAAGAAAAGATACAAAGATTTCTTGGAGAATGCTGCAGAAAAAAATATGCCAAACTTAAATCCAACCAAAAGCATCAAGCCAAGAGTTCCACAGTGCCTGCATGACCACAAGGATATTAAAAGTTTAGAGTAGAAAAAACAGTACTTAAAAAACGTAAATACATTTACTCCTACTTGGATATTAACCCACCCCTCACTGTACTCTGTTCAACATATTTGTAAAATGATACAATAAGATCTGTAAATTCATCCACCATGGTGTCTAATAAAGACAAATTTCAATACATTCAGTTACATAGGAGACTCTGAGTGTGATCTACATTGGAAACATCTCCTGTTACTGCACAAGGTTCATGTTTGTTGAAACTACTGTCACTCACTGTTGCTGAAGTCTACAGAAAACTACAAAACAGCACTCTAGGACCAAAAGTGTATGGACTGCAAAATGAGCAAGAAGTCAGAGAGTTTTGGACATACAGACATACATTCATACTTTTTTGGACAAAAAAAAAAAAAAAAAAAAAGCTGTGGAGCAAGTCTAGTGCTAGATCTTACAGGCAAAATCAAACAATTCTGTCTTGCTTCAGGTGAAAAGAAGATTCCAAATGATGGAGCTAGAGCTCAAGATGAAACCCTACCGAAAGTAAAAAATGAAATAAGCACTGCCAAGCTGAGGAAATATATTCTTAATTCTTATTATCTATGATGGATTTATTAATGTTATTTTCCATTACCTGTTTTCATGAGTTTACTGTAAAGGTCTGCTCTTATGTAAAGACTGCAACTAAGATATAAATCTGCCAGTCAAATAAAAGGGACTATGTTAAAGACATGGTGGGGGGGGGGGGGGGGGGGGAATCAGTTATTTGTGCTGCCAACTTGAAAGAAAATAAACTCAACATCAACAAAACAATAAAAAAATATATATAAAATGAACATCTGTGTGCTTTCAAAAAGAAGCTGCCTCTCTCTTCGACGCTTGGGATGTCACATGAATTATCTCTGGGTATATGGAGTTGCCACTCTGTAGATACATATTGTTTTGACATGGCAACATTTTTCCAGAAAAAAATAAACAAAACCGAATCCATTAATTTACATGAATGGATCTTAGACTGACAATAACCACTGCACAATGAATGGCATAAAGGCAACCCAAGCTCAGGGCAATTACAGCATGTGGAACTGCTACCTTCCGACTAAAGCGATGCCCATTCCTCCTGTCAAAGTAAAAGTTTACAGCCCCTGGTCATGTATCTGAACTGTGGACTCTGAAACTGATTTTAAATTCCCAAATCTGAGATCGCAGATCTCAGCTACAATCAGCTTCCATAATACGGGGGAGTCAAATACACATCTGCTCCTCCACATCCTGGTTTCTGCTGGTGGAAAATGAAGGTGTGGAATTGATGGAAACCATGATGAGAAAACTCGGATTCCCGGACTTGGGACCTGTAGAATCCCCGGTGGCCAATTCTGTTTCAGTCTCAGACACAGACAAAAGGACAGCTAGAGAAAATGAAAAGGATGGAGTTCAAGTCTATCCAAATGTAAGCAGTTCTGCAAAAGCACTTTTTTTTTTTTTTTTTTTTGTAGTTCAAATAGTACAGGCCTTAGACAAGGAAGAGACGAGCAACAACAATGAATATTGTTGGCCATCTACTCATACTGTGTGTATGAGTAAAGCAAAATCAGGATTTCACTTATTATATCCCATGGGCAGGAAGATGTTCAGCCACTCCCAGGTAACCGGAGCTTATCACACCTAGCAGTTTCTTGGGAAGACAAATGTCATCACTCCTCCTTCTCCCACTTTATTCCAGCTTTTATTGCTGAGCATGACACCACACAGCATGGAATATCCCTTTCACTAGTTTGGGCCAGCTGCTCTGGTTCTGTCCCCCTCAGCTCTTCATGCACCCCCAGCTCTTTGCTGGCAGGGCAATTACCTGAAATAGAAAAGTCCCTGAGTCTGTGCAAGCACTATTCTGCAACAACTAACTCATCAGTGTGCTATCATGGCTATCCTCATCATAAATCCGAAATACTTTGCCATACCAGCTACTATGAAGAAAATTAACTGTCTCCAAACCAAAACTTGGACACTGCCTTTGAACTGGGTTCTGATTTGTCATCTTAGCCAGAAGCACATAAGAAATCATCCCCTGACCACAAACTCTACTGGGTAGTTCAGACTTTCAGTGCTGCCTATTAAATGTCAACATTTTGGAGACTAAAAGATAGATTTAAAGTATGTGTCAGAGCTCAAGTGTATGTGTGCATATGCACATACAGATGTACTTAAACTGAATTTAAATACAGTTCAGATACGCCTTTTACCAGCTCCCTGAAAACTTATCTTCTCCAGGGAGGAAATCAACAAAAGAAACAACAAAAGATGTCTCCAAAGAACATTAAGTGTAAATACTGATCATTTTACTCATTTATTTAAATGAATAGATGTTACAAACAAAATGATGTACATTTCTGTATAGTTTCAGAGCATCAAAAATTGAAACAGGGATACAAATTTATATCTCAGATATAACATGTATATAGCATCTTATGACAGTATGAAGAAAATATTATATTGATAAGTTCACTGTAAGATGTGTAACAAAACAAGCTTTCTTCTCTGAAAAACCAGATGCAATCCCACCCACTCAATAATAATAATAAAAAAAATCTAAACAAGAAATGATGACAATATATAATTAGAGAGAGAAAAGGACATTTTACTGTATAAATACTTAACACGTTTTTGGCTTGGGTTCACATAGCAAGCATAGAAATGTCATCATTTTCCAATCCTCAGCATTTCCAGTCCTCAGAAAAATCTTCCGTCCTTATTGCAGATAGAAGTAGAAAAGCAACTGTAAATGGTTTGTTTGTTAAATGAACCCTGCCTTTAAGCACCATTTTCATTACTTAAGAGCACCCTACATGAAACAAGATGTTTAACTCCTCAGAGTTATTAGATTCCAATATTACCATTCACTCTTAAGGAACAGGTTTTTTACTTTAGTTATTGTATCTAAGATGATTACTGATTTACATGATGACATCCTGAAGCTATGAGTTTGCAGCATGATAAACAGCTGAGTGTTTTGAAGGATTGCTGCTGTGAGCTAAACATATAACCTGAGGGACGTTCCCTCTCTTCTCCTGCTGGTCAAAATATCCCAAGAATAATTTACATGGATTGTCAGTACAAGGGATTTTAAAAGAATTTTCTGCCTGACAGTCAAATGATAAGATTGCAAATGCTTAAAATGTAGTAAAATCTCTTTCACTCTGAATTTTGTCTCTTGGCAGAAGAAAATACTGAACCGCAACAATTTCAGCCTGGTATTCTCACAATTCACAGTCAGGTGAGCTCAGCAGAATGGGGTAACTATTAAATTTTATTCCTAATTTTAAAATGTATTCCCTTGTAATATGAACAAAGGCTCATTCTCTAACAGAAAATAAGTATATCTGAGACAAACTCAGTAACTGAATGTCACGAAGCAAGAAAATCTTGAAATTACCATTAGTAATGATTCTTCTGTCTTGAATTAACGATATGGGCTGTTCTTATGTTTTCTTGCTTTTTGCTTTATTTTCTAGTGAAACAAAGCAGTTTGAGAAGTCTGTGGTTATTTCAGATCACTACTGACAGAGATTTAATGTTCCCCTTATGAATCCAAATGAGAAAGTTTGTGTTCTTTGTGACCCTCAGATCAATTGTGGTCTAACAAAAAAGTTTTCTATTATTTTGCACCATTCTAAAAAGCATATTAGAATATTTTTTTTATCTATGAAAAAAATAGGTTTTTTTTATATATGAAAAAAACATATTTTTCACATGTGTGCTCAAATTCTATGAGATCATTTCATTCTTGAAGAAAAAATCAAGTGTTTTTTTTTCTTGAAAATTTCACAACAAAGGACAAATTTCAACTATAATTTGGAACTTTTATTAAGGATTACTAGAATTTAGTATCTGAGTAAGGCTGCTTCCCACCCTCTACATTTCTGAACTGTCTGAACTACTGCAGCTAAAAATTCATTGGACATCTGAATAGCTCTATCTATCTTACTCTTAGAACATTGTATGGCAGGTAAGCAATAGCCAATGCAATTTTGATACACTACTGTATTTACAAATGACATAAAGCTAAGAACTGGAGGATTTGTGTGATGGACCTCTTTTTTCAAAGCAAATGGACAAAGACACACATCTTTAAAATCAAGGTGATAAACTTAAAAAGGAAACCAACAATCAAACAAAATGTATGTTTGTTTTTAAAAATACCTAAACCTTTTTGGAATTAGACAAAATCAAACATATATATTTGTAAATTTACAAATCAAATATATATTAGCATTCTAAACCACAAGAGGGCATCCATGCTTGTAACTGGATCCTTGAAGGTAATATCTAAATATTTACCTATCTATCCCTCTAACTACATACAAGGATATTGATATATTTATGATTTCTGTTGGATCCTAATTGTGGTATAGAGCACTTTTTCTCTGGGGAAGTTTCCACTTTTAGATTGCTGTGGTTTTTCCCAGTGTTGGTAAGGGATAGCTATTGAAATCTCATTTTGCTATTTGCAGATGGAATTGGATTTTCTCACTCTTAGAAAAGTTATATCAAGCCTCCTGTGGTCTTCACTGAGTCCTGATCTAGCTCATCTCGAATTCAGAGGGGAACAAACTGATCTCAGAGAAGAGGAACACTCAGCTTCTCAAGACTAAGTGTGCAAGGTCAAGCTTGAATTTTCTGAAGTCAGTTACCCCAGAGAGAGGAGTTGGGATCACTCAAATCTGCTCAGCATCATTCTGAAATCGTGGCTGTCAAAGGTCCTACTCTCTCCATATTTTTTCCCTCACGCACCTCACTGTGATGAGAAGAGGATGCTGTTTGTTTTGGTTTTGAACAGGAATACATTTCCCTCTCTGATGCTTATAAAATCCTCATTAGAACATGAAATAACCATAGAAAGGAACTTTGAAAGCAAATCCATCCCAGTGGTTAATTATATGCTTAGTGGGAAAAGATCTCAAAAACACTGGAGTGTATATGGTAATATTAGAAGAAAATCTACTCCACAAAAATAATGTATTACTTCAGCACCAGAATATATAGGTTAGCACCAAAAGGTATCAATTGCTACCCATCATCTCAGATGTTTAAATGAGGCAAAAAATATCACAAGCAGTATCATCATATCAAAAGCTGCGCTCAGTACTTCATGATATCAACTACCCCATTTTTACTCTTCTGCCTCTCACAGTATTTTGAGAACAAATATTTTATCCTTATTCTAGTGTGTGTATGCTTTTATAATTTTGTATTTAGAACAGAACAAAATCTGAGCTAATTTCTCCAACAGCCAGACTGTTTTTAAAGGCACATTACTCTGCTTGGAAGAAGTACAAATATTTAAGGCTGTGAGAATAGCAAATGGGGTTAGTTTGCCTCAGTATAACCTTGAACTCATCAAGAGCTTTCCTCAATTCAAATCGTAGCAGACGCACTGCTGAAGACATCTGAAGTCTTAGCACATTTCAGTACACTTTTTTTTTCCAGCACCACTTTGTGCCAGGTAATCAATCAGGCAACCCTGAAGCTGGCGATCAAAGTAGATCTTTCCTGGCGTTGTCATTATCCAACCCAAGACAAAGATATGATAGAAATAGGGGATGTTTGGCTAGGCAATACAGAAAGGCTTTCCGTAAACTATTTATGAAATAAAGTGGAAGGACAAATTTTGCATCATAATCAAATGCCTGATTCACTGAAGTCATCTCCATTCAATGAAAATATTCAGCAAATGCTTGAGTGCTTATGGCTGGTTTTATCAAGAGCTGCTCGTATGAAGTAGCTTATATCCAGGTCATTTTTTGCTGCTATCAATTACAGTGTGAGTAGTTAATTCCTAGCACCATTATGGGATGTTGTGGAAAACCTGCATACCTGTTTGTTAAAAGCAAAGTGTTCTATATCCACAGAAAACAAAATATTTCACAAGATTAAGGTATTTGTAGCAACTTAAAAAGTAACAGATACAATAACATATATACCCGTTGTAATAATTTCAGATGAATTACAGAATTATAAATTAATTTACAACGTCTAGTCCTGTTTGGAAAGTGTACCATATGACATACAAGTTGCAAGTTCCAAAGTGCATAGTCATTTGTCAATAGACCTTTTGCTATAGGTTCCATGGTGTAACCAGAACTTTTGCTTATGCTTTGCTTCCTGTCTCATATTTTTCAGATGAAAATGTCAAAGTGCACTGTTTTAGCTGTGCTGTCTTTACCCCTTGAGGAGTTTTGTTATGTGGGAAAAAAAAAAAGTATCTGTCCCATGCATCTTTGTCAAATACTGTGCTATAGTTGAGGGCTGGTGACCCACCCAGTAGTTTTATCTCATGAAGTTCTTACTGTGTGTACATAAGTATAAATAAGTACATGTGTACATGGTTATATTTCACTCCCAAAGCAGAATTTTACTCAATTTAACTGATCTCACACTTCTGAACCCAGGATCCCTTGAAACCGGAAGAAAAACCATATGTATTGTAATTGTGTGGATAAAAGTAGAATATTACAAGAGTTGTTCCTTCAGAACATGGACACCTTTTAAGACATTGTACTTCTCTAGTTATTTTCTGGTCACATGGAGAAACGTCATTGACCAGAAATATCTGAACAGTCACAGATCAGTTGCTGATATTCTCTGAGGAATCAGACTAAGGACAAATGAAGAGGAGCTGTTATATTTAGCAAGCTGTACAGTTCAGTCCCTCCACATATGTGTCTAGATGCAGAAAAAGAAAAGCTAATGTGAACAATTCCAATTTTTTTTATAGCACCATCATTGTACTTCATTGGATGACAGTCTCAGACAAACACCCTCAAAAGGACTCTCATATAAAGACAAAAGTCTAATCTATTTCACTAGTGTAATATTTGTGGTAGACACTGGATTTCTTTCTTTTTACAATCTGTTTTTGAAGAAAATTAATTGTGCAAAATTCTAGCTTGAAATGTACTCTCTCCGTGAGTACATACTATGCATTCAGTTCAGATTTTGATAGAAAAGGTAAGAATAATTTGTCTTTTAATAATTCATACAGATACTTTCACGAAATAGTGAAATATATTTTAAAGGACATTGTCAATTGCTTTAGAAATTTGAAATCATCACCACTAATCTGAATGAAAAAATAAAGTGTTAAAGTTGCCTGATGAATTTTTAATATTTCACTTGGAAATCCTCTTATCTACTTTTAGGTCCAACCTGTTCTTGAAAATGTCAAGTGAATGAGATTCAGCCAGGGGAACAGCATATATACTAGTAAGATAATACTTTGAAAGATGTAGTATGTAGATCATGTACTGATATGCACTGCTTTGTAGCAATATATTTCTTTACTTCCAGAACAGGAAAAATATACTGTGACAAAGCACATTTATACCTCTATAACTGTTCAGAAACACAGTAATACAAAGCTTGGCTGTGTTGATTACACCAGTGTATACAAAGTGATGTAGCTTTCTATCAACATCAGGTTTTAGGCACATGATTAACAGCCACTGCATCTTGGCCCATACTGTTTCTTATTCTGTCTAATTTTTCTGTCTGCACACAGGCATCATTGATGATAGCAGCAGCCGTGTGCTGAATGCTTGAAAAACCATAAATGAATTAACGTTGTGCATGAGGTAGGTACTATCCTGCAGTTTCTCTTGCAGATATGTTTTCCTCTGCACAGTCCCACTGACACTGCAGATGAAACCACGGGTATAAATGGGAGGAACTATTGGCAGTGTGAGGCAGAATTATTGCTTGATACTCCATTTTTAAAGCACAGTATTAAACAATGATCCTTATCTTTCAAAACCTATTATTTTTAAAAGGACAGCATATTTTAGGTATAAGTTGACAGTACTTTTTAACATGCTTTTAATAGAACTTTCTTTTCAGGAAGCTACACTTGCTAAAGTGAAAATGAGTTTGCTCTCCTTTACAGAATGTTAATCTTAAAGGGCTAGTGCGAGTCATAAATCCCAAAGAGTTAACAACTAATTACACTATACTTTGGAAGCTAATTATACAAAAGCATACAAAAAGAAAACATCAGAGTATTATTACAATATCTCTCTATATAAAATATGTGCAAAATTCAATATACAAGCTTCTTGTTACTCATCCAAGTTTTTTAAAAATAATGTAAACATTAACTTATTTAAACCAATATAAGTAGTTTGATGTTACTCCTGGAAAACAAAGATTGTCGGTACAAGAACCTCCGTAGCTTGGAGGGCAAGCAGAACATGGAACTCCTACTTTATATGGTGCCTCTCCAATCCAATTCCCCCTGAAAATAAAAGAAAACAGAATACTTAGCATATTGAGAATGGTGGAAAAAATATTCATTAATGGTACCTTCTGGGTGATAAAGTGTATGTTTTTAGTGATATCTCATAAATGTACCATTACTGAAAACATGCATTAATATATTTCTGGAGGTTACTGGCAAATATCAATCTACTGATTTAAAAAAGACAAGAGGAGTATGACCATGTTGTCCCAGACCAGTGGTCCATCCCGTATCCTTTATACGTCCACAGTGAATACGCGACAAACAAGTGACTTTTGAATCCCCAGGATGGGGATATTCCAACCATTCAACCAGAAGACTTCGAAGGAAATAAGCAGCATAAGCACAGATGGCAATGTTTTCCTTGAGAATATTTTGTCTGGCAGTTATCTTAAAAGTTTATTGTTCAAAGGCGGAAAGATGAACTGAGTGAATCAGTATCAGTTTTCACTGCCCTGGATCCACACTGATCTGAGGTTGAATTCACAGTTGGAGGCAAAAAGAAGATGAAAAGTATTAACTACTGCAGTGTAATAGAAACAACTTTATGTGGGCATTTACAGGGATTTCAGGTATTAATGGGAGGTTAAGGGCTCTCATTTGGTGAATAGAGATGTACAGTTCGTGAGAGAGCCATAGGGAAGAAAGGGTAAAAATGGTAACTGAAAAATCTAGGTATGTCTGAAAAACCTATCCAGACTTTTAAGTGCTTAGGTAAACCTCCAGACTTTTAGAGATATGTGCAATGATTGTGATGTCAGCAGAAAGTTAAAATGAAGCTTTTGTTGAACTGCTACATCTCACTCAACAGAGATCTTTCCTCTAGTTTGCATATGATGTGGTACAGCACTGAGGAATGAAATTATTTATAAAACATTTTCTCATTCTCCACCTCCCAGCCAATAGTGCTGGATCAAAAGCCCTGGTCTGGTTTGTACCTTGGAAGAAAGGAGGAATCTCTCATATAATTTGCTCATTCCTACTTCTGTTCCAAATGGGTACAGCAGACTGGTTGCTCAGGAAATATATTTAGTTTGATAACAGATATGGAAATCCAGAAAGAGGTTTTCTGAAAACTGATTTCTACTTCATTTTATGTACAATGCACACCTGATTTTTATGAGTTCATATTAGTTAACTAGGTGCAGGGCCTTTGTAAATTGTGTAATTATCCTCTTAAACCTTTTTTCTTCTAATTTCAGAAGCATATATATTTTTCAGCATTATGACTTTGTATTAGAGAAAATTATTAGAATTCTAAACCCCAAATCTTTACCAAATTCCAATTCTAGTAACTTAGGAGGCTGTAATACTCAGCCTCTTCTTCTTTATAGGAGCTTCTGACGTGTGCCTTTTGAGGGACACAGCCTTTATTGACTGACAGAAACTTCTGCATGTGTTCTCAAGGACATCAAGTCCACTGTTCTCAAACTAATATTTATTAATTCTTAAGAATATAACCTTAAATTAGACAAATTTATTCAGTATCCTTTGTTTTTGACTGTGCACAAAGTAGGTATGAAAATCCTGATTCTACTACCTAAGAAACAAAGGTCTACTAAAAATTTCCTCCAGAGAAAAAGCTTGTAACTCCAGGCTTTGGTTTGCCTTTTGAGAAATATATTGGGATTTTTAGGCTGAGAAGATATAAATAGTATTTGGCTTTCTTTTATAAACTCTGATTTCATTTTTTCTAGGTAATAGAGCTAGACGTCAGGTTCAGGGTTTTTTTGCCTGATACCCCTCACATTCATTTCTTACCAGTATTTACTAGTAGATATTAAAGATAAAAGTATGAAGAAATATTAATTTCCAAAAGGAAAGTTTTTTTTTTTTTTCTTTTGTCATTTTTCTTACTAAATCTTAGCTTCTTTCAAATTGAGAAATCTTTAAAATCTTAAAAGAAATCTTTTACACATGTAACAGCTAGAATGGCAACATACTTAGGCATAAAATTTACCACAAATGGACCTGTATCTGAATGAAAGTTTTGTAGAAAATGTGCTCAATTAATTATTCTTGGCTTTCTATACAGAACTATGGCTCTACCTAATATTAAACAGTCAGAGAAACCAGCCATTTACACTGTCCATAATGCTTTTGAAGAACTGGTCCAAACCAGAGCAAGTCAAAGCTGTCCCAGAATCACAATTTATTGCTTCATTTTGCACCTAGACATGAGTTTAAGTTGTTGCCTAGGGAATATTGGGTGAAAAATCATTTCTGTATTTCATTTTTACGCAGGTCACTGCACAGGTGTTTGATATAAGGGCTATCCATAGGTGTCAATGATGCATACTCTGATGGACTCAAATTTGGAAGGCAAGATGAAATTTGCAGAAACTGAATTTAGGTAAAAGGACTACACTGAGCTTAGGTAAAAGGACTTTATAAGAAATCTATGCTAGGGCTGCCCTTAAGCAGCATGGTGATAAAAAAAGGTCATCTGTGGGCAACTGTGTGGGTTCAGTCTTACCTACAGTGTAGTAGCTTACCTGAGGAAGTCTAGTTCACCATAAGTATACATAACAGATTGAAGTAATAAGGAGCTAAAACTAAAGCAGATCCAACACATAGGAAGAGGACAAAGAAATAACAGTAGAAAATATATTTTTCCTTTTGCTCCATACAAATCAAGGGACTTCTTTTTTCTTCTGTATACTAAAGTCAAGCATGTGCAACATATTCAGATGTGATGTTAGCATGAATGAGCAGCATGCAGAAAAAGCACAAATAAAGGTCAAGATGCAGAAAAGGGTGTAAGCATAAGAGAGGATCCAAACATGCAAGCAGTATAAAAATAAACAATATTAAAAGAAAGTAACTCACTTTGGGGCATAGTTGCATACCAAGTAAACAGCTCGTCGCCAAACAGATCCCCAGACGTTCATATTTTGGCATGTGTGGATTGCGCAGCCTATACGATTGGAAGTGGCCCAAACCATCTGAATAAATATTCATTATTGGTGAAGTCCAAATTGAAAAGAAATATATTTATATATACACATTTATATGAAAAAGAACTATAAATAAATCACAGAAAAGCCCAGCTTTGTATAGCAGATTTTGAATAGAAGAATGCAATGTATATAACCTGTGTGTAATGGGTGCACATGGGTCCATAGCATCGCATGGGGCACCTGGGGTTGCAGTCCTGAGGATAAGGAAAAGCATAATCCTTCACTTCATCGTACCATGGCTTTACCAACTGGAGAATAGATCGATACCTATGTTTGTTTAAAGACAGAAAGGGAATATATAATTTCAGATTTAGATATTTTGGAATTTTCTGCTGATAATTGCTGTGATGCAAGTCACCTAAAAATATATTTATCAGTACATCACTATGGGCATAGCAATAAGGTTGGATATTGGAAAAACTTCTCCAAAAGAGTGGTAAGGCACTGGAATGGGATGAGCTGCCCAGAGAGGTGGCTTAGTCACTGTCCCTGGAGGTGTTTAAGAAACATGCAGATGCGATACTAAGGAACGTGGTTTAGTGGGCAGTATTTGTGGTAGGTAGATGGTTGGACTAGATGATCTTAGAGCCCTTTTCCAACCTTTATGATCCTATGATTTCATGATTCTATTATAAGAAACTACTCAGGTCAAGAAAAAATCTTTGTAAACAATAGATGGATATCGATTATTTCTAGAACACTATATATCTCTTGCATCAGCCTAAGATTTGAATCTCAAAGGCCATACAAAGACTGACAAAATAACTCTTCTGGAGGATATCCGCCTACCTTCCAGTTCTCACAGACAGGTTCTGGCCCAAGAATCTCAGTAAATAGGAAGGTCCATGGTCCCAAATGCATGTAGCAGCCCAAGCCTCTGCAGATTTGGCAAGAGTTTCATCCCAAACCTGACAAAACAAAGCACCATTAGCAGCAGCACAGGGGGAAAAAAAAGAAAAATTCGTAAATCTTAAGCAGCTACAAAATAAAGACTACGCTCTGTAAGGTATGAAATAAGAAAAAGAAGTCAGCAATAAACTTATCAAAGGATCAGGTGTCCCACAATACAAATATTTTCTGTACTATGAGCTAATACAGATTTCCAAAACAATGAACTCATAGTTTTAAGTTCCCAAGACTGCAGAGTTAAAGGACTGACCACAGATCATTGACTAGGACAGTAATTCATGCCCCCAACTGCTCATAATTTGTGAAATTTCTTCAAGCAAACAGAAATAAACCTTTCCTAACTTAGAGTGGTTGAGGTATTTCCTGGATTAAAGCTGAAGAAGTACAACAGATATCAATATAAACCCTTAATGCAAATGATCTTCCATTCAAGCTGAGTCACTTTAGTGAAAGTAAGATGGATGGTGTTTAAAGCAGAGAAGGATAACTATGCACCTGTTCGTCAAGGGTGCCAGAATGAAGTCAAAGCAAAAATAGACAAAATAGAGGAGAGTTAAAAAGAAGCATACTAAAAAGGAACAGTCTTAAGCCAGACAGTACTTTGACTTCATCTCTGAAAAATGAAGGGAGTTTCTTGGAGGACTTAGAGATAAGCCTATAACTCAAGAAAAGAAGGCTAAGCTGGAGCACTAGCATACATGAGGAGGGACCTGGAGTTGCTTCGGCACTGTCAAAAACCTAAAAAATGCTTCAGGGTCCAAGAAGAAGAAAACTGTGTACAGATTTTTGTTCTGATTTCTATCTCTGTTACTAAGCCAATTATCTGAATGCATCCAGTACACTAATAACCCTTTAGAATCTCTGCAATTTATCAGTGGTTCCAAAAAGAGAGCTGAAAGTGGGGGCAACAGCAGATACCATCAGAAGACTGTGTATGGGAATCACGCCTGAGAGGCCAGGGCCACAGACGGTGCTTGGAGCTTGCCCAGGCCTGGGGGAATGGAGAAGCACATGAACCAGTGTGTGAGTCCAAACACAGCTTCCTGGTGTGCATCCATAAGGGGCAGCTCAGCCAGTATTGTGACACCCCATAAACACCCTCCTTTGCTGGGATTAATCATGCTTCTGGCATGAGTGCTCTCTGCCAGGAGGCTGAACATGAGGTTTGCGTACTTGCTCCCAAGTGACCTGGCTGCAGTCCCACAATAATCTGAATGTGTACTGTATTTGCACAAATAGCATTGAGCTCCTGATTTTCACTCAGCGTATTTTTTGCATACTAAATTGTCTTGCAAAGTAGTGTGTTACTTGTTACAAAGAACTGCGAAGACTGGATTGAGTTTTCACCATTAATGCCCTTTCTAAACTGGGCATGTTTCTTTCTTGGACAGTGAGAACGTTGTTAGTCCACTTTCTTTAGCTTCATTTTCTGTTTCTCAGGAATCGTTAGCATCATTAGATTGGGAAAGTTTTAGGGGATTGTTTCAAACTCAGTTAAAATGTGTGAGGTTGGCAGGTAAACATTACTAGGTATAAAGTTCACTCTGCTTGCCATTATCTACTCACTCTTGACCACTCTCTGGACATACTAAATTTTTGGCAGAGAAGAGAAAGAGAGAGAACAAGAAAGAGCACATAACCTCTGAATGAGAACTGAGAGGGAGAGCAAACACCTGCAGTATCTTTTAATTCTTTCCACTGCTTTATTAACAGGTTGGTGAAATACCCTTGTATTGAGTCCCCTTCTGTTAGGTAATCATTTGCATTTCATGAGAGAGGGAAATGCAATTCACCAAGATCTTTTCTTTTCTAGAAGTGATGGTCTCAGTCCATCTAGGATTAGCTCTAGTTCCTCTTCACAAGAGAGGGAAAATAATTAATTTTAGGCTGACACAGAAAAAAATGATTATCTCAGAATGACCTTAAATGTTCTAAACTGCAAGAGGCTGTACTGTTACTGCAGTCTTTCCAAAGAAGTTTGATTCTGAGTCAAAACTTGTTTTAATTTTTATCTCCGATCAGTTCCCTGTTTTAGCTTTGTAGGAGACCATGGCAAACTGATTTAAGGCTTTATGAACCCATGAGGTTTCAGTGCTGTACACACACACACACAAAGGGAGAAAAAAAGAAAAAAAAAAAAGGAAAAAAAAAAAAAAAAGATGCACAGAACTAGAAAAATATCATAAAAATAGAAAACAAAGTAACATGAGGAGTAGTTTCTACCTGAAGAGAAATTGAAAAGTTCAAAGAAATTAACAAAGAAGTTTAAAATTGTGATAAACAAAACCGTGAACTGTGTAATGACAGTCAATCCAGCCTTTCTGTTAAACACGGCAGAGAAACTTGCCTAACATGAAAGGAAAATTGCAAAAGAAAAAAAAGATTTACATATGCAGTGAGTCGAGATCTGAGGAGGTGACTCATCCTCATAAACTAATCACACAAATACACAGGGCCAGACTTTGCTCATTCACTCCCCTGGGGATAGCAAACTTTTGTATGCTAGGTCCTTAGTGCTTGGGGAAGCAGTTACCTTCCTGTGATCAAACATAAAGATCCCTCCCAAACTATCCAAACCACTAATCTCATTCATCATGAAAATCCTCTCCACCATCAACTGGGTTTAGCTGAGATGTGAGGAGTTAAAAGCATCTCACCACACTTCCACTGGCAACCTGAAGTCAACATCCTTTGACCAAATTATTTTTCTTTCCTCAGCCAAAGATTATTTTCCTAGAAAGCTGTCCGACTATGTTCTTTACACAGCTCCCTGCTAAACAACTCTTAAAAATTACACTTGAAATTTTTCAGGCAGACTGAACATAGGTGAGAGGCCAATGCTAGGATTTGGGGCATTTCAATACCCTAGCACATTTTCCAAGACTCTGTAAAGTTGCTGTGGGGTTTCTGTGCACTCAAACAGCACATGCTGGTTGAATGTCAGGAATAAAATCTAAGCTTTAATTAAGTCAATGGGAATTTTGCCAACAAGGCCAGAGCTTCATCTGAGATTGTTGATTTCTGCCCATTCTATAAACAAATAGTAAAATAAAATCTTGTAGAATGTCTTGTAAGACCATGAAGGGAGCTTCCTTCCTTAGAGGAAACCTTGTAATGTCATGGGTCGTACCTTCCTGCCTTTCTGTAGCTGTTTGCTGTTTTTGTCATTCTTACATAGTATATAAATAAAAGGGATAGAGATGCTCTTCTGTTCTTTGTTGGAATATTTTTTTAATACCATAAGGTTCCGATCACCACTGTCCTCTTAGGTAATAAAATTACGATGAAGCTGAAGAAACATTATGGTGAAGAAAAAAGAAAAGAAACTACAGTATTACAAAGATCCTTCCACAACATTTGAAGAAGAATACCTGGCTATGCTTTTATTTGAGGAATAGTATACATAACTGTTACCTAACTGAACTGAACTTTAAAACAATGCCTACAGTTCAAATGAAGAAGCTTTCTCTTTTGACCCTGTTTGACACACATGTTAGGGGAGCAATTTTTGCAGCAGAATGGGAACTAAAATGGAGAGCAGCAGGGTACTTCAGGCAGCAACTTCACTATGTTAATTGTAAATAGAACACAATGACTACTTATGTGTAAAACAGGTTAAATGGAGCTGTATTAATCAGTATCATTTGTTCTTATTCAAACTTCCTAACAGACTGTTGAATTACTGTAAATATATTGCTGCTCTGGAAGCTTTCATTCTGTAGTAATTTCTCAAGAATAAATATCAGTCTTCTTGATTGATTAATCACTACAGTTTTACTTGAAATGATTGATCACTACAGTTTTACTTGAAAAGTAAAAAGATTCATAGCTGTAAGAACAGTATAGCAACTTTTATTAGCAAACAGAAGAACATTTGTGAGGGATGGATATATAAAGTCATGGTTAAATCATACTAAGTAAAAGAGAGTAGGGACTCAAAGCAGCATTACCATTGTCTGGAGCTCACTTTCAGTGACAGCAAAATGAAGTCTCAGGATTTTTATGGTATTAAGGGAGTGTGGAATTTTGGATCTGTATGTTTATTTAAATGAGGGAAGGGGGGATGGGATGGTGGTGTTACCTCCACTGTAGATATGACTATAGATTAATGTCGGGCCATCCTAAGGACTGTATTTTTTTTTTTTTTTCTGGAGCACCACTTAGTTCTGCTGTATGGAAGGCCTGACTCCTTGTTGTGTGGCTTCGCATATTTGTGTTGTGCAATTCTACGCAAGTTAGCAAATTAAAACTTTATCTTGTATAAGGTCTGATTCAGGACCTCTACATCTCTGTAAAGCTCATGACTGGGTTGCGTATTTTCTTTAAGTAACATTAGTACAATGATCCAAACATAAGCTATGCAACATTTCTGACAGAAATTAAAACATTGGGCTCCAAGTTTCCTTTGTGAGATGTCAGCTTGCAGATTACAGGGATTTTCCCATAGCTGGAAAAATCAGAAACATAATACACTATGCATTCAATGAAATGTCATAATTTTCTGAATATGTTGAACAGCTTAATCAAACAAGTGACCATGTGTGACTGTTACTTTAGTTTCTCAATCACGTCTTGAGGTTTCTCATTGCATTAGAGAGAATTTTTAAACATTTTCTTTCAAAGAGAATGACAGTTTCTTTATTCTGCCAGGGCTTTCTCTCATATTTTGAATGATGCTAATGAGTTCTAGGATGATCCATGATATAATTAGCTAAGTCAAGAAACTTATCAAGAAATGATAAATGTATTGGATATCTCATTGACCCTTGATGGATGCTTTCATTAAAGTAAACTCCTACCCTTGCAAAGTTAAAAGTCTTATATTCTTAAACTGCTCTTGTATATAGAAGAATGTTAATGACTTGTTTCCTATTTCTGTGAGAGGATATAATCTCCCCATTTGAAAAGTAAGAATTTCTACATTTCATAGCTTTTCAATGGAAAAAAAAAGCAAAACATTGTTACTTAAAAAAATATCAAAATATGTGTCTGTTTCTATTGTAACTCTTCAACACTGTCAAAAACAAAAAGACAGAATCATGATTTTCAGTTTCCACATACCTATCAGAGCAAAACATGCTCTGATTTTCTTTTTTCTGAGAAAGCAGTTAGTGACTCCCTCCAAGCCAGTAACCAAGATCTGTCAGCTCTTTACTCCAGATATTTGCCCTAAGAATGATGTTACATTCCATAAAAACTCATTACTTCAAAAGTAAAGATACAGTACATGCAGATAAAATGTTTATTTCAGTGTTCTCATAGGTAGACAAAAAAGATCTGATTCAAGCAGTGATATTTCCTAAGTAAAGCAGACAATTACACTAATAACACCTTTAGAACTGTAAAGGTAAATTTAAAACTAAATTTATAGCTCCCCCACTGAAGATGCCACACCTGAGAAAATATTACTGATACAGTCATATCATATCCATTTGTAAGTTCTTGAAGTTAAAAATTAGAAAGAAGAGACATTTAGAACTCATTATTCCTAGTGAATACAGAGAGTGAGAAAAAAAACAACCTATCCCTTGGTAGTCTGGTTACTCATTACGCAAATATTATTGGGATGGGAATGACCAGTTAGCAAAAGATGACATGAGAAAGCTGAAACACTTTTAACTTTTCCTGATTTCTTAAATTCCAGAGCTAAGCATTCATGTTTTCTTTCCAAAGCAAAAGGATACCTCCTCTGTAGTTTACGGTGCAGATTTCCACTGATATCGGGAGAAATATCTTACTATGGTAATACTTTTACATGTTTTGTTGTATGTAAGACACCATGACCAAAATAAACATTCATATGATCTCCTCTTCTGTGTGAATATTTTGAAATTGTTACTTACAGCAATGGGTCACAAGAATTTGTGATCAAGAAAGAAATTGAGAAGAATATTTACTGATACACTGTACTATTCTTCTCATTTCTTTTGGGTATCTGTGCATAAACTGTATTTATTACTTTATTTTTGAAGAACTCTAGTTTACAGCCTTCATTGTCACAAATAAAACATGGGAAAAACATGACAAGTAAAAACATTATGGTTTACCAGCAGAGATACTGCACAGCTAGAAGAGATGGGTTAGCTGAGGAATTCATAAAGATAAGTTTTTAACCTGGGAGCCTGGGGTTCTGTTCATGATCATTTTAACGCATTCAAGCAGAACGGAACTGTGTTTCCATTCCTTTGCTGTCATCATAATCCTTAAAATACCCTGACTTAGATTTACTGCTGGTAGCAAAGAAGCTCCTCTCACTTGTGCTAAAGGTTAAATACCAGCAGCTCTCAGTACTTTACTGTGGACTTTGTTGTGTTGGTATTTTGTGTTGGCTTTTTTTTCATATAACATATCAACTAGGACAACAGTCTACATATTTCTGAGTGGCGAAGAAAGTTCTTCATGCAAAGCATGCATACCCCAGTAACTCATATTCCTAAGAATTCCCCCAGAGCACCCATCAGGCAAGGGCAGCTAGTCCTACTGCCAAGTCAGCTGTGACGTGTCAAGCCTGCTGCCACCAGCTGCCCAGTTAGTGACAAGCTCCAGATTCAAGATCCAGTGCAAATCCAGACTGAACAGGTCAAATTTTTTAAACACTCTCCTATTCAGAAGGTTTTGTTCTTAACAGCCGTTGCATGATAAGATTGCACAGATGAAAAGCTGGGATATGCAATCTCAGTACAGCTGCATGGCAATAGTAGTTTATATTTAGCAATAATAACAATAATAGAAAGTGGGGTTTTTGTATGTGTGGGTTTTTTTGGTTTTTGGTGGGTTTTTTTTGTCAGTTTTGTCATCTTATTTGTCACTATTATGTGCTTACTGTGGACTCATATTAGTTCTTCAGATTGCTATTCGGTAACAAAAGCAGAAATAAATCCATAGCAGTTCCTATGCACTTCAGAAAGGTGGCCAGTAGGACCTTCTTCTAGAAGCAGTCAGTCAAAAAAAAATAACTTCTAGATCAGAGTTCTGATTTTATTCTTCATTATCCCTATGCCTTTTGTTATTTTTTGCAGCTGAAGATCAGCAGCACTTACTTCCAGAATGGGAAAAGGTAGGAAAGAAGAAAACCTCAATTAAAATGATTTCTTCCTATGAAAAATGAAACAAAACAAAACAACAACAACAACAACAAAAACCAACATTGGGAAACTGAAAGATGAAATCTGACATATCCAGTCCATCTGTGCAGCTGCACTTCACAGCTGCTAGTGCAAATCCCAGAGAGGATTAACAGATGTAGGCTGCTACCTCTCCAGATACACAGACATTGTCCTCATGGGTCATTCAGCCATACAGCCTTGCACTGACTGTACTGCTCACACATGCGGTACCCATTTCTCAGAAATCCCACAACGGCATACATGGTATGCAGGATGTTTCCCTAGCATTGCTATTTTCCTTCTCTGTTGCACAGCTGAACCTGATGCTTTTTAAGGTCCAGAGGCTTTCTGTAGGACCTGCTACCACATTCACTACCCTTAATCTGGCATAAAGCTTAATAAAACAACCACTAGCCCCTCTGCCTGCTTGCATTTTCAACGGAGTGGCTGAAAGAGCTTTGTCTTTTTGCCTTTGCTTTTTTTCAGTACATACTGTGAGATGAAAACATGAGCTCACTGGAATTTATAGACAGATCTGGCAAACTTTAGGTATTTATTTGGGCTCTGAGATCATTTGGACTCTAGGCACTCTCTCTAAGAATATGAATACTTTTTGCTGTCAGCTGCCACCTGTTACGTATTTTACCGTGCACACTGTAATTGGTGCCTACTACATGTGCAAATCTTTTCCCAAACGGATTAGATACTAATTAGAAAGTTTACACAGAAAATTTACACAGAAAATTCCCAAAGTCTATTCTATAGAGGAAAAAATTCTCAGAGGAAACTGCAGTTCTGTACTTTCTTCTTTTGCAAATACAAAATACATACAGGGTTAATAAATTAAGCTGCTTGTCCAATACTCCACTGCATCTCAAAGTAAAATTATGCAATGTTTCACAGTCAATTTACTCTCATGTAAACAAACCTCCAAACATCTGATTCACACTTCTGAAGGGCTCAGTATTAGAAAGTCTGACTTACAGTGCTGAGGGCATCACTAGACAGAGGTCCAAGAAAACTCACTGCCAGAAATTCTTTTCATATGAAAATCCAAGTCTGTATTTTACATAGAAGTTTGTATTTCTGGGTGTCTATTTGGTCTAAATTCAAACTCCCATTATTTGAGGCTCAACCGTTTCTAATAGCCAATTTGTTTCTCCTAAATGTTGTCCACATTTCTTCTCATGTTTGGCACACGGCCTTTAAACAGTAAGAAACAAAGAAAATTGGTAGGTTGTCAAATTTAATAACATTAAGCTTCCCTGATATGCTATTATTTGTTTAGCTTTTGGAAAAGTTAAATATCATAACTACGTATCTTAAAATATTTAGTGCTTTCCTAACCTACTGCAAGGCACATTTTAGTTGGCAAGAGCTTATCTCAGAATTGGTAACAAAAAGGGCCAGGCTGTGTCCAGTTCCATGTCACCCTGACAATTTTTCATAAGGCTGAAGAGGAAGGTGTCTGACTTTTATGATCAGTGTAGATCGCCTTTTCTCAAAACCACAAAATTTAAATACAAAATGTGTTATATAGTGTGTTTTTTCTCTTCTCTACAAAACATATCTACATTTTCTACTTTTTGTTACAAACGTATTAGTAAGTAATAGATTTTTTCATTAAAAAAAAAAAAAAGTTCCTTCATTTCTTTAAAAGTTTTCAAAGTTAATACTTATTGTCTAAGTAGCTGTAACTGAAAGATATGGCAGAGTGACACAAAGGAAAACAGACAGCTGCTTCTTTCTTCAGGATAAAGAAAAAGAACAATAGTTCTTTATTCTAATAAGAAGACTCAATTTAAAAATGTTTATTTAAACAGACTAATAGATAAATCCATACAGACAGAGATGGAAGTACAGTCCTGTCTCACTCGAGTTAATATAGACCTCAGGGCACCTATAAATGCATTTGCAGATGCAGATACCTGTGGTGAAGACCTTTCTCTCTGCCCAAAAGTGGTTATCCCAGAGTTTCCATCTTTTGCTGACTTTATGATAAACATTTCCATAGGCCTGGATAACATCATAGACTCTTCTTCAGATCTTCTTTTCAGATACAGAAGGAAGATTAAAATGTTGAGAGGTTTAAGGCTACTATCTTCTCCATTCACATATGAAACAAAGCACTGTGTATTCTGGATCAAGATTTTTGTGAAAAATGCCCTGTCTCTCTTTTTAGCCAAAAAGTTCAAGAGGTGCTACATTTAATAATAAAGGAATGTCTAATTCTGAGGGCACTGGGCAGGCTGCTTTTCTGTCATTACTAGGTTGTTTTTTGTTTGCTTAAACTCCTAGAAGGCTTTCTGCTAATACTAAATTTAAATAATGTAAATATTCTGATTTAAAGTACCATCAGGAGATCGGTGTTTTAAAATACACATAAAACTTTGGAAAGGAGCTCTCATAGCAAAACAAATTTAACACAGCCATTCCTTATTACAGTATTTATCAACAATATCATTTTTGGGGAAGCTCTTCAGATATTTCAAGAATTGCTCTTCAGGAAAAATCAATTCTGTTCATCTCTTAAAGCAAGTCTTCTGTTTTTCACACTGAATACAACTTATGGCTTTTGTAAGTCATACAGATAGCATCAGTTTTGGTTTTATTTACCCTAGAGGAACAGTAGTTTAGTTACTGAGACTAAACTGTGACTCCTGGACTTCTGTGGTTGGAAGTCTGCTAGAAAAATGCGCAGCATCCTGTACCTCACTGATAGGCACTGAGCAGTGTTGCATTGGTTGACAGCGGTGCTGTAAGAAACAGGTAAGTGGAGAAACTCACCTGACAGACAAAAAGAAGCTAGGTTATTCTATTTTACCAAAATTAATAGAAGTTCAAACTCCAGCTACTCTTGCATTCTTTCAGCTTATTTTCAGTTACCATGCTTAACTGCTGTGGGAAAAGTCAGGAAATGGTGTAAAATGATTGTGTCCTTTCAAAGTCGTCATGCAGACCAAAACTCCTTACTGTAATCATGTGGATCACCTCAATGCTTTTCGCTTTCTTTTAATTTTCTGGAAAGGATTGTATTCATGATCTTCAGACGCTCCTGTTCATTGGTTATAGTTCCAAACAGAAGGAACACACTCAGCTGTTTAAACATAAACACAAAGGGTAGGAGGGAGAAACTAGAGCCAATGAGTGTATTTTCCTATTGCACCCCAATCATATTCATCTCACTTGTGAATCCCCAGCATAGAGCAAGCTAAAAGCTATGGAAAACTGGAATAGCTGAATAACACCAGGGAAGCTCCAAGTTCCTATGCGCTTCTCCTCCCAGTGAATTGAAGTAGACTGTACTTAGATTTACTTTGTGCATGATGATGGCAAATTAAGATCTTTGTACCTTGACTCATTGTTTCAACCTTCACTGTATTCATGGGACTAAGGGAACAGTTACTTGAAGGGTTAATTCTTCACTGCATTATGTCATTTGTGTCTTTAAACATGCATACTCAAATACATGTCTAACCTGCTTTGACACTGATATAATAAGAGAGCTGTAATTGGAGTGTAACAGTAATTTGTGCCAGTATGCAGAAATATTGTAAGATATGCACATGGAATTAGGTAAACATATATATGCATACAACTTAATTAATGCCAAGAAAACTGGCAGTAAATTTATGAAGACTAATGTTTGAAATGAAGCAAGGAAAGAAATTATACTGGAAAGAAATATAATGTAAAAGATTAATCATCTGAATTTTAGAGGGAAGTACTTAAGTTAGACATTTGGAAATCATTTCTATTCCTAAGGTAAAATATTTGCCAAGAGATGTGACTGAAACAGCATCACTATATGTGTTCAGGAGTAGACAAGATGAAAACCATATGTATTTAATGCAGAAGGAAGCCCTGCAAGGGGGTGGGGATAAACTATATGAATTAAGAGGTTCTGTCCAACTCAACAGACATAAATCTTGAAGGAACTAGTCCTGCAGTCCTCATAGACATGAATGGTTTCAGTGGGACAACATAGATGAGCCAGGGCAAACAACTCAAGAACAAAATGTCTTTCAAGATTTAGAATGGTTTGTAAGAATTGACAATAGAAAAAATAGGCAAACAAGTTGAGAAGCTTATTTATCAGAAATGCATTTTAATTTAAGATGAAAATAAATTAATTCACTTTTTCCATGTCCATATGAAAGGTGTTTAGGTATTAAATAAAACTGGAAAATGTGAAGCAGTTAGAAAACACTTCTGTTTGTCTTACCCGTTACCTATAGCAAATTGATGGAACATTTTTTAAGATCACTTTGACAGAAAGAAAATTTTGTGAAAACTTTCACATTTAGGAGTGAAATAGCTATGAAGCTAGTTCTATTGATGACCATTAAGTGGACTATTTTCTTGCTTCTCAGAACTGACCTTCGAGTACTGCCTGAAAATCTTTATGGATAGGAAGCAAAGTCTCCAAATTCATCATTCAACAAAGAGAATCACTCCTGGGCATTACTGAGTAATCAGATTTCCCCTGTGACTTTGTCTTAGACCACAGGACTGTAGGAGTTTCTTTTGGAACACAACTATCGTAGGTTGGAAGGGACCTTAAAGATCACTGAGATCTAATCCTCCTGCCGTGGGCAGTTGCAAAATTACTTTTAGTTTAGAACAACTTCTAATTTCCTTTGTCCATTTTATCACATTATTTCATATGGGATTTACTAGAAGATGAATGAACTCAGATTCTCCATTCCCTTCCAACTCCTTTGCCACCAGCTCATGAGAAACTGTCTTACGTTGCCATGAAACAACTGATTTGTTTCTGGCTAGTCTGGGAATCTGTTACTACTTTAAGTACTACAAAATGACACATTCACTAAGGGGCATGTTTTTCCCAAATATAAAAAAAGTACACATGTAGTCACTGAACAAATAGGATCTGAAACCCTACCAGACCATCTTCTAGACAAAAGCAGGCTCAAGTTTACCTAGAATATTTCTCTAATCCTTAAAAATCTTCAGACAGCATTCCACAAACATCTACATGTTTTTGAGTGTATAATCTGGCCCCATCTACTGTAGTTCTGGCATGCTACTGGTGGTGTATTAATGACTGTGTTGATCAGTACTGGGCTTGGGGCTCATCCTTGCAGAATCTCAAATGAAAGCCTCTGCAAGTCAGCAGTGAACTACTCGCAGCTTGTCTTTCAGTATGGCTTTCAGCTCACCTTAAATTACTCTTAACTAGACTAGATTTTCCCATCTTAAGGGGAGTTTTATCAGATTAACTGCTCCTGCATGGTGCATGCAAAAAATATAAGAAGCATGCATATATACAAGCATCTGTTCACAGCTGGTTTTATATACAAACGGGGACTTGAAATACATCAAAAAACTGGCCTCAAGTGTGAATGAATGTAAAGAATCAAATAGCATTTGATTCTCACAGGCACAAATGTTTCTTTACTGTATGTATTGAGAGTCTACAAATAGTAGCAATGCATATTAAATGATATGTTTTATAAAACTCAAATTTCATCTGATAACATCTGTAAATCTTCACTGGCCTACTAAGCACCAGAAACATTCCAGAAAGGCAATACAGATCTCTATACCACAGAGTTAGCATTCAGAGAAAGTGATTGCTTGTCCACAGACTTCCCCTGGATTTGCAGATTGACATACCATTCACACAAAAGAACTAGAGACAATTCTATACCTTACTTTTCTGAACCATGGGTTTTATGGAATGTTTCTTCTTCCTCCAGAAAAAAACTATGTAAAACTGAGTGGATGACTGTCCTCTGACATATGCCTGATCGAAAGGATTGTGCTGGCCTTCTTTCTGCATGTGTGGCATCAGTATTAAGAGACCAAGAAAAGTCTGCAAAATGACATTCTTAGGATGAGGAGAAATGAAGAATATAGAAAAGACCAATACTAAAATAACAGAGGTGATTACTTTAACATCATTGTTTGGAAGTTCATGTTTCCTTCTTTGTTTCCTTTCTTTTCCCCACTCACTTAGTCTAGTCTTGTACTTCTTGAAAAACTTCAAACTGAAGGCATAGCACCACCAGTATCAGAAATAAAAGGAGAACTTACTTACTTAAAAATCTGACTCAATGAGTGGTAACATCCCGTCAATATCTTTACTGATGACCTGGATGAGGGCACTGAGTGCACCCTCAGTAAGTTTGCAGATGACACCAAATTGGCTGGGAGGGTGGATCTGCCTGGGGGTAGCGAGGCCCTACAGAGGGATCTGGACAGGCTGGAGAGCTGGGCTGAAGCCAATGGGATGAGGTTCAACAAGACCAAATACCGGGTCCTGCACTTCAGCTACAACAACCCCAGGCAGTGCTACAGGCTTGGGGCGGAGTGGCTGGAAGACTGTGTAGAGGAAATGGACCTGGGTGTGTTGATTGATGCTCAGCTGAACATGAGCTGACAGTGTGCCCAGGTGGCCAAGAAGGCCAATGGCATCCTGGCTTGCATCAGTAACAGTGTTGCCAGCAGGAGCAGAGAGGTGATTGTCCCCCTGTACTCAGCACTGGTGAGGCCGCACCTCGAGTACTGTGTCCAGTTTTGGGCCCCTCACTGCAAGAAAGACATCGAGGCCCTGGAACGTGTTCAAAGAAGGGCAACAAAGCTGGTGAGGGGTCTGGAGCACAGGCCATATGAGGAGAGGCTGAAGGAGCTGGGAGTGTTCAGCCTGAAGAAGGGGAGGCTCAGGGGAGACATTGCTCTCTATGACTTCCTGAAGGGAGGTTGTAGTGAGCTGGGGGTTGGCCTCTTCTCTCGTGTCATTAGTGATAGGACTAGAGGCAATGGTTTCAAGCTGCAGCAGGGGAGATTCAGGCTGGACATTAGGAAATATTACTTCTCAGAAAGGATGGTCAGGCGCTGTAATGGACTGCCCAGGGAGGTGGTGGAGTCACCGACCCTGGGGGTGTTCAAGGAACGATTGGATGTTGTGTTGAGGGACATGGTTTAGTGGGAGCTATTGGTGATAGGTGACCGGTGGGACTGGATGATCTTTTAGGTCTTTTCCAACCTTGGTGATTCTATGATTCTATGATTCTATGATCCCAAGAGAAATATTACCCGAAATCTTATTGACCTAAAACCACAGAATCATACAGCGGATTGGGTTGAAAAGGACCTCAAAGATCATCTAGTTTCAACACACCTGCTGGGGGCAGGGCTGCCAACCACTAGACTAGGCTGCCCAGTGCCACATCCAGCCTTAAAACATGCCTGTTTCTTTCACTACAGACCAACAATTGAAGAATGTCTCCCATAATTACTTTTGACTCTCCAGTTGGCTACTTACATCAGTAACTGCATACAGGAGCATGCTGGAACAGCATTCATATCCACCTCTCCCTCACAGAGGTGAAACGCTCCCTCACTTCTGTTAATGCCATGTTCATCCAAACTTGTCTTGCCTAATGGGTGCACTTAAAGCCATTTTTTGTGGCCTCTCATCAGATGTCCTGTAGCATACAAATATTCAAGACAATATGGGCAGACAGAATAATGCCCAAGGACTTCAAACTGTATATAACTATGCTGCTAAATCCTATGCTCTTATCAATGAAGAGAAAAAGAAAACAGAGATATGTAAGAGTGAGAACGTGGAATCATTCATCAGAAAGAAGAGTTCCTAACAATTAAGAAAACCGAAGAAACCAAAATATGCTATGACTTAGATCAAAGAAAAGTATAGAAAACATTTCTGTATATGTTTCTGAACTGCATAGTCCATCTCAACTTCAGTATACTTAAAAGTTTCCAGAATCCACTGCACTTACAGGTACTTCCAGCCCTCTAAAACATGACATCCTTTTTCAACACTGTTAGTTGAGTGGGAAAGGCCACGTTCATCACTGTCACTTCACTTTTCTGTAGTGTTCAGGACAAGAACACACATTGTGACAATCATTCAGCACAGTGCACGTTGTCAGGATAATGACAATATGCTTGTTGTTTACAGAAATTAGTACTGAGTTACAGTCTCTTTTATATTTAACAGAACTAATCTTATGTTCTCATAAGACAAAACAGAAACGAGAGACTAGAGAATGAAGTGAGCATGTTCTAACAGGCTTTACTAAGATGGCTCCCCAGGCTTGGTAGTCTTATAATGTCATGCCATCTCCAAGACCTACCCACCAAAACTTTTTTGCAGCCACAAAGCCAGCAAGTTAAATAGAAGCTGCTGTCATTACAAACCAGATGGCAGAGACACCTACGTGTGATATTGCTCACTGGGCTTTTTAATTTGTAAAGTAACAAGATGCAGACAAATACTAATTACATTCTGGAAGAGAATCTGGCCAAGATTAGCTGCCACCTGGGGAGCCACACCAGAATTTCATTCTAGACCATTACCTAAGTAAATTGATGGTGTGCTCTGAAGGATGCTCCATGAAGTAACATACTACTACTGGGAAACCAAAGGTGAAAGAAAGCCTTTGAATTTTCCTTTGTGACCATCAGTGGGGCTGATGGTGCCAGGAACAAAAGAACATCCCATGGACAGTTAGTACTGGCAGAAGCAATAATAAGAAGGGCAAGGAAAAGAATAACACCTAAGTGGCACAACCTTAGCCTTTATTCTGTATCTAACTTTGCACAGTACCATAGCAAAGCAAAGCTGCAACAGAACACCCAACCAAAATGGGTGAAACCTTGGCAGTTTTCCGCATTTTTGTGCATTAACTATAGATTTAATCAAGGAAGCTTTCTTTCTGTTTAAATTTCTTTTTTACTGTGGACGCTAAGAACACTGCACTTCTAAAACTGTTGGGAGTATAACAGGGTGCTGTCTTCACTTAAGCAAACTGAAGGAGCACATTTCTAAAACACACAAGCCAGGGAAGGGTATGGTAGGCTGCCATTCCCTCAGACATTACAACAAAGTTTATTTATGCAGAATCAAAGAAATGTCAACGGAGGGCTCAGCAATAAAAATGATGACTGAGCTTGACTTCTGACCTCTCTATTTTTTCTGTCTCTAACCTTTCTACTTAACAAACTTCAAACTCAGACTATGATATGGTTGCAGAACTTCATCCTGCAGTGTTTTGAGTGCACTCAGCATTTTAAGGTGCTGTTTGGATTATACGAACAGATTATATGAACAAATTCAGATTTAGGTAACATCTGTGATAGATATATGTTCAAACTGTTAGTCAGTAGCTGCTAAAAAGAAGTTGTTATTATTACTATTCTGTCATTATGTCATGCCAATAGTGTTATATTTTCTCAAACCTGTTAACCATCTGTTGTCATCTGAGGTGCTCTATGGCTTTAGGCAGATATGGTGCTGACACAACTTGTCTGTGCTTTCAAGACAGCGTGAATACCTTAGAAGTCAAAATACTTTTTGCTTAGCCAACCTATGTTTAACATTAGAGCTCCAGAGTATGCATACATTGAATGCTGGAACATGAAATGGCAAACATGCTGCTTCAGTTATTACTGCCATGTATGAAATCACAGTGGATAAATAACTTCCAGCATACCTGAAGGAACAGATAATTCACATAATGTATTATTTGCCAATAAGGGGAAAAGGTGCCTGTCACAAACATAACATTTCAAACACATTGAATTCTATATGCTAGAAACACATCTAAAATAAGCATTATACCTGATGGAAAAATATTAATCATGGGTTCACGCAAACAACATGCAGTAGGTAAAATACATGAGCATAACACATACTGCATAAGATGAACTGCACTGCAAGAGTAGTTTCACCATATTGTGTCTGAAAGTACTGTTTGTGATAGAAACTAGAAGCGTTCATCAGCTACCTTTTTGCATACACCAGGGCAATGACTTCCAGTGTGCTCCACCAAAGTAGTGGAGCAGCTAATGATTACCACTTTTAACACATGTGATGGCACGTCATAATAATGTTGGACGATGTATATGTCATGATCATATTCCACTCTTGAGGCCAACAAGCAGTTAATTCACAACTTCATTACTTGAGGTCTCACAAGCTTCATGGGATCTACTTACGGAAATGAAAATTCAGTAGGGCTAGGAAGAGGTTCAGAGTTCAGTACTTAGCTTTTCCTAAATGCTGAAGTTAGTTCAACTTCAAAAGATGCAAGCAAAGAACAATTTAGTAAGCAGTAAGAGTTGAAAATCATTAGTCTGCCTAATTCAATCTCCATAATTCATTAAATAAAATGAAATCACTGTCTTAGAGTTTGTTTTATTCTGAATTAAACAAAGTTCACTTACTTACCATATATTCCATGTTGGAAGCAGGTGGGAAGACTTTGCCTCTGACTTGATTATGATAATCAAGAATGGCAATCATGTCATTCTGTGAAATGTAGCGCTTCCGCCTGGCTTTGGGAATTTTTGCTGAGTCCAGATGAGCTGCCAAAGCCGTCTCAATGTCAGTGAAATTATTGTTTGACAGGAGTAGGTCAGTGGAGTTGGGTAACACTAATGCACTTGTTTCACAGAGAATGGAAAATAAAAAAGCACAACTGATTGCAGCTATTACTGTCATCTTGGGGCCAAAGGGGAAAGATAGGCCACAGATGTACTCTGCTTTAAGTCAGGGCAGCAGAAAACCGATCTGTAGAAGAGAAGATGTCAAAGATGTGATTCTGTACATCTGGGTAGTGGGACAAAGCAGATTGGCAGGCTGTGGTCAGAAGATTCTGTCTGTCAGCTCAGCCATAAAAACAATCCAGTCAGAATATGTGCTACTGAGCAACTTTCACTAACATATTATCATTAAATGATCATATCCTCTTACTACAAACAGCAAATTAGACATCATTATACCCTGAATTACATTATCAGAGCTAGTCATGTTCCTGAAATCATGACAGTCCATAAACCACACTATAAATCCTTAATGGGGAGACTACAAGAAGACTAAACAAATGTTATGCACTGAAAATAAAACATCCATCCCAGGTTGTGCCTGTACTGTACGCATGGATTGTTCTGACATAGTGTCACACAGATAAACCAGGAGGCAAAAGAACAAACAAAAAGCATAGAAACAGCATTCATATCTTAACTACAGCAAAGTGTGGTGAGCATTAATAAAACTGCATGCAAAGCAAGCTTACTGAGCTGAATGGCTTACCTTTGGATAATACCACAATGAATACAGTCTATTGTTCTCCCAGTCTATATAACACTCTCCTATGGGATGATATGGACCTTTATGAAGGAGTGTCTCTTATTACAAACTCCCAAAGAACAAAACTCTGCTAGTTATGAAGCTTTCTGGCCACAGGAACTGCTAACAGCTTTTATATGTTACAGTGCATGCTCCACAACAGGCAGCTCCTCTGAAGGTCTGCGCTGAGCCAGAGGCAGAGGGGAGGAGTTCTGCAGAGCATGCACACAGTGATTGGGTGGCATCTCCCTAGTGTAGGTGGTTTGGATATTCAGTCACACCCCCGTTTCTATAGTACAAAGAGGAAACTTGCAAGAGTCCCTTTTCTTCCGGTACTTCCTACCGTTTTAAAAAATAATAATTTGTTTCTCTCAGTTTTTCCTCATTTTATGAACATCACGCTGGCTTGGCCGATGCTGTTTTCTACCGCTCTGTAAGCAAACAGAGAACAGCCTGCAGCGCAGAGTGCGCTGTTGTCCCACTCCCAGGGAAGGGAACCAATACAACACCAATGCCTGTCCTGCCCTGTCCCTCATAGAGCCGGTGGCAGCGCATGTGAGGGCAGCTGCACCCATCCATCGCTGAGCACGCACGTGCACTCATGGCAGCCTAAAGCAATCGGGAGGTTGTGCCTTGTTACCTGACCGCCTGCCTGTGGGAAACTACAGCAGCAGAAGCAGCAGGACCGACAGCTTCCTCCATTGCCTGGGAGACATGTGTTTCACATTATCCAGCGTATAGCTGGAATTATTTAAGCACAGAATAGTATAGCCACTCACACAGCAGAGCTCAGGGTGTAACGCTGAGGCCACAATGGAAGCTAGCAGAATAAAGCAGTGATTTTTGTACTGGAGACAGGGAATGGGAGCACCATGACGTCACCTGCCACCAGAGCCAGGAGACCCAGGCAACTTCTAGACAGGTAAAAATATAATCATACTGTTAATGCAGTGTCATACAGGAGCTAGGAGAGAAAGAGAACTGGTTTGGTATTACACAAAAATTATCATGTGCTCGAAAATTTCAGTAGCTGTCTCAGAGAAGCAATATGGGAATTCAGTATGAAGGAAGTGGAGTCCAGTAGTTGGAGCACAGGGCTGGGAGCCAACACTCACGCTCTCCTTTTGGCTCTGCTGCTCGCTCTCTGTGTGGCCTAACCCAAGCCATTTAATCTCTGTGTGCAATCTGTACAATGGTATAACAGCCTTTTACAGACATGTTACAAGCCTCAAATAACTAGTGTTTGGTAATGTACTTTGTGATGAAAGGTGTTAAATCAGTATAAAGTATCATCATTAGTTATATTACTATACTATACTTAGGCTGTCCAAAACTGCTGCTTACTCTGTAGCTCTGCAAGTATGATTTACGTGATTATACAAGAAGTTTTAACACATCATCTGTCTTTGCAAGAGTAGATGTTGGACAACTAATTTCGTGCAATTTTCTTTCTTCTGAAATGAAGTGCATATTTGCTTATGCTAGTGTCAAGAACTCTCATCCCATTGTTTGAGAACAATGGGAACAATTCTCATCTTCTTTGAATTGCCACAGGTCCTTTGATTTCAATGAGCTGCAATTATCAAAGGGAAGACTCCAAGTTAGCGCCTCAGAAAGCTCCGAGGGTAAATTTTACTAATTAGTCCCATTTTTGATCGCTATCATTATTTCCTCATACTAACCCCGTGGCAGAATTTAAAGGTTGTTATGACACAGGGCTGTACAGTGTTAGCCACAGAACAATTAGGATGTGCCAGCAAATGTTGTAAAACAGCCCTAACATTCACAGCTGTAAAATTGAGCTGTACTTCCCTAAAAGCAGGCCAACTTATGAGATTTCTTTTATTTCCATTGCTTGTGGTTATTGCCTAATTATTTGTTTCCATGTCTAACAGATCATCATTACGACTACTTATCTAAATGTAGAAATGTTATGAGCAATACTAACAAGCAGAGTAACAGAAAAATCTGTTGCAAATTTGAAAGGCCTTAGGACGTGAGAATGCATTAACCCAAGCCTGTCGTAATAACAAGATCTCAAATAAGAAACAGTGACAAACAGAGCAAGAGTAATGGTGATTCTTACACATGATAACTAAGACAACCACGCGTGTGTGCGATCAGGTTTCTTGTGAAGGAAATGAATCAGTGAACTCTCATGCAGCAAAAATTAGCAAAAACCAATGAAGCAATGAAGTCAAGTCTTCAAGAAGTCCACACCAAGGAAAGAAATTGATAAAGTAAGGTAGAAGAGGGATTTAAGTTGTCTGCAAGCTTGTAAGAAGAAAAATGAAATGTGAATGGAACCATCTGCAACATACATGAAAAGACCTATTTTGAGACTCTTAAGTCCTCCCAAAAAAACTGAAGAGAGAACAATCAAACAAGTGATAAAAGATTATTATAGTCCAGACACAATTACCAAGACCATGAAATATGTCAAACGTAATTGAGAACAGAATGTGCCGGCAGAAGCAGCCACATCAGGGTTAATGAGCAATCTGAATAACAGATAGCGAAAATGTTCTTGTATTTAATGAGGAAAGTTACATAGAGAATGAGCAAGAATTTAGAAGAAAGTGAAAAACATAAAAAAAGTCAATTTTTCTTCTAAAATTTTCTTTCAGTGCTAGGAAATGGATTAGATTTTAAGTGTTGACTAGGAAATATCTACTTTTTCACTGATTCTTGTCCGTATGTATTAAAAGAAAAATACAATACAAAATATTAGGATAAGATCTGGATTTCACTTGGTATATAGGCTGTATAGAAGCATGAGTTAAAGGGAATAACGTTTAAGTATATGAAACACACTGTCTTTATCCTCATTCCTCAACAAAATAATGACTCCCAAATGATGGCTCTTCTGCAGTTTTACCTTGATCTGAGCTCTGAATCATCCTGGGAAAGAAGGCAAGTTTCATACTGTTTCTCAAAGAAAAAAGGAAGGGGAAAAAAAAAAATCGGGCCTATAGTAGTTTTCAGTTTAAGATTCTAACAACTAGCTATATGCATCCAGAGAACTATCTAAGCTCTAAAAACATAATGATAGCCAAGGGTCTGTGAAGCCTAGAAAGTTATTTGGCATACAATGCCCAAACACAGACTTCCAGTTTCATTTCAGATGCCCTGGTTAGCTGTTCCTTCCTGAAATACAGATGAGGACATTCATATTGTACCAGACATCTACCGTGTCAGATTGCTCATAAGCACTAATTTTAGTGCCTTCATCTTGAAATGAATCCCATCCAACAGATCAACAATTATTTGATCCAAATTCTACCTAGAAAAAGAGGCTTTAGAGAAAGAATATAGAATAACAGTATGGACAACTGTACAGACAATAACAACAGTATGGACAACAGTATGGACAACCCTCAGTAAGTCTGCAGATGACACCAAGTTGGGAGGTGGTGTCAATCTGCCTGAAGGTAGGGAGGCCCTTCAGAGGGATCTGGATAGGCTGGATTGCTGGGCTGAGGTGAATGGGATGAGGTTCCGCAAGGCTGGGTTTTACATTTTGGCCACAATAACCCCATGCAGAGCTATAGGATTGGGGATGAGTGGCTGGAGGAATGTGAAAAGGAAATGGAGCTGGGGGTGTTGGTTGGTGTTTGGCTGAACATGAGCAGACAGTGTGCCCAGGAGGCCAAGCTGGCCAATGGCATCCTGGCCTGCATTAGAAATAGTGTGGCCAGCAGGAGTAGAGAGGTAATCATCCCCCTGTACTCAGCACTGGTGAGGCCGCACCTAAAGTATTGTGTCCAGTTTTGGGCTCCTCACTACAAGAAAGACATCGAGGCCCTGGAACATGTCCAGAGAAGGGCAACAAAACTGGTGAGGGGTCTGGAGCTCGAATCTTATGAGGAACGGCTCAGGGAGCTGGGATTGTTTAGTCTGGAGAAGAGGAGGCTCAGGGGAGACCTCATTGCACTCTACAACTTCCTCAAGGGAGGTTGTGATGAGGAGGTGATTGGCCTCTTCTCCCAGGCAACAAACAGGACCCGAGGAAATGGCCACAAGTTGTGCCAGAAGAGGTTTAGATTAGATGTAAGAAAAAACTTTTTCTCTCAGAGAGTGGTCAGGCACTGGAATGGCTGCCCAAGGAGGTGGTGGAGTCACGATCCCTGGCAGTGTTCAAGAGGCATCTGGATAAGGAGCTACGAGATGTGGTTTAGTGTCTTGTGGTAGCAATGGTAATGGGAGGATGGTTGGACTAGATGGTCTTGTAGGTCCTTTCCAACCTTGTGATTCTAATATTCTATGATTCTATGATTTTATGTATTAAACATTTTTCCTGAATTTCCAAACAAGTTTAAAATATATCTTCTGTCAAGCACAAGTATTAATACATGTAATATATTGTGGAGTCTATGGCACAATAGAGTAAAAGAAATGGTACATGGAAGGATCATGAGACAATTTACACAGCCCAGGTTTGTCTGTTACTTAGGGAAATATATCAACAGTCTAGAAAATAATTAGTAGAAAATGAGAAGCAATTCCATATAATAGGAGGAAATGTTAATTACATGTATCACAAACTTTGCTTTGCCAAGACATTAATGCTGAGTAGAATGGATGGTGAAGTACTGTGCCAGGCATAATATAACATTTCTTGGAAATGAGGTAATTAGCACAGTGATGCACCGATAAAATCAGTATTCTCACTAGCACATCAGCAGAAACCACTGTCTATAGAAACAAGAAGCAAATGGGTTAAGAATTGTCTAGGCTATGTGTACTTGTCATATTAGGCATACATTTTCCAGAAATTCTTCTGGTTATCGTGTCACATTTCACTACTCTGGGCATTGCTATGGTTTTCTTCTAGAAATCTTATCATAGCCAGCATAATGAAAACAAATGAATGCATCAGTGTTTAAGTTATTTCGGTACATAAATTATAAAACAAAACCTCTCAAGCCATCAGTGCAGTGATTGCAGTGCTTACCTTACGGACTCACTGTGATTAGATGAAAGCTTTTTTTTTTTTTTTTTTTTTTTTGGTGTGTGTGTGTGTTCTCTCACATCTCCTTGATAATATAGTCCTTTATATGGTCAGTTAAATATTGTTATAATTGAAAATGCAGTTGAAAATTCCAGTGTATACCAGTACTAAAAAAGGCAAAATTTCACATACCAAATGCAGAGGCTCATGTTCCACTTCTGGACTCAAGCATCCTTTTTAGAACTTTGAAGAACAGAGAAGCCAGAAAAATAAAATTTTGGATAGGTGTTCAACATCTGTCAACTGCAAACCAAGTTCTAAGTGTAGAACCGTGTAATTATCAACTATTCATATTTCATTTTTAAATAAAAAGATGTGTAGTGTCTTGGCATCAGTTTTGCATTACAGCTGTGTACATCCTGCAGTATTTTTTCTGACATTTAAAGCATTCATCTCTCTCCATATGAGATTTCTGTGAGTAAAAGAACCTTCTAAGTGATGTTTGACCTGAATACCCCCAAATGAACTTTGCTTAAGGAAATTAAATTTAAACCTGAAAGAGTTTCTAAATATTTACTTTGAAGGAAATATGGTCTAATGACCAGGTCACTGTACTGGAAGAAGAAAATATAACATCAATTTCTGGATCAGTTACTGACCTTCTTTGTGACTCCTGGCAATGTAATTTACGTCTTGTAGCTTCAAGCAGGAGTCTAAATCTGTTACTTTGAATGCCCTTCTTTTTTTCTATCTCATTTATTTTTACTAAACAGAAAACATTTTAATTCAATAATGTTGCATTTTGTGAATATTCAGATTTTTAACTGATTGTTTTGACAGCGATCTGCTTAGATCAGTGTACTTCTCACCTACACCACCTTTCTAGGTTGCTAACTTGTTCAGTACTACAGGGAAAACATTCTAACATGAGCTTCCCACAGATCACCATCTAAGGAAGAAACAGTTTCTCAGAAAATGAAATGAGGCAGTGAGTTATTAAATGGCTAGTAGTTAAGGAATTCCCCAGAAATGCAGTAAAATTTCCCTAGAAAACAGCAGAAAATTTGGGCATGAATTTCATCTCTTCATATGGATGAGCAAATCAACTTTAAAATTTAAAAAAAAAAAAAAAAAAAAAGGTAATCAGAAAAGAGGATTTTATTTGTTTGGATTTTGTGGTTGCTTTTGTTGTGTTTTGGTGTTGTTGTTTCTTTGTTTCTTTAGCTTTGGTTTTTGTATTTTGATAGATTTGAACCAAAGATATGAGAAGTACTTAGGAGACAATAAAAGTGAAACGGTCTTTTGAAAGATACCAATTTCCTATGAAAATTCAAAGATGGAATGAAACTTCAAATATTATGTTAAACATGTAATTTTGAGGTTTTATAGAATCCCTAATTCAAGACTGAATTGTAATAAGGATCAGAATCCCAAAATGGAGAATAACATTAGTAGGAGAATGTGATTTTAACTTAAAAGAAAGCAACTAAATGATACCAAACAAGCTAACAGATATGATGGTTTGCAAGATAGTTTCTATGCCCATTCTTTAGATCTGGAAATTTTCTAAGATTTTTAGGGACTTTTGTGAAGTTTCCTGGGAACACTGGAGTGATTCATGTTGCTGGGAAGGAGTAGCTACTCCAGATTTCCTTCTGTTAACTCTAGCAGTCTCTAAATACCTCTCAGCTATATCTGGTCCAAAAGTTGTCCATATCTTTTATCTTCAGCTGCTTCCTGATTCAACAGCATCAAGCAGCCATTTAGCTAATGCTGATTGTAACTGTCAGGTCCTCCAGTGCATCTCCTACAGTGGTGGTTTCTGCAGACAGCTGAGCAGAAGGAGGTTGCTTACTGAAAACTGTGTGGCACTGGTAAGAACCACAGGGTATAGACCCCAGCACCATTTAGGCCAGTTACCTCTGGCACAGCAGAGGTCTTAACCCAGGCAAGAGCACTGGAGATAAGAGGTGGACATCCATGACCCAGACAGCAGGTTGGCATTGTGAGGCACAGTCTGGAAGTATGAAAAAGCATTTCCCCCAGGTGGACACTCCAACAACAGGACAGATTGGCATAGGAGTTTAGATAATCTTCATCCTTAGAAACTGTCAAGATCCAGGTAGGCAATAGTCTGAGCAACCTGGTCTGAGCTTAGAGCTTATCCTGCTTCAGCATAAGGTTGGACTAGATGAACTCTTTGACGTTCTTTTTTTACACAGACTTGGAAAAAAAATGTCACAACAAAGAAATACATTTTTTTTAGAACATGGTAAAAAAAATATAGATTGGGAATCACTCTCAAATGATAGCTTCTTAGTAATTCTTCATCATGATGTAGAAACACAAGTCAAGTAACTGCAAGACTGATGAGATCCAGATCCCTTTTTCTTCATCTTTCCTGTACATAGAGCTGCTTTTGCTGCCCCAATACAATAGCATCTTTGAATTTCTGAGATGCTTTTAAGTGTACTCTTCCAGAAATGAAACAAGCTCACTCTCAGAAGAGAAGAGAGAGCAGGGTCCCAAACTCTGCTCTTCTCTAAGAAAAACATTCATTGTTATTGAGCTGTTACTGACACTCACCATTAGTGTTTGTTTTGATAAGAGAAGGTCAAAGACATTGACTTTGTCTGACTTTGAACTTCATCTCAACCCTATGATATATAACACTAGAACCCAGGGGAAAGATTTATCTATCTATAGAGTGCTTCTTCCCATTTCAGGAAAAACTTGTTAACTCTCTTTGTACTTGTTTCAATCTACTCTGATTTCTAACATTTCAAAATTTCCCCAGAAAATTTGACTTTTGAAGGTTCCCAGAAGTGTTTCAAGTGCTATACTGGAGACTGATGAAAATTATTTCTTCATCCTGTGGTACAGTTTATTTTCTAAGTAGTCAAATTATGTTAAAAGCCATTCATTTGAATCATTCTAAATTTAAAACACCAGTAGCATTTGCTAGTTGCAGTGAGAAAATAGCCAGCTACAATTATGATCTATGAGTTTGCCATATAAAAGGCTTTCACAGCACCGAAGGAAAAGCAACTCTACAGGTTTCATCTGATTCCAGTGACTATAATTTAGCCTGGTGTGCGTGCAACAAATATGATGAAAAATGTGAACACTTAACATTTCACAGAATACTCTATTGATACAATTGTAAAGAACAGTCAAGTAAATTGAGTGTTTTTCCTTCACTCTGAAAGAGAATCTGATTCATTTCCAAGGAAGGAAAAAAATGTTTTAATTTTTTGTCCACTTATAAGGAGATATAGTCCTTGTTTCAGTTATTCTTGTATAAGGATAAAATAAGATATTACAGGCCTTTCAGAAGAGAAATCCCCGTAGGTGGATGTTTGAAAGGTAGTCATCTGCAGCTTGTGCTCTATGTACTTTTCCAATTTCCTTTCATTTGGTTCCCTACAGGTCAACAGTCGTTCTGAAATTAAAATATATATATATTATTCATTAAAGCAAAAGTTTTACATCAGAAGAAACAAAAAGTCCCATATTATTCTTCTTTTGTGTATGGTTATATCTTGTATGCTGTTAAGAAATGCTGTTACAGGCATTTTAAGGAAGTTGAAACCTAGTGGTATGAAACGAAGGAGAAGGCCATTAGCATCACACCTACTTTTGATATTGGTTACATCTGGAATTTTTGTGCCTCACAGGAAATCATTCTTAAGTATTGATATTTTTGGTGCAGCAACCCCAATTTCTTTGGACCCGAAGTAGATCAACATTTTTAATTTGTTTCATATTTTCTATATAAGCTGAAACATGCAGCCAATGGACCAAATGTGGTTCACAAAGTGTTTTCTAAAACAATAAAGTTCTTACTTCCAACAGAAAGGTAGAAAGTACCATATGGAAAGCAAGCAACATGTAATAGTGCTTTCAAGCTAAAAGTTCTTTCATATTAAAGATCTTTCACATCTGTTTCCATGTTTTGTATTAAAACTGATAGAAGAAATGAGACTCAGGCTCATGATCAGCTTGGAAAATCGGAATGACCTAGTTCCACTTTACACAAGGCATGTGAAGTGCACTAGCTCTTAGAGAGTTCACAACATCTTGATGTGAACATTCATTAGGACAGAAGGATAAAGACTTCTGAGAAATCAGTAAATCACTGGCTAGGAAGACTCTGGGGAAATCATACCATATGATGCAGATATGATGGAAAGAAGGCAGATCTTATTGCTGAACAGAAATGGTGGCAATGGCTTTTTTAAGGCTGATTTGGAGTTGGACAAAGGTGTACTTTTTATTGTTCATTTGTTATGACTAATTTTGTAGGATTTGTTCCTTGAGGCCAAAAGGTTTGAAGAGAGATGCATTTTATTTATCTCACTCTTTGCATTAAAAATAGTCACTGGAAAGGTAACTCTTACTGCTTTATTTTCAGATCTCCCTGTCATCAGTAGTATTCTTCTAAACACATCTGCATTCAATTTAGAAAAAAAACTGGCAAATACTAAAGGAGATACCTTCAACTCATGTCAATCTTCTGTGTCCTGTTAGATTATTTACACTTGTATGAATACAGGCAATACAATGGCCTCTTTGACCTCAAGCAAAGATCTCTAACAAAGATCTCTGGTAATACAACTAGACAAAATATTTTAAAATAGGGGAATGGTGGTATTGAGTTTGTTTTTACAGTGGGTTTGCCAAGTGATGCAAATGCAAATTGGAATTCCACATTCAGTACTAACAAGAGACAGAGCACAATATTATTCTTTGATGCCCTTCTGAATGGTTTTTTCATGTTGTGTATACAGCAATGCTGATCTTTTGGTAAGAAAATGACATTCCTTTCTTGATCAAAGTTAAAGTTCATAAAATATAACCAATTCAGATGTTGAATTTATTTAATTTAGTAAAATTAAAGCCATTGTTTAATCAAAATTTGAGATTGTGTTAATGAGAATGATTTCACAAAATTACTCTAAGCCCTCACTTAAATGGGTAAGTTCAACTGCAGTAAAGGTAAGGCACAGCTCATATGAAATCAGTCAAGTTCTACTGATTTCAACAGGGTTTCATTTGGCATCTGTGTTTGCATGGCTACTGTATGTGTTCTTATGATTAATTTTCTAATACCTGCTTTATACTGCTTAATGACCCTAATCTGAGATGGCTATTAAGCTATGTGGAGAATAGCTTCTTTCAGCACTGAAAACCTCCTAGCCTTATTTCATCTCCTGTGGGGATTTTTGTCCCCTGAAATCAGTCTGCGATGCCCTAGGCTTCCAATAGCTGAAAGTGTGAAAGAAAACAGTGATGTAAAGAAACATGGAAGGGCACATCTGTCAGGGTTTTGGCTGTGCTAGAGTTAATTTTCTTTACAGAGGTGAGTAGAATGCCACGTTTTAAATTTTTGATGAAAATAGTGCTGATAGCACTGTGATGTTTTAGTTGTTGCTGAGTAGTGCTTAGACAGAGTGAAGGACTTTTCAGCTTTTGACACTGCCTTGCCAGTGGGGAGCCTGAGCTACACAAGTAACTGGAAGGGGGCACAGCCAGGACAGCTGAGCCAGCCTGACCAAAAGAATACCCCATGCGATGTGGCATGATTCTCAGCAATAAAAGCTGGGGTAAAGAAGGAGGAAAGGGGAGACATTTGTGGTAATGATATTTGTCTTCCCACAAAACAGATGCAACAAGTCCTGTTTTCCTGTAACTGGCTGAACATCTGCTAGCCAATGGAAAGTAATGGATGAACATCTTGTTTTGCTTTGCTTGCTTGTGTAGCTTTTGCTTTACTTGGTAAACTGTCTTTATCTCAATCTGTGCATTCTCTCATTTTTACTTTTCCAATTCTCTCACTCACTCCACCTGGAGAGAGTGAGTGAGCAGCTGCGCAGTATGAGTTGCAGTGTAACCTGCTTGGGTTAAACCAAAACAATACCTGGGGTCCTAAGTCTGAAAGTGTAGACATATACTGGCATACTAAGTAACCAAAGTAGTTTAATCCACACATAGCAATGGATTCAATTTCTATATGGTGCTATGTTTGAACTTCCTTGATTACAACAGTCAAAACTACTCTTACGCATTTCTTCTGTCTTACAGAATATCTTTTCTGTTCTGAGAAAAAAATAAAGTAAGAATTTCCTGGATCTAGAAAATAAAAAGATAATTGCTAATGCCGAATTTAAAGAATCAGTGATGCTGTGAACCTGCTGAGAGATACCATTTGCTCATCTTGTTCTTGTGAAGAAAGATAAAGCCATTCATGTTTCCCAAATGTTGTAACACAGCTCCAAGGATAGATAGTATTTTAACTCATTTTGTGCCATTATAAAACATATGTCATTGGCAAATGTAGAAGTACTCCCGTGCGTTTATACTTTAGGAGATGTTTTAGACTAGGAGGCACGGAAATTAGGCTGATATGATTTATCCCAGATTGCAAAGAACTACAATCTATTTCAACAGATGTCCTCGAGAAAGATAACCTCAGATCAGAAAATTTGACCTTAAAAATGTTTTACATCTTGGAACAACAACTTTACCAGTTCTTCAACATGTACAAAAACGATGGATCACAGTCTGCACCAATATACTAGCTCTTAAGACAGAAACTTTATTCAAGCAAAGTTCATACTGTACGTCAGCTGAGAGGAACTTTCAGTAATAAAGCAGATATTTCTAACAGAATTGTGTTGCCTTACCATAAAAGTGCAAAACAGTTCTGGGCAACAGGAGTGGTGGAAAGTTTCCAGAGGAAAAGGGGTAATATATCCTTTTCAGTCTTAAAAGAGTCATCTCAATATGTGTGTTCCAAATATTTTAACCCTTCAGGCTTTTTTTTTTTTCAATTTTGTTTGCAGTTTCAATTAACTGACAATAAACATGTCTAAATCAATTATTTCACACTGAAAATCAATGAGAGTAAATCTCGTAAGTCAGACTGTATGCAGGTCCCTCTGAAAGTAAGGCCTCCTATTTATTTCCATGGAAAATACAACTGATACAAAGGGCACAGTAACACAACATGTTAGAGCAAATTCTCAGGTAAAAACGCTACTTTTCAACAGATGCACTATTAGCTATGCATTATGCCAGCAATGAACAACTTGCATACCACACTCATAAATTCCTGCAATGCCATCCAGAACATGGCTTAACTTTTACATCTCTATCACTACTGCTGAAACACACCAGCCACCACCTCACTGTGCTCACATCTGCTATTTGCTCTCCATAAACATTCACCAAGCATTGATGAATGTCACTGGGTGCAATTTTTTTTTCTGCATGAAGGAATTCAGTGACACACGTCTGCTTCATACGCACTTCCATGTCAGAAGCCATTCTGTCTGATTGCCCCTCTGCTGCCATCTGTTGCACAACAACAAAATGTAACAGAATATTGGTGGGAAGCTTCAACCTCTACTGCCATATCACCAACATCTGCCTCTGACACCATGGGCCAAAAAAAAAAATAGGAGGCATTACTTTTGGAGCAATTCTCACATAAATCATAGCAGAAGACTCTGTCAGAAAGCCAGGTATTAGTTGGGAGTTATTTCAAGGTCCAAACTCCAGATATAAATAGGAAGATGAGCACTTTATTCTCCTTAGACCGCTTGCCTCAAACACAAACCTGACGGTCCACCACTGTTACTGTGAACTGATTTTCAGCTTTTTGTGCCAAAGACAGCTGTGTCCATACCAACATAAAATACTTTCAACAGAACACAATAGAAAGAAAAGAATAAAAGAGAAAAAAAAAAAAAAAAAGATTAACAACTAGAACATTTCCTATCAATCAGCGGCAGAAATGTAAGAAGACAGAATAGCATCCAAGTTAAAATACAGCCAAAATATTCACGAAAATACCCCTTCTCTTCTGCAGAGCTCAGCATGCTCTTTAATAACTGTACTCAGTTTCAACTTCTATAAGAAAATCATCCTCCAAAATGATGCTAGGTCAATAATTCATTGTGGGCTTACATGAATAAATACAGCTTGCTAAGCTGCCAATTCATGTACTACTTAATCTACATCGAACTGTTATTTTAATGCCTGTGCACTTTCTCCAGCAGTGAAAAAGCATTATGCCAGAAGTTATAAAGGGACCACACAGGTTCCTATAGTAAAATTCTAGGCTACAAGTTGATGATCAACCTGTTTCAGAGTCAAAGTCCTTATCTCTCAAAAAATACAACACTGTTCGGTTGCACTGTGTCAGCTCAAAGATGGTACATTTAAGGAAGTCTGAGGATGGGTAAAATCACTGTTGATGGGAATGATTAAGCTCTGACTGCTGTGTTTATAATCACTGTACTATGCCATCAGGGAATTGTGGTGTTGGAAGAATAGTGACATAGAAAATGAGACTTTACGGGCATCTTTCTTGCAGCCTTGTATATTACAAAACAGTACTTTAAACATTTTCATATTTTAAAAAGAAATTTCCAAATTTTCAGCAGAATTTTGCAAAATTATAGGGATAAGCACGTGGCCATATAAGAGCAGAACAGGATGGATTTGCAGCTAGGGAAACCTGTAAAAAGAATGCAAAACAAGATTTTGCACTACCTTTTTTTATAGTTTTAGTAGTCTCCATTACAAAAATAACCTTTATCACAGAATCACAGAATCACCAAGGTTGGAAAAGACCTACAAGATCATCCAGTCCAACCACCCACCTATTACCAATACCACTCCCTAAACCATGTCCCTCAGTGCAACATCCAAGTGTTCCTTGAACACCCCCAGGGTCGCGACTCCACCACCTCCCTGGGCAGCCCATTCCAGTGGCTGACCATTCTTTCAGAGAAATAGTATTTCCTAACATCCAGCCTGACACAGCTTGAATCCATTCCCTCTAGTCCTATCGCCACTTACATGAGAGAAGAGGCCAACCTTCATCTCACTACAACCTCCCTTCAGGTAGTTATAGAGAGCAATAAAGTCTCCCCTGAGCCTCCTCGTCTCCAGACTGAACAATCCCAGCTCCTTCAGCCGCTCCTCATAAGGCCTGTGCTCCAGACCCCTCACCAGCTTTGTTGCCCTTCTTTGAACACGTTCCAGGGCCTCGATGTCTTTCTTGCAGTGAGGGGCCCAAAACTGGACACAGTACTCGAGGTGCAGCCTCACCAGTTCTGAGTACAGGGGGACAATTACATCCCTGTTCCTGCTGGCAACACTTTTATGTGCAAACACAAACTGCTCCAGCATATACCGTAACATAGAATCATAGAATCACAGAATCACAAGGTTGGAAAGGACCTCCAAGATCATCTAGTCCAACCATCCACCTATAACCAATACTACCCACTAAGCTACTAAACCATATCTTGTAGCACCTCAACCGGGCACCTCTTGACTTGACCACCTCCCTTGGCAGGCCATTCCAGTGGCTGACCACTCTTTAAGAGAAAATGTTTTTCCTTATGTCTAATATAAATCTCCCCATCATAACTTGTGGCAATTTCCTTGGGTCCTACTTGTTGCCTGGGAGAAGAGGCCAAACCCCTCCTTCATCACAACCTCCCTTCAGGAGTTGTAGAGTGCAATGAGGTCTCCCCTGAGCCTCCTCTTCTCCAGACTAAACAATCCCAGCTCCCTCAGCTGCTCCTCATAAGGCCTGTGCTCCAGACCCCTCACCGGTTTTGTTGCCCTTCTCTGGACACGTGCCAGGGCCTCAATGTTTTCTTGTAGTGAGGGGCCCAAAACTGGACACAGTATTCGAGGTGCAGGCTCACCTTCAAAACATGAGAAAGTTCCAATTTTCACAGAACAGTCCATAATTTACACAAAATTAAGAGTGGAAACATGGTTTTCCAACCTACATAAAAAAAGTGTCTTCCTTGTTTAATTCAGTCAGGATCAGACCATGCCATCTGCCTGCACAATAGAGCTGATCATAAGTAAATTACCCACTAAAAGACTTTCCAGATAAAATACTGCTGTTGTCCCCCTACCATACTTACAAGACGTTACTCTGAAATTTGTTCCTATTTTGGTTCCATTGGTAGTAGCGGAGTTTTGCTATAAAAACAGAGAAGTCTCTGTGTTGGTGATGTCTTGGATACACTGAAGACAAAGGATTTCTGTTGTTAAGTGAGAGAGTAGTTTAATTCCAGATATTTTTAGTAAACCTGGATATGGTGCAGGGCAAAGAAGACAGAAGGCTGTTCATTCCCTTGCTCATTCTCCAATTAGTTTAATTCCTCTCAAACCTTTTAAAGTACTTATCAGGACTGATGAAACAAAAGCAACAGTCACTGCAAATCTTAGATTGCTGAAACAAAAGATTTGTTACTTAAATCTCTCTGAAGGTCACTCTATATTTGCAATACTGTTTAATGCAATGCAGTAAGTGCTGGTGCACAGAATAATGTACTTGTTCATAAAGTAAATGTACGCAACTGTCCAAGAAATCCTTGCCAGCTTTAGATATTGCCAAGAGAGATGCACTTCAGCAGATCATCATTTATATTAGTGGCTGGACAAATGAAAGCAGGATGACGCATGAAATGGCTTAAGGAGAAGCACCAACCTTTTAACTGGAAATATCACTTGTCATTTCATCCTAAAATGTTTTTAAATAAGTAATTTTTAAAAATAAAAAGCATTAACAAGCCGAGAAAAGAATAAATATCCTTTATTGCACAGCAAATTTTGCTCTCAAAATTCTTTCTTCTGTTCTTTCATGTTTTCATCTCTCTTTGAAGTGGATGAAATTTGAGCCCTTAACCAAGGTTTACCTTATTGGTGAGTTCAGGGCCGTCACTCACACACCTAGATTAACATCTCTAAGAAATACATACTTCTGCTGTTGTTTTGACACTTAACTGAAACTTCACTGCTTCAAAAGCTAAACAATACTTTAGAAGATAGTTCAAATGCACTCTGTAATGAGCTTAACACATGCATTTACTGCGATCTGAAAAAAACAGCTGTCGCATACTAATGCCAGCACTCAGGGCCATGTTAAGATGTATGCTACTGCAGCATAAGTAGAATTTAAAAAAAAATTGTATACATTATCATTATGAAGGAACAGCTGGAAGGAGGTTTAGTATGTATGTTAAGACTCCATTCACAGTGAGAAACTGAGTGGCTAATGTTAAGCGTAGAGAAGATTTCCAAAGCTGAGTATTACTGAGATAAAAATCACATTTACTTTTATCTTATCCTACTAAAGTTCCTTATTTTAAACGATCTTCTGAAAAATAGGCCATAATTATGGAACAAGAATTTCCTATCAACATCTGTGTATGTTTCACTGATTTAGGTTTTTTTTTTGAAATGTTTATTTACTGTAGCAAACTGTTCAAGAAATTGCAGCATCCCACTGAAGCAATGTAGTTTTGTGAAAACTACTGGATGCTACTACCGCTGTCAAAGCTTGCATCTCAAGTGAATTTTGTTGCTGTTCTGCTACTCACTTGCACACGTGGCAGGCAATAAAAATCAGAGCTGTGAATCACCACAATTTCACATTAACCCGTAGGAAATATATCCTTAAACTAAAATTTTATTTAGCAAATAGTCTGTGAATCTTTTGAGTGAACTTATGTCCTGTTTCAAAGCAATTTTTCTGTAGTTCTGTTTTCAAATATGGTTTCCAAAGAAATTTCCCTTTTACGCTGATTTTCAGTGAAGATGTTCTAACATTATCACTCCGTGAAACTGAGGAAAATGTAGACTTTCTGAGATCTTTTGAACAACGCCTAAGACAAGGTTCACAGTCCCTTAGGACTTATGTTTCTAGTGTTCATTTCTTAATATTTCTCTTCAGAAGAAAATCTAGATTCGTGAGACCTAAAGATTTAAGTGCACTATGCTTAAGGAAAAAGAAAAAAAAAAACAAAAACAACTATACGAACATTGAAAATTGATCATATTTGTAATGAATTACATATATGTATGACGTAGCAAAAATGTTTACCTTTTACAGCATAGTAGATGATATTATGGTAAAAACAATCACATTCACAATTTTTAAAGTACTGCTTTGCTGTAGAAGACAGTATCAGATCCTATGTTTATTAAATATGATTTCTGAAGTAAATATACCACTGCTAAATAAAGAAATATTCTTTTTAAACAGTACTCTACATACCCAGCTTGGATTCTTCAGTTACGGTAGGTTTTTTTTACAGTACTATCACTGGTAATGAGAATGTATATATGTTGAATGATATAATGAGAAATTTATGTAAAATTATGTGATCAGGGACACTTTTGTACCACTGCAGTTTTGTTGGAGGAAAGGAAGCAATAAACCTTATATTTTCTTTAAAATGTTGTTTATTATAATGACAAATATAGAATCCACGAGATCCCAAATTTGAGAAGGAAAAGCTAGAACTGATGTACAGCTCTATCTTTCATATTTTTCCAATTTTGGAGAAAATAAAATGTAGCAAAATATTATTTTTGTCAATAAACCAAGTAGAAATGATTCAAAATGCAAACACGGGAACCAGACCTGTGACTAAGGCGCCATTTTTTAAACTCAAAGAAAGACATTATTTCAATTGAAACTCCATTACTTTTTCACTATTTGTCATCTGCACTGGATGCAATGTTTTCCTGGGGACTGGTCCAAAAACATGAAGAAAAACACCCCCTGAGACTAACGTTATCATCACTGTTTTTTAAAAATCACAGTAAGTTCTGTCAGGAGAACAACACATTTATTTGACCTTGAAAACATAGTGCTCTAAATATTGTTTTACCGTAAGGAAGGGAAAAATGGGAAAGAATATCATAGAACATGTCAACATGGGGTAGTAGTATGACCTAATGTTAATGTTTACTTTATGTATCTATACTATAAGCCTATTAAAAGATTTACATAAGATAGGATCATCTGGTGGCATGCCTTACTCTGGCTTCCCTTGCTACTCAGTGGAGAAAAAACAGTGTTTCATAAGAGGAATAGAGTATATCACCACTGATTTTGAAGGGAAACTTAGTAAAATTCACTCATTTCTTAAGTGTCCCAGTGCATTCAATAAAAAAAAAGGTTTTCAATTGTATTCATGTTCTTTCCTTCTCCTGATTATAGGTAGCAGTGAGCCTTGATAGTCTCCAGCCTTCCCTTGCTTTTGTGTCTCTTTCCACAATAACCTGAGTGAAGTGATCCGGAGCTGACTTGCAGCACACAGTGCACAAGTCCCCGGAGTGGTGAACTCAAGAGCTAGGACCCAGTATGAACTGTGGCATATACTCTCACTCCTTCGTGTCACAATGCCGAATGAAGACAATCTGGGAATATGAACAGAGATGAATCCTGCCTTGGCAAATTTGTTCAAAAACGGTTCTTACTGAAGTCATATTTGAGAGCTTATTTTAGCCAGTGCCAAGCAAGGTAAGATATTTGCATACACAAACAAAATTCAGCTTTGGACACAGTTTCTTTTGTATTTCATAACTGTACCAAAAGGACCTTACAATTTCTTTATATGAAAACTCAGCCATAAGTGTTCTGGTATCTCACATTACACATTAAAGTACTGCCATTATTCAATATCTCTTTGACACCTACTGTTAAATAACACAAAATTATTGATCAGAGATGATGTACAACACTTGGAGAGTCAAGCTAGGGAAAGAAGTGTGAATGAGTAAAAGAATTTGGTAGCATTTTATTTTTGTTCTCTAAGTCATGTTGTAGAAAGATTATTTTGGTATGAAAGGCATACTGTTCTTTAATAAAATTTTTGCCCTCTCTGTGCATAGACAGGATCATTAGTTAAACCCTGAGCTTTAGAAGTATGAAAAGCCTACTGTACTACAACCTAAGTTATGGTAAAATCTACGATACAGAGCTGAAATGGCAAATTCTACCCTTTCTCTCAATCTTGAGTATTTTGGAGAGTTGTATCCACAGACTACTTGGATGTTTTGGCCATTTGGTGGCAATTATATGGAATTATAGGTTATGGAGTGAAAAGCAGGAAACAAAATGGGTCCCAATATTTTACCATCTAAATCACGAATGTTCCTTAAAAATCCATGCTTTAAAAATAAAAGGAAAAAAAAAAAATTGGTTCCATTGCAAATAGTGTAGATTGGAAAGACAATTTTATGCAAGGTTATCATCTCTTGCCAGACAAGAAAGACAACTGAAAATGTTTGGATGTATTTCTGGGTCTTCGAAGGCAGAGTTTGTGTTTTCATCTCTATTTACATGAACTAGACTTGTGGATAAAGAAGATAAAGGAATCACGCATCTATTCCAAGATTGTCTCAAGGGCTGACTGATTTCCAGATGTTTAGCTAAGGGATCATGCAACATTTTCTCTTCACTTATAATTTTCACCCCTCTCTTCTAAAAACTTCATTCAATTTTTTAAAAGTAAGGAAAGAAGAATTTGTAATATTCTGCATTTTATTTGGAAGTTTGGTCATAAGATCAGTTCTAGGGTAACCTGGGCTTATGTGAGTTTCATTTGGCTCCATACTGGCAGGGGCACAGGCATTTTCATCATACACTACACTAGCCACTCTGGAAGCATTACTAAAATATTTCTTTGGAGTCTAGAGTAGCCACTGTTGTACAGCATGCCTTACAGAGGGATTTGGCAGCTGATACAGAATTGACCTGGGACTTGCCACCAGGTCTGACCTCTAAATCAACCTCTACAAAAGCTCCATGCGGACTTTTAATGAATGTATGAATTAATAAAAAAAAAAGCTAAAATATTTTCTGCTTTGCATTAATGTGGACTATGTCTTTTCTATTCCATTCTAAGTCCTCATGCCACCATTTCTCACATCATGTGCTTAACAGCACAGACAGAGCATGTATGCCATGTGGCACAGTCTTCTTAAATGAAATAAAATTTGCAGAGCATGGTTATACCTTCATTTATTTTCCAGCATACTAATGTTGACCACATGAAAGACTTGGTTTTATAGATTTCCTTTTACCGACGCTCTCTGTTTGAGAGAATTTAACTGCTCTATAATATCCTGCATTGGGTACCAGCCTAAATAATTCTGCCAAATCACATATCACATTTAATTCAAAGGCTATCTCAAATCTGAGCACCGTGTTTCCAGACTTGTATTTTTGTATGCTTGTTTGCAGTCCTACAATGGTAAGGCTGGAATAAGCTGGGAACTGGGAGCTGCTCTCTCCTTCTATTGAGCATAGTCTGAGCTGGGACATATTTTCTTCCTCCAGTTTTACACACAGCAACAGATACCCTGTCTCCCCTTAAAAATCTCAAACACACTCTACATTCACCAACACTTCTGTCCTCTGTGAGAGAAGCTTTTCTCAGAGTACATCATCTCCCACCTCTGATTCAGTACTGCAAAGGATGTCCCCCATGCTGATCTTCCATCTTGTACATTCTCACTTTTCAATTTGAGCACACAAAGAGAGCTTTTAGGAAAGAAAGAGGCCTTTCTTTGGAGTGCAACCTTATCTGTGAGAACAATATGAGGAGATCTAGAAGCTGACAGAAAATCTGACCCAGAAAAGTGCTGTGTGCTTTTAGCTTCCAGAGACCCTGTTGGATCACATTCTTTGAATGGCAGCATGTGAGTCAAACTAAGAAGAAAGTTAATATTTACCTCTTTTAGACACCTTTTAAACTTCCATTCTTAAATACAAGCTAAATGCTAAAAATAGGTGTTTTTTAAAAGTCAGTAGAGATATCTATTTGTACAGACTGTACCAAACAAACCCAGTACAACTCATTGAAGCACATCATGAAGCTAACTTTGTGAGGTGTCTTTCACTCATCATGCTTTTCTCTCTACAGATTTTCTGTGCTGCTTCAGAATGGGAACGCATATTGGATATTTTCTCTGTAACATTTGGCTGTCTGTCAAAGTGAGAGCAAGGTTAGGTGTAAATCACAAGAGCACTTGTTCCAATTTAAATATTATTTTTGTACTCTCTCTTAGACTATTCCCTCATATATCAGCTGTTCCCATGCAGACCAGCACAAGAACAGCTGTTTAAAAACAATCTGTTTATTTTATTACATCTCACAATGTTGTGCTTATGAAAGCATACAACAACACTGGGAAAGAGAGAGGCCTTCTTATTTCTTTGAATTCACTTATATGACTTCTTATCTTAATGAAATAAAGCCTACACAATCAGCACACACTGACATTTTGTTCAAGTCATGTTTCAAAGCAAAGCAACGGGAAGAGGATCTAACGATGAGAACATGCCATTTCTCAGCATTACCAGGCCCAGGAACAGTAGGCTGCTAAGTAAATACTCCATTAATACTTTTATACTTCACAATTATTTATATATAAAAAAGAATGTAGGTTTTATTTCTTTGTTACTTTCGGTTTGTTAATGTGTGTGTGTTTGTTCATGTGTTTTGGGGGGAAGGATCTTTTTTTTGTTGTTGATACTTTAAAGTAGTGGCATATTTTATTCGAGTAGCTAAATAAAAGCTAATAAAATGCAGTTTAGGATATAGGTAAAAAACATTGGGTTCCATTTTCTACTTACTGCTGATATATTCACAATGTGTTAACCAATAAACTGTGTGAGAAGTCAGATCTGAAATGTGACATTCTACTTGGTAATTATTGCCATTCTATATAAAATATTGTAAATGTGCATGAATCTTCTTATGTGACAGTTTCAAAATGTTTTATTCCATAAGTCATACACTACCTCTGAGAATTAACTAGGTAAGTCTCTTCTCAGCTTGCAAGAAGAACTAAACCGTACGTCACTAATACCTATATACCAGGCATAGTGCCCTTCACACATGAGTCTGCTCTCAGTTAGGCAGAAAGCAATATGCATCTCTTGTTGTTCAATATCTGAGATCTACAAAATAACAGCTTGTGTTGTTTTCCGTGGCCAGACTTTAGATCCTTGATTTCTTGGTCAAAATAAACATTGCATCAAATCAAGTATCACCCATTGCATGGGTCTGTAAAGTGTTTCCAAAAGGCTCAGGCTGAGTCAATACAGCAGGGAATGTTAGACAGTTTTTGCTGTTTCTCCTGTGTCTACAATGATAAAAATAGATTACAGAAATATGTTTGCTGTAACAGAGCTTAATTTTCTTTTTAGGAAATACTCTGGAAGAAAATAATTTCCCTTACAATGTAAGACCAAGCATCAGAGAATCATGGGATAATTGAGTGGTTGAGTTTGGAAAGGACCTCAGAAGGCCATCTTTTCCAAACCCCTGCTCAAGTAGGAACACCCAGAGCAAGGTGCCAGGTCAGATCTGGACCATGTCCAGATGTTCCTGAAGATCTCCAAGCAGACCCCACATCCTCTCTGAACAACCTATGTTAGCGCTCAGTAACCCACACAATACTGAATTGTCTCCTGATGTTTAGACAAAACCTCCTGAGTTCCAGATTGTGCCCATTACCACTTGATCTGTTGCTAAGCACCACTGAACACAGCCTGGCTCTGGAGAAGTGCCCCAGTCTCCTTGTCTTCTGTATATGTTCATCATCTGTTTCAATCAGATTCTTATTTCCTCAAAGTGTAGCTGGTAATACCATGTCCAAAGTAGACAACATAGCTATGCTTTCACATAGAGGATCTCAAGCTATGGTATACGCTTACCACAAAGAAAGTATAAAATATTTCAAAGCCTCCTCTGCATGCTGCAACAACAGCAGGTCTCAGATATTCTAAGCTGCTTATATGCTGGTGTATATGCTGGTGACTCTTCCTGCTCTATGGGGCCATTAGGAAGCCAACCGTTGCCTGACTTACACATTTGCTAGGGTCTAGAGAAGAGGACAAGCAGAGAATAAGTATGGGAATATGAGATGGCTTAGTGGATCGGCCTGTACATAGATTCAGGGGTTTGTTCCAAAAAGGAGAAAGAAACAGGAGTTGTGAGTGGGAATAAGGGCATGGCACTGAATTTTTCTCACATTCAGGTCACTTAGATGTCTTATTTTATGGTCTTATACAATGTTTTCCACACTGGAAAAAAATAACAAGTGGATGTGCACGGACTCAGAAATACTAGATAACTTTGTTAATAATCTAAAAACATGAATGCCAGATCAGTCCAAAGTAAACTATTTTTATTGAAAATGTAGTTTCAGAATTCATCTTTTGGTAGTTTATAAAAATGCACATCATCCTCCTTTGTGGAAAAAACATTTTTCAAGAAGGAAACCTCCCTAAACAAACAGGCATTGTTTGAGACAGTTTCTGACATTCTGGTCCACACTTTATGCAGCAGTTTTGGGGATGGAGAGCCACATGGATTCTTTTGGAAGACACCTGCAAATTCAGTACAACACATGACTGGAGTGTTTTTACTGGTACTGCTCAGAATGCTGGTGGGGCCACTGGATGCTTCGGGTTTAACTAAAATCTTGATTAGTTTAGGTGGGACAGTTTCTCTAAAATAGTGCTACTTATCCTCATATGTATGCTCTGCTTGCATCATTATTTTTCTTCTTGTGTGTGCGCGTGTGTGTGTGTGTGTGTGTGTGTGTGTGTGTGTGCAAAACTTCAGTATGATAGCATTGGGACAAAGTACTTTCTGGTTGATCAGTGTTTGTCTTCTAGTGGATCATGATTACTTAAGAAAATTGAATGTTTTGACTATTCAGTCATTGCCTTCAAAAGACAAATTCACTAGGAAAAAGCTGCTCATCCTGTCTTTTAGTTCTGGAAAGCCAAATGAGTAGCTGCATGGGTTATATTTGTCCTATAGGCTTTATATTACATCTGCCTGCTCTGACATTTTGGAGGAACTTCTAAGCCCAGTGATACTAACGCCAGGAGTTACAAGGACATAGGCATGAGAATATCCAGAAGAACTGCCAAAATGACATAAACTTCCATATTTAGGCCAAAGAACCAGAGTTTGAATATTCAAAAAGACAGTAAGGAAAATTTGGGAGCTTTAGGTGGGTGAACTTGGAACAGGTCTGTAACAAACATATAATTGCTTCCATACGTTTGAGAAAGGGAGTGAGGGATTTGGAGAAATAGACTGCAGGATAAGAAATACGTGTCAGAAAAATTAGTATATACAGATACAGGAGACAGGAAAGGCACTTAGCTGAAAGGAAAGAATGAAGGAGAAAAAAAGCTGAAGGAAGGAAAAGGAAATTTCTTAGTATATGTGGATAGAGTCTTTTCTGAGTGGAAATTGTGGCAAATAAAAACTCTTTACAATGAGATGAGATATGTGGAGGGATTTATGAAACATACATTACGTTTATTAAAGGGACAGAATAAAATCAACATAATAGTATATAGGAAAGATAAAATTAATTTCACTGTTTCTAGGATAGGCAGTCTGAAGAAAGCAAATAGCAATACTAGCAGTAGTTGAAATTATCTTATAAAGGAATTACTGAGTGTTGTCACTGTAGGAAACTTGATCTCATTAGTAGTATGGAGAAAAAGAATGAAATAAATATTTTACATAAACATTCAATAGCTTGAGAAATGAAATTAAGGATGGAACTTTAAAGTAGATATTATGAAAATCATAGCAATAGAGTAGTCATACACAGAAAATAGCTAAACCATCCAGAACAGATAAGGTTAAGAGCAAGGACAAAAAAGATGAAACATCAATGGGATTTTTTATTATTATTTTTTTTTAAAAAGGGAAATGAACTTTCCTGATCTCATGATCACAAGTTAATGAAAATTCGCAAGCCAACACTGAATGTGTGTATAGACAAGAATATATAATATATCATTACAGAGAAATGGTTCTATGAGCTGTAGTGATGTAGGAGACTTTAGTTTCCCAGATACAGACTGGAAAACAAATGCTGTTACCAGTGACAAGACTTCAAAACTGTGATAGCCTATGTATTACTACTGAAACAGCTATGAAGCATGTTGCAAATCTAGCCTGAAGACACTGTAGAATAATGGAGTAGAAAGATAAGTGTTCATTAACTGTTTCACCTTGAAATAGATGAAGCAATAAACAAAAAAAAATCCCTAAGATTCTCTCTTTGTATTCTGAACTGATCTTGAGACTTGTGTATTGAGGAAAGCTTTAAGCAAGCGTTCATAAAATCTTTTCTTGAAATATATGCTTGTATTTGGGAAAAAAAAAAAATACAAAGAAGAACTTCAGATCTAGCTGAATTAATAAACAGAAGAGAAAGCTGCAAGGAATGAAAAGAAGGACTGATCAGACAAGAAACCATCCCTTTGAGATCGAGAAGTCTACGGATAAAACAAGAATAGCCTTTGGCTATTCAAGCTGAGGTAGACTTTTAAAGAGTTTTAAAATGCACGGGAAAGAAAGACAGTTTGGGAGTGCAAATAAAAACAGAATTTAAAGAAAAATAAATGAAAATTAAAATTAAGTACCAAGGTTGCAATTAAAGGTAATCCAGGTATGGCTCCCACAATAAATGCTATGCTTTCAAAAAGAATAATAATTCCAATATCGAATGAGAAAATTGAAGTGTATAAAAGAAATCAAGATGCAAAAAATTGCCAGAATGGAACTTGGCTTAGAACTTAAACATTTTCTTGCAATCAAGATCATGTAACTGAACAATCACTCCTTCCAGAATTTTGAGATAATTAGAAGGTAGACTAAAAACTTCAAGTGAATGAGAGTAAGAAAGCATAAAATAGAGACAACTACAAATTGTTTCACTTGTATGAAAGATAAGAAAAAAAGGAAGATATTCAGGCTATTACAGATAAGTCAGAACTTGATGTTTTGTAAAGAATTAAACAATTCATTTAGAGGAAAGCAGAAAGAAAGTAAACTAATGCACAGAAGTGTAAAATTGAAATTGATCTCATAATAATTATGCTTTCATAAAGCATCTTGCTATCTTTGCTGATGTAAACAGTGTTTTTAATGAAACAAACATGACAGCTCCAATCATGTTTTCATGAAGCCCATGAAATAATGTCCTATGGGAAATAAAGAGCATAAATAAAATTACTGAATAACAATGCAACTCTCACATTCGAACACACTGAATAAATGTTTCTTCTTAAATACAATCAATTTTTGGTTTGGAATATTGTTTTATAATGAGCCAGTAACTTTGAGAGATCACACTTGGCTCTTAAATTATAAAGATGCTTCTGGAAATCCAATCATTACTATTGTAATGTCTAATTTCACTTTTATTGTTGACAGTTCACTCCTAGTCTTGAGGATGGCTGTTGTCAAAGAAAGCCAAAATCTTAGGCAGATGTGGAAATCCTTGCATCATCTATGTGCTTTTGCTATCAAGTTTCCGCATCAAACTTTGAACACAGTTGTGTATTCGGTAGCAATGGAAATACAGAGGAGAGATGATGGACTCTTTCCAAAACCAGATATGACTAATAAAGACTAACTGGAAAGCAAGTCACAGAAACAATATTTTTTTGTCCAGTTGCGAATCTATGTTTTTTAAAGAGATATTTAAACAAAATAAGAGAGATAGTTATGAAGAGCATTTACTAATTTCATAAGAATTTTCCTTAACCAATGAATTTATATTGATTTTACAATAAGGCTTTTTCTCGTCTGTTTCAAGTTTAGTGTGATATAATTTATAATTACTCTCAGAATCACCACTAGATCATCAACCATGTGACTTTCCCCCCTTTACTTACAGAAGCTACTGGATTAGCCATTTGTTAATACAATTTACAGGATCCAAAATTTTATTGTGCTTACTTTTTTAAAAAAATAAATTATGTAGTTGGGTATTAGAAACTATTTTCAGAACACCATACATGAAATCTGAAAACCTCTGACCTCAGAGTGTTGAATTGTTGAGTGAAAATGACCTAGACTAAACTTAATGCATGTGTCCCTTTCTAAGCAAATAAGGAGAGTTGAAAAAACATTTTCAGTAGACTTTGTAGTGTTTCTGAAGACTGCTAACAAGGATTTTATGTAGACTTATATCTTAGTTATTCTTACAATGCATGTGTAAACAAAAGAAATGAAAGGTAAGTTAATGAACTAATTGTCCCTGTAAATGATCAGTAATTACCTGGCAGAGAAAGAAACTTTATATAAATAAGCATAGTGTTAAAGATATCTGTAACCTGTCCTCTAAGTAGCAAGAAGTACACAAACCATATAATCATTAGCTGGAAATAATGGAGCAAATGCAGATGAAAGGACAAGAATTCCCATAGCTGCTCCCTTCTTTGTGTCTTGTCTGACACAAGCTATGCAGACTTTTGCTGATTTTTCTGTCAGTTACTCATCTGAGAAGGTATCAAAGTATGGAAAGTCATCAGGATAGAGTTAAATATTCCTATAATACTTTTAGCTATCTCTCAATGATCAAACTATAAACATGTATTTGATTGGGTCTTAAATCTAAAGGGATGTTTGAAAACTCAGAGCCAAATTCTGCTGACTCTTAATTTCTACTTTATATGAAGTTGTGCAAATATGCAATGGTACAAAAAGAGAATTCTCTTGTTATGTCATGCCTGATACTCATGCTAACAACCATTGAATCTAAGATTGCTGTGTAACTAAATGAGAGAAATTCAGTGTAACTATCTTAGAAATGACCCTTCTGAATCTTCATCTGCACTTCCTTTAAGCTCCCATTCCCGCAAAAGAGCATCACTGTTTAAATATTTTATAAACTGCAATGATAAATGCACTTTTGTAAGGATATTGCCAATAATTACTATAAAACTATTAATTATAAATGTTGTGGTAACCAAATTATTTGTTGCTATAATTGTAATAATCGTGTAACTTACAATTAAAAATGCTGCCTGCTGCTGCTGCACTAGACTTTCTGTCATTACCCTCTGCATGCGCCTGCCATTACAGCAGTACCAAACGGCATGCAGACCAAGATACTCATTTAAGTTTTGTCTTTTTCTGTTTTTCCCAGCCACCATGACTTCAAGTTAAGATTCCTATTAAAGCTTTTCTGGCTGGTTTTCTTAGGAAGTACCTTACATTTATATGATACTTGCTCTTCTTAAATACTTTCAAGCTTGTTTTACAGGTTTGGTTTTGTTTTGTTCTTTTTTCTTCTTGCTTCCTACTCTATTCAACATTTGCTGGCAGCTTCTGTAGTAGTTTAACTTGAGGCAGACAGTCATACTCAGACAAAATAACAAATGACTTGGACTTTCACCCCAAGGCCGTAGTAGAGGGAATTTGAGCTGGATTTTTTCTAGAGTAGAGATGGAACAAATCTTTCTGTTTATATTTTTAAATGTCTGCTACACTGGGAGCGTAGGAAAAAATAAAAAGATCTGTGGCAACTGTAATGTTGCATAGTTTTTAGCCGCATTTTACCTTACAAGTTCAAAGGACGTCTGTATCAGTATAACTTATTTTAAACTTTTTTATAAGAGATTTTCACTTCAAGATGAGGCCTTTAAAAACAAACAAAGCAAACAAACAAACAAAAACATGGTAACAATGAAGAAAAACATTTTAGAAAATATGTTTTTATAAAACACAGTTTCTTAAAGAACACTATATAGAATCTATGATTCTGTAAGTTTGTGTTTTGCTGTGTATAGAAGGAGCCACAGAAAATTGTAGTATGAACAACTTGGACATCATGACTATAATGTGATGAGGCTCAATGTACTACATGAACATTAAATCAAGAAAGTTACACACATCATGCTATGGCTAAATGGTATTCCATCCTGTCTTCCATTTTAGTTAGCATTATAGGGAATACTTCTTGAATAGTCTAAAAATGTGTAGTACTCTCAGTGATCCATCATCCACTGCTACAAGCAGGTAAGTGCTTTAAAAAAAATAGCAAGCTACCTCGGAAGAACGCTTCAATATGGTCTCTTTCCTTAATGCATTTTGGCTAAAATAATGTATCTCCTCCAATAATTTGATGCAGGAAACGCATTGTTCGTGTTTTGCTGGTGTTGATGTTTAAATATATGATATGGTTAATTGCATGGCACTCGATTTAAATTAGATAAAAGTCACAATAAGCTGACTGGAAGAATACACCATAAGATATCATGATGTTCAGCTTCAAGTAATCGTTCTTCAAATCAGCATTTCTTTTTTTCTTCTTCAGCATTCCACAAGAACAGTGATAGTTCTTTCGAGAATACTTTTCATGAGTGGTATTTTACTGATTGAAGTCTCACAATGACAAACCTGGGCAGAAATATAATTAAACCAGTGGGAACTTCTGTTTTCCCATGTCTGCAGATGTCACTCCATTGCTTCAACTGAAGGACTGTATTAATCATGCAGAAAAGTTAATAAATAAAAAATAGAAAGATGTGTTGGCTTATACAAATTGAAAGTACTAATGAAATCAATATATCTGTCACTTCTGGTTTGTGGTTATGCATTAATCACATTAAGTTTGTCAAAATCATAAAACCACAGCCCATGGAAAAGGATGGGTTATTCAGAGTTGCTTGCTCTTTCCAGAAAGTGTTTTTATTTTTTTTATTTTGTAGGACTGAGCCCTATAAAGCCCTGAACTCTAACATCTTTATTTTCTTTACATATCAGCCCTTATCTATGACTAATTTAACTTTCCAGGTCTGACTGCAATTTATGTTTTAGTCTGGAATGATTTTCAATCTATTCTATGCTTGTAATTTAAGTAGCAGGGCTTTTTCCCACAAAAGGGGGGAAAAATGAAAAAGAAAAAAGAAAAAAAGCCTATGAGTGCACTAACTATAAGTCTTCTTAGTAATAATAATCATTAGTAATCTGGTAACTTTATATTTGATCTGATTACATCTAGCAACTCTGCATCAAAGAAGACCTTAGCTTAGTTGGGTTTGTTGCAACTAGGTCTTATGCAGACAAAGCACAGACATGACTTAGAAGTAGCACAAATCTGCCACTGTTGCCCAAAGGTGGTGTGGATCCCACCTGCCTGTTGTGGGGGCAGAGAGGTTGGTCACAAGGACAGAAGGTGAACATGCCACTTATGCTTTGGACCTTAGCTCATTTCATTGCCTGCTGTAGTGGAACAGCATGGAACGCTGCTTGGACTAATATACACAATACATTAAAAATTGCTTTGGGAGGCATATGTTCAATTCTAAAAGTCTAAAACACTGCTTTTCCATACATATAATTCTTAGTAACTCCAGAAGATTACAGAATAACAAAAATTGTTCTCAGAACAAAAGAACTTGGGATAACTCAGAATTCAGGACTTTATCCTCTTCAGTCTGCTGTATTAAAACTTCTGTTTTTCACAACTATAAAAGAAGTGGAAAGATCAGGGATTATAGTAACTAGGAAGTAACAAGGAAGTTGTAAAAATAGTCAAGATAAATTACTGAATCTGAAGGGATGTGCTATTAGCTATTGAAAAGACAGATGTGTCTATTTGAGAGGTGTTGACTGCTATTACATGTGAATAAGGAGCAGAGCAGATAATCATTAATAGTCTGTGGGTTTTTTCCAGACGAGAAAATTCTGGGAAATAAGTGGAGTATCTACTAATGTAGTGCTATGTAAAACTGGGCCGTTTGTTACTTTTCAATTTTCACAGTATGGAAGTTGCTACTTGATTGTTTGTCATTTTAACTTCAGTGAATGTGAATGCTTCTATTCAGTACTGAAAACACAAGATTATTACATAACAGTTATCAGATATTGGCATATTATTTTATCAAATACAAAATAAAGTTGAGGTAAGTGGCAATGTAAAATCCAGGAAATGGGCTGCAGGAGTGAAAGCTAATAACTTTCCCCAGAAATTGAATATAAACATTTTCAAGACGTCATTACATAATATACAAAATAGTGATTTCCTTAGGCTCCTCAATGCAAAATGTGCAATTGAGGTTTACTTGTTATCCTGGTCGAGAAATAAGTAGATGATTGATCATCCTGAGTCAAGAGAATATAAAAAGTTTGAGTTCAGTAAGGCTTGTGACATTATCTCCAACTTCAGTCATGTCTAGAAGCCTAGCATGTACAGAATGGAAGAGCACAGTGTTACATGGGCTGAAAACTCACTGGATGGGTAGCTCAAAGTCCAGCTGGCCAGCAACAAGCACTGTACATAATGATTCAACATATTCTTCGGCGACTGGCATTGAAGAACTTATAAGGAAAGGACAAGACCTGGGCCTTTTTGATCTGGTGAATAGGAGCCTACAGGGTGATCTATTAACAGCTTACAATTACTTGCATTGGGGTGATGAAGAATCAAACACTCCTCAAAGTTGCCTTGGGACATTCAGATTGGACATCAAGTAAAAACATTCACCAAAATCAATGTACCACTGGACTTTCTATCCTTGAGGTCTTCAAAACAAGAATCCCCCAACAGCTGTGTTTGATGCTGGCGATAGTCATGCTTCAAGCAGGGTCTGACTAGATCACGTCCAACCAACATTTCTCCAATTCTCCTCTAATGTGATTGTTCCTCAAGGAAGGCATTTGATGCCAACCTGATTGTCAGCACTAAAATGGTCTACTATTCACTAGATCAAAAAGGCCCAGAGATCAAGTGGAAGATTTTGATCAGAACAGATTATAGTCTTTAACGAAGGGCTTTGAGGTTGGCATTAAATTCACAAAATTTAGGTAGTTTATCACTGAAAATAACTTCTTCGTAAAATTAATTCAGAGCAGAGGCTTGGCATTTTTTCCCTCCCATAAAGTATTATCTTCCTATCAGTAATCTTTTTGCATACACATTTTCACAGTGTTGTATGAAGGGAAGGAAGTTTCACAATGGATCTCCTATCAAATATTCCATGGGAAACTTAGTAGCATAATAAAAATAAAATAAAATAATAATATTGGGGGGAAAAGAAAAAAAAACAACTAGTAAGACTTCTATTCCAATCTCTAAGTGCAATGAATTCTACATCAGCCACAAGCTATTCATTCACTTTTTTACTCTTGTTGCTGAGTAATTGCAGTCTGAAACACTAAGAGGTGCCCATTCTAAAAATAAAATAGATGTTATTCAAGAATACTTGACGTGTTATGAGTTTTTAAACAGCACATAAAGAGAAAACACTTTCTAATAAAACTTGCTAATAACTTTTGGTTTGGCTATACTCTCAGACTTGAAAAGGTACATGAATGGAAGTGTTAGAGGGAAATAAATTTGCAGAATTCACAAATAGTTTTTCCATCTTGTTGAAACCACTTACCTTCTGTGTTCCCCATCTATGTTCATGGTTCTAGACAACAAACTTCTACAAACTGTCAAACTGAAAATTTTAATTTGTTTTAGATTTAAGACTTATCCTGAATGTTTTCTGCTCAGGAACTGTGCAGATACTTTTTTAAATTAATCCAGAAACACAATGGTAGTTAAACCACTTCATACTTCAGGTCTTTAGTGCCAAAAGAGCTGATTGTGTCGTAATTTTTACTAAGTTAAATAGAACCAAGTCCCATCAGGACTGCGAGTCTACCTATTTCATTGTTGTAATATACTAGAATTTTTTATTAACTACTGTTATTTCAGAGCAAGTAAACTGAATATTCTCAAGAAAAGAATTTAAAGGAAAACAGTTTCCACCAAAATCATCAGTTATTTGCAATCAGGGATTGATCTGTATGTCTGTAGGCAGATTTTAATAAAACAAGTTTCGAAATGTTTAGATATCCAGTGGAAAGGTATCAGTAAAAAAGAAAAGTCTCGAAGGTATCATTTTCAAAGCAGATCTGTGTGAAAATCAAAAGGAACTATATCTTTTTCTTTTCCTCCACGTAAATAGAGAACATAGATGCTTCTGAAAACAATTAGAAGACTCTGCTTCTGTTCTTGTTTAATAGTTCACATAAACTTCAAGAGAAAATAGTTCTAATGCAGTTTTCCTTCCTTCTACTGTGCATACTGAGCTTAAAGTGTTTGTTCTAATAAACCAAGGTTCAGTTTGTTCCTTGACAGCACAAATCAGTCCTAAGTCTGAGTTAGAATATCATTCACTGAAGCAGTTGTATAGGATCCAGATCCAATGCATTCATGGTACCTCATACACCATATTTATATAGAATATTATCTTAGACTTGGTGAAATTCAGAAAGCTACAGATAGATTACTACAGCAATCTGTGTATACATCTCACATGAACTCCCATTTAAATCTCATGCACTGAGGCCGCCAAGGCTTCAAGGCACTCACAGAAATTATCTAAGTTAAGGGACAAGGTTATTCATGATTTTATTTGGTGTAAAGACTTAGCTAAGTTAAGGTATCTATGTATGTCTGCATCTGAACAGGAGATACATTAGGCTTCTAAGTCATTAACCACCATCAGTACTTCTCAGTATATAGTATTGTAGAGACTCTTGTGAAGACAGTATGGACAGTGTTTCCTCAGTCTAAAGTGAATGCTTGTTTCCAGTTAAGCTGTCCTTTACACCTCATCGTCTGATTTGCTACATCTACAAAGGAAATTAAGGCACTTAGCTCACATTTTGATGTTGTGGTAGACAGCTGAAGTCAGGTGAACTGAAACCATTCTTAAACTCTACTCAAGGGTTCTGGGAAGGATACTAATTTCATTAGCTATGTTGTGAGAACATCTTATGTCCAAAGACAGTACCACAATGCCAATCTTCCATTCAATATCACAACTAATAGCAGGAAATTTAGCTGCAGAATATGCATTGAAAAGGAAGACGTGGTTTCTACAGTTTTATCATCCTGGTTGGATTAAAATTAAAGGTCTTATCTATGCCATTGCTATGAAGCTATAAAGACGCTTCAAAGTGTCTATGAAGAATGGCAACTTCATTATGTAGCTAGACCTTTGGGCACCTGAAAGTGCAAGAGTTATGAGGCCAATGGTACCTGAAAGATAAGCAGTGTGCTAGTTACTGCATTTAGGGGGCATGTGAGTATTCTAAGACAAAGGTATTTCCACCGGAGTTACATATTTTCTTTAAATCTAGCAATGTTAAAACATGAACAGTCCTGATATAAGTAGCTAGAATTTGTACAATAAGAAAACGTAACTATAGTCATCCACAGTTGGGTAGTTCATCCTCTTACAGTTCTAGTTCTTTTAAGGATTTATGGAAATTGATGTTTTTCCCATAGCAGATGATTGATAGGTTTTTAAGTAGAATGAACTGTGCTATAGGTGTCCTTCCTCTTTCTCTCCCTAGAATAGAAATTTGAAATAGATATTTTTAGCAGACTGGGCACAACCTCTAGATAGTCAACACTAGATCCTATTTTATAATCAAGATTCTATTTTTCATTTTGAGATTATTAAATGTCTAGTAGTAGCCAGATTACAGATACTGTCACTTCGACCTTGTGGAAACAGACATTTTGTATTGGCTGCTCTGAATCCCACTGGCTTGTTCCTGTTACACTGCAGGCTGGTGCATTATCTCACATCATCCTCTGTCACCTCAGGTAAAAATACTTCAGTGTAATTGCTTTCCAGATTTAGCTTTCTTGTTCAGTATCTGTTTTGAATTAATTTTTCCCAGATGTATTTGCACTTTTCCAAGTTGACTCTCATTTTGTTATTCTCGGCCCATGTTTCTATTTTTTCTAAGACCCTCTATTATTTCTCTGTCCTGTTGGCACAACCTGCAGTTTAGCATCATCTGTGAATTTCATTAACATGCTTTTGTTTCGATTCCAGGTAACTTATGAGGATTTTAAAGAAGACACCTTAAACAAAGCCCTGTGGTGCTCTTATGGTCAGCTCATACAGCTCAGTATGTTGGTATTTATTATTATCTTTTATTTGTATTCTATCTATCTGCCAGTTTTCAGTCCATGTGATGGAGCTCAGATCCAAGCCAATTTGAACTCATTTGAAGAGTAAGATTTCGTCAGACATTGCTATACCAAAACCCAGATGATATTCTCTTTCCTTTCTCAATTGCTTTTGTAAATGTTCCACAAAAAATAATCAAAGTTTGTACTGTACAGTTTTCACTTCATAAATCCACACTGCTAATAGGTCATGGGTCTGTAATCTTCTTGTCTGCCTTACGCCAGTTTAGGATCAAGCTTTGTATAAAACTATACATAACTTGGGATCTGGCTGCAGGTAAGTGGTAAGATTTCCCAGAAAATGAATGAAGTGCTGGGATTGATTGCAGTGATCTTCATGGGGGAACAGTGTTTTGTTACGAGAGCTCTCTCTAGTGGTCCTGGTTACTTCACACATGGTATGGCTCAAATGGAAAGGCTCACTGTCATACACAGTAATATTTGGAGGCATAAAACATTTTTTTGTTTCAGCATCAAATCATATTAAAATCATTTTGGGAAGGAAAAAAGATGGCCAAGGGTACTGCATGATAAGGTTACAGAGGAAGCCTTTCAGAAGTAATATGTGTGGGTGCTATACCTCCTTCAGTACTTAAACTGACTTAAACCACCGCATAAAGATGTTATGTAGTTGAAGACTAGAACTTGCTTCCAAATCAAATTCTCCATATATTATAGAACAATGGATATTTCTTAGGGTTGACAGATTTTATGGAGATCACATTTTAAGAGTTTCATAAAAAAGGAAATATTTTAAAAGGACAGTCCATACATTTGTGATATTTAAAGCAAGGGTAGCTTACCAAAACAAGTATCTATTGCTTTCTCGTATTAAACTCCTGGAGTATTGAGAACATGTCAGCATATTCAAAATGCTTGGAAAACCCCATGAATTATGCTACTCTCTGGAAATAATCACTGATAAATTGGTGCACATATGAGTATAGAATATGTAATAGGGTATGTAAAAGCTTTACAAAAGCTTTAGGGTAAATGCATATGATTATGTTTTGTAGCAACTGCCAATGGGAAAAAAAAAATGGATTGGCTTTTTCTTTTTTACTGAGATTGAACTGAAAAGATAAAAAATTAATGTACTTTTGCTTATTCTGTAACTTATTTCTTGAAATGAAATCACTACAATACATTTCCCCTTTGGAAAAAAAAAAAAAAAGTTTGTTCCAATCCTGATTTTTAAATAGTATTTTAATAAAATTTATCATATTTTTAATTTTTTGTTTGTTTGTTTGTTTTCTGTTCAACAAATGAGGGCTGATTAGATCCCTGCTTTAAAATTCCTTTATTGGAAAAAAAACCAAACATATTTACTAATAAAATATAATATACATCCAAGAAAACATTGAGCATTTTCTTCATCAGAGCTGGACTCTGAAGGCCTAAGAATTTTCTACAGTGTGTGGCTGTGTGTACAGCACTTCTGGGAGGACATGTGAGCACTGACCAAAAATTCCCTAAAAATACATTGATCATGTTTAAAATAAGCACTTGAACTAAGGGGAAGCTAAGCATCAGTTCAATTGCCTCAGTGAATGATTACTTAAATTATAGTGTGGAATGTCCCTGAAGCTGTGGGACTTAACAAAGTATAAGCTAAAGCACTATGACAAAAATGTCATAGCAGATGTATATAACTAGGGAACAGTTTTGAGAAGACCACTTATTTACATCCTAATTAAATTCTTTTTAAAAGCATTTTTTCACAGTCCCAGGATCCTGTAGTATCTTTGAGAAACTGAAGCCTGATCCAGGCTCTTTTAGTGTCAAAGGAAACTTCGTATTACTTTTTGCAGAAAAGGGACTCCTTAGGAAGCAGATGTGCTTACATTCCAGTGTCAAAGTAGGAACTAAGCATCTGCTCAAACTTAATCACACGCTTTAACACTGTCCAGGACTAAGGTCGTAGTTGCCAAGACCTGATCTTGCAGCACATATAAATCCCACTGATTAATGGCTTGGTGTGCCTGCTGGATAAAACAAATCTAATATGAAATGCAGGGTTTGGGGCTTTATGACTCATTTTTCTGCCACTTCAAAAAAAAAAACATGAATTCTATTTTTCTATTATGAAAAGACTTCAGTTGAGTTAGTGAAAATACTAATACATATTAGTGCATACTCTCATTTATTTGAGGTTGGAAACCAAAGAATAATACTAAAGCAAACAAGATATAATAAAAACCATTGTGTAACAAATAGACATAAAGACAAATGACAACTAGAATCTGTCAAGGAAATTGAAGTTACTTTTGACAAGTACACATGGTTTCTTACAAACATAGTACAACTGAGATAAAACTCAGCAAGAAGCAATAAATATTCTCCAAATATAGAGAAGTTGTAATGAAAAATAGGAGTGGAAAGCAGGACGGAAGAGGCCATGATAGTTATTCTGTAGGGTGACTGTGTGCTGAAGTTGTGTCAGGCAAGTTTACCACAAGTAACACAAAAAGTGTAGGCAAATCCTACAGTAAGAATGGCCCAGACTTGACTAAGGGAGTACTGAGGCCAGGAACGCTCCTCTTCCTGCTTCTATTGCCACTAAGGCCATGAATGGTGCAATGAAAGATGATAAAATCACTAAGATGATAAACTGGCAGCCACCCATAAAGTTTTTCTTTAGGTCTGAGACAGACTTAACAAATCTACAGGTACATATGGTAGATCAACATGTTTCTTTGCTTGTTTGTTTTTTTCTTTTGTTTGTTTTTGTTTTTGCAAAACCCTACACTTGCATACGTATTAGTCTGTGAGAACCTGGGGCTTTGGTTTATTGTAAATGTAGCTCACACACCTCAAGGATATAGGACATTGTAAAACAGGGTATGATAATTTAATGGTTCAGAAAAGAATTTCAAAATATTTTTACTGTAATCTCATTCCAGTAAGTCAGTCTCATGATATCTGGAGCACAATATATTCCAAAGGTTGAAGCTGTCATGTTTGGTTCCTTGTGTAAGCGATTTCCATGTGCTTGGTTAGGAAAAAGAAGAGAGGAAGTTTTAATTCCACAATATTTCCATATAATAGAAAGAGCCTATATTTCACCTGTGCTCCTCTTGCTGGTGACTTGAAAGAGCTTCATTCTACTTTACTTTGTTCATCACTGTGAATTTTACATACATTATTTTCACTTCTCTCTAGCTCTTCCTATTTCAAATAGTTTATGCTGCCCAAGTTTTATTTGAGTTGGTTTCTCTGGGCATTGGTCCCAGTTTTTGTTTAACTTTATTCTGGACAAACAACCCAGATATTCTTTCAAAATAAATAAATAAATGAATAAATAAAGGGGGAGAGGGAAGGTTTATCCATCCTCCTTAAGAAATGATCATGTTATAAAAAAGCAAAAGGAATAATTTATAAACCTACTGAATACACTGGTATGGTTTAGGGCAAAATTAATCTCTGATACTGTTTGGGACATCAGTTTATGACAAGACTTGCTGACTAGGTGGAACTGAGAACACTAAGTTTAAAAGCCTTTAATAAAGATGGATCTAGATAAACTATAGTGTCAAACTCTTGTCTTTCCTCAAAAAGTAAGGACTGTGGAAACATGGAACATAGCAGACCCAACAAATGTTACTGGAACTAGAGTAAAAAAAACCTCAATCAGATCTACAGCTTTAAGAAGCAGAATAGTACAAGTCTGTGTAGCAACAATTGGGCAGCTGTCAACAGAGCTTTTTTAGAAGAGATGTCAGGAAATACGTAATAGCAAAGCAGAGACTGTACCCAAATGGGAGAGACAAAGCAAAAGAAGTCAAAGAAACAGCTGACCCCACTAAATTATTATCAAAGAGTGATTACTCATTTATTTATCTAAGTGATATCATAAGCCAACATTACCAATAAGTTACCACTTTCCCAGTAAACAGTAGAAGTTTGAGAGCATCTTTTTTTTCAAAGGATAGCTGTAACACTTGCAGTTTTTGAAAGCCAAACTCTTCAATCCTGAGTCAGAAGGAAAGATGTACCCCTAACATAGGGGAAAAGCAATGTACTGGAAAGAGATAAAACCTGCTAAGAAAGCAATTGAGAATTTAAAGCATACAGAGTTGTTATGTCATTGTGGAATAGAATAATTCCTAGGTTACTTAGAAAAATAAAAACAGTTCTTAGGTTAATTAGAAAATTAGTCCAAACTTCCTTTGTCCTCTTTAACATAAATTGGAATTGAGGTCATTGTTGAAAACGTGGATCTCATGGTATCTTGTCAAGCAACACAGAGTGTAAAAATGTCCCTCCCTAAGCAAATAAAGAGCATCATAGAAGGCACTGAATACTAGAAATACATTAAATCTTAAAAGAAATGCACTATCCTAAGTTATAGATGTTGATCCCACACTATGCCAGGTTAAAAACTATTACTAGTGCATGTAAAACCTGGGATTCCTTCTGATTTTGCTAGAAATATTTGTGGTTATATGTATAATTATGCTCCTTGGTTAAGGAGCAGAGTACAGTCACACTGTCTTTATTTACCTGTAACTGACTGTTGTCAAAACCCCAGCACTCTTAATATTAAACAACAATCCTAACAATGACAATTGTACATGAAAAAATATATCATCCACATCCACAGAAACATTTAATTATTCTAATATATATCTGGACAGTAGAAATTTTATAATTTAAAACATTATCTAGTAATATAGTTCAGAGAGAGATTAAAAATATTCTTCTGCCTGGACCAAACATTGGAACTTTTTCCTTTCCACAGAGACCCAGAAGGCCCTGCCAAAGTTTTCCGCTTTCATGGGAATCACAATATTTCCTCATTGTTTTCCCTTTGAGGAAATTTAGTACCTTCTGAAATAATTCCTTCTCTGTCAGTTTTCACGTTTATCTCTAATATAGAATTCTTTCCTAAGAAATTAAGAAAGAGATTACCGTTCAAGAGAAAATGGAGACTGACAATAATGTCTCATAGACTCCTGCAATAATAATGCATAGAACAAGCTAGACTGAAGTATTGGAAAATTATTTTTTAGTAAATAAGATAAGCAATCCCCATTGCCACTCAGTCTAGTCAGGGGTAAGTTCATATATTCACTTTTCTATAGCTAATGCTAACAAAAACTGCTGTTAAAATTGGTGACAAAAGAAAATTAGCTGAATCTCTATTAACAGTTTCATCTTTGGAGGATTCTATCATTTTTTTTCTCTTAATAAAGTCAACAAATTATTGCAAAGGCAATCATTCTACTAGGCTGATTCTCGAAAGGCAAATTTTAGATGTGAACATTTTCTCCACTAAATTCCTGGTCAAGTTCTACTCAATATTTCATTGTTCAGCTTACAGAAAGGAACAGCAGACCGTGCATACCAGCTGGCTATGTGTCATTTCAAGGAACACACATTTTCCCACAGCTATCCACAATTTTAGTTATTAGTTATTAGCTATCCACAAATTTGACATTATCAGATGATGATGACTCATTATTCTCAACTGATGACAATACACATGTTCGTTTGATTGTCATTCTCTTTGGCTTTAAGCCCTAAAGATGAAAAAATGGCTGTTACTCACCAGACGCTCTAGCTTCTTAAAATGAAATCAGCTGCACCTGGGGCTCAGAAGTAACACTGTAGAAACTGGACAGTCAGATAACCCACTTTCAGTTTTACTGCCTATAGAATCACAAGAATTGTAATTAGAGTGGTATTCTCAAAAATAAAGAAACAAGATCTACATCTTTTCCCTAGTGTATACTTCCAGAGGCATCTGGAATTCAGAGTAGGAGTTTTGGCTGCAATACTGGCAGGGTGCTAAGGATGCTCTTCTGAGCAATCAGATGTCCATCCAACAGGTTTCATTCTTCACTTAAATGTACATACTTAAAATTAATCTCATAAAAAATTGAAACACATGACTATTATCTTTCATGAGATCCTGATCAGATAGATAGATCAGATTTGCAAGTTTTAGAAGTGGATGATAGTGTATAATTTCTAGTAACACCAGGCTAACTTTATATCTGAAAATCTACTGTGCTTTTTTTTACCTTTTCAGTGGTAATAAAGGTCCTTATTTGTATACAATTCTGATGATGGAGATGGATCCAGAGGAGGATTATGCTTTGCAAATGATCATGACGTTAAGCTGAACTCTTCTGTTGGAGGAATGGAGAAGAGGAAAGTTGTTGTATTTTCATAAAGTTTAAGGCTAATAATCATTAGTTCGTATAGTAATACAATTTTCATAACAGTGCACATTAAATATCCCCTTAGCAGCTTTCAAAGTGAATTCAGTGTGCTACTTTAAATGAAAGCTCCTTAGGTCTCAAGAAATCTATGCATCAGGAAGAGCAGAAACCAAAAAGGCTTCACAGAATCACTGAATATCTCAGTGGTTGAAGGTGGAAAGGACTCATGGAGGCCAATGGGGTCCCATAACTCCCCACTCGAGCAGAGCCACCTAGACCTAGTTGGCCGGAATCATGTCTAGAAGGTTTTTGAATATCTCCACAAAGGGAGATTCCATGACCTCTCTAGGGTTTCTCTGGCTAAAAATTCCTGATATATCAAGAAACTAGATGGAAGAACTTCTGAGGTTTTAATTTCTCCTGTAGCCGGAGAACACACACAAAAAAGCTTCATATCTTATCATACTGACCGCACAAAACAATTCTCTTCTATACCTCAAATCTAGTAATTTACCACATCTTTGTATACTAGACATAGGTATATAATAAAGAATGTAAAGAGCTGAGCAGAACACAGTCCATCTGTCCGTCTGCAGAGTTGGGAAATCAGCAGGGCTCAAAGCACGGGGTTCACTCCTGTCTCTCCTATCTTCCCAAAACAAAGAAGGTGATCGTTTTTTAACCTGAGACAACCTGAACTGTGAGATTTTCAGGTCAAAAGTTGTTTCACGTCACTGCTCAAATTCAGACCTATAGATAGTGGCATATTTAAGAGAATGTATTTTAAGAGCTTTCTTAGTGTGAAAGAATTAAGCAAAACAATATTGGCAAACTATCTAGATCTCAGATTTCAGTAATAGAAAGGACCACTACAAGTATACCATGCAAGCCACATCTCATTTGCACTGTAGATCTCCCATAAGAAGTTAGAGCCAGTTCATTTGATTACATTTCATGTTTTTCCATATTTTCCAAATGATCAGCTCTTAGAAAACTGCATGGTAGGTCAGGTTGTTTAATTTTATCTTCAATCATCCAATTTTATCTCTACTATTGTCGGTAAGGTAGTAAGTTTCTTCCAATACATTTTTTTCTTCCATGTCTTCATAAAATTGTTGAATGATCCCTCATATTTCTTCCTGATGAATAGACTGAGCTCCTTGTATCCAAAGTTTGTTTTCTAAAGCCTGTAGGGTTATTATTTTGGATCTTCTCTGAACATTCTGTGTCTGTAATATCTCGAGTCATTTTAATCATTTCCATAAAATCACTGACTTATAGAATGGCTTGGTTTAGAAGGGAACTTATAGACCATCCAGTACCAATTCCCCTGCTGTGGGTTGGATTGCTACCCATTAGACCAGGCTGCCCAGGACCCCATCCAACCTGGACTTGAATACCTCCAGGGATGGGACATCTACAGCTTCTCTGGTCTACCCGTTCCAGGGCCTCTGAGTGAAAAATTTCCCCCTAACATCTAATCTAAATTTCCCTTCTGTTTATTAAAAAACATTTTCTAATATTTAAATCATGTTGGTAGATCCTTTTCTGGGTTTCTAACACTAATTTCAAAACAACAATTACTGAAAATAACTCTTAGCTAGACCTCTTCAGGCCACTCATCTGAAAAAAAACACTTTATTTTAACCAGTGTCCTCCTTTGTGCTAATTTTGCTAAAGATTCCTCTTGTTCTAGGTCAGGCTGGGATGGATTTGATTTTCTTCATACATCTCATATAGTGCTGTATTTTACCCTTCTTTTACCTCCTTTTACCCCTTAGACTCTCTCCCTCATTGCACTGGTAGGAAGGGAGCAAGCAGCTGCGTGAGGTCAAACTGCTCACTAGGGTTACCCCACAACACTTGCCTTACACTAATTTGTGTGGAACATTGATAAAAAATTATTTGGGCTTTAGTCAAAATGACAAAAAAAAAAGTTGTTTTAAAGAAGAGAGAAGTGCTGTTTTGTTCCTTTTTTTTTTTTTTTTTTTTTTCTATACAATCTTCATAATTGATATAAAGCACAAACTTCTTATTATCTTGGTAACTATTTTGCAGAGTTTTAGTTCTTTTATTCCGGCATCTTTCTGTACACTTAAGGACAGTGACAGTGTGTCTTTCTTAAGACAAAAATATTATTTTCCATTGAGAAACATGTTAAAATATAGCCTAGTTAGCTTGACAGGTTTCTGAGATATGTACCAACAGATATCCCATTTTATTTCAGAGATGATCTAGAAATGATATGAACATCAGGACTGGCAATGTAATTCAAACTTAGGCCTGGGTTTCCAGCAGACTTGGATGAAATGTTCAGTAATATTTCAAAATGACCACTGGCCTTTTCTATGAGTCTTTGTGTGTTGAAGGTCTTCATCTGCACAAGAGAACACCTTATTATTTCCATTCTTCATGTTGCAGTCAGTTTATGAGAAAGACAGACTTCTCCTTCGTCACCAGGATGGCAAATCCAGATTTCAGTTTGAGTTTGAGAAACAAGACACTATTGTTTCTACTGTTCTGCTTTATATAAATGTCAAATTTTTATAGAACACAGTCATTATCAGCAAATGAAGATTCATGTTGTTAACCTATGATTTCCACTGAATTGTTTGTTTAGCTTTATCTGGTCATGGTCACTGTGTAAAGGCAATATAATATGCTACAATGGGAACGGCACTGGAAGCTCCTTGTTTTAAATAAAGTTTATGTGAATTTTGCTTGGATAAATATATGCCCAATTTATCTACAGGAATATGTCACCCTGTTCCTCAGTTAATGTTACTATCTATCTCCATTTCTTATTTCTTTGGATGATATTTGTGCTCAGCAAAATGTCAGAGCATACTGTTTTTTCAATTAGGCAGTTTAGAGCTATAAACTTAAGGAAGGCAAATCTGATTCTGCAAGGTATAGAGGATGTGGAACAGAAGCTGATTATTTTCATATTGCACCAGTTAGGCTCAGAATTCTCAGACTAGAATGCCAAGATACCACCACTGTCTTTAGAGTAAGTATTTTTTTTCTTCCATGAGCCCATTCTGTATAAATATAAACCAACATAGGAATATATGGTTTCCTGAGTTATAAGGTTCATCTATACAGATTCCACCAAAAGGAGGAAGAGTTTTACCATTTTACCCATTGTGATTTTACTGTGGTATTTTTATATTTGATTATATGGGGTATATTAATCTAATTCTTCCCATTTTCACCAAAAATCTTTGTGGGAACTTAACATTATATGCTGTGTCAACATTCATTAAAGCTAGCCGATGGGATTAAATGTATTAGTGCAACTGGACAGACACAAACACAGAAAAACCTTATCCCTTTAAAAAACAGGAGATTCCTTTAAAAAATAGGAGACCATAAATCCATATGTGCATAATAGCTACATAGAATTCATGAGTTTATAGATATTGCTTGTAAGAAATCTGTTTATATATGTAAGTAAACAAAAGGCTGTCTTATGCATGTAATGTATGTACATGGAAAGTAATGTCTCAAAAGAAATAGAGAAAAAATATGTAAAGTGAAAAAAAATGGTAAAAGAAAAAATATGAAATATCATTAAGAGGTGATTTGAAGAGATCTGAGTGGGAAAAGGAAGGGAGGAAGACAGCAGTACATTGTAAGTTATATAAACTAAGGGAAGTTGTGAAATTGCATAAAAGCACTTGGTAACTGGAGGGGACAATTTGAGCATACATAGGAAGATGAGGCTAGTGAGTACTCAATACAAACACTGACGAGTCAGGACCAGTTATGTAAACTCTTTGATAAGTCACTGAACTTCTTTTCATACACAGTAATTTTCTAGTTTTGTTGTTGCTCTTGGTCTAATTATTATTCTAGGATTATAAATTTCTTCTATGAGGGAACATATTTTTTTTTAGATTTTTATGATAACACTGTCCTTAAGCTTAAAATATGATTGCTTTTTGCAACCTGATGTTTACTCCCATAATATCCTGGCTGTTTACATTCACAGCTCATCTTTATTTTACTTTTGTTTGATTACTCCCTTTTCTTGCGGTTTCATGGCTGTCTTAAATTTATATGACATCAGATATCTGTATGTACACAATCACATCTTTTCTTTCTATTGGATCTAGTCATTATGCAGTCATGATGTTATCATGTGCTTAGCAGAGATTTTAGCAAGATCCTTCACTGCCAACACTAGGCAAAGAGGCAAGAAAACATGGTTAAGTGTAGAGAACTGCTCAAAATTATTCCTTAACAATAGTAGAACTTTCATATTTGCTTTGATGCACATCAAATTTTATCTGTTAATATGACAAGCTGTCCATTCCATTGAACATAATAATAGCTATTAATTATTTATTTTGCAGTATAAATTCCAAATGACGTTTATCAGAGTACCACCAACACAACTGAAATGTTTTCTGAACTTCGTTTAAAATGCCTCAGTAAGTAAATTCTAAATTACATGTATTTTCACAGTTCACATCACCTATCTAGTTCTCGGTTATACAGGGATGTTAAGCTCCAACCAGACCCTTTGTTTTCAGATTTGTTTTCTGCTGTTGACATTGAAGTTCTTGAATAATTTCCAAGCATAGAATCCTGTACTGTGTACTGCTGAATTTCAGGTCACAACCATTGCTCAAGCTTTCAAGGACATTCAGCTCTCATAATAGCAGAGCTTGCTCAAGCAGACATTACTTCTTAGCTTTGTCTGATGACAGATTTCTTCAGCACACAACTTGCTATTTATGCCAAGGACACCAGTGACAATAGTACACAGCAAAATTTTAAAGGGGTTCTTTAACTCACATAATATATATTAGTAAAGAATAAAATTTCCTTATATTAAGCTCTTTAGAATCCCTGTGGAAAATGTCTTCCAGTGAGACAATTTGTTTCACCGCTACACCTTATTATATCCCTTTTTCTTACACATCAATGATTCTTCTGCTTGTCTTCAGTTTCACCATGTAATAATTTCCCTTGTAAGAATATATTAGGTTTTTCACTGACATCCAAATAGGCAAACTCTATGTTCCCTCCTAAGTCTAGAAACTGTTTGCATATCCATTTGTTTAGTCTGGCACCATCTATCTTGGGTAAATAAGTGTTGCTTATTACATAAATCACTTTTTACTTTCAGCATCATAATTACTCATATCTTTAAATCATAGAACCACTGACCATTACTGTCTGGGTATGATCTTGAAACCAATTTCTCACCATGAAACAGTCCAGTCATCAAATCAAATGAAATGAGCAACCTGATTTAGTAAATATGGAAGTTTGGTGGCCCTGCCAGGCAGGGGGGTTAGAACTTCATGATCCTTGAGGTCCCTTCCAACCCAGGTCATTCTGTGATTCTGTGATTCTGTAAATGAAACCTGGGTACTTCTCATAAAATTCATTTCCACCTGCCTAAGAGTAAAAGCCAGGTTTGGATTTGGTCCTGGGCAATGTGATCTAGTAGAGGGCATCCCTGTTCATGGTAGAGGAGGTGGGATTTGATATTTTTTAAGATCCCTTCCAGTACAAGATACTCTATGGTTTTATGAAGGGTGTGAGTAGAACCATTATCCAGCTCACTTGCTAGGCTTGCGTGAGAAATGAACATGAAAGTCATTGAGATATCTTGATTTTTATTTTCTACTTTAAGAAAAAGAGGTACAGAAAGTGTGTTTGAGGCTATGATCTGAGCCAATGGATGACTGTATTGTAAATACTAAACGAAGTTTAAACAAGAATGAGTAGCTTTCCCAGTGACAAAAACTTCCTCTTCCAGAAGTCAGAAGTGTTTGACTTGCTGAGCAAAGGTCTATGTCATGTGTATTGCAGGACAGAACGGTGGGCATGAGTCCTTTTTCCCTTTGAGTCTATGCATTCTCACCGAGTTACAATGGATTCTCTGTAGAATAGAAGCCCTTTGATATCTAGCAGAGTTTAACAAAAGGAATTTGATCGTGTTTGGGTTTTTTGTGTTTATGCATTTTGGGATTTTTGTTGTTGGTGGTGATGGGTTTGTGGGATTTTTTTGTTTGTTTGTTTTGTTTTTTTAAGTTTCACTTGGCAAACCTTCTCAAAAGGAGCATTACATAATAGCTATGTCTGATATGCCTGATATTAAATTGTGGATTTTAGTATTTAAAGAAGACTCCAATTGAAAAATATCATTTCCTCTGAGGGGAGAGGTGTTTTTCCCCTGAGAGCTAAGGATCAAACCTGCTAGGTCCTGTCATAGTATCTCATAGTATCTCATTCAGATATGACTAATGTACCTCACACAACCCAGGAATTTTTGCAAAATATTTAATGACAGTATTATAATACATAAACTCAGTCGATGTTCTTAAAATACTGTTCTCTAAATAGAAACCTCATGCAATTAAAAAATTATAGCAGCACTCACCATATTTTTTTAATAAAACTAAATAAAGGAATGTTTCCCCTTGAACAGACATCCTGTTTAGGAAAAATGATCAACAAAGCTCTGGGCTGTTAAGGTGAAAAAAAAATGACTTGTGCCCTCTGGCAGAGCTATCTTCCTACAATTTTATGTAACACAAAGAAAAACATATATGTTAGGCCAAATCCTCCCCTACCACAGTAAAACCCATGGAATTGGAAACTATCCACAAAAAACTAACTCAGACAAGTGGCATGTTTGACTGCACTGCTCAGGAGGACCATTTGCAGGGCAAATTTCACTCATTTATAACTTTGACAAATTTGTCCACTCTAAACATTTGCCCAATAACCATTTTATATGGAGACATTGCAGCCTGTGGATAGCTTGCACCCTGCTTATTGCAACTGTTGATTCAATTGCATTATAACCATCACATTTTTTAGGGGTTAATTTTCACAACAGCTCTATTTCTACAAATAATCATGTTATGCAACTTTTCTCAAGCACAAATGGGCTACAGCACTGGTAGATAAGGGAAAAGTGACTTGGTGTCATCTACACAAGCTGTGCAAAGCATGTCACGTGATATCCTTCTCTACAAACAGGAGACTCATGGATTTGACAGATGGACAGATGGACAGTGAATAATGAATTAGGTGGATGGTTGCACATGAATGTTGCTGTTAACGGCTCGATGTCTAGGTGGAGACCAAAGATGAATGGTGTCCCTCAGGGTACGGTATTGGGACCAGCACAATTTAACATCTTTGTCAGCAGCTTGCACGGTGGTATCAACTCCACACTCAGAAGCTTCACAGGTAACAACACCGAGCTGTATGGTGTGGTCAAAATGCTGGAGGAGAGGGGTACAATATTGAGGAACCTTGATAGGTTTGAGAGCTGGGTCCATGTGAACTTCATGAAGTTCGGTGATGCTAAGTTCAAGTACAGGCTGGGATATAATTGGAAAGAGAGCAGCCTTGTAGAGAGAGGCCTGGGGTACTGGTGGACGAAAAACTTGACATAAGGCTGCATTCTATTATTCTCTGAAAAGAGGGGTAGCCATCAGGGTAAGGGAGGTGATTGCCCTACTCTGTTTTACCCTTGTGAGGACCCATCTGGAGTACTGGCACAACTTCCAATCTCAGCCACCAGGGGCAGGGCCATCAAGCCCCAGGTCTGGTGCTAGACTAGGTTGTCCAGGGCTCCATCCAACCTGGTCTTGAACAGCTCCAGGGCTGGAGCATCCACACCCTCTCTGGGCAGCCTGTTCCAGCACCTCATTATTCCATCTGTAAAGAACTTCCCCCTGACATCCAATCTAAATCTTCCCTCCTTGAGCTTAAAATCATTCCCACTTGTCTATCACTACCTACCCAAGTAAAAAGTTGAATTCCCCTTCTTTTCCTAATCCCCTTTTAAATACTGGAAGGCTGCAATGAAGTCACCTGAAGCCTTCTCTTCTCCAGGCCGAACAAGCCCAGCTCCCCCAGCCTGTCTTCGTAGGGGAGGTGCTTCAGGCCTCTAATTATCTTCATGGCCCTCCTCTGGACTGTCTCCAACAGCTACACATATTTCCTGTACTGGGGGCCCCAGGTGTGGATGCAGTACTCCAGATGGGGTCTCATGAGGGCAGCATAGTGAGGAACAATCTCCTCCCTGTCCCTGCTGGCCACAATATATAGCAGCCAAATATGTAGTAGGGATTCACACAGTTAATACACTTTGATGCCACTATTTTCCTTGTCTGATAGTCCTGCCAAGAACATGCTGTAGATGATGACAAAGCTGTCCTTATTCTCCAGCCTTGCCTGAGCTTCTGCCAGCTATCTGTGCAAAGAAATTACCAAAGCTATTCCCTTTGTCCCTAGGATATCATCCTTCTTCTTACAGTTCTCCATTAAAATAACCAGCATAGCTCCATGTGACAATAGCAGGTACAAAGCAATTATTAAAGAAATCCAACTGAATCAGGTGCCGAAACAGGCAGGGATTTTATTGTGTAATCCTATGCTTAAAACCTATTCTGCAAAGATCAGGAGCTTTGCACTAACCGAATATAGTCAATGGGGCTTCTAATGTCATTTTCTTTTTACGTCTGAAGTGTCATAGAAAAAAAAAAAATGAGACAAATTGAAACTTGACACTCCCAAAATCAGGGCAAGTTTGATCAGGTCTTTGATCAGGTCAGGCAAAAAAAAACAACAACACCTTAATCTAGCCAGAAAACTAGAAGTTTTGGAGAAGAAATATGAAAGGATACATAGCTTGGTTGCACAGCATCTCAAGGCACAATATAACTTAAAACATGTCTATGAAAACAATGAAATTAATTCACCCTGTAAGCAAACAATTAGAGCTAAAAATTGGTAAACTAAAAACTAAAGACAGTAATAAAGTCAGAATTTTTTTTTTTTTTTCTAAGTATTAAAAAGAAAAGAGAACCCAATGGGGAAGTTGCCATATGTCCAAATAACTGTAAAGAAAAGATACTTTATTTCTGACATATCTCTGACAGCTCTACCTTTTAAAATAAGTTATAGCCTAAGGGATAGAGAACAAGGGAGTCAGCATGTTCTCATGGAGTCTGTTTTGCAATGAATCTGGCAAATGTTATATTAGAAACAATTTGGGGATTTTAATGTCAAATTAGATTCAGTGAGGACATGCACAAGACCAAAGCACAAATTTAGGTTGTGCCAATGAGTGTTGCATGTTTTGGAGAATTTTCTTCTTATCTCATGGCTGAGAAAAACACAAAATATAGTTCATGTAAAATGAAGTCTCAAATCCTAAAAAAAATATATATAACTTAATGTAGTACTCTATTTCAGGCCAGTTTCCTAGATTCCCAGTGCCATTTCTTTTACACACACACACACACACACACACACCAAAAAAAAAAAAAAAAAAAAAAAAAAAAAAAAAAAAAAAAGACAGCAAATTTTACTTAATTTTAGATTCAGATTTATCTGTGTAGAGTTATGCTGCATCTCTAAGTATGGAAAAAGCATTTTCTGGAAGTCATCCAAATTACTGCTTCCTAAGAAACCTCCAATCAATTTCTCTGCAATATAAAACTGACCTCAATGTTGGTGTTGCTGAACAGTAGCCCAGAACAGACAACAGTTATATGGTTATATTTATATGGTTATATGGTTCTTATGTATATGTCATATGGTGCTTATTCTTTTTAAAATCAATCTGATGTTTTCTATTCACTGAAAAGCTCGTGTGTGGAGGCATGGCATAAATTATATCCAAAGAAAAATTATGCTTCAAACTCATTGAAAATCCATTCTATATAATGATCAAAAAGTTATAATACTACTATGTAAAAACTCATATCCATTGTGTGTAGCTTATTTAGTGAAATCTGTTTAAAAACTCCCACAATTTAACTTTCTTTACAAACATCCTTCCAGAGTGCGCTAAAATGTTCAGAAAGCTACTGTGGTGGGTGAGTTTTTAGAAGAATATCTGGCTACATTAATGGCCTGCTAAGGTTGAAGACTGATTGCTTTTGCAGTCTCTCCTTCAGCCCATTTTGCCTTTTATGTAAATGTGACAGAAAATTTTTCCAGTTCCTTATAAATGGTTCTATAATAAAAATCCATGTTCTCCCAAAATATACTCTTTATGGAAGATGTCTTCAAAAAGTTTACACATAGTTTTTTACATTAACCTTGTGCTGACACTACCTTTTCATTTAGTGATGCCAAGGCTGAACAATGGCTGTATTGATGTAAGCTGCGGTACTCACGAGAGTGTAAAAGTTCTCCATTGCTTCAAACTGTTGAAATATTTTATGCCTAGGAAAAGTGAGCAGAAAATGCTGTCAAATCAGAATGATATATGCCTTTCTACAGGTGTGAATGATTTAACAGATCCTTATCATCAAAAAGAACAGAAATGGTTTTTTAATCTATGGAATGCGTAAAATCAAACAGATGTAAAGTCACTAAGCTTTACAACAAGGACTACTATGAAAACACTCCAGTTACTTCAAAGTTATATGTGTGATATCTACCTTTTGGAGAAAACAAGTTCAAAAGCTGTAGCTGCCCTGTAGACCAGTATGTCTTCTGGGAAAGTCCAGAGTCTTAAAATCAGTTTCAGCAGTACTTCCCATATTGTTTCAGGAAATAAGAAAAAGAGAATGCAAAGAAAAGCAACTGCACATGTATTATTTAGGATATAAGTGATGTTCCCCAACAACAGTGAAGAGATAGTGTACCCAGGTGACACTGTGCCATTTAATCTCTACTTGCAATTTACAAATAAGCATGAACATAAAATGTTGTACATTTTAACAACAAAAAAAAAAAATTGATGACAATCCCCAGAGTTTCAGAAATCTTAATCTAATCAGGAATTATAAACTATATACTATTATAAAGCTAGCTGGTTTCTGCCATTTAACTTCCCATTGGCTGCTCTTTTTCAACATGAACCTCAGTCATATGCCTCTTGTGTTTGGTGTATCAGTGACAATAAAGATACAGCAGTACGAATTGTTTTGACGTTTGTTTGTTTGCTTGTCTGTTCATTAAAGGGATCTTTTATAAAACATTTTTTTTAAATTTCTATTCAAGCACTTTGTTATATTCCGATATAAATTAACCAAAAGCTTATTTACATTTAAACTTATTTAACTTTATTTGATCTAGTACAACTTCTCAGAGTATGCCTTTATTATTTCCAAACCAAATTATTGTCTTCTCTGAAATTGAAATAAAGTTTGATTATAGTATTTGTATAGTCAATTATCTATAAATCCAAGGCCGAAGTGATACAGAAGTTCAGAAAATGGATTTGACTTTCTCACCATATAGTTTCTGCTTCAACACTTCACTACTTTTGTAGTTTCATATGACACAGAGCCAAAATAAGTGTGGTATATAAGTGTGGTATAAGTGTGGCGAGAGTGAAATGAAAAGAGTTTTGTCTGTTTGAACCAAAAAAAAAAAACCCTCAGCTTCCTCTTGATTTTTTAGTGACAGTTTAGAAATGCCTTTGTATTGACTGCTTTTGAAACTTTTTAATTCACGCATAAAATATTTGCCAAAAGTGCATTTCAAATGTTGTGTCTTTACATGGTACAAGCACTGAAATATCAGTATAAATTTAGAAATAATTTAGAAATTTACAAATAGCAAGAAATACAAAGTTTAAAATAATCACCAGAATTTCCGTCTGCTTTTCCAGTGAACCTGATAGTGACAGATGTGGAATTTAACTGTGTAAAACATTTTAGATTTATTAAGTGCCATTGGTTGGATCTACTTCTAAAAGATTATGCAAGTTAGAAACATGAAGGGTTATAACTCTTACAAATCACCCATACTGGCATTAAGAGCCAAATTACAAATTAATATTCAGCTTAATATTTCTGGAAGCATCATTTGTAAAGAAGATTCATAGCTGAAGATGTTTTATAACAAAAAGGAAGCAGCTTGAGAATAATAATTTTCATATCACCCATTTAAGAAATAGACTTCTTATTTAAATGTTTGATCTTGTTATTTTTCACAATAAACTGTTTCATAAACTACTAATTTACTAATTGTTATTTAAGTGTCAATGCTTTATTTCTGCAAGTTTTTCATTAAAGGATGGTGATATCAAGCAGGCTATACTGCTTCATATATTCTGTGCTCAAGACAGAAGAAGAATATTTATTACATAGGATGTACTCAAGAATTCTTTAACCTGCTCTCTTATATCCCAGGCCAAAAATTTATTACAGTAATGTCAATATGAAATGGAACTGGCATTTTTCAATTCTTTTTTTATTTGTGAAAGGCAAAAAAAATAAAACTAATAATTGTCTTAGTATTATCTGTTGATAGTATACTGTTACTGTACACTTTTAGAATGGCTTCTTGTTCCTCTGAATGTGTCTTGGCAGGTACTGCTTTGTCTCATTGTCTTAATATTTGATAACCATTGTCTTTCTTCATAATTTCACCTATCTTCCATTTCTTATATATTAACCTGTTGTGTTTCAAATAACTTGTAAGCTTATGATTCAATCTATTTCATAGTTTACATTTCAAAAATAATCACAGAATCACAGAATGGCCCGGGTTGGAAGGGACCCGAAGAATCATGAATCTCCAACCCCCCTGCCAGGCAGGACCAGCAACCTCCACATTTACTAGACCCATGGCCCCATCCAACCTGGCCTTGAACACCTCCAGGGACGGGGCATCCACAACCTCTCTGGGCAGCCTGTTCCAACACCTCACCACTGTCACAGTAAAGAACTTGATAATATTTCAGTTTAATCCCTGGAGAAGTTAGTGTCCAGAACACAGGTGCAAAGAGGATCCCTTTCCCAAATGTCTCATTACGTATACTTTAGCATTACCTTGAAGAGTATGCACCACTGCCTGCATCGTAACATCCAATCCTGAACATATAATTCTCTAAATCAGTGCCTGTGTATGAAGGAGAACAAATAGACAAAAGTCCTCGCAGATATCTCTTTCTGCCTCAACTTCAGAAGGAAGTTGGGGAACTTAATACAATCATTGTCAACATTCAAACCAGAATATCTAACACTCACATGACTGAAATGTACCTTTTATTCAGTTTCCTTAGAGCCACAAAATAAGTTTAATTTTAATTAACGGTCTTCTGGAATTTCACCCAAAATTATTATAGCTAGTGTTTAACTGTACTTCCATTTAATTGAACATTATGAAAAATAAGTTTTTGTAAATGGTCATCTTCTTGGTTAAAAGTTGATTATGGTAATCAATCAAGGGATTAAGGCTGGAACAAGGAAGGAAGAACAATAAGGAAGAACAAAATAAGTTTTACTGCAATAAAACTACCTGCCAAATCTCATTCCCTGGTCATGCTGACTTCATGAGTAAATGATATAATTTCAGGAGGAATGTAATGAACAAACAAATATAATACCCCTTAAAGATTTGTGTTCCTTTGTAGGCAGAGCTAATGAAAGTTTTAACTCCATACCCCGTCTTGTAGTAACTACAGTGATGTTATTTATTTCAGAATTTAGCCTGTAAGCAGGTGAAGTTCAAAAGACCATTACTGAATTCTGAGACGACAACGTCACTTTCTCAAACTGAGCTCTAAGATAGGCTTGTTCCTTCTTTGAATCTCTATGGTTCAAGTGAGTTTTTATGAAAGGGTTTCAAATTAAAATATATGAATTACCACTAGTTATGGTCATGATTCAGATATTAATTTAGAGAAACTGCCAACGCCTAAGAGACTTAAAGTTGTTTCTAATTGAGGAACACTGCTGTTTCATCTCTATTCTTCAGAGCACCAAAATAGCTAACTCACTGTCCAAGCAGAAAGCATATTGGCCAGTGTTTTCCAAAGGAATTTCCAATTCAAGTCCGTTTTTTTTAGAGCTTAATCAAATACTTTCAAATCTTACTCTTAAATTCTTGACTGTACGTTCCTTATTGCTTCCAAAAATATATATCTTAAAAAAATTGCATTCAATATAAATATTTTCCAATCTGGGAAGACAATATTTGACCACATTTACATGACCCCTAAATTTTTGATTTCCTAAGGAAGTTTGTATGTGGAATTTGTAAATACTCAAAAGCATCCTAGCTCCAAAGAAAATGAAATGTTATAAGATAAAATGTATCTCAAAATGCAAGCGTAAGGTAAGGCAGTTACTGTTATTTAGAAGTAGTGAACTGAGTGCATCCAGAGTTTAAGAGGCATATGTACCAAAATTTTATAAAAGGACAGTGTGTAACTGATAGCTCACATTGGATAGTTGGACTGCAAAAAGATGATCTGAACAGAACTATTAGCAACAAAGAGACGCTACTGTGACAGGAAAAGCAACTAAGGAAGCAAAAAGTTCATCCCAAGACAGCTATGTACCTTTATCAATGAATCCAAAGAAAATACTAGTAGTAGTACTAGTAGTAGTAGTAGTAGTAGTAGAAGTTAAAAACCATGCAGGTATTTTTTTCATCAGAAGGAAGAGTTCTAGAAATAGAAAATCCTTAAAAAAACAGAATTTACCAAAAGATGTGGAAATACAATTCCCTGAATATCGGGGGGGGGGGGGGGGGGGAATAAAAAAAAAATAAAGTGAATTGAAGTTCTTAAGTTCTTCTAACCAGATTAAGTCAGTTTTATGCAGAAGGAATATCTCTCAGAATTGGTATATTTTGCCATAAGAAATACTCCATTGTATTTTCTGCAATTAAATATTACCAGCTGTAATAAAATTGTCATTTAAAAAATCTTAAAGCATCCTGAAATGTGCAGAAATATTTCGTGCATCTGAATCAAGGTATTTGCTTCAGAATTTTGTCCTGTATAGAATCCAAAACTGAAAGGATGGATTTTTCTAAATTGTGCAGAAAACTGAAAGAAAATGTCTTAAAACAAATTAGTAAACTCATTTCTAAAAGCACAACACAAAGATCTTCTTGCTTCCACATAACCTCAAAGTCAAAACAGAAGTAGCTAACATACTCTTTCACTGCAAAGAGAAACCCTGCCAAAATTTAACAGCAAAAAGTAAAAGCACTTTTACGGTTACAAAACTTCAGGTTCCTTGTGACCACCACATCTCAAGATTTCTTTCTGCATTTCTGATGTTTTCTCAAAAAAGATGTGTGCCAGTACTTGCTAGCTAAAACATTTCTTCACAAATATATAGTATCAATTCTCTATGGGCTCTTGCAGTTTCATGAATGCATGGTCTTCACACTTCTGAAGACTGCTAACTTGGTAAATGTTAAAAGGAACTGAAGAAGGGAAAAAGATGAGGTAATGACAATCAAGACTATACTTGGTAATTAAGATCTTCCTTAACTGCATTGCATATATCTAAGGCCTTCCCTGGCAGCTGCACTGTACTTCATCCTCCACCCCAGCTTGCATGTTCAGGAAATTTCTTAGAGTTGCTTGCCTGCAAAATTATCTAGTAGCAAAGTCTGATCTATCAGAAAAATATACTTGTAGGTTCATATTAATTTCAGAACAATGTACATTTTCATTTTATTGCTGAAGTTTTAAGTGAAGTTTCACTGTTATGATACTGTAAGCATAGCGTTTAGCCCATCTTCAGTTAGCCCATTTCTGTCAGTGTTTGGCAGCTAACTTCTCCAAAGGGCTCTACTGTGCATACTTCAAACCCCAGAACTTTCCTGATCTTTCCTTTTCTTGGAAAGTGAGACCCTCTGCTGATGGATAGAGGAACTGAAAATAGTGAGATTTTCTCCTGAGTGAGTTGAAAGTTCTCCCTGTGGACAGGTAGTTCATGTAAGAAGAGGAATTAGGCTGACCATGATGCTGTGGTTGTGAAAAGCTGGCTGGCAGCAGTCATTAAAAATGTACAGGCATTAGGGACAAATAAAAAATGTGAAGTAACAATTCATCTGCCTTTTTCATATGCATGTTAGTCACCATAATTAATATATATAATTAATAATTATAAACTGTAATTAATATACTTCTTAACTCCTTTTTTCCTCCTGGCTTTTGCAGCTGTAGTATTCTCTTAGAATCTTTTCTTTGTGCGTTTTACAAATATAGCACAAAGTGTTCTGAACTTGTATAAGTCAGATAGAATTGGCCGAGCATGAATGGACTGTGATTTTGCGGAAGCTCAGTGTCATAGTATTTACACACAGACATAGGCTAATGAAAACATATACTGCCTGAGACAGGAAAAGGCTGAAAGTGAGAAGGGGAGAAAATTTAACTAAGTTGTGAATTTTTTTACATCTGTTGAGCTACTTCCCAACACATAATAAGCAAATGAACCAGCACATTGCAGTGGCTCATCTGCAGCTGTGTATATCTGGCTTGTGTCTGCTGGGACTGCAGTTCCTGGCACAGTGTTGCTACTATAGATTTTGCCATTACTGTAGCTATTAGGGTTTTCTGTATCTCTTCAGCAACTAGAGATGTTCCAGGAATGTAGACTGTTACATAAAACGTATTAGAAATAGATGTAAATGGAGAAGGACAAAGAACAAGGAGAAGGAAAATAATGGAATTACTACTTTGTAAATTTGACAATTTACAATGTCATATGTTAGATCCACGCTCCCAACACTGTATGATATATCTTGGGTTTGGTAAAATTTCGGTTCTGCTCCTAAAATGTACTGTAGGTCACAGTGACATCATGGTATGGTGATTCCTATTAATCATTCTCCGACTTTGGTATCTGCAAAACCCTGTGATGTTCTCCCTCAACTTTTTTCTCATTGTCACCATGAGTTTTAAAATCAGATAAACCCCATTCACAGAAGTAAGTGTACTTGCTACCATTTAGGTTATTTAGGGGTATGCCATCTCTCACAGTATTCTCCTGGAGAAGATGGTAGGTCATGTCTTGGGCAGATGTTCCCTTCACTGGTTAAAATACTGGCTGGACAGCTGGTCCCAGAGAGTGGTGGTGAATGGAGTCTAATTCAGCTGGTGGCCAGTCACAAGTGATGTTCCTCAGGAGTCATAATTGAGGCTTGTCCTGTTACAGGCTTGGGGCAGATTGGCTGAAAAACAGCAGGGAGGAAAAGCATCTGAGGGTGTTAGTCAACAGCCAGATGAACATGAGCCAGTAGTATGCACAGTTGTCCTGGAAGGCCAATGGCATTCTGGTTTGTATCAGAAATAGCATAGTCAGCAGGAGCAGGGAGGTGATAGTCCCTCTGTACTCAGCACTGGTGAGGCTGCACCTCAAGTGCTGTGCTCTATTTTGGGCCTCTCACTATGAAGAAAGACACTAAGGCCCTGGAGTTTGTCCAGTGAAGGGCAATGAAGCTGTGAGGAGTCAGAAGCACAAGACTATGAGGACCAGCTGAGAGAAATGAGATTGTTTAGTCTGGAGAAAAGGAGGCTTTTAGGCTCCTTTTTTAGGCTTTTAGTAATAAGGAGACCTTATTACTCTCTACAGCTATCTGAAAGGGGGTTGTAGAAGTGGGAGGCAAGGTGGGAGTTGGCCTCTTCTCCCACATGACAGCAATAGGGCCTTAAGTTGACATGGGGAGGTTCAGTTTGAATACTAGGAAAAATTTCTTGTTAGAATGAGTGGTGAGGTACTGGAACAGGCTGCCAAGGGAGATGGTGGTATTACCATCCCTGAAGTTCAAGAAACACGGAGATGTGACATTTAAGGACATGATTTAGTGGGCATGCTGGTGATTGGTTGGTGGTTGGACCAGATTATTTTAGAGGTCTTTTTCAACTTCAATGATCATATGATTCTATGATTTAGGTTATAAATTTCACATTATCCAGAGCTGTGGCCATTCTTCTCCTCTTTGCAGTACTGGGTGATACATTAATGCCTTATGCATGTAGCGTGATACCAAGCTCATCATCACATAGTCCCCCAATCATACTGTAGCTACAGCTCCCTAGATACCATTTACTTCTACTCATTTGACTCATTTTACAGGGTTGTCCAGCAATAATGAGTTAAAAGCACATGCCATAGGCTTGTCCATTGTGTTCCATGAGACCTAATTAGCGTATTCTCAATTTTCTCATTTTCAAAAGTACTTGTTTAATTCGATCTTCTTCCTATTGATCACAGAAGATTTGTTCTTTGACTGCTCATAGTGATCTGCCAAAAGATTACGGAAAGTGATCCTTCTGAAAATGAAAAATATGAATTTAAATGGTGGGGATGAGCCAATATAATACTCATATTTTCCTTGGCAAAAATAAAATAAGATGTATCTTTACAGAATCCATAGTTATACAGAATAAGAATAGCATGAAAAAAGCAGTAGTCTTCCTTAGACAGAAAACTTAGTGTTATCTAAATAACTTAATGGTTATGTGACTTTTGACAGGGTGGATGTTGTTAATTTCAGCACTGTATTTTCAGCATTGTTAGTTCCAAATGTTTACTAAAAGTATTATGTGTGTAGATGCTTATTTGAGAACCGTATTGATATAGTTTCTCATTGCTAAAAGACTGATGACACAGTAGTCTACAAGACAGAAAGTGAGTTCCTTTCATAAGTTTTAATGAAGGTGACTGTATGTAACCTGATGAGTTCTGTAATGCAATCCTCTTTGTGGTAATGAAAAGGAATTTTCAAAGGGCCAAGTTGTTTATCCCTGAATCATGCTATTCTTTCCCTCTACCGAGGATCATTCTTTTCCTTCGCATTGTTTCAGCAAAATATTTTAAGAGTAACTAATAAAGAACAGGTTCATACAAACAAATCAGTAACAGTAGTGAATGTTGGAGTATGAAAGATTTATGTAAACAACAAAAAATGTTAATATGATCATGTATATCATTTCCTCTATTGTAGTCCAAACAGTAGATTTTTTTTAGAGTATATCGTTTATACAACTACTTTTTCATGCAGTAATGTAGAGAGTTGAAACTTTAGAGGTAGCTATGGCCAAATATAACTCATTTAATGAAAAGAGAAAGAGTCAAAAATTCTTTAGACTACCAGCGTAACTTAGCAACTTACTGCAATGAGAAATCAGTAATGACAACCAATTGTGAATGAAATACTCATGTGCGTCAAGGACTGAAAACTGGCTTTCCATCTCTGTCATCTGGCATTTTGAAAAATTAAGGGGAAAAACTGAGCTAGAATTCAGCATACTTACCGAAGGATTCCTAGCACACTGTAGAAAATGAAAGCTTAGTGTTGGTGGGATCCAAGCACAAATAAAAGAGCATTACTGTGAAGGATGACTTGGAGTGAAACTAATGTAGCACCTTTACTGTCACAGACTATAATGACAGTGTAAAAAGTCTCACTAGACATCAGTAAATCTTTGTGAATATCCTCAGAAATTACTATTTCACAATAGTAGGCCTATCCTTACTGATGCCTTTCATGTTTTACCTATACGTCTGTGTAATACTGAAATCCATTTACGGTAATTTTGCTTAATTTTCTGAGTAACTACAATCCTTTGAGTCTGTCTACATTCTTGGGCAGAGCCTCTGACATGGTGGCTCTTTCCCTGTGTTATCACTTATTGAAACCTCTACGCAAGTGAAGTATTAATAAATAAAAGAAGGAAAGTATCACCAATGTGTTTTCAGTTACAGTTACCACTTAAATCTTTGACTCATTATTGACAGCAAAATTCAGAATGAATGGGAACAACTATAACAGCTGTAAGAGCAAGAAATTTATTCTTTATTATATCTAAGTAGATGTGCTTTAGTTTTAACTTACATTCTTAGTGACCAATCAGACAATTCCTCCCCAAATGTCTTAATCTTGATTCTCCGCTTCAGAACATTCATTCACTCTCTCCAGCCATCTCCAACAGTCTCTTACATCATGTCTCTTTCCTTCGCAATAACCCTGTAGCACCTGTAGATGTATACCAAACAGCAGGATAGAATAAAGGAAAGGACATTAGAGTAGGTGTTGTATTATAATTAAGCTGCTCTATTACTGGACTACAGTGCCATAATGGAGGTTCTAACTCTTTGATTTCATTATTATTTTTTCACTTGATCTGAGAGTTGCTGGAAATATAAATTTTAATTTACAGCACAAACAAGTGCATGACACTTTGGAACAATATGATTTATTCAATTAGTTTGTGGCTTCATTATGGCCTCTGGTTAAACTACATCATACTGGGGTTCGGTGCTCAATCTAATCTATAGTGAATAGCTGCTAGAAAGAGTTACCCCACCTATTTTCTGGATGGAAGACAGTATCACAGTTGTTGTTTATTACGGATTTCAGCACTGGGAAGGAATATACAACAGCTGGATATCATTTGAGCTTCTGAATTCCACTGTGAAAATAAATTATTTTGTCTTCACAGTATAGAAATAGACTTGCCAAGACACTATTGTGGTGCACATCCTTGAAGTATGATGCAAATTTTATGTCGCCCTATGCTACAGGCAGTCAGCCTGCACGTTAAAAATTAGAAAGAAAGCCAGAAATGTTGTACCACACCCTAAAGTCAAGACAACACCATCACAAACATGCCCCAGAAGACCTTAAGTTAATTTGTTCCTTTTCTTCCCACTTGAAAATTAAACCCATCTTTCCTATCAGACAAACCTCTAGAATTTGTATACAGAAATCATTTCTGTATGTGTTCCTCTGACTTTATGACCTTAGTAATTGTCATTGATGAATTCAATTCTTTGCCTCAATATCTCAGCCATAAAATGGAAGCATTGAAATCTCTCTGAATCGCTCAGCAGATAATAAGATAACTTGCTATGGCATACATCAACTCTCAGTGTCAGATGAAAATGTAACAGGGAATACTGCAAATCAACTCCACATAGATAGAGGAAGTGTCAGAATCAGAGAGCCATATCTCAGATCTCAGCTCTTCAGACACAAGGCATGTAGAACATTTTTGTTTAATGAGAAAAATAAAATGTGAAATGAAATTACTAACATTTGAGATGACTTTCTCGGTAGACATTATATCTCTCATCCTTTGGCTGTGCTTTTTAATATGTTCATATGCACTGGCCATTTCCCAAGGGCTTGGAAACCAGCTGATATTATGTTCAGCTAAACCTTGGCTTTTGAGCAAACAGAAAGCCAAATTCTTCCAAAAGTAAAGAAAGTAATAAAAACATGAGATAAGCCAAACACCCAAAAATATGCCGGACAGCTGAAGAACTGTTTTGGTTACTGGCTTGCAAAAACCAAGGTGATATGTTAGTTTACAGGTTACTCAAATTTACCTTCTCTTGTATGTATGGTACACCATGGGCCTCCAAAGCTGTATGTACAATAATATTTTCAGCATTCCAAAACAAGCTTCCCTAGTGCAGTTTTTTTTTTTTCAATCCAGAGTTTGAGGCCCTCTTCCTCTCTTTTTCCACTGTACAAGACAACAAAAACTGGGTTCCAGACCAGAAAAATTTCAAGCAGCAAAAAAGATGGCAATGACAGAACCCAGACAATATCCATGTCCAACAAATTATTTTTCTAGTCCAATGGGAAAAACTAATGGGAAGGTTCTTGGCCAGAAGAATGAAGCTTGACCTACATTGGATCTCCCCCCTTGATCTTCTGTCTTCATTTGAAGTGTGGTGAGATATTCCATCATTTCCAAATCAAGACTCAGTTCTTAGATTGTTATCTAAGTTATTTAAGATATTTTGTGTAGACATCAGGCTTTTCCTTTTGATTTGCACAATCTCTAATAAAATGAGTTTCAATCTGTCTGTGCTACTAGGAATTGATATAGTTACAAAGAAATGAAACAAGATTCCAATATCACATGAGTAAATGATACCTGAAATTGGTTATATATTAAAGAGATCAACTTGAAACTAAAGATCCTCTTATGATACTGTGAGCATTGCTATCAAATGCAAAGACATGGGGACATCATCCATAACATCAACAAACAATAAAACCTTTACTGCAATTACAGAAAGAAAACCAAAGCATTCATGTAGTCTTACTTATACGAGTACATGATGCAATGCTCTTTAGGGATATTAATTGTTGAGAGCAAATGAACACTGTTCTTTAAATAAATATAAATCAATATACATAATTCTTTAGGACAAAATCTCAGCTCTGAAAATATAGGTGTAAATTCCAGAACTTAAATAAAGACACATAAGACGATTAGCCAGCTCTGTCAAATCAATTTGCAAGTCAGCAACACTCAGAGATCCAGATGTTGTTCTTTTATTTCTGGATACTAAATTGCTTTTAACTAAATATTTTCTTGTGCCCTGTAGCTTTTGACAGACTTGCGTTATCTCCTGTGTAAAAACCCTAGAGTGCGTTAGAAAAGCCAAGTTCAATATTAAACTAAACCTAGCAATAACCCTTCTCTTAAACTCTTGAAGTTGTGCAAAAAGGACTGTTTCCATCTTCTGCTCCGTAAGTAACAAATCTATCTATATATTATCATTTTGAATTGCTATCCTTTTCAAAGTATTTACTGTCCTGTGGGACCTTTAAAACGTTTTCTATTACATTGTGTTACACTGCATTCCATCAATCACTGATTATGTTCCTATTATCTGTATCTCCTTCCAAATTCGTATTCAAATCTTTTGTTATCAAAAATATACCTACAGAATCCAAAACTTCATTAATATTTTAGACAGAAGAATCCTTGTTCCAGTTGTCAGAATCTACAGTCTGGTGTCAGTAGCCTCTTAAATTCTGAGTCTAGTAAGGACAACTGCAAATTCTCTGCAGGACTGGCCCACAGAAAGAAACAGATGCAAGTTTATGGCAAAAGAATACCTTTGAAGCAAAGGTATCTGACACCTGTTGGTGACAAAACAGCTTGTATACTTTCTCGAAGTCCAGGCTTACTGCAAACCTGATATGTAAGGTCATTCCTAAGTATTTTTAAGTTTCAGCTCAGAAATAAACTTACAATCTGTTATGTGGTAAGACACCATATGTGACATATTGCCTTACTGGAGTCTCATTGTCCAGTCTGGAGTAGTTTCAGTTCCCAAATGGAGCTGTGAAAAAACATTGAGTTTGCAATACACACCAGAGCTGTAGATCTTGCCTCACATGATAGAGGGAAGAAGGAGTGGAGAGACATGAATTAGCCCAATGCCAAATGTCTACTAGCTGATAATTGTCTGATAAAGGAGTGGCTCCCACTGCATGTGAAACTAGTGAAAACAGACTGTTTGCCTTTCTGCTTGTCTTCAGGAACAATAATCAAGCATACAAATACTGTGTTTTACCCTGTAACTAGACATGAACAGAGAGAATAATATTCTAATGACTGTGTTTATGTGACCCATGGACCACAGAATCACAGAATCGTATATTTTGGAAAATACTTTCTAGATAATGAACTCCAAATATCAACCAAGTGCCACTACTAAAGCATGTCCTTTAGTGCCATGTCCACATATCTCTTAATACCCCCAGGAAGGGAGATTCAATCAGCTCCATGGAAAGGCTATTACAATGCTTGTCCACCCTCTCTGTGAAAAAATTCTTCCTGCTATCTATCTAATCTAAACCTCCTCTGATGAGACTTGAGACCTTTTCCTCAAGTCCTAACACTTGTCATCTGAGAAAAGAGACCAACATCCTCCTGACTGCAACCTCCTTTCAGGTCACTACAGAGAGGAATGAAGTCTCAGCTTAACCTTTCCTGTACTAAACAACTCCAACTCCCTCAGCTGCTCCTCATAAAACTTGTTTCCCTGTTCCTTCACCAATTCTGCTGGTCTTCTCTGCGCATGCTCAGGCAACTTCACATCCTTCTTGCAATGAGGAACCTCAAACTGAACATAATACAGATGTGGTCTCACCAGTGCTGAACACAGAGGTGCAGCCACTTCCCTAGTCCTGCCTAGTTCCTTCTAGTCCAGTATTTCTGACATAGGCCAGGTTGCCATCGGCCTTCCTAGCCGTACTGCTGGCTCTTGTTCATCCGGCTGTTGACCAACACTTCCAGGTCCTTTTGCACTCTTCTCCCAGTCTATACTGCTGTACTGGGTTGCTATGACCCAAGTGCGGAAGCCTTTCTGACTTACTGCAAAGTACTGTAAGAGGGGACAGTGGGATTCATGTTCTGATCTTTTATTGGGCAGCTGAACACAGAGTTTGCTCAAGCTTTCTTACTTCCTCACTGAGAAGGGCTCTGTTTAAAGAATCCTCATGGCTTCAACTTGCAAGCAGTTGAAACACAGCCAGCACAGTTCTTCAAAAGTCATTATTTAAAAATAGTCTGTGGGAAAGCCCCAAACAAAACAAATATTTTTTTATTTGTAATATCTGTTGTTTGGAACAGAGATGATAGCAGCTGGTACAGAAAGTGCCTCAGAGGATCTGACTTGAAGATTACGTCCATATTACACAGCTTTGAAATCTGTGTTACTTTGGATTGGAAAATAAAAAGGTGAAGCAACACTGTTTACTTAGGACCAGATTCTGCCATTCTAATTCACATTCACGAACATGTTCACATTTCCACTGGAGAATAGGTTTGCAGACTGCATCACTCATAGCAGTGCTCTTGCCACAAATTAGGCATGAGTTTCTCACTGCATACTACTAGGGAGGTTGGCTTGTCCATCTGGGATCATACTAATTTTTTTGCAGGCTTTGAGAAGAATACTGCTGCTACCTAAGTACCAGGGCCGAGCAGTTTGCCTCTCCCTCTACTTCCAACTCCCATGTTGGCAAGGGCAGAAAGGGTACAGAAAGTTCTTGGCATAAACATATTCCCAGCCCCTCCCTGCAGCTTGCTATTTTTTGTCTGCATTTGCACAGTTATAACTATCTATCCCATGCTCATTAGGCATGGCTGAACTGTTGTTCTGCAAGGAAAAAGTGAAATGCTTCTCAAGAATGGGCATTTAAGTTTTCAGTTTTGATTTAACATGGCGGGGGGGAATGGAAGGATCCAAGAAGAAGTTCCTTAATTTTTCATCTAGGCTTTATTTATAAAATGCGTCATAAAATTTTCAAAATTAATTCAGCAAGTCCTGGTGAGAGGCAGCCAAGCATTTATCAGTTCTTGCTGCATGGACAACAGCAGGGCTAATAAAGAATATACTGTATACTTTGAAGAAAATTGAAGCAGATAGGATAATTGTCTTAATTGTAGAGGTAGTATTCAGAGCAATAATTAACTTAGAACAGAAGACTATCCTTAACAACTCATCATCACCTAAAGGTAAATAAAATATTTTTGCATTGTAGGAACTGTACCTGTAAAGAAGAGAATGAGTTGGACGGGAGAGAAAATCTAAAAATAGAAAAAGATACATAAAGTTCTGGTGACCTTTATCAGATAGAGTTCCCCAAAGAGTTCCCTAAATTTCTCAAGTACTAAAGCTGGCATGCTTTACTCGAAAGATCTGAAAGCCTCTGAAACTAAAAGATGCAAAGTGACTGAAAAAAAAATTATGCCACTCTTCATCTTAGATGTACCTGGTTTGGTATGCAGCACATGAGGAGCTGGACTTAGATCTGCAGACTACGGTGGCTCAGAAGAGTTGTTTGTTGTTTTGTTTTGTATTTTCCCTGGAAAAATCACATGAAAACTATTATTTAAGCCAGAAATCTCTGCTAACACAAAGAACTCCAAAGGAGGACTTGTATATGTGTACTGGACTGTGAGCATATAAAAATGGAAAACAGCAGCTTCATTTTCAAGAATCACACATTTTTGTGGCTCTATCTATATATCTATACTTTGATAGATGTCCTGTGTTTAAATGTTCATTTTCTCCACTAAGTTCACAATAGAATTTGTTCCAAACACTTAAAAATAACTTCAGCTTTAGTGGGGTTGTCAGAGGAAATTATTTCATATTTCAAATCATAGAGATTGGAAGTTTGAAAGGGACCTCTGGAGAACATCCAGTCCTACTCCCCTGCTAAAGCAGGCTCCCACAGTGGGTTGCACAGGAACACATCCAGGTGGGTTTTGAACATCTCTAAAGAAGGAAACTCCACTACTTCTCTGGACATCTTGTTCCAGTGCTCTCGCCCTCAGACTAGAGAAGTTATTCTCATGGTCTTATGGAAATTCCTTTGTTCCCATTTGTACCCATTGCCCCTTGCCCTCTTGCTGGGCACCACTGAAAAGAGCCTGGCTCCATCCACTTGACTCTTGCCCTTCAGATATTTATAAGCTTTGATAACATTCCCCCTCAATCTTTTCCAGGCTGAACAGTCTCATGTCTCTCAGCTTTTCCTTGTACAGCCCCTCATCATCTCCATGGCCTTTTGCACAGACTCTCTTTGCTAGTCTTTCCCTGTCTATCTTGAATTGAGGAGTTTAGAACTTGACACTGTACACCAGATGTAGCCTAACCAATGCAGAGGGTAAGGATCACCTCCCTTGACCTGCTGGCCATGTTCTTTTTAATGCACCTCAGGACACCGTTCACCTTCTTGGACATAAAGACATACTGAAGGCTCATAGTCAACTTCTTGTTCTCCAGAGCACCCAGATCCTTCTCTGCAAAGCGTCTTTCCAGCAGGTCAGCCCTGTACTGATGGATGCAGTTATTCCTCCCCAGATGTAAGAATGTGCACTTACCCTTGTTAAACCTCACAGGAAAAAAACAAACAAACAAACAAAAAAAGAAAAAACAGTGAAAATTCAGAACATCTTGGTAGTTAGCTTTCAGGTAGAAGAGTAATTTCTTCCTCTCTCTCTTCCCCCCTCCCGCCTTAGCTTTCCTCACCAAAAAACTTTGGCAATTTTCAGTAGAGTTGTGAAAATTACAAAACTATATAACTATTAAGAAAGAATCTGCAATAAAAATTATTCTATAGAAATATTCCATGCACATTTTCTTTGTGCAACCAATGGCTCCTTCATTATTTTGTCTATTATGAAAGACCTTAAGATAAACAAACTCAAAAATAACCATATTGATTCAAAACCCCAGTTCATTTTCTCCATCAACAGTTAGGAAAGAGGATAAAACAGATTGTGAACAGGATGTATTCTGCTTATTGGCAAGTAGTTTCCAAAAATCAAAGGACTTAAGATTTACGTGCTTGAAGACTGACATTTCATTCAGAGGGTAGTGATGTACGGGAACACGTTGCCCGGAGAGATTGTAGATGCCCCATCCCTGGATCATTCAAGGTCAGGCTGGATGTGGCTATGGGAAGCCTGGTCTATGGTTGGCAACCCTGCCCACAGCAGGAGGGTTGAAACTAGATGATCTTTGAGGTCCTTTTTAACCCCAGCCATTCCACGATCCTATGATTTCATATTCACTCAAGATTTAATGGCCACTGATGGACTCATCACTCAAGAGTTTTCTTAATCCTTTCTGGAACAGATACCTGAATCCCACATAAATTCCACAATTTATATTTAGTGTGATATGCAGTTTAATTTGTTTGAAGCCTTTACATCATAGTTTTACTGGATTCTCTTTATTTCTTCTGGATGTAAATGAGAATGTAAGAAACTTACCTTCTCTTGTCATTCAGGTTTTGTAAGCACTGTGACTACATTCTTCTCAGGTTTTTTCTCTCAGAACTGATGATCTATGATTTCTGTAGAAACTGTACTAAAAGTACTAAAAACAAGATTTGCACTAATTGTAATATCACACAAAATATTAAACATCCCTGAAAATCCTTCTTTTTCAACTACGAGGATCAATAAAAACAATAATAAGTAATGGGTATTAAAAAATCTTTTTGTGGTTCATTGTGTTACACTCTGCCTTGATTTCCATTTTTTTTTTCATAGTTCTTGAAATCTTATTTTTACTTTTGTTTTAAATAACTCCACAAACAGGACACTTTCTGGGTCATTCCAATGACAGTTTTTCCCAAAAAATGCATGTTTACCTTTGCGGGCCTTATTCACCTTTCCACCACTACCTACTATCCCAATAAAAGAAGGAATAAAAGCTAGGATTAAATCATTTTGGATGAGACTTAGTGCACGTTAACTTACTTAGGAAAACAGTGAGAGTGAAAGGGATGCAAGCGTAATCTATTTAACTTTGTTTCAGACTAGACATTTTTACTTGCAATATAAACAGTATCTTTTGATGTCCTTCTTTTTTAATATTTTTCTTTTCATCTTTATTTACTGAAATACATGTGATGTAGGGTGTTTTTAGTGGTTCTTTGAGACTGACTTGCAATCCAGTTTAAAGGTCTAGCTGTTAATTTACAAATCACAATTCTCTGTATGGTTAGAAAAAAATTTCAGAGACCTTTTCTCCATTTATCTACAGGCCTCAGGATCATACTACGCTCTGATCAAAAGCTCCTTTATGCGAACCCCTGCAGGAAGGCTTTCACCTCTGGGATTCAAAAAAGAACAGATCACACATATTAAGTTGGTTCTCTTAATATTTTTGAATCAGACGCTGGAAGTAGAGGGCCTTGAAGTTAAGATGCTTGTTAAAATCTGGTAGGATCACTTTGTTTTACATCAACGATGCTGCTTTATAGAAAGATACAATTTCAATGAGAGTGTTTTCATAAGGTTATTCGCCATATGTTTCACGTTGTAAAGAATTTTTACCATACACAAGACATTATCAAGCTGTTTCTCCCGATGGCTGTTTATATTTCTCTAAGCCTTGCACACTGTGGGAGGCAAAAATCTAGACTTCTGATGCTCTGTTCTAGTTGTCATTGTGTTGTCTTTTTTCAAGACTTAATCCTATTTCAGAATTATGCTGTATTCTGCTAGAGGTTGAAACCTTTTCTTGTGCAATAATAGCACTCACTATGGTACTAACTTAAAAAAAAAAAAAAAAAAAAAAAATCTCCAGGAACAAAAATGTATTCAACCTTACAAATCCATAGAGATTTGTGGCATTTTATAAATGGATAAAACCAAACATGCAGATATTATCCTTACCAGTACTATAAAACAAAGCAGAAGAACATACAGCTTGCAGGTGTTCCAAAGGCCAGCAATTCCTTTTCAGATTTATTTTGCAAACCTTTTGAGTGCCACGAAGAGAGCAGGAAGAAACCCAGGTCTTTTTCTGGAATACTGTCTGGAAGCTTCCTGTTATTCAGCTGTTCTCAGAAGCTATTGTCCAGAGGACCATAAAAAGTGCCTCCAAGAGGCTCTGTTTCTCTTAAATGCATCATATATTTTGGAGAACCATTAAAGAATCTCTGTAACTGCAAACTACTTTAGGCTTTCTGAGATCTTGGTAGTATGCATTAGTTGTTAGCTGAGCCTAGACTTTTCTATTCCTAGATCTTTTAATAGGCATAAAGGCCGTTCAGCAGTAGCCTATATATAAGAGAAATGAGATCCATAAAAAGAAATAGATTGCTCCTGTATTACATATACTGTTTATACAGGATGTATGACTTCAATGTATGTGTTTAGTCCACTTTTTAGATAGAACATATGCTTCTTAAAATTTACTCGTTGATTGTAAAAGACTTGAGTTTAAATAATATTGCCGTATGTGAGCACACAGTACTTACACATTCTAACTTGACAAAGTATGCAGTTATATCTTTCACCTTTATTTTTGCTTGAGAAGCCACAGTCACTACTCGGCACAGTAGCTTCTGACTGCTTTTCACCCACGCTTTCCAAAGATTTTTGTAAGGGATCCATCAATGTGGTTTAGAGCAGTAATGTAGTGGTAAAAGATTTCTCCCAACTCATTGCATCATTTCATCCAACTGTATTCTCTAGAGAAGATCTTGTGTTTAAAAACAAGATTTCCATATATGTTCCTCATATATTTAAGACAAAGGCAAAAAAATGTGCTTGTTTCCGATTCTGAAAATAGTACTTAATGAAGCTGATTTGGCATATACATAAGTTTATCTCTCAGATTTAACCATCCAAAGGATTATTAGAGGTTTGTTTGGCCTACAGTCAAACAATGCACTGCTTTAGATTACTAACTTCACTATTTCTGAAAATTGGTAGAGTTTTCAGAATGGCTTGAGTTGGAAGGGACCTCAGTGTCTAGTTCCAAACCCCTGCCATTGGCAGCTTTGCTACCCACTAAATCATGATCTAGATCAGGTTGCCCAGGGCCCCATATGGGATAGAGAACCTGTTTCAGAACAGAGGCTCCAATCTGGCACCCAAAATTCAGAGGGGTTTTCATTCTTTATAATAATGAACCAAATATCAGTGGGAAAATCTGTGACGCATTTCTGTGATTTATTTTTCTAGGAACAAGTGAATAGAAACTTATGAACAAGGAGAAAATGCTTCAGATCTTCCTTTCCTCAGGTCACCAAATTGTAGGTACGTTTTTCTTCGAAATCAAGCTAATGGTTTATTGCTTTTTTTTGTTTTATTTTTTTCAGATGGAGGATGGAAGCAACACTTTCAATTAAATCATTTGATGCCTGTTTTGGATTATACATTCTTTGGAGTGTTCTTCAAAAGGTAATGCTCACAGAACATAGAGATTTTTTGTAACAATAATGCTTTCAAAATATGTGGAGAATCTGATAGTCTAAATCTCTGTGAATAAACTGTGGCTTTTGTGTTAAACAGAAGAATCTGACACCTTTAACACATTGCTGATCTTTTTGCTTTACTGTGATTGGGTAAAATACTCTTATTCTCTTAGAGTCATTTTTGGCTAGTATTTCACATTCTAGAAAAACATACCAAAAAAAATTTAAAGTTGAGATGACTAACACTTTGACAGGAACATAATTTGATAGAGATGGAATCAGTAATGTTGCTTCTCAGATCTGCTATGAAGAAAAGGTGTTGATTGTGAGGTAGACAAGGGTACTAGGTGCCTCTGAATGGTCAAGTGATGTGAGCAGTTTTTCAAGAGGGAGAGGTTGGTGTGGAGTGTGGGTTATCATGGAGGTCTCGGATGTGCTTGGCCAATGAGCTTTGCCTTAAACTGCACTAGGAGTTCTGCATTATCCAAATTATCAGGAGAGAAAGGAAACATTGCTTCTCTAAATCTGTAGCAGTGTTTAGGCTTGTTTTCTGTTTTAGGTCACCTGGTTTTGTTTAAAAATTACAAAATCAAAATCTGCCTTAGAGTAAAGAGGCACCACTTACTCCCTTCCGGGTGCTGTTGCTAGTATAAAAATTGTGAATGTAATGTTTAAAGGGCATTGTTTGAAATATTGTGGATGGATGGTTTAATGGTAGGAACCTCTAAATCTGTTATCTGATATAAATCTGGTTATAAATTATCAGATGCTCACAGTGAGGTTAGCAATCTCTTTTTGAATGCTGAAGTGAACACAGATATGCTGTGTCACCTACAGATACTACATCACAATTAGGAAAAAAAAAAAAAAGAAAACTAAAAGAATATTTCTAAGACTACTGTTTACTATGGGATGCCAAAAGGACCCTGTAAAAGGTATGTGTATGACTAAATTTAAATTGGTGATGTTTGGAATCTAGCCTATACAAAAAGCCTGGTTCTGAAAACATATTGGCTCTACAACTGAGAAAGTAATGCAGACACTTGAAAAATGGAAGAAAATAGTTTAAAAAAAAACAAAAAAAAACACATCCTGTTCCTTATTAATCCATAAATGGATATTCTTCAAAGTACAGCCTGACCTCACCTCTTTTCTTTATGAAGTGGATTGATGCTGTGACTGGTCTAAATCCATTTTTGGAAAGTGCAACAAGCGTTATACAAAAGTAAAAGAAATGTGATGGAGCCAGGGAAAGAAACTGTGAAAGACCAGTGGAAAATCAGTGGGAAGTAAGACAAACTGAAAACTAGATCCTTTGGCTGACCACCAAGGGCTCCTTTGGGCTGCTGTTAGAAGATTGAGTACTATTCTGAGTTATTTTCCACTGATCCACTGCACTTGATATTGTATGAGATGTATATTTTCTTTCACTTCAACTTGCAACAGAAATTTATAGATGAAAATAACTGGTTACTACTGTAGTAAAACCTAGAAAGATCATCACATAGTTTCAGTTGAAATCCTTTCCCTATTCCCTATGTGTTTTTATACAGGGAGTTCTAATTTAATGTCAGATTACGTTAACTATAGTGCTACAAGTAATGACCTAGGAGCTTAGAGATTTTATTAAGTGATATAAATACATTTTATAGTGCAGTATAACAGTGTTGGAATTATAGGAGTCTGGCACATTGTAAATATGCATTGTAGTATTCAATTTTCTGCTCTTTTATGTCCTTCATGAGAGAGCTTAGTAATCACGGAGAATGTCAGAGTTACTTAAACATTTTCAAACTCCTCTACCAGAGAAAAGAAGATAACTGTTAGGCTTCTCAATATTTTAGCTTTCTTTTATGTCTCAATTTTTAACTACAAATAAAAGCATGATTAAGTTAGTTAGCCATTTTGTTTGTAACTAACTTTAAGAATATTTGCAATAATATTTGCAATATTGCAAGAATCTGCAATATGAAGAAGTAAGTGCATACTTATTATAGAAATGTATCTGACCAAGGCATTTAGCTTGGCTACTGAATGGTTAGTTTCTAATAACTTTTTTGCTGTAGAGTAGCAATTAGTGATGTCACAAGGTCAGTATCAACTTACCAGACACTATAACTGTCCTGTGTGAAAATTAATTGATTAACTATTTCCATGTGTTTTGTGTTGGTTTTTCTCTCCATAACAACATACCAAAATGTTTAATACAATCCCTGACCAGATTTTTACATCACAGTTTTGGTGGCTGTATTACTATAGTTCACATATGTTTGGGTTTTAGATTAACTGCTTGGGGCTGCCTAGGGCAATAATTATTTTCCAGTAGGCCAATCTTCTGCCATTCTAATCCAGTGTGCTATGTACTGGACATGGCCTTAAATGTTACAGCTGACATTTATGTTTCAACAAATCATCACAGTCACTGTAATTAGATTACAACAGCTATATAAATTTATGGTTTGACTATAAACAATTTTTTTCCTTTTTTTCTCTCTCTCTCTTTTTTTTTTTTTTTTTTTCCTCCTTTGAATTCAGATACACAGCTTCCAAACATATCATTTTCCTTCTCCTGAACTGACCTGCCAGTAAGCAGCTTGGCAGCTTATTGAGACCAAAAAAGCCACATGCATCTTAGTAGTTCATGATTCTTCCAGCAGTGATAACACTTCCCTGTCTTATTAGCAAATTCTGACCGGATATTGAGACAGATGTCAAATTTAATGTTTCCATGCTAAATTCTCATTATTTTTTCATTTTCTGATAGTTATTTTGAATGAAAGTATGGTATTTCTTTACGTGGGTGAACATGAAAGTCATATCTGAATTGTGCAAACATTGTATTTAGTTTTAGATAAACACTCTGTACTGTAAGAAGAAATGTAAGCAGTGTAATTTATTATAAAGACTGTAATTAACCTGCAGAAGGAACAGGCATAACCTGCGACAGCATGTAGTATGTAGCTACAGCAACATGTGAATATTGTTCAAAAGGAAATAAACGTTTTTCAACAATGCTTAAAGAGTTTTTTCTCTGCCTTGGGCAAGACCTTGTAAACAATGTTATGATGTCTCACGCTGAATATTTTTAAAAATGCATGGTCTGATAACTTCTAGATTTTATTATTGGTGTTTTAATTTGATGTCTTGACTGGAGTTGTGTTCATAAACCACAACGATCTGAAGATATCTACCTTGGTTTGCTAAATTTACTATTGTGTTCCTGTGTTGCTGATAAAAAGTTTGTGTGTTGGTTTTCCATCTACGGTTGGGAATCTATCTTGAAGGGAATAACTTGGCACTATCCCTAAACTGTAGTCCTAATTGCTTTCAATAACTGATTTCATAGGGAACTCAATGTTTTGCTCTCATGTATAGATATACCTATACCAACATGCATATTTCTATATATGCAATTACTAGAATATGTTGCGGTCATATGCTATTTCTTCAAATCTCTGCAATAAATAGAAGTTTTATGTAATAATCCACAAATATCGAAATGGGTTCTGTTAAAAGCCAAAGCCTGAAACAATCCAGCCCCAGGAGAATGCTGTGCATTTTTGTGGAATCAGGCTAGCTTATACAACACGGGAGTTATAATAATTTTTTCTTTCTTTCTCTCTTTCTCTCTTGAGTCTTTCTATTTTCTTTTCATTTTGGTTAGTGAAACTAACAGTTCAAAATATTCTGAAATGCTTTTAGGCTGCAGAAGATGATTAGAAAATGTTATATCTGCTGCTGGAATTCATTCATAGAATATTTGTAATTCATTCAGTATTCTTAGTTAACAAGTACCCTGAATTTGTTGATGACACTATTCTTTTCTTATGTTTATTTTCTTTCTACATTCTCATTCCGTTGCTATTGATTTCCTTGATTTCATTTAGAGTTTGTGTTGTTCCTGCTGCCTACATAAGCATTTTATTCAATATGCCTCTAAGTAATTTCTTCCTGCATAAAGCTCTGGCAGAAACAAATTGAAAAGCTATCAATTTTCCTTTCTACAACCCCATGTCAGCTCAAGTATTTTATCTTCAAATTGCTTCTTCTTTCCATCCCCTATGTAGACAGACATTGCTCATGGATGCAGCATTATATATTTTTCTGTTTAATCTGGTAAGCTTTTCAGATGATTCTTATGTCAGAGGTAGATCCCTCAGCACTGAGTTAGTTAGCTGAAAGGTTACCTTATTCTCTTCTATCTTATTCAGTGACAGACTGAGTCCTTCAAAAAAAGCAGCAATTTAGAAAGAATAGTTATTACACAGTACTCACCTCAATACCATGCAGTGATTCAGTGACTGGTCTTGATTTTAAGTAGCTATCTCTATGAACAATCGCAGAGGAATATTCATACCCAGATGGAAAAAGATTCAGTGACACAAAGATAAACTCTCTTCAGAACACTACTGTCTTGTTGGAGGTATTAAGTTTTATTGTGGTTTTAAGACAGGGTGAATCTCAGATATAGAATCAGCCACAGAAAAAAGCAGGTGATTTTAGTCATGCTGCTTCTCTAAATTATTCAACAGAATGATGGATCCTTGATGCCAAACATCTTAACAATTATAGGTTAGATCTGACTACAGAAGGCATTACCGGTGGTTATAGTACCATAAACTTTCCATCACTCATTCACAGCTCTCTCAATGATTTGGATTTCCATTTACACCTAACAGATAAGAGAATCGCCAAATCCCAAGAAAGGACTATTCTGTACTATTTCAGATACGATACAAATTTCTCAAATGAAGAAGTTTTGAAACATTACAGTTCTCCTGTTCATTGCTGGCTGAGACCCAACAGTCAAACCAATGTAGCTGTCCCTACAGTAGTGAGAGAATTTCAGCACCTTGGTGGAGGCTATTGGTTATCTCGTTTGGGTTATCTTGTCCATTTTGCATTACACAGAAATAATATCAAGCAGAAAAGTAAGAGGTATATCCTGTTTGGTGGATCATTGTCTCACATCTTTGGCATGTGTATGACAGATGATCTTATATTTAAACTGGAGTTATTTTAGAACAAAGTTTTGTCATGACAGCTTCCAGCTTTTGGTGTTCATGCACTGAATCTTACTCCCACATGTCAATTAAGAAACTTCTCTGTAAAGCCTGGAAAATGGTGGCTGGTGGCATCCTTAAACGACGGAGTTGTTTAAATTATAAAAAAATAGTTCCTCCTGTGGAGATCTTGAGAAACATCTTAGGGAGGAGAAAGAGCAGTAACAGATTGATGATGCCTGTTACTAAGATATTTTGACAACTTCCTTTTTCCCATGCAGTTCTGAAATACATAAATGTGGGGAGTGTGGACAATAAAAAAAGAGAAAACAAAGTTGTCTAATATCCACTGAGAATAAATGAACTCAGTTCCCTTCACTTTCAAATGATGAATGGTTTAAAGTTCATGAGAGTCTACATACTAAATCATATTCTCACTCTCTCCCAGATGCTAGGCATTAAAGAACACCTTACCCTGAATTTCTTGTCATCACTTCAGAAAAGCAAAGGAAAACAAGAAAAAGTAGGAAGATTTTTCCACTGATTTTTCAGATGGGATTCTCCTCTGTTGTTTGCCTCTCTTTCTTTCCTCTCTTTCCTTGAACGCAGTCCTACTAATCTGGCTTTCCACTCCACTTTTTCACTCAGTTTCTCTCAGAAAAAATTTGAGTTTCCAAAAATTAAGAATGCCAAGATTGTAGGTGATAGTGCTACTGAGTCAGCCTCCATGTGCGTTTTTAGAAGATGTAAGATTGTGATAAGAGATATGAGTGAGTGCAAGAAGGAAGTTTAAAGTTTGTCACACATTCAAGTCTATGTAGTAGAAGCCTGCAAGTTTACCTTGTTATCCCTAGCAGTGTAATTTTTATCAGGCAGTCAGTTCAGCTCAGTTTTACTGTATTTTTTATAAGAACAGACTCTTTACCGGTGTATGTTGTGATAGGACAAGGGGAGATAGCTTCAAACTGAAAGGGAGAAGATTTAGACTGGATATAAGAAAAAAAGTTTTTATGATAAGGGTAGTGAGGCACTGGAACAGGTTGCCCAGGGAAGTGGTGGATACTTTGTCCTTGGAGACACCCAAGGCCAGGCTGGATGGGGCTCTGAGAAACCTGATCTAGCTGTAGGTTTCCCTCTTCTAGATGATGTTTAAGAGTTCCTTCCCTCTCAAAAAATTCTGGGATTCTAAGATAAATTTGAAGGAAGGAAACAACAAACAGCAACAACAAAAATCTGTAGCTGTAATGTGATCACAAGTGCAAAGCATCTTTGCTACTATCATGTAAGTAGTAGGAAGAAATAAATGGCTATAAATTCTCCATTGGGGGTGTTGTGTAGGACACAGTAGCATAATGATAGTGCACTCAACTGCATTTACATATGAGAACTTTCTTCGAAAATATGGCTTATCAGATCAGACCATCAAGACGTTCTTGACTTTGCCTGAAAGAGATATTTATAATCTCAGAATATGAGCCTTCAAATCACCTCTTGCACAAAATAATTTAGCAATACTGAAGAATTCCCCTGGAACAGAAAGTAGGTGACCACACAGGCACACTAATCTCTTGCACAGGCAGATCACAGAATCAGAGAATGGCTTGGGTTGGAAGGGACCTCAAGGATCAAGCCCCAACCCCCCTGCCACAGGCAGGGCTGCCAACCTCCACATTTAATACTAGACCAGGTTGCACAGGGCCCTATTCAATCTGGCTTCGAACACCTCTAGGGATGGGGCATTCACAACCTCTCCGGGCAGCCTGTTCCAGAACCTCACCACTCTCTTGGTAAAGATCTTCCCCTTGATAATCCAACCTAAATCTTCCCTCCTTCAACTTAAAACCATTTCCCCTTTTCATGCCATTATCTACCCTTCCAAAGAGTTGATTCCCCTCCTGCTTATAGGCTCCCTTTAGGTACTAGAATGCTGCAATAAGGTCACCCTGCAGCTTTCTCTTCTCCAAGCTGAAGAAGTCCAGCTCCCTCAGCCTGTAGCCCTCTGATCATCTCTGTGACCCTCCTCTGGACCTTCTCTAACAGCTCTCTGTCTTTGTTGTTTCTTTCTTGATTAAAGGATGGATACAGAAACTGAGAACTTTTTTTTTAGTTTTTTTATGTCTTCATTAATTAACAAGAGTTTTAAAAGAAATGGGTAATTATTCCAATGCTGTAACCTAACTACAGTGAGAATTTTCAATTTCAGATACTCTATTTAGATTTCAGATATAACAGCCTGCCAAATGTTTATTTAAATATCTTAATTAGAATAAAAAACATTCAGATAATAAGAATTCCCTGTCCATGACTCTGTAATAACTCACCTATTCCCCTCTTCCCATATCATAGAGTCATAGAGTCATTAAGGTTGATATGCTAATCTTCAAGGTAATTCACACTCCAAAATCCTGCTTGGCTTTTATATTCCCTTCTCTACACACCCACTGCAGGCTTTTAAACACAGCTGTATACTAAAAAATTTGATCTTTGTATTATTGTTTAACTTAATTGAAGTTGTTCTTGGAAAAAATCATTTTCTTCCAAGATATTTTCTGTGTCCTATGATGCTTTAATTCATTTGTTATCTATTTTATTTATTATTGTGATTTGTTTTCTTGAGCATTGCCTTGAGTGCCTTGGAGGGGTTGGAATTTGGTGGCTATGTAAATAAACTTACTATTGCTCCAGATGTTTTTCTCATTTGAGGGCCAAATTCTACTCACAATTAGACTAGGGAAATCCTGCTGTCTTCAGTGTGATTGGCACTGAAAAAAAGAAAGCAGACACTAACCTCAAGTCTCTTTTTGTAGTCATTTTTGTTTATCTCACAGATTTACCACTTGTTATGTAAGAAAGCCCTTTAACTTTAGGCAGTTTCCAAAATTTGCTTTTATTAGAAAGAATAGTCTATCATCTTCTATTGAGCTCTTATTTTACCTTTGCACATTAATCTTCTCCAGTATAGACCACTAAGAGTACTTGGGTTCCTAAGTCAGGCACTCAAACTCTACAAGCTCACAAGCTATACCAACAGAGAAGAAAAAGACTGTTCTAGACAAAAACAAGTAACTAAGATACACACCCTATTCTTGAAGGGATAAAGTAATGCTAAAAGGCTTACAATAGATCCATCCTAAAAATGCATTTTATGCACAAGCAAGTCCTGAAAACACTCACCACGCAGACAAATAGACAACTCACTATGAGGGTTTAAAAACTATAGACTCTGTGGAAAAGTCTATGCCCATTTTGATCTTTTCTGTGAAGCAGTGTTGACTTTGCACTTTCATAGCAGCTAGAAAGATGCTATTTCTGTCTAAACAATAGTAGCAAATATTCCCATTAAAAAAAGACGTGCTCAAAAAGGGGAAGTGCCTGCTGCATAATACTTCCTCCAAGAAGTAAATTCTCAAATAAAATATGAAACAAAATTCTCAGTTTCTTGCATACTGTATAAAATAGTTTTGCATGGAGTGAATAACAGCAGCAATAATTCCGGTTTATGATATGCTATTGTACTATCTACATTTACATCAAAATTATTAAAAAATAATTATTTTTATAAAAATTTATAACTTGATAAACTTTTTTTTAAAGTTATGTAACTATTTCGATCTGCTTTTTAACACATTATATTCTTTCCTGAAGGATTCTACTATATCTGCATCTGTAAACTGTTATGCTTATTTCTGGCCTTCCATCAGCCGCAATCAAAGATGAGACACCTAATTTTTGAATCAAGTAGCTAGCTGGAGTTATCCTCTTTCACAATCTCTCCTTGTTTGAAATGTCAGCTTCAATGTAATGCACAGATAAAACAGTAGGAAGCAGTTCTTTATTGTGTGGGTGATGGAGCACTGGCACAAGTTGCCTGGAGAGTGGAGTCTCTTCCTCTGAGACAATCAAAATCCTTCTGGAGATGGTCCTGAGCAACCTGCTCTGGGTGTCCTTTGCTTGAGAGGTTCCTTCCAACCTCAGGTATTCTGTGATTAAAGTATAATATGAAAAAATCTTATACCTCTAAGAGACAGCTCTGAATTCCTGATGTGTTTTACCTTTCAGTGTACAAATGAAACCTCTGAAACTTTTAAACCAGGAGTTTAAAAATCAAGCAACTGCATTTATGACAACAACTAAAGCTGTCAGGGACTTCAAGAATGTGCATTAATATGCTGTCCAGTAGAATCTTCTTTTTAAATGAAATTGATAAATACATAAAAGGAATAAGCCCAGAAATTAACACGCTAGTAGAGAAAAATCGCTGTTTTGGGAAAGATCTGAACAGTGCTGTAAGCATAATCCAGTAAAGTCATATCACATAGCTGAAGAGAGCAGAGATTGCTGCAGTGGTCACATGATTGAAACAACAGCATGTCTTCATTTGTACACTTATCTAAGACCACTGAGTACCGGCACCAAATAACAGCATTTGAAAAGAAGTTCTCAGGTAATGTAAATACAGCGACCAGTTGATCACATAAGAAAGAGGGGGTACAGACACAGAGAGAGCAAACTTAAAGGCAAAGGAAGGAAGAAGTCTCTTTTATAAACTTTCTTCATTGTATAATACATTGAAAACCCACACTGCTTTTGTAGAAGTGGAAGTGGGAGTGACCTATTGAGCAGAAAATAATGAGGTAAGTAGTAGAGATATGGTAAATGCAGGTTCAGGGGAAAAAAACTGTTAGGAAAAATGTCTGTCAGTAATGAGAGTTTATTTAGTAGGTCTATTCGGGTCAGTATACTTTTGGTCATTAGCACTTTTAAAAACATTTTCTAAGTAACCAATAAGTAGAAAAAAATTAAGCAGGACTTAAAAAGCAGCTTGAGTGTGACCTACCTCTTGGGAAGCTATTATCCCTTAAACAGCCCATCATCCTGCAAAAGCGTACAAAAGAAAAGTGCACATGTTTCCCATTTGAGGTTAATTACATAAAATTAAAGCAACTTCATGACCATCAGAGCTAATGTTTGGTTTCCAGTGTCTTTGTGTCTTGTGGCTGGCTGAATGCTTTACCAAACTAAACCAAAGTCGCCCAGTAGAAAGTAATTTTGACTAACAAGTGTGTTTGTCTGATGTCTGATAAAGTTTAAACTCAAGTTCACACACCCTGCATGGAGGTCTTTCAAGCCTGTCTCTTCCTAGCTCATCTTGTTACTTGCATAAATTGATATATTGTTATGAATGATTCTGTCTTTAGTTCAGCACATGTAAAAGGCAGGATTGGTAATGATTATTAATCACCCCACACATAAAAATCCACTTACTGAAAAACATATTAGTTTACCAGCCCAACTTATTACAATGGAAATGGCATCCACATCTATACCACATACCAGCAATGTCTCAGCTAGCAAATACTGCAAATACTGAATGTCTTCTCATTTTCTTGTGCATATATTGAACATTATACATGGAAAAAGAGTACGACACCAAACTAGTTTGTATGGGAAAAATACCTGGCATACTACCAGTAATAAAATCTGCCAAAATATTTCTTTGTTTAAATTGGCTTAATGCTTTTCAGACTGTGATATCTGTGACTGAAGTCCGTGCCAAGGAGATTAAGAAGTGGTGAGTTGTTTAAGAACACAGTATCTTGATTTGCTTTAGTAGATTTACCTTTCAAAATATGGTAAAACTTTCTGAAAGTACACATTTAACTAGAACAAGCATATAACTACAATAAAGAGAATTCATAATTGTTCCTTGGGTCAATCATAATAAAAGTTTGGACAACCTTGAGATAGACTCTAACAAGAAAGATAAGTCATTCCAGGTTTATACTTTTCCTCTCTTTGAAGAGTATTTGTTCAAAAGTAAATCCCATCCTTTCTACTTGTAAACACTGTAACATAGTTTCCCTAACTTAATGCCGAAAAATCTGCTCCATTAAACTTGAAAACTGCTCAGATCAGAAAGCTTTCCATGAACATGTGCATGTTTTAAATCATGTCAAACTCCTTTTTTTCTCAGGAATTTAAAGACCAAACTGTAGCAATGATTTCTAGAGTTCAGACAAACTGAAGGGCTTTTTTTTTTTTCCAATTAATTCATTCTAATTAAGAAGGAAATATTAATCAGTGTTATCACACTATGTTATCGTGAATACTGCAAGCATTTCAGTGCTAATGCATTACCCAGTTATACTGTGAATTTTGTGTTTCTTCAGTTGAATCTGGGACATTTTTCTGTAATTGGTTATTTGTAAATATTTTATTAAATAAAATCAAATAATTGTATGTAAGTACCAAATAATATTTGTATTATTTATTCAGAAAAGATTTTTTTTAAACAGAACTTTGAAATCTACTAGAAGTGGTCAAAAGAGATCTTACTGAGATCTATACAATCATAAGAAATGGTATCTTTGATTACACATAGGGTTTCAAAAGTATCTGTATTCAAAAGAGAGATGTGATTAGCCTGCCAAATTAATAAAATTGCCATACTTGCTCAGGTCTCCTCTTACAATAGTAAAAACAATTAATCATCACATCCATGAAGAACATAAAGAAATATAATATTTGCAAATAAATATTTGGTGATCTTAGCTTCCACTGATGAGAAGTCTGCAAGTAGATTGAGGGCTGAATACAGGCAGCTGAGGGGGAACAGTTTTTCTCAAATATAATTTTACAATATAAATAATTAATTATTATTTAATTAACAATATTGCAGTTAATATAATCAGTTATATTAAATATATCCATGTATAATAGCATCATACATTAAGAATATTTCAGTATCCAAAGTTCACATATATTGACAAATGTTCCAACAACACAAAATCTAATTTATTAGGCTTTGCTAATTAAAATCAGTTTTTTTTTAACATTTAACAATTTCATGACCTGAATGTAAGGAGTGTCTTTTCTTAGGGTGAAATGGTGTGTGAACCCCAGGCTGAAGAACTGGTTCTATAATCAGCAATGCTCAGTGAAACAGTTCCTGCGGACTGATGAGTAGCTGCAGATTGAGCAGTACAGAACAGTGAGGATAAGCCCAGTTTAGACAGCAGCGTGTATCTCTGAGTACCACCAGAACTATAGAAACTGTGCTAGAAAAGAGACTCAGCTACAAGGTGTAATAGGACAAAAATGGCCAAAATGTGTTGATGAAGGCTGTTGCATAAGAGACAGCCTTTTTTCATTCAAGAACAAAGGTAAGCTTTTCAAAAGCCAATGATTCGCATGCATGCACTGGTAATCAATAGGAGATGTCATTCAGCTTTTGAATATGTCTTCAAAACATATTAGCACATAATTTAATGAGACTTTCCTGAAGGATTCCTAAATATATGACAAATATTTTACGGTGACAGTGAGAAATTTTAACCAGTCTCTTCCTAATGAAGAGACATGTTCCAATAGCACACTTGGCCCATGAGAAAGAAATGGGATCCACCACTTAACAGATGTATGTTGTATTTAATATAACAACAGAAAGAGAGGCCAATATTTTCCCAGTATCTTAATGATTTACATTTTCACAATGGGTCCTATCTGAATAACAAGATTATTATTTTGGTTTGACTAATTTTAAAGAAGTATGTTTAAAATATGTATTTAATAGAAATTTGGCTTTTTCCTTATTTCTGATATCATAAGCCCCTAACTCAGCAAATGCCATAAGCATTTACTTACTTTGAAGTATATCAACCGTTTCACCACTCATGAGTTTAAAATTAAACACACTTAAATTCTGTTTTGGCAGAGAGCCTAAACTAAAGCTAATTCTAGTTAAATTATTGAACTCAAACTGAGCTAATAAGAGCAGAGACAGACCTTGTTTAAGCTGCTTGAGCCCTTAGATTCAAAGCTGACATAGAAGTCTAACTTAATTTTGTTCCTAGTTCCTAATTCAAAGGCATCACTCTTTTGTCTGTTTCTTAAATACTTCAAAAACTTGCAGGCTTCTTTTAATTAAATTAAAAAAAAAAAAAATATATGGCAGTGCCATGTAAAAGGCACTTTTTGATAATTGCTCCTGTCATCAAACACTAACATTACAACAATAGTATTGCACTCAGTGTTGTGCAGAGAAATGTGAGTCCTGAAAGTCCAAGTTCTATTTGTAATCACATCTAACAGGGGCCTGAAGGAAAAGTAATGTTCTGGGATCCCACAGTCAAAGAACATTTGGGTTTTATTTTGTCACAGTTTGATATTTTGCACAACTGGATATTTGGTTCCTGCTGCTTAACCCAGACTGTTACAGCTTTTCTACCATTAATATTGATAGTAACTTATAACTAAAGTTTATCTCTGAAGAAATAATATGTAGAAAGCTGTAATTGCATTTAGACAGGAAGGTTTTGACCCCTGTAAATGAACACTGGCAGCCTAACAGTACATCTTGTTTCAAGATGAATTAACAGTGAAAAGTGCATGCAAATGAATGAAGTGATGTACAGAGACCATCCATCCAAATTTATCAAATTATGGCCTCAGATGGTAAATGAAATAAGAGGATTTCAATATATTTTTCCCAAATTAGGGGTCCTGTTCTCCCAGCTGAAGACAAAGCAGCCAAAAAATGCAATTCACAGAGCTAAAGCTGTTTGTTGAGGAATTCCGTATTTGCCCTACAACAATTGATAACTTTGGCAACACTCAAACATCCTCTTTCAACTCTGGGTAAAAAAGAGTAATGAAAAATCATTTGACCAAGGATTAATCTAAGATGTTGACAGGTTTAAGCAATACCTTAGAGATCCTGCAGACTTTTGATGGTTTTTTTTTTTTTGCTTTAGTACCTGCCACCCTGCTCATCTCCAAACATTCAGCTGGTGCAACCTGAACTTCATATTTTCAACACAGACCAGACATAATTTTTTCACCACAGACCAGTACCAAATTTCTAGCAAGAAAATTTTCATTCTGAAATTTCTCTGCAACTTGCTTGATACTGAGGGACCTGATAATTTCACAATTAAGTTTAAGTGACCTGACATATTTATTACATATTTAACAATGAAAAAAATATATTTTTAATGTCAAATCCCATAAAAACCAATCCACAATCAAGATTTCATCATGTTTGGCACTGAACAAATAATTGGAGAAAATAACATCTTCCCAACAGGACTTACAGTCAGTATTAAACATCTAAGTAAAATACACATCTAAAAAGAAACAGGGGGTTGCAGAGAGAGAAACAAATTAAAATAACAAAAAATTAGCAAAGGTTACTAAGACTTGGCTTGCCACTTTAAAGCCTTTTCTTTGAACATAGGAGAACTCTTACATGGCAACCTTTACAGTGCAAATTATTTAGCTAATGATCCTTTACTAGTAGAAAGTTGTGTTTTTAATGGAAAGGCAAACAACAAAATCCAACACTTTTTAAGTGCAGCATCAGCTTATTTAAAATATGAAGAAATGGAAGATCTCTAAGGTCCCTTCCAGCTCAAATCATTCTATGATTATTTTATTTTGTTTGTTTGTAAGACAGATATCAGAATTTGACAGCAGAAAATATCTTTAAAGAAAAATATCGCAACAGTAAAGACAGCCAGAATGTCCCTAAAAAGAACCACACTTATTTAAGGTCAGCCTTGTGAAGCTCACGATGATACTCTGGGAGGCAACCTTCTACACCTGGCAGCACACATCTTATAGCAGCCAAATACATAGTAGGGATTCACACAGTTAATACACATTGATGTCACTATTTTCCTTGTCTGATAGTCCTGCCAAGAACATGCTGTAGATGATGACAAAGCTGTCCCTGTTCTCCAGATGTGGATGCCCCATCCCCAGAGACATTAAAGGCCAGGATGGATGTAGCCCTGGGCTGTCTCATCTAGTGGGTAGCAACACTCCCCATGGCAGATGGGATTGAAACCAGATGATCTTCAATGTCCCTTCCAACCCAAACCATTCTATGTTTCTTTGATTCTGTGACTATTCCCTTTGGTCTACTGAGAATAGAGTTTTGCTCATCTCTACATTTATCCCCAAGTTTAAGCTGCTCATTCTGTTCATAAAAATGGCATCTGTTCCACCAGCATGATTTCATATTTTCCACCCCTGCCTGTCTTCTCTGGCTGCTGAAGGTACTACCTTCACTACTAACTGCTACTAGCTACTTCACTTCTACTACTTTAAATTCCAGTATTTCAAATCATGTGATCAGCTACAACCTATGTATATAGATGTGATGTTAACAGCAAGCTTCAGAATTTAATAATCTACTTTTATTTAATATCTTTTCAACATTCTTTTGCACTATGCATGATAGAAGAAAGCAAAGAGAATCGAAGACACTTTTCTTCCCTCTGTTTGACAGGAGCTATTTAAAAAAGTAGAAGCACAGGACTGAGTAAGAAGGCATTCCTGTTCACATAGACTCTTAACAGCAAACACTTTGCAAGTAGTATGGCTGGTTCTGGTCACTGTATTCATACAGAACATTGTACTCGCATGCATTTTCCTGGGGCATCAATGAAAGATTTGAAGTTCTAAGTAGCATCTGCCAGGCTCACTGCGCTAACATTCCAAGAATTCTTTATACATAATGATTCCCCAAATCATTTCAAAATTCTTCCAAATTTTGAAAGCTACCATATTGAATGTTCAGGCTTAAACCTGTAGGTTTAGTTGTTGCTTTTTTTCTTCAAATGAAACCTGTGTGCATTAAAAGAACAAGTCTCACCAGATGTTCTCTTTCTTCCCCCTTTCTTCTCTCCTTTCTCTCTCTTTTTTTTTTCCTATTCCTCTTCCTTTTTATTTTCTTACTATGCAGTTAAAGAGACGAATAGAAGAATTAATTAATACCTTTCCCATACTAAGTTAAAGCTTACATAAAGAGAAAGTAAAAGTGTCTGTTAAAAGAAAAGGCAATCCGTAAAGGTAAATCCCAGAATCAGGCTGAAAGAGAAAACCTAGACAGCCTAAGTCATAAAAAAGCAATTTTAAACATGAATGCCAATGTCATTAGTAAAGCCAGTAAATAACATTTTAATAAAGCACATGATTTTCTACCAGTTTCTTACATTTGCTATGACAGACTGCTGAAACCAGGCTAAAAAATCTCTCCATGTTTCTGAAAGAATGTAGCAATATAAACACATTACATCAGAACCTTCCAACCCCGAATAAAATAAAAATAAATACATGCACATGTGCACACGTAAAAATCAAACACCTAAACACCTTTTGTTACATACTCTAACTGTATTAGAAATCTTTTTATCCTGTCTTACCAACTTAGATCTCAAGCTAGTCATGGCAAACACTGCCTCTCCATCAGCTTCATCACCATCTTTGTCACAGTGGTGCTCTAATCTCTTATGTTCTGATTAGATCTAGTAAAATTATCCAAGAGAGGAACCAAAATTGCAGTTCAGCGAAGTCTGTCTTTGATCTGAGGTCTATTCCAAGAGAAAAAGGGTATATACTACCTTAGTGCAAGATATGATAGCTTCCTTTCAACTTATGTAGCATATAAGTATTCATATAATTCATCACAAACCACAGCAAAGATGCAGAAAAGATTGTCATTCCTTTCCTATTGTTATTCCAGGGTCCAAAATGGAAGCTGTTTTTTTTTTTCTTTTTTCTTTTTTCTTTTTTTTTTTTTTTTTTCTGTGTTCTCACCAACTGGAAGCATTTAAAATTTTTTTCAATACTGCATTTTGTAATGCAGCATTTTGGAACCCGAGCTGAAACAATGCCCATCCTATGAATCCAAAGAAGCAGATGAAAGCACACTATAACTATAGTTTACTATGAACAAACTACTCAGTCTCCCAGTCATAGTATCATTGGAGTTGAAGGGGACGTTCAAATTATCTAGTCCAACTCCTCTGCAATGAACAGGGACACCTAAACCTTGATCAGTCTGCTCAGAGTGCTGTCCAACCTGACCTTGAATGTCTCCAAGGACAAAGCATCCACCACTTCTCTGAGCAACCTCACTACCCTTACTGCAAAAACATTTTTCTTATATCCAACCCAATGACAAAATCATTGATAAAGTATCTTGGCACTACATGTGTATAGGGACAAATAAATTCTCAAGTAACCTATAAAATATTGCTTGTGGAAAATACAATCATCTAGCACCTAAAGGTCTGCTTTTTGGCACACTTAGAACCAACAGCTCTTGCATCTTACACTAGTCAGCTTGAATTCATTTGCTGTTGCAGACACATAAGACTGTGTCTCTGTCCTAGTAGAGATCAAGAGTAAACAACAATAATAATTGATAACAAACCCTGCAATTGCAGGCATCAGCTGAGTGCAGCTTCTTTCTCCCCGCCAGGAGTCTGTTCGTGTGTGTTCAAGGCAAGCTCTGATACAGTGCAACAGTGAACAGACTTGTACGAGAAAGAGTTATGAGAATTCATAGAATCATAGGTATCATCACAGTCACCTAGGGACTGAGAGCTGCTTTTAGGTGCAGGTTCCTACCACTGATCCCTTAAGCTATGTTGCAGTTATACCTGCACACAGACGTCTATCTTGATTACTTGGGTTAGATTTTGCAGTTATACCTGCACACAGACGTCTATCTTGATTACTTGGGTTAGATTTGTACTCTGAAGTTTGACTCCACTGTGTTTCTCCATAGTATCTTCCTGGGTTTTGGCTACCATGATGAAATAAGCCTTTGCAAAAAAGTTCATCTCACAAAGGAACACAAGCTGTGTTCTTCCTTCCCAGCACAGTTCTTCAGGAAGTCTAGTTTTTCAGTGAATGGAGTTTGGGTACACAGACATCTACCAGACTTACAATATCATGTAATGGACACAGTTCAATGTCACTTGGGCATAAAATTTCCAACTTTGTACAATAAGATATTAAAGATACATTTTTGCAGGAGGCCTCTTTTTATGTTATTATTGACTGTGAAATTAGGTTATAAAATAGGAGCAGAATTCCATCTTGTTAGAAGCTATACAGCATTTTTACCCTGAAGGAATCACAGTTGTGCTTGGGTGAATCTTTGACTTTTAAAAGGACATAGTTATTTTGTGGCTCCAAGTGAAAATTTTCTTGAGTTTATCATTGAATGAGAAATAGTAGAAATTTTTAATGCAGAAAATGCTTCTATAATTATATGAGATATAATTTAGAACCAGTTCTTTCATCTGCTTGGACTAATGTTGATACTATTTCAACCCTATTTAAATGTTTAAAAGGTGGTAAAATTATTCTGACAATAATCAGAACAAAATATAATCACACGAACCTGTGGAAAAAGAACTTTCTGGCAAACCTCTCATTTCATCAAATAAAGAAATTAAGGAAAGACAGTTGCAAAAGCAAGATTGAAAAGAAAAATATAGTGACAGATTACAACGTCAAAGCTTTGAATGCTGCCATGGATCTAGAGACTTCTCTAATTACAGCAGGAAATTTGAGTACGTTCTCATCCAGAGTTTTCTCTAAGGTGCACATCTCTGTATAAATCCCTGGGGAATAAGACTTGTAACAACTGATAGAATAATAGTGAGAAGAACAACATATAGTCAAGTGCTCAGAGTGGAACTTATCATTAATATTTTCCATCTTTTTATAATGTCAGGTTTGCATTTTGTCATAAGGATTCCATGAACAAGCCTGAGACTTCAGTGAAGAATGGTTTTATTTAATCAGTTGACTATTGGGTAACACTAAGATAAAAAATGAACTAATGATTTTGTTTTATTCCTCTTTTCACATTTGCATGCCTGCCTTCAATGGTGCCTGTATACTTCTGCCCTACAAAGCAATACATTCAAAAAAGATTACTAAAGGTCAGTAAAAAATAGACCTGAATTGATGCTTAGTTCCAATAATGGAATTTCAAGACTTGTAGTGAAGCCATAGGTTACCACAAACTGAAAGAATCAAGATGGAGGAAATGTTTACATTGGAAAAGAATAAAATGTGCTATCCCACCATGTGGCGTGAAGGGCATTTTTGTGAAATGCCCAGCTCAAGCTATTTTGAACAAGTCAATCTGGCCACATGAACTCCCCCACCACCTGAAAACCTAGGGTCCTGCTCTTATGTGCTTGAGATTTGGGGTGGTAAAAGGGAAGAGTGGTGGGGGAGCTTTCCCACTCTAATTTTTCCCCTCTTTTTCTTATAGTCTGGAACTATATCTTTTTTAATACAACTGTAAAACAAGCAAAAGGAAGCTGACAGCAAGTGCTGTGGTCAGTGCTGATATAACCCTGCCCCAGCTCTGGACATCTGATCAGAATGTACACTGTGCCTGAGGTTCTCCAGTTGTGATCATCTTAGTCATACCTTAGGCAGAAGCTGCATTTTCTGTCTTGTTTCTCTTTTCTGACCCCTTCTTTGAACATTCTTTTTTTTTCCTCCTGAAAAGAGGACTAGGATGAGTAGCAACTGAAAACCCAGGAACTCCAAAACAACTCAACTGTTTTCTCTTTTTATCCCAGATGAACTATTACTATTACGAAAAGACAGTCTAAGAAGGGAATTTCCCTATAAGCACTCCTTGCTGCTAAAGCGTGAAAGAGATAACATTTAACTCTACATTTTTTACTCTGTATTTACTCTCCATTTCAAGTGACTTAGCCACTTTTTCTTTTTCAGGGTCTGTAATCAGAGGATAGATTTGGAATGCTGGTTATTACAACGGGAGTTTGCCAGCAATAACTTAAAACCCAGATAATGCTTCACTGTTTATGTTGTAACTGTGAGCAAGTTATACTGACATCTTATCTTTTGTTGGGCACAAGATAGGTTATGTTCAACACAGCACCTCATATAATTTAGTAAAAGTATAACTAGTTTTTACTTTCTATAGTTTAATAGAAGAGTGCATTCCCAACTGCTTATAGCCTTGCTAAGTTTTTACTGTTTGCATTCTGGAAGCATTCCCTGCTGTATGTATACCTCAGAGACTTGCTGGGGAAAGTGTCCGCTAAAACACTTCAGCCACTTCCAAGAACAAGACTTCCAAGAATTTTGATTAAAAAGCTCAGAAGTGAGGAGTGTGATACTGGGGCTGACTGGGCGAGAACCCATAGGGCACAGGTCCTGAACAAAGAGTAGTAAGAAATTACATAATTTATCATAATGTAAACTCACTCATAAAGAGACTGAAATAAGGATGCAAAAGAAACTTGATTCACTTGAACTTTATAATTTGTAAGTATTTGACTTGCGACATTAATACTGCTGTTTTAGTGTGGTGTTTTGGTGCATACCAATTTCTCAGATGCTACTGCTATAGAAACAAAGTACTTCTGTTAATTATGAATCATTTTGGAGGCTGGGAACCTTGATGTGGACTTCAGTTTTTTGGACAGCAAACCAGTATTGATTTGGTGTATGAAAAACAAATGCCTGGCTAGCAAGCAACTGAAGAGCGCACGTGCAGTTGCAAGCAACAACAGCAAGTCAACATTTCTGACTCACTTTTTCCAGAATAAGAGGTCACTCATGGATACAACTTTAAATAAAACAGAAGATGAGGCTTTAGTTTTTGCATGTCTAGCAAAAATATTGTGAAAACTATTCGTAAATGGTGTCCTTACTTAAGTAAACTTTTGTCAGATCTAGGCAATTTGGCGTGCCTTTTGTTTATAAACTTGAACCTTGAAAAGCTTCCTCTGTTTTTGTAATTACACGGTGAAATAAAAAGAGGATTTCTTTTTCCAGAGTATTGCCTTTCTCATTTGTCTCCAAATATATTACACTATAGACAACAAAGAGACACAATATTTTTATTTTTAAAAACAAAAGAGAACTTAGTCCCCGTGAGACTCTGAGCTTCTTCAATTTCCAGTCATAGCAGGGGGCTTAGCACCTCAAAGAATCAAGCAAAAGAAAGTCATGGTATTTTCAGAGGGAAAGAGAAAGAATGACATATCTTTACTCCCCTACTCCTAAATGATTCATTTTCACTATGAACAGTGATTTGTTTATTTCAGCTACAATGCACTCAGTTATTCAAGACAGAGAGGTGCAGGCTATTTTCTAACACAGAAGATAAGTTCTCTAAGGAAATTATATTCAAAATGGAAATTTTCAGTGTAAGACAGAGCTGAAAAAACTGAGGCAGTATTTCATGACAGGAATAATAATGCAAATGCATTTTCCATCCACATAGGATTTGATGACTTCAATGTACAACTTTTTTAGTTTCAAGATTTTAATAATGAAAATCAAACTCGCAGAGTCAATATGCTTAATATTCGTCTCCACCAAAGGAATGCAACAGATTAAAGTATTATTAAACATTTGTCCAGTGACCAGGTTTATTAATTTCTAGGTTTTGTCAGAGAGCAGAATTAAGAACGCCAAGGTAATTAGTGACTTTGTGGTCATTAACCTGAACACTTTGACCGCTTGATTCTTACTGTATCAAATATTTCCATATATTCAAAACACAATGAAGAACAGTGAATTTATTTTTGTATATGCAACTTGGATATTGCATCTAAATAAATAACATTTGCAAAAATTACAGCCTCTTTGTCTGTCAGAAAAGAAATTACAAAGGAAGGCTGATAAAGGTATTTTCCCTTTTCCTTGTGTGTGTGTTACTGTCAAAATACAGAAGTCCCCCTCCTGTTGAGACAACAGCAGCAAGTATTCTTTGAGATGGACCTTCATGAACTGGAGTCTGATGTACCGGCCATGTTACAGCACAGAACCTGTTTGATTTGACTGTGTATTTATTACATGGTTGTGCTACTCTTTTATCCCTTCTCTTATTTGAGATTGAAGATATCAGAGATGAGCAGCCCTGTCCAGTCATTAAAGAAATGAGTCAACAAAAAAGGCCACGTGGATGGCTCTACCTCACAAGTCAAGATGAAAAATTGTAAGACACTCAAGAGGGCCAAATTCAGGAGTTCTTCCAGTCTTCCCATGAAATCTATGAATTAAAGAAATTGTGGCCAAATGAACATAGGGTGATGAAAGGCCAAGAGCCAAATGCAATAAACAGCTGTCAGTAACATAAGAAATTGTGAAATGAGTAAAATGAAAAACAGAAAAAGTATAGCTACTATTGTTTTCAGTGGTCATATGAGTGCTACTGAAAGAAGGAAGTGTTTGCTGTAACTTGAGCCTATTCTTTTTCCAAAGTACTTTTGTTTTTAGACTGTTAGGATGCTTGATGGACACCTTGGATCACTCTGCTATCAGCTGCTCATGGAATTCACATTATAGATACAATAAATACAATATCTAATTTCAAATTTTATATTCGCAGCAAATCTGAATACCACTATCCATGTAATGCTTTTGCTACACTGAGCTGTTTGTTATTCCATAAATGTTGTTGCCCAACTCCTATCTAAAAACTACTCTGACAGCAGACACTATAAAACTATAGAGATCACTGTAAGGTAGCTATTTATTTCCTCTGAGATACTCTATCTATCACACTTGGCTTTCACCTTCATCTGGAAAAGGGTACAGCTTTCCAGTTGGTCCCATATCATATAAGCAGGTGCCATTTTGATGTCTGACATACTGCAGGGAATCACAAATGTTATGTGGATAACTCAATCAAGCCCCACTTGTCTCTTAAAAACGTATTGAAATGTTTGCTATTAGTGAGATTTTTTTTCTTTCAGCCACTTCTTTTCCTTTATTTTGACCGTACTTCTATATTATGCCTTCCCATTAGTCCTGCCTCTTCTTCAAATTTTTCCTTATTCTAGATTTCTACAGCAACCAGTTGAAATTAATCTAGATCACTGACCCAAATCATACAATCCGAGAGTGTCTCTCTTTAGGTACCATTGAAATGCTGATCTAGATCTTGAATAAGGCCTATAAGAGTAGACTTAGGGTCTTAACCTCACACAATACAATGCAGGACATGAATCTGTAGGCTGTGCTCACTCTGTCTGGTGCAGTACTGTTTAAGAACTGTCTAAAGCATAAAACATATCAAATAGGTTGAACATGGACAGAAAAATCTGTGTTGTCCTGTTTATCAGTCCTTACTGTGTATGATAATCCTAACAACTCAAATATCTTACCTAATACAAAAAAAATATTTTGCTCAGAAACCCTGTTTTGCTCCCTTTTACAAAATATCATGGCACTCTCTGATAACTGAGGAACCAGTAAATCTATGGCATTTAAATACTGATTTGGAAAAGAAAGACAATTTTACAGCAAACACTTTGTTCATAGGAAAATATGAATTTCTGAATTGGAACAGGATTTTTTCTTTCAGAAGTAAAAATTTATTCCTTTATTCATCCATTTAAACAGTATAAGCCTAGAAAGATTTTCATAATTGTATGCATGTTTTAAGGAGAGACTGACTTCCAGAATGACAGCACATGGATTTTGTTAGTTACCTGTCATTATTTTCCTCTGTTAGCGTCAGTAAGTCATCCAGCAGACTGACAGGAAGTAATAGTCTTAAATGTGTAGCAAAAGTAAATGGGAACAATATCTTCAGTTGATGAAGGAAATTAAGATATTTCAAAGGGTATTTTCAATCCAACGTCCCAGAGCTATCTGAATTAATGTGTATTTAGGTTTGATTACTGAGGACTGTATTTAAGAGGTGGTTTCAAGGCACTTGGCTAGAAAGCTATTCCAGATGTTGTCAGTTACATAGAGAGTTGTATTTAATAAGCATTTTCCATTTCAGTGTGTGCTAAACTGCTGCTTTATTTTATCCTCTTATTATGATGTCAAAAGGACCCAATAGCAACCAGTAGAGACAATGGAAATAAAAACGAATGATAAAGTCAAACAAACATTCAAAACAGTCTTTAAATTTATTACAGCAACTTCATCCATTCAGTCAACAAGTCATAAAACCTAATGGAACAGACCTTCAAAAGTGCACAGTTATACCACCATCACAGATGCACAAATTTATAAAAGCTGATAGACAATATTCTCTTTGTGTTCATAAAGGATATTGATGTGCATGAATATCCATTCCTACAGTCCAGGATATATGTAGATCTCACAATGAAGTTAGTGGGTACCACACGCAGAAAGCATGCAGGCTATGAATGTGCAGTTGTGAAGGCAGTGTAGAGCAGTCCCTGTGAAGTCACAAAAATTATGCAGGGGACTGGATCCAGTATATGTTCTTAGTTGAATAGGAGTATCTAACAAGTGGATCAGGGGAAAAGATCAGGACTGAGGATCTACTGACATGACATGGTCTTGCCTGAAGAATGGGAAAAGGGAAGAGTTACAAAGACCACCCTGAGAGTAAAACAAAGCTCATGAGACAATACTTCCAGCTGTGGGGTATCCTCTCATGTTCCTCCTGGAAAACCAGCTTGTTTGATTATCTCCCTGATGTGCCTGTACCCTAATGCATGTAGCATGGGAGAAAAAAAAAACAGGAAGAATTAGGCATCTCTGTGCAGCCAGAGGGCTTTGATCTCACTTCAGTTACACAGGCATGGTGGAATAGCTGATACAACTGGAATGTTGTCATTAATGGCTGCATGCTATTTAGGAAAGTCAGGCCTGAAAGGCAAGGTGGTAAAGTTGCCCTTTATGTGAGAGTAGACCTACAATCTGTACACCATGAGCTCTGCCTCATGATGAACAGGTGGGTCAAGAACTTATGGATAAGCATTAGAGACTCAGACAGACTAACAGGAGTGATACTGTGGTGGGTGTTTGGTACAGGCCACCTGATCAGGAGTAGAAAGTAGATTAGGTCTTTTACAGACAACTGGAAGTAGCCTTATAATCACAGGCCCTGGTTCTTCTACAGATTTTCAATCATCCTAACATCTGCTGGAGGAGCAACACAGTAAGGCGCAAGCAATCCAGGTGGTTCCTGGAAAACTGATAACATTTCTGACACACGTGATGGAAAAGACAATGAGTGTGCACTACTAAAGAACAAGGAAGTACTATTTGGTGATGTGAAGCCTGGGGTCAGCCTTGGCTACAGTGACCATGAGATCATCTGAGAAGGACTCAGGGCAGCAAGCAAGATCGCAGCCCTAGACTTCAGGAGCACTGTGCAGTTATTCAATTGTACAGTTATACAGTCAATAGGTAAACAGAGGTTATACAGATGCTTCATACAAAAGACTACTGTGATAGAAAGATAATCTATGATAAATGGAAAATGCTCACTGATGTTGAAGGCTCACAGTAAACACCACACAGGAGCAATCTCCAGAAAAAGAGATCCTGCCTTAGTGGTAGTCAGCCCTTAAATGAGATCTGGGAGGGGTGGAGCTTGGCTTCACCTGTGCTCCCGCAGCTGACTCATTGCTTGCCTCAGGTGGTCAATCAGAGGTTCAGGCTGTGAAAAACAGTTTCCCATACAAGCAATAAGCTTGGCCTCTTCAGGGACCTTCTTGAAAGAATCTCACAGTAAGGAGTCCTAGAAGGGAGAGATGTCCAAGAGAGCTTAATAATACTAAAAGGTGACTTTTAGTGGATCCAGATGGATGGACAGATGAGAGGAGAGCAATGGATACTGTTGACCTGGTCTTACACGAGGATTTTGATAGTCTCCCATTATATCAGCATAGGTAAGTTTAGAAAATATGGGATGGACAAATGGCAACAGTGAGGCAGTTTGAGAACTGGCCAAATATCAAGCCTCAAAGGATTGCAACCAGTGGAACCAGAGTCTAGCTGGAGGCCTGTATTTAGCAATGTCTTTCATAGGTCAATGAAGGGTCAAGTCTTGTTTAACTTTTTCATCAGTAACTTGCATGAAGGGATACAGGGCCATCCCAGCAAGTTTACTGATGATACAAAGCCGGGAGGAGTGGCTGACACATCAGAAGTCTGTGCTGCCATTCAGAAGGATCTCAACAGTTTGGAGAGATAAGCAAAAAGGAACCTCTTGAAATTCAACAAAGGCAAGTGCAGGGTCCTTAGGAAGGATTAACCCAATGCACTGGTACAGACTCAGACTGGAGGCTGAGCTGCTGGAAAGTAGCTCCACTGAGGACCTGGTGGCCCAGGTGAACAAGTGAGCCATGAACCAGCAATATGCCCTTGTGGTCAAGAAGGCCAATGGTATTCTGTGGTGGATTATGAAGAGCAGTGCCAGCCAGCTGAAGGAAGTAATCCTCTCCTTCTAGTCAGCTGTGGCGAGGCCTCACATGATGTATTGTGTCCAGTTCTGGGCTCCCCAGTACAAAAACGACATGGAGTTCTTGTAGAAAGTCCAGGAAGGGACTGATATAATGATTCAGGGACTGGACCATCTCTTGAAAGGCTGAGGTTGCTGTCCTGTTCATTCTGGAGAAGAGAAGGCTGAGGGGGAATCTCATCAATATGTATATAAGTATCTGAAGGCAGGGTATCAAGAGGATGGGACCAGACTCCTTTCAGATGTGTACAGTGATAGCATGAAAAGCAAAGGGCACAAAACTGAAATACAGGAAGTTCTCCTTGAACATAGTAAAAACATTCTTACTGCAAGCATGGCTGATCACTGGGTCAGGTTGCCCAGAGAGACTGTGTTCTCCTTCCCTGGAGGTATTAAAAAAAGCCATCTGGACATAGTCCTGGGCAATATGTTCCAGGGGACTCTACTTGTCCAAGGGGATTGGATTATTGATTGCCAGAAGTCCCTTCCAACTTCAGCCATTCTGTGATTCTGTGTTTCTGTGATTTTCTGAAGAGGTTAACAAGCCCTACCAGACAGGGAGAATGAGAAATAAATGCAAATGTAGAGAAAACTGAGAAATGTGATCATACAATAGCCACAAGTAAATGTACCGTGTAAAGAAAGCTAGAGCAAAATAACAGAGCTGAAATAAACTCCAAGAGTAAGATTTAATTTTGGAGTAAAATGAAATCTTTTTTTGGAGGTCATTTTAAGGTTCCTGAATGTGGTTTCACTCTCCTCCTTGTTATTCTGCACTACCCTGGGTCATGAACCTATTGAGTGTTGTGTTAACTCAGAGTTAGAGATGCTGTTAACTCAGAGTTAGAGATGCCCAGTACTTGGTTTCAAAGTGCTCTCCACCTGACTATATCAGATCTCTAGAAGTGCTTTGAACTCCACTCTTTTTGTCCATCAAACTGTGCTCTTGTATACTTGTATCACTTTCTGGAATCTGAATTCGTGATGATTATTTGATTCTCCTGCTATAAATCCCAGCAGCTCTTAATCTTCTGAAACAAGGAATCTTTGCAGTATTGCCAGTACAAATCCTTTACTAGCAAGTACCTAAATATTTTTCAAAGCTCTCATAAATTCACCATGAGGGCCAGAACTCATTGTATCCCTGCTGCCTTTGATGCTTCCCACCCATGTTTTTGTGACACTGGAATCATATAAAAGTAGATCTACAAGAGAACTCAGGAGGTCATACAGTCTATTATTACATTATCTCCTCTCTTTCTTCGATGTCCAACTCAGAAAACTATAGTAAAATCAGCCCCCATGTACGCACATGAAAGGGGTTGGCCTATAAACACTGTGAGTCCTGAAAAGGGTAACTTTTGGAAAAAGGTAGGCAGAGAATCTTCCCATACTGTTTAGAATCTAAGGCAGTTTCATTGAAGAGTTAGATATTCACATTTGCCCCTTGGCAAGAGACTACTGGTGAAGGACCCCAATGCGGTAGGGAAAAAACAAGGTTGTCCATGAAGATCCTGCCTTTATGTAAGAGAGCTGGACACTCTTCCTACTCTATCCTGCAAGCTGATACAGCTGAAGGGAAAAAAGGTCTTATCGTAAGACAACATGTAGCTCTTGAAAATATCCTGCAGAGAGAATGATTTACAGGAACCTAGAATGGGAATCTCCTGAAAGTTTTTTATTCCACCAATTCCCTTTCTTGCATTTCTCCCCAACAAGAAGTGGTTTGGCTTGAAGTACTTTGCCATATGAATTACAAACTACTAATCCTAGCCGTGAAAAGAATCTTTAAAAGGCTGTTCAAATAAATACTTCTTGTAAAGTCTTGTAACTATCTCGTTACCACTTTCTAGTTCTTCACAGTCAAATTCTTTAAGTATTTTAGGCTTTCATGAAAATAAAATATTTTAAAGCTCACTTTTAATCATTCATAATCATGATGTTAAACTTTTTCCTTCATTACTCCTCCACCACTCTTTGTGTAGTTATTCTCAGTTCCTTCTGAACTTGCCTGTTATTTGCACTGAAATCAAACACTCAGTTATCTGCACACCCATGGCATTCTAGTGCTACATTCTGAAAATAATTCTTCTTTGAGTTTGTTTTAGATGAAAGAGCACTTCTTTTTTTTAAGTGTATTGTTTTCATAATAAGCAGCATAGCTTTCAATTCTGAATGCTACATTTCATAGAATAAGTTTGATAGGGAAAAAAAAAAGTATATTTTTTACATCTGCAGTTTCTTTCCGCAGTCATTCACTTTACCAGAGGGTAACCTACTACAGATGTTCATTCAAATATTTCACCCTCACAGTCAAGTATCTTTAATGCAAAAAACAATGGCTTAAAAAAATTGTGAAATGAAATTTTGAATCGTTCTATTTAAGGTGGTGCTCCTTTTGCATCAGTTCATATCCTTTTCTAGTCAGTTCATATCCTTTTCAGTCTTCTTGCCTTTTTCCTTCAGACTCCCTCATCTGCTCTTACTACTTGTTAGAATCTCAAATTTAGGAGGACTTAAGTGTACCAACACAGTACCTCATGTGCATTGTGTTTTGAGGCTGTAATATGAGCAGTTCATATGCATAGGGCAGTTTTCACAACTATGAAAGTATCCCTGAGTATATTACCTTGCCAAAATTTAGAATTAAACAAAAACTCCAAATTGCTTTGCACTGGTTCATCCCTCTTCTGCATAAAATAATACAAAATACAAATTTTTCACAGAGCCCTAGTTTAGTGCTTAATAGAAATTATCTGCAACAAAGGACAGTGTTTCTCAGTAATAGAGCTTTGTGGTTTGAGATTTGTGAAGTTGTGCAAACAGACATATTCTCTAAAAAATGTTTCTTTTCCTGTACAACTCTTCTGAGCGTGTGTTATTGCAGACAGAGAATCACGGCCAAACATTAGGATTTCAAAGTTATCAAGGGCACATCTTCCTTTACTCTTTATGACTTACTGACAACGCTTCTACCAACTCTTGCTTTTCAAAATCTGCAGAGGGTGAAAATGGTCAGTATACTCAAGACTGGTATAGTCTTATTTTCTTAATACAATACAGTGTTTGAAAAGGGAATCCCTTCACTTGTGTAAGGAAAATTGAGCTGTCTTTACCAACAGTATGAAGTGGAAAATAATCTCTATTATTAACTAATGAGAAAAATGGAACTTTATTACCTAAGTCAAGCTAGACTTAGCAACTTGACTATAAATAGTGAGCATTACAGTGTAGCTGGCACAGTTATACTCCATTACTTCACTATCAATGATTAGAAGGTCATAGAAAGTTAAAGTCCAACTCTGCTGTTTTCTTTATAATTATATTGTTGTAAAATATAACCTTCCTTTATAGATCTGTTGACTATCAGAGACAGAGTTTAGGCACTACTTCCTCGGCTCACAGAGAAAAGAACTTGCTGAAACCACCAAAACCCTTGATGTGGGAGACCACCCCATGTTTCTCCGTGAAGATACATATTCACCTGACAGGTCCTCTCCTGAGGTGACAGTCTCAGGGGATTTCAAGTAATGTCTTCCATCAGTTTTGGAGGAAGATGTATGTAGAGGCAAGTTTGTTCTTTTCAATTTAAGAAATAAAAAAAACATATTCATTTTCAGGACACAGTTAGGTGATTAGCATAAGGAGAGAAAAGGTAGCAGTTTTATTACAAGTTCTGACCATATCCTCTGCACTGGCTCAATTGTGGACCTGTATCAGGATTATTTCAAATGCACTCACCAAATAACAGGCATAAATATAGACAGTAATAGTAACTAGACTCATTTGGCTATTTGCCAAATTAGTCAGACAAAGATGTTTCAAAAGACATTTGTACACACAGCAATTGTGACTAAATACAGGAGCAAATAATGACAATACCACATGGATTTGTTTTTGATTCCTTCAGTTTTGTGGGTGTGTTTGTAATTAGTATTTAAATGCTCTTTCAAATTCACTCAGAATCCTGGGAAGAAGACAGCAAAACTGCAGACAAATGTACAGATGCCCATTTTCTGGATTTTGAGATGGAGAAGACTCTGGAGTTTGGTTTCATGTCAGCAATGTTTACAAGACAGCTTGGATTTGTGGTACGAGTGATGATTAGTGTAAAGCATCTGTTGGAATTACAGCCATTTTCAGTCTTTAATGACAGGTAGGATTACAAAAGCTACAAGGAGGATGCTGTGAGGTGAGATGAAGTACACCTTTTCCCCAAAGAGTCTGCTGACACCAGTTTACCCTAATAGCAACTGCATTGAACAGGATTGTTCCAGTGGATTTACATTCTCAGAGTCTCCGACTCTTCTACTTTTTGTCTACTATAAATCACTGGGTGGTGTCTTACTAGCTAAAGAGAGAGAAATGCATTTAATAGTTTCCAAGCAGATGGAAAACTTACTGGCATCCATTGGTCACAAAATCCAAGCATAGAAAGTGAAAAATAATTACCATTCCGAAGATTAATATCACATCACTGATGAATGTTGAGACCCCATACAGTCATTTGCTCATATCAACAGAAACACCTTCTTTAGTACATCAGACTATATACCTTCACTTTTATTTGAGGAGAATTAATTTTGTCTTTCCTTATTTCAAATCCTATACGTTTGAAAGGTCAAAATTCACACAGTTTTTACAAGGGACTGGAATCTATTCTCCAGTAAACTGTTTTCTGCTAATATCATAAACTTAAACATAGGATACAATCAGCAAGAAAGTTCTCTGTGTGTCATCAGGATTCTCAGTGTATCTTGATTTTCTACACGTTAGAAAATAAATAGGAGTCCTATTTTCTAATAACATTATGCAGTTTTTGCATGATTAATTCTTTATCTTGAAGAGTAGATATTTTCACAGGTATTTTTCTTCTTTTAACCACATGTATGGTATGTGACATTGCATTTCATAATGTTGATTTCACTCTTCCATAATTGAGTACAGTTCTGTCCCTAACAACTATGCCAGAAAAGCAACAGCAAGAAAAATATACAAAAATCACTCTGTAGAAGAATGTGATTGCAAGCTGTTCCACTTGGGATTAGATACAACTTTGAGATCTCTCCAGTTTTCTGTAGAATTTTAAAAGCTCACATACTAGGAATCCTAAATAAAATTCATACAAAAGAAAGAGCTTTCCATACATGAATAATTACTACAGTAAATACTGTATACAAAGTTGTCCATTATGAGAATATCACATTTCCAAGAGTTTATCATACAACGAAGTTCTCCTGAAGATTTCCCAATATTTTAAATGTGCACTCAAGATGCTCTGCTGATTTTAAACTTATTCCTGGCATTTGTATTCCATTGTATTATTTCTTGAGAGATAAAGATTTCAGTTATTGTCTTCCTGAAACAACTATATTTTATTTCCTGTTCTTTATCTTACACTCATTCATGTAGCTCCAAAATTATATCATCTCCACTGTCACCTCCGTAATTACAATGTGTCTCCTTTGTAAGATAAATGACCTCAGGGCACAAGCCTTGGCATAAGTATACAATCATCCATACTTCATAGTTATTATCAAGTCAATTTCCTTAAAGCAAAGCTGATTCAAACCAGTAGGAGCAGTGATCTCTAAATCAATACTTAAGTGTTGTTTGTGGAATTATTCCAGTAGGCAGCAGGGGTCAGTCCACCTTGCTCTATTGGAAGAAGAGCGTATGTTCATCGTATGACAGCCTTGTCCTGACCCTTCTGTTGAGTTAGATAATGGGCCTTTCCCCATTTTATTTACTTGAATAAAGGCAGACAGTGAATCAAAATGCAAGTGTAATCTTATTTCCTACATGGGGCGGTAGAACTTACGCATTTCTGGGAAGTTTATGCAGGCTGAAAAGTAATCTGCATTCTCAGAAGAGACTCATTGCCCTGGACAAACCCTGAAGGCCCTTGTTAAGAATGCATCTGAGGAGGCCTCAGCCAGCACTGAACATGCCAGAATTCTACAGTAATTATATATACTGAAAAATGTGGTTTCCATCTATGCAGCTAGTTATCAAAGCAGAGCAGTTGTTCCATGCTTTGAATAAGACTTGAGTCCTATGATACAACACAGAGCAGTATACCCTGCCCTACAACCTGCTCTCCACATTCAGACCCTACCAGAAAAAGCTCAGCCCATGGGAGGGAGTTTTCTCTTTGGAAGTGCTCTAGAGTTTCTCATAAAAGCTCTGTGTGCTCTCCCTAATATTAGTCCTTAATCTTCTTCCAGAAGATTTCTTTTCTGAACAAGAAAAGAAAAAATTACTGTCTCTTAGAACTGAAACTATTAGCCCTTACACCAGGCTCAAGACATTATGCAATAATTTCCAAGAGGCACAGCAATGCCTCTAGGCTGTTGGAGAAATGTGAGCACTCATCTGGGACAAAACTAAAGACTTTGTTTTACAAGGGAAGGGACAAAGAGCGGGATGGGAACTGAGCTCCCACTGAAGGTCAACGGGAATCAAGACTCGATGCAAGTTTGAACCCTTTGAATTTGAAATTTCCAGTTCAATTCAAAATCCAAAAACACTTAATAAATCACAAGATCAGTGAGGAAAAGGGAAGAAAGGGAAAACCTATCCCACATTAACTGTAAATTCTACCAATTTCTGTGTAGGAAAATTTACTAGTACTTTTCTGTCCCATGAGAAACAATGTGGGATTTACAATAAAAAATCACATCTTTTTGGCATTATCAAATAAAAAAATTCATACTTCAGTCTTGACATTATGGCTACAAACAGCATATCTGCTTCTGGAAACAAAGCAGGGAATCAAATTCTCACCAAATGAATAAGGATTTTAAAATATTCACAGTAGAACAAAGGCAACATGTGATAGAACAGCTAATTCATCCGAGCATTATACTTAACTTTCATTTCTCAGTGGGGAGAAAAAATAAAAGCTAGGCCACTAATTCAGGCTGGCTTGATCCATTTTATAAAATTTTTAAATGGAAAAAATAGAGAAGTTACAACCAGTCCTTAAACTAATAACTGACACATGGATTCTACTCTATGAAAAAAGGAAGAAAAGAACAACTGTTATCTCACAAGACTGGTAAACACAGTTCTGTTCCAGAATACTTCATCTAGACTGAGAGATGAGTCTTGCTTTTCTCACAAGAAACTAGGCTGTTTCTTAGTCCCTCTAAAGCTAGCTGTTACCTGAACAGCTGGTGTATGCAACTAAAGATATTCAGTAGTTGGCTACGTCTTCTGTTTGTTGGACCATTCACAGGACTATGATAGCAGAGAGTATCTGGGAGTAATCTGGATATAAAGATAAAAACCTTTTTCTTCCTTTGCCCCTCTAAACTTACCAGGAACATTGCTGCTGACTTCTGTCTCCTACTGAGAGATATTACAACATTAAACTCAGATTCTGATCTTCTGATACAAAGCTCTTTCTCTGGCCTTTTACCCAGCCATGATCAAACTTCTTTTCCTCCTCCCTCACCCTTTTTTCTTTCAGCGGCTTTCCTGTCTGACTCCAACAGCTGTTTGTCTTTTACAGGCTCTGTCTTCCCACAACTCACAGCTGCACTAACAGACTTTTCCAGCTATCTGCCCAGTCTCTGAGTCTTTCTTTTGGCTCTCCAGCAAATCCAGAATCTCCACCTGCATCTCCGGGTTATCCCCAACACTCAGAGTGGGATCTTGGTTTAATTTTATTGGCACTGTTTTTTAATAGCAACACTTACAGTGTTTTTTTTGTTTTGTTTTGTTTTAACTTCACTGGAACAAAGAAAAAAAGCTAAAACAAATATATGAGGAAAGTGGGATGTTTTACTATCAAATACATGATGAATAGAAGTCAGAGAATCACAAAAATTAAAACTGGAAAAGACCAACTGACTCTTTGGTCATCTTGTCCGTCCTTGCCAGTGCAGGACTGCTCCCCACAGTACTTTTAATGGTAATAAATAATGTAGAATTAATAATTATTTGACCTTTTATTAGGTTTCAGTGATGCTAATATATTGTTTTCCAGTTGTTTTTTTTTTATGTGCTCAGCTGTGTGCGTGTGCACCAAACTGTCACTTCCCTTTTCAGTGCCACACAGAAATGTTTCCTCCCTCTGCAGCAACATTTATCCATTATCCCTGAGCCCTGGTCTTCCAGAGAGTGACGGCAATCTTTTGTCCAATCTAAAGGACTTGATCAGTCTACTAAAAGAGAAACACAAGGAGCTGCAGCTTCTATATTGTTTTCTTGACTATAAATAAAGAACAGGAGCAATGACTCTAACACAGCGAACACCTCCTCAATCTGCTGTTGCCAAGTTTTCCTTCTTCTTAGAGCCACAGAGTCAGTGAACAACCATGTTTGGAATGGGCCTCTGGACATCATCTGAGACAAACTCCCACTTAAAGCAGGGTCAAGTCTGATGTTTTATCAGGTTGTTTAGAGTTTTGTCCAGTTGTGCTGGACAATTATGGGGCCGTAATCCTCTTTGACAAACTATTTGAACATTTGACCATACTCACTTGTTGTAGTAGGCGTTAACAAGGACACAGGAATATGACACATGTTGTAGTAGGTGTTAACAAGGACTCAGGATGTGACGCAGTAGGACCCCCTCCCCCCCCCCCCCCCCTTGATGGAAATATGACGCACGCTTAAGGAGCTAGGCAAAACAAGATGTGTACTCAAGGAGCTGTCGTGCTGTAATAAACGCCGTTTTCTACATCCTTATATTGGCGTTTGTGCTGCAATGGCCCTAGCGAGAGTAAATTGCTAGCCCCCCGGTGGAACACACCTCAGACAAGGTAGCGACACTCACTAGTGTTGGAAATTCCTTTCTTTCTATCATCTAATTGTAATTTCCTATCAAGAATCAACAAAAGTAGGGCTTCTCCCTAAGGAAAGGTGAACTGAGAGCTGAGTTTGACACAACACAAGTAGGGCAGTGCCCTCCTCTGCTGAGGCACAGACCCACAGTGTCTGAGTATGGTGGGCAGAGAATGACAGATGTGAACAGGGTTAGTCAGTAGTTTCAGACAAGGCAAGATGGAGTGTCTGATCCAGGGTCCACTTTAGATGAACAGAAAACAAGATTAGAGACAAATCAACCTGCAGTCTTGGAGGAGCCAATAACTTGGGAGAGCAAGAGATAGTACTGTACCTACTGTACAGCAAAGCCTGGAGGCCTGGGCATGATCATATAAGGAGCCCACGGCAGATTGCTTGAGTGGAGACCTCAGTAAAGATGGTGAGGGCCAATAACAATTCCTTTGTTGCTATCTATGTCCACTTGTTCTTTTCCTTTCACTGTGAACCTCTGAACAGTGTCTACCTTAATTCTCTCTGTAAGAAATCATTCATTAGGTAAGCAAGAAAAGTGATTAGTCTTCTATTCTAAGGCCAAACAGAGCTCCCACAGTGTTTCATACATCACATTCTCCAGACCTCAGACATCCTGATGGCCCTCCACTGGATTCTCCCTTCAATGCCAGCAACTTTCCTGTCTTGTCTTTGTCCAGACCCAAGTTGTACACTGTTCTCCATATGCGATCTTACAAGTGACAAATAGAAGTGAAGGATCTCTCAACCTGCTGGCTACCCTTTTGTGAATACAAACAAGTATGCACTTGGCCTTCATTACCGCAAAGGAATTTTCTTGATTCACGTTCAGTTTGGCTATCTAGACCCCCCAGGACATTTTATACAAAGCTGCGTTCTATTCAAGCAACAGCCAGTTTTTTGTGTTGTTTTTTTTTAAAATTGAGTTCTAAAGGATCGGCATGACTTTGCTTTTCCATTGCCAGGAAACTCCCATAATCCTATGACTTTTCATAGATGACTGATAGGTGAACTTAATTATTACAACAGCCAAATCAATCAGCCACACTCAGACCCCATCCAGTTCCAGGTACTTGCGTATGTGTAATTCCTTTTCATATAACACATGTTATTTCACACATTCAATTTAACCATACAGGTGATAGCCCTTTCTGGTGGCACATAGTATGTATGCCTATACAGGATCAGGTTCCATCAGTAAAACTGAGACTTTATATAAACTGCAAGGTTGGTTCTCCCACATAAGGCCTGTCTTTACCCATTTGATTAGTTTTAATTTCAACTGTTAGCCTAACCTGTTGGCAGTTTCACAGCTAAATTACATGAACATAATGGTACGTAGTTTGAATAGAATTCTTAGGGAGTAAAAAGAAATGTGTTCCTTCTCTGGAAGCTGTGATTAGGAATATAATTCCCCTCAAAAATCCTAACCAAAGCCATCTGACTGTTGCTGACAACAATTTTCCTTCAGTTTCTTAGCTGACAAACCACTATTTTGCCCAGGTAAGCCTATGCATGTAGTAACATGAAAAATATGTATCTTCAATATCCTTCTTAATATTACAGAAAATCTATTGGCTTAAAAACAAATTTAAAAGTCATATAAGTAAAATTGTAATTGTGTGTATAGAAAGGGAGAAGAGCCTTTCAATACAAGGCCCCTACAAAAGATTCAGAGGAAACTTCAGACCGGAAACCACGTAGTCTAGAGAAAGCATAATTTCTGAAAAGTAGCTTTTATAAACTTTGGGGCTGGTTCTGCTTTTCCCCAAAATAGTAAGAGTCTTCACTGAAATCATTTCAAGAGAGAGTAGTCATCCCAGCAAGTTACATCATCTTTGAAATCCGTAAGTTTGGTGTTCAGTGCTAGATCTTGTAAATGCGTTTCCTTTTGACGTTATTTTTGACAAACAGTTTCTGCCAGCAGAAATAGATATGTGCTAATTATAACAAAAACAACAGCAACAAAACACCTTTTGCAAATCTAAAGCATTTTATGGGCAAATGCAGGTACATCCAACCTGTGGCCCATGAGTCATATGCAGCCTAGTACAGCTTATACTGCAGTTTTGCCCTTCCTCATGCCTTAAAGGTGGCAGCTCTTCCCCATCATTGCTCAGAAACAAGCAAACCACTGGTCTCCTATCATATCTGTCTGGGTTGAAACCAGGACAAAGGGAGGAACAGTGCTGTGCTAATTCAACATGGCAAATAATTTTATGCATTTTGATACACTGGCTAAATATAGTCCAGTAAACACTGAAAAATATGCAGCTTTGCTTTCCATTTTGATAAAGGAATTTGAGAATAAATTTCATGATTGCTGAAAATATCATCATTTTTTTTGCATATCTGCAACTGCCTTCTCAGTCAGCATAAATATATGACCCGTGAATTCTCAAATGGAACATGTAAAATTGCAATTTAGCTCAAAAATCAGATCATGTCTCCTTACCAGAATTTCATAAGTCCTATCTTACCAGAGAAAAATAGCCCTTGCTTAACAATCACTCCTTATTCATGTCATCGATTTTTGGCAGTACATCCATTTGGGAACAAATTTTCAAGGATGAAGTATAGGAAGAGTAAATTAAATTAAAATCTACACATATATATATATGTATATAATTTAATTAAAATAAAAAAAATAAGTTTTGTTACTTATTATATACATTAACTATATTATATAATTTACATGTAGCCCAAGACAAGTGCTCTTCAATCAGTGTGGCCCAGGCAAGCCAAAAGGTGGGACACTCATGGGCAAATGTATTGTGAAATGCTCAGGTGCTTGGCTTTTTTCCTCAGGACTTTCTGAGACATCATCTTCAGTGACAGTTTTGTCTGTGTGTAAACCGAACAGAAAGTCAGCCTGGACCTTAAAATTGTCTTCTGCCGTTTTGCTTTTTGCAGGCCCATTGAAGCATAAAGTTTTTTCCATTGGTTTTGCCAGTAGAGAGAATTCTGTTTCATGCTCAAGCAGTGGAAAAGTCCTCCTATCCCTATTAGGAGTGGTGGGCCTCAAAATTTTAACAAGTAAATCAAAAATTCTTATTTTAATAGGTGAGGAGCTCGAAACTTCAGTTGATTTCTCTAGGAGAACTTTGCTATTTGGTTATAGCTATTTGAAATGTTCCTGTGAAAGGTGCTTAGTATGTATTTTTGCCTGGTCAAAGTATTTTTTTTTCACAGAGTTCATTAAAAAGAGCCATTTAGCAGATGCCTTTATGATCTGCATTTATCCAGTAAAAAGGGCTGAGCAAATGGTTCATTAATAATGATGAATTGAAACACTCTTTCAAAAAAAAACAAGGAATGTTGTTGATGCCAGACCTAAATTCATTAGTGCTTCCAAACCATAGCCTTAAAGTTTTTTAATATGTCATTTGTTCGGTAATTTTTTCCATGTGTTTGCTACCTTCCATGTTAAAAAATGTTCCCTCATACACATTCTTTCTTTCCCACTTCTAGTTGCTAAAATGCACCCTGTAGTATAACTTCTTTTCATAGGTACTGAGAGTTGAGTAGATCCACTTTATACAGCTTTGTAAAAAAAAAAAAAAAAAAGACATCCTAGACAAGATCTTCAGATGGTTCTAATCAGCATCAGAGTTCAAGAAACTGTACTAATACAGACCAGCTGAGGATCTGCCCTGCTTTATGTTAGAAAAAAAAAGGAACAATTTTTTTTTTTTTTTTTTTTTTTTGTCTTTCTATGGTTCTTTAATGTGTGAATAATAAAGGATGATATTCATTCTGTGTGAAATTCATCCCTCCTCAAAAGGAACTCATGCCAGCCCATGCACCGCTGAAGTATTTTTTCAAGGAATTCATGTTCATATAGGGAAACTTTGCTTTATTGTATGTCTCAGTGAATCCCTTCACAAACGGAGAAAGCTGATACCAAAAAGAAAAGCCAACATTCCTACAAGCTTTGATGGAAGTTACAAAAACATCAGTGGCAACACTGATCTTTACAAATTCATTCTCTATCCCCTTACTAGTAAAAAAAATAAAAAATAAAAAAATTAAAAAAAAAGAAAGAAAGAGGTTCCTCCTTTAAACTGAATGGAAAGCCAAAGCAAGGTACGTCAGAAGGCTGTGTTTGGTGAAAGAAGCTGCAAGCTTTGTCCTTGCCTGGAATAGGTCATTAACCAAGTGACAGCAGTAGAGAATCCAGGGACATATGTCCCATCCTGAGATACAGCATATTCAACATTACATTAATGTCAGTCACATTTTTTGGATCAGAGCTAGCTTTTGTCCCATCTCTTTGGAATGTTGTCAGAAAGAAATTACATTTACCCACAACATACCAAGACACATACTCAGTTTTCCCTAATCCTATTGTGTTTTTATGGAATGAGGATGTAAAGCCCAAACCCAATAAAGCATTCAAGCGCTAGATTAATTTTCAGAATGTGAGCAGTCAGTGCAATTATACTCCTGCTTTCAGCATAATTAAGTGTTTTGGACTGGTGTCTCATGTCACAGTGCACTGGCCATATTCCAGACTGTTAGGACTACCACACACTGCCTATGTAAAATTCTATTGCTGTTCTTTATTTCCCTTCCTCTGAATCAACAAGAAGTTAAATGATTGAGGCAGATCAGTTCCTTTGCAATGCTGACTCTGTCATTGTAGAAGGATTTCTACACATCTCAGCTGGAAATCTTTGCATACTAGATCCAACTGGTAACGTAACATAGTGAACGTATATGCAAAGAAAGGGAAAGGACAAGTGTTTCTCCCAGATGGCAGAACATTTTTGTTTCTCTCTCAGGAACTCAGAGAAGAGCTGCCAAGTTCTAGCCACAGAGATGAAGTAGCTTTGTTCATTGCTGGGGAAAAAATAATAAATTATAATGGACAGCTGAAAGTACAGTTGTTTATTTCTCTGTCCTTTGCTGCCCACCCCTCCCTGTCCACAACTCTTTTCTTACTTCATACAGGAGGAGTCTCCCTATCAATATAGCTCTACTCTTCTGGTTCTTCAGCACTGAAAGAGAGGGATAATTGCCTGATTATCAGTCCTGATAAGATCATTATTTGGGTTCTTTCTCCAGCAGACTGTTTCACACAGTAGTAATGACAAGCATGAATGATAGAAACAGTGCTTATTAATAAGCAATGACTTTAGATAGAACTAGAGTTGCTGCATATTGCACGTAGACCCCTGACTCATGGTTCTTTGTTCATCTCTACCCTGTTACTGGAGTAACTTTTCTCTGTTATTTTTTCTCCTCTATATTTTAGGGAATATCCATGCTGCTCCACAATTTACTAGGCTCTGTATATTTGGAAACTCCTAAGGAGCAGGTTTTTAGCCAGGTTTTCTGTCTGCAGCCATGTTTGCAGCCAGCCTCCATCTCATTGACCAGTGGGAATTTCTGTCTGTTTTGGTCCAGAATCTTCTGGTGCTCAGAAAAAAAATTCAGAAAGGGAAGAATGGGAAACAGAGGAGAGTGAGAAGGAGATGATTTTAAGAGAAAGAAAAGCATGAGAAATGAGAAGAGGCAGTAGAAAGGAAAAAGGAGAGGCACTCACTAAAAGGAAATGGCAAAGAACTAGATATGAAACTCAGTGTTTTTGAGAATGATTAAGTCAAGATGAACACCAGAATGGAGGAGGAACACAGGCAAGGGAGAGCCATGAAGAGGACAAAGGTATTTTCAGAATTGATGCAACATATTTCAAAAGCTGGGAGAAGCTTGACACAACATCTTTGAAGAGCCTTTTTAGGGAGAATCTTCACTTCAGGTAGGAATGTTGACATCTCTGCTGACAGCAAGAGAAGGATGCTCACCTCCTTTTTCTGGTATCAAAATCTAGTAATGGTCTACAAATGGAAAAGATTAGGAAGGCTGGCGTAACTATTATTTCTGCAACAGGGACAAATTTGGCCAACACAGAATAGAACTGGCTGTGAGTCTCACAAATCAGCCTTCCTGGTGGTAGCTGAGTACTTTATTTCCTAGTCCCCATTGAAATAAGGGCTAAAAAGGCATATGAACAGGAAAAGAAACAAACCAAAAGTTTAACTAAACAATTTAGCACATTAGGAAAAAAAAAAGAGGGGGAAAGTGAAAGAAAGATCTTGGTTTAAGTTCAGGGTAAAAGTTCATGTGGTTCTTACTGTAACTGAGCCACTTCACACAAACCATCTGTAACTGTTCTAATGGTCCCCCTATACTTTGTGATTAAAATATTTTCAAGTGAGTCAAAATCTGATCTTTTCTTCAGAGAAATTGAACTCTCATGGAGAAAAAAAAAAAAAGTCTCAAATCTTTTTCCACTGCTTACTACAAAAGGACTGGAACCCTTAAATGTATTTTCAAGAGCTGGATTGACAGACTGTCATAAGTGCTACTTAAGCACTATAACACATCACCTTTAATGGAGAGGATGATCAACCTCAAGCTGTAAGTGTAAGTGTCTTATGTAATAAGTTAGGTACTTTCAGGTAAGAGTGAGCATGCAGCATATGAGGAAAAACATCTCATGCAGCCAGTAAGAAATGTCAGCGTGGTGTGTTAGCCAGGAAGAGAAAACAAGTAAACATACATCTCCCAGAGCCTAAAATATTGTGCTTGTGATGGAGCATTGTATTTTAAAAAAATAAAAATAAAAATTGCTGAGGGTCTTGGCAGTGTTTGGTGTGTTGATACCACACCCAGCCTTTTAGTTCTTTTCAGGCTACACAGAGGAACATCTATTCTGTGGATGGCCAAAACACTTGACTGAGGGACAGATGCACCACTGCTGATGATGCTCAAAGCCAAAGCCCTCTTAAGTACCATTCAGAGCAGTACCACAAATGTGTAAGGAATTTGAATGTCAGACAGTGGTGCCTACAGACTTCAGCTGTGTACAGGCTGAAAAGTGCTCAAGAGGAATTTGAGAATCCAGACTTTGTTCTTGGGAACCTACCATGGGGGTTCGATGAAATTAAACTCCAAACCTTCATGGGATTTAGCTCTGAGAGCCCTCTCCAGAGGCACTGAATCAAATGGAACACTATAAAGACTCTTTCACGTCAACTCTATCAATTTCTTTCCCAACTTCTCTCTTAGCTGTCTGCTTTCTCTACCATCTTTCTCAGTAGATGCAACTAAGCACAAAGTCATACCCTGCAGCAGAAATGCTGTCAGCTTCCACACAGAGCTTCTGCTTGTTGGCCCTGACTGCACCAGAGGCTGTGCATAGAAACAGTACGCTTTCCAAAGCTGGAAACATCTGTTGCATGCAAGCTATTACCCCACAGTGCCATTTCAATGCAAGTATAATTGGAAGAGAATCTTTTTTTCTTCCTTTGTTGATTAATTTGGTTTGATTTCTTTGAATTAACTGGAAAGTCCCATGTCTGACCTTATTTAATCTGATAATTAGTAACTTAGCCAGAAAACTTGCTATAATATAAATAGTTTTTTCTATACAACCCAGCATTAAAAATGATTTAGACCTGCAGGCACTAGAGACCTCCAGCTCCTATTGATGTAGGGTGTGAATAATCACATCAAACTCCTTTTTTGGAGGCACTCCTTGCTTTTTTATCTTTTGCAAAGTTTATACACAGATTCTAAAAGAAGATTTAAAGGAAATTTTTCTTGTATCATATTGAAGGCAAGGCGACTCAAATGGAAAAGATCTACTGAACACATCAAAAGTAAGCTGCAAATATCCACTTATAGAAAAGGGACAGAAAAGACTGTCTGACTATATGGAAGTATACACTGACTCAGCCTGGTAGAGTTACCACAAATATGAGATTACTGGCAAAATGGACCAAATCTACAGGTAGCTATAAAAGAAGCCAGAGGGGCTGATACCACTGCTGTGAATTGCCGTCGATACCAACAGAGACAGTGAGCTACTTGGGTCCAAAACTCAGTCCTAAGGAGTGTAACTTAGATCTGAATTTGATGATGTAGAGGAAGCCGGAGAAGGCGACGCAGAAAAGAGGTGATATAATTCCTGAATGAAAGAGCAGCCCAGCCATGCCCATAGTCACGTGCTGTACTTCAGAGACCAGGAATTCAAATGGGCAGAGGGAAAAGTGAACAGCATCTGACTAGAACAGAAGTTATTAATGTTCAGTAAATACTGCAGCTAATAATCTGGCACCTACTCACAAGTTAGAGACAGAGTAAACTGTGTCAGTTGCCATTTCCTTCACTAAAGGTGGCTTTCAGTTTTTTGATATTTTAGTTTGCGCAACATGGCTCACAGAGAAAAAATGAGCAGTTGCCTGCTTCCTGTGTATGTTTCCCCTCATGCTCCAGGGCACTTCTTATGTCCTGAGGCACTCCGTGGAGATGCTATGGGAGTTCTTGTGACAAAGGTAATTTTTTGGCTCAATCTGTGGCTTGTTTCCCCTTGCCAGGACCAATGGAGCACGGAAAGGCAACAGAACTCATGTAACTGTGGAGTATGCTACAAATGTAAAATCCTGCCAGAAGACATGTTCAGTTTAGCTCCAACCTAATGCTGTAGCCCATTGTAATTAGTCAAAGAAAGTTTATAAAATATTCAGTCTAACCCTTCTCAGAATGAGTTAGCTATATATGCATCTCAAATGGTCCTTCAAGTAAGTACATACAACTAACTTTCTTGGAACCTGCGATAATCTTCTTTATGTACCCCTACCTGGAAAAGTCATACATGTTCCTACATTGTTAACTTCCTTTCTATCCTATTCTGTAATCTTCTTCAATATATTTTTCTCAAAAAAAAAAAAAAAAAAAAAAAAAAAAAAAAAAAGTTCTGCATGCATTACACCCCTAGCATGTCATTGCAAAAGTTCTTCTATGAGATATCATGAGATTTCAGGCAGTTTTTTATTATGAAAGTCTAGATGAGTGAATCAGACATTACCTTGCATCCTGCCATCATTGGTACCACTGGTTTTCCTGCCCAATTAAACCATTCCTGTAATTGTTTCTCATGGAAACTTTAGTTACTATTTTTTTTACCAGAAGGGAAGGACCAAAGAAGCCCCAGAACTCTGCTAAAATGAATGAGAGCCTCTAATGGGTTCCATTACAGTAGCAATCTACTGTTGCAATATATTTAGGGGGAAACTGTGTTGATGCTGGCAGTCATCTGAGGAAAGACATGAAGTCCCTTACTGAAGTTCAGAACTTCAGAACTGTGGGATCTACCACCTAAATGCAACCCACTTGCAAGACCCATGACACAATAATCTAATGAATCATAGGATGTTTCAGTGGGTGTTATTTAATGAAGTACATAAAATGAAGAAACAGATTGAAGCAATTGTGAGAGAGACTAACAAAAAGGTCAAGCAAACAGCAAGAGAAATACAAAAAAACTTGGCCTTGAGAAAACAAGAAGTGAGCGAGCACTTCTTGGGCAGGACGCTTTCAGGAAAGGATGTTTGAAATTACATGTCAAGAGTCTGCCTTCTATTGTTTAGCTTAATTTATATTCCAGGAGGCATATACTTACGCCTCTGAAGATTTAGAATAAAAGTAAAAAGGTGATGAAGCTTAACTCTCGTCAGTCATTAGACTATTGTCTTTTCAGTGGATAAATATATTACTTTTAGTCACAAATAAATTTCTTCTGCTTTTGCAAGCCGGAGTTCAATATTCATGTTGTCTGAAGATGTTCAAAATATCCCCATGTCCAAAAAGAGGAGACTTGGGCAGTTTGCTGAATAACCTGTTTTCTTTCAGTGAAAATCTTTCTCCAGGAAATAAAGTAACACAGATCTATATTTTCCCAAGACATTTTGGCTTTTGCCACTTTTAGAAAACAAAAAAAAAAAACCCAATATGTTATCTGTGCTTTTCAGCTACTAAAAAAAAAAAAAAAAAAAAAAAAAAGTGTCGGACAGCAAAACTCTTTTTTAAAAAAGAATTGAAAATGGTGAAACAAACCCCACACACATCTCACTATAACTGTTCCATCTGAAAGACAGAAAAGAAGAAATAGAGCTTGTCTTACCTATTGCTATATGTAAAAATGCGGTCAGGAATAGGCTGGCTGTTTCTTACTAGCGTGCTTTTCCACTCCCTGTACCTACCTCTGTATTTGACAGAAAACACATCTAAATGATAAATACTACAAACCAGCCAACTTCTTTAGTCTCTTAATGTCTCCTACACAGTAAATCAGGAGTTACTCCATTCAATGCATTACGTATTCCAGATTTCAACCAGTGAAAATCTGAGCAGAATTTGGCTTCATGTCTCAGGTGTGGCTTTATTTATGACTAAACTGGTAACATGGTAATAGTGAAAAAAGCCAGATGAAGACTTCTGGGACATGAATTGTGCTGTCCTGACAGGCAGGGACAAATTGATTTATTTAGCTTCATAGCTGGCAGTGACAGCACTTTGTGAGAATGACAAAATGTGTTTTTGAGCGGAACTGTTGATTTGGAAAGATTATCAGAGCATTAGCTGGAGCAAGGCAGAGGGTAATGGCAGCACAGAAGGGCAGAGATATAAAGGTTGATCCTTGTTCTACACCCCACATATCATCACAGGATCACATGATCATGCTTCTCTGGTCCCTGTTTACAGCCACTCTTACCTCTTTTGTGTCTGTCCAGCTCTTTGCAGAATTCCCAGCCCTTGTCCTAACCAGCATGGAGAGCATAAAGCATCTCAAAAGACAAGAGGAAAAATGAAGGGGTTAAGGCAGAAGGATAATAGTGAGATCTCTTTGCAGAAGCACAGAATCATAGAATTAGTGTTTGTGGTTGGAAGGGACCTCTTGGTCCATCTGGTCCAAACTCCTGTTCATACAGGGACACCCAGAGCAGGGTGCCCAGGCCCATATCCAGGTGTCTTCTGAGGATCTCCAAGAAGGAGACTCCTCAATCTGTCTGGGCAACCTCTTCCATTGCTCAGTAGACCTCACAGTTAAAAAGTATTCCCTGGTGCACAGGCAAAGCCTCCTATGTTTCACTTTGAGCCAATTGCCTCTTGTCCTGGAACTAGACACCACCAAGAAGACTCTAGCTCCATTCTCTTTGCATCCTTGAGGAATTCAAGGTGATCCTCCTGACCCTTCTCTCTTCCAGGCTGAACAGTCAGAACTCCTTCAGCTGTCCCTCACTGAGAGATTCTTCAGTCTCTTGATTGTCATCATGGCCCTTCACTGGACTCTCACCATTATATTCATGTTTCTCTTTTACTGGAGAACACAGAATGTGACACAGTACTCCAGGTGTGGCCTCACCAACATTAAGCAGAGGGAAAGGATCATCTTCCTTGACATCAATGCTCCTCCAAAGACAGATGAAGATAATGTCAATCTCCTTTGCAGCCAGGGCACATTGCTGACGCATTCAGCTTGGTGTCCACCAGAACACTCAGGTCCTTTTCTGCAGAGCTACTTTACAGCTGGATGCCTTTGACATGTCCTGATGCCTGGGCTTATACCCCAGGTGCAGAGCTTCGCACTTGTCCTTGTGAACTTCATGAGGATCCTGTCAGCCCATTTCTGCAAACAGTCCAAGTCTCTCTGGATAGCACCATGGCCCTCTAGCTGCTCTTCCCAGGTTTGCATCATCTCGTCTTGCTGAGGGTACATTCTGCTTCAACATTCAGATCATTAATAAAGATTTTAGATAAAAATGGACCCTGTATTGACCACTGAGCTTGCTCATCATTTGTCAGACACTCATTTCTCACTTTTTTTTGGAGACCCTTCCAATCACAGCACCATGGAAGAGAAATAAGTAACCCAGAAAGAGTGAGTACCTGATTTCCCACCTACCTTATATTGCCAGCACCACCAGAGGGGGAGAGGCTGAGGGATAGCTTGGGCACCCAGAGTACACTCCAAACCTGTATACAAGAATTGTTTGGACAGTACCCCCAGGCATATAGTTTGATTATTAGGTAGGCCTGCATGGAGCCACGATTTGGACTCGATGAACCCTGTGAGTCCCTTCCAACTGGAGATATTCTATGATTCTGTGATACTGTTAGGCAATTATTCCTACTGATTTTGTTAACATTTTGCCCTAGTGTCACATTATGCAGTGACGTCAATAAAGTGTATTTAGCAGAGTAAACCACGACTGCACTCTGCAACAGTCAACTTTGTTACATCATCAGTAAGTTACAACCCTGTTCTCTGCAGCTGTTCTCACGCTATTAAAAAATATAACCCCTTGACTGCTGCCGAATGTGCTCACATTCCCATGTCAAGCCAAGATGACACATAGTAAACACCACACTGACGCATGGAAAGGTCTGGTACAGCACTTCCTGACTTTATGGCCGTAACAAAAGATTACCAAAGAGACAGAAAATATTGCATCCATTCAGCTCCAAAACACTGACCTCCAGTGGCCAAACCAGATGTCACTAAGTCAGTCCTCTGCTTTAGGACAAATGTGTAATACATGTGAGTGTTTGTATTTCCAGTACTCCAGTTCATCTGGTGAGACAAGTATTCCCATAAAATCATTAAGCAGAGGGCAGATTTCCTCACAGCTGTCTTACCTTATGCCACAGGCCTGTCCCAAAGCACAGTCCCAGTCAGGGCCTGTCCTACAAGATGGGGGTTTCTTCTGCTTACAGTGTGAATGCTTCATAACCAGAAGCTGGACAAAACTGCTCAAAATTCTTTCTGAAAAGGCTGCAGCTAAAAGTAGGCTTACAAAGACACTTAACGGTGTTTTTAGTCTAAATTCCCACTAACACTTTTTTTTCTGTCTTGAAGGCACACACCCATGTGTTTGAACCGCTTTGCCTCTGGAGCACATGATGACTGCCATGAAAATTCAGCTGGGATTTTTCTGCTTTTCTGTCATTTTTCCCAACAAAATGCCAAGTGTCCCTTACCACTGCAATATCCCAGAAGCAACTAGAATGCTTTCTGCAGGCACATAACAACATTTCACGAGTGATTGTTACAACTAGGACACTGAGGTAGGGCTTGTACAAATTCCCAGATGTGCTCATGACTCTTTAAGCAAAGCCAAATTTGGTTCACCATATGTTTACATGATAGTTCCACATCAACACTATGATGTGGTAACTCAGCTCAGCCAGCACAGGGAAAATCCAGTGAACTCCTCCCATTTCTTCACAAGCCAACAAAAGAGCTCACACATGAGCCTTTCAAAAGATATGTAATAATTGAAGTCCCTCTGCGTTCCTGCAAGCCAACTGCTTCCAAGGGTTCAATCTGAGACAACCCACAGTGATCAGATACATGTTTCTTACAGAAGTACAATAAACCCAGTGCTAAATTTCTAAAAAGCAAACGTGTGATTTAAGAGTCTAACTTTTCACTTTAGGCATCCACATTTAATTGAAAAACAGGGCAATTTAAGGTTTTTATGATAGGTAAGCATTAAAATACATTGTCAAATGGTATTGCAGACCAAAATCTTCTGTAAATTCTAATAATTGATGATGAGCTGGGACAGGAATGAAGAAAACCCCAGGAGGCTGAGTGGGTGTTTACCTCATTTTAGACACTTGCATCTGGGTCATGGGTAGATGAGAAGATGCAGGCCTCAGTAAAACAAAATGCAAATACATACATTGTTTACCTTGCTCTATATTTAAAGTCCTCAAAAGCCTTGATCATAAGATGTGTGGCAGAAATGCTTCTGGAGGCACTTCAGACAACATTCTCTTTTTTCAGTAGGCAAATTGTTCTGCATGGCAGCTCACTATTTTGGAAATAGCTTTCAGTGCCCACACCTTCACTCATCAAATTTTTACAGCAGCATTTCAGTGAAATAATGCTTAGAAACAGTTGATTTTTATCACATGTATTTGCAAGAGTGTGTTTACAGGCCTGATGACATCTATGCATTTCAAATTGCAAGCTTTGAAGAACAGGCCTGAGAGACACAACAGACTCCATTCACTCTCTGAGATACATATATATGTAGTCCAGTAGCATACAGCACAAAGGTGAACAGCGTATTGCAGAGGAATTACGTGCAATGGATTACAGGAAAAAACTCAGGATTGCAGAAGCCCTCTGTAAAGAAAATCACCTGTGTCAGCAGTAACACAGTAGTCTTTCAGCTTGCAGCACCAGCACTAGGCATCCCCTTGCTTATAAACTTGCTTCTAGCTCTCATCCACACATGCAGATCTTGGAAAGCCTGGAGGGTTATGAGAAAGAATGGTACAGACACATTAGCAGGGTTTGTTGTGATGCTGTGATAGGACAATGGGGAATGGTTTCAAACTAAAAGAGGGGAGATTTAGATTGGATGTAAGGAACAAGTTTTTTACAATAAGCATAGTGAAAGACTGGAACAGATTGCCCAGAGAGGTGGTGGATGCCCCATCCCTGGAGACATTTATGGTCAGGGTGAATGGGGCTGTGAGCAACCTGATGTAGCTGTAGGTGTCTCCGTTAATTGCAAGGGAGTGGGACTAGATGACCTCTAAACATCCCTTCCAAATTAAACAATGATGTCAATGATTCTATATAGGGCATGAATAGGCATGTACGTCCTCAGCGAAACTGTGTGTGTGTGTAAATGTGCAAACATATACAGGTATCTCACTTTCCCCTTTGCTATTTCTAAACCCTAGACATGATAATAGCAAGAATGCTGTATGTGTGTAGAGTGTGGCTATGGCCACGGTATAGCTGCAGTGCTGAAGCATGTTGCCTTGATAATCTTATTCTGGCACACGGAATAACTTCAAAATATGCATGCCAGCCCTGAACAGTCTTTGAAACGGACAAAGGCACATATATCCTAAGCATCCTTGCTCTCTCCCCTTCTGTATAGATGAGACAGTCACTAAATTTAGTGGTTGCTGTAATAAAAAAGGGTATTACTGCTTTAAAATCAGGAAGTAACATATTCTCTCCATTCTTCAGTATTTACTTTTGTGGATTTTAATGTACATTCAAGAACCAGGTTTCAGACATGAGCACTGTCAATGATTACAGTTTTTTCCCTTTTTCCTAGAATTGTCTTTTGCTTAATGCTTTCCAGACTAGCTCAGCCTTTCACAAACAGTGTAGTGAAACTGTAATAGCTTTGCTGCAGGTTTGTTGTGATTAAAGCTATATTAACCGGTTGGCTGTTGGGTTGGCAAAATTTGCCAGCTCTGTGATGCAAGGTTCCTTTTTTTCTTTCTTTCCTTTTTTTTTTCCTTATTTTTTCCCAGCATCATCCAAATCTCTTTCTCTTTTCCAGAGTATTATATAATTTGCCTGTTAGATTTTTGGTTGGGTTTTTGTTGGGTTTCTTGTTTGTTGTTTGTTTTTGTTTTTGTTTTTTTTCCCAGTGCACTTAGTGTAATATATCCCTGAAGCAGAGAAACAGCTATATTTTGACATTTGGCAAAAACAAAGCACAGAGAATAATGGCTCAGAAACAGAGTAAGACAAACAGTCTTGTCTTCTGAAAGGTGTACAAAAAATGAACATTCGTGATGGTAGGCCAAACTTTTCAATTCTGTGGATCTAAAATTAAGTACTAAATGTAGAACGACCCTGATATGCATCACTGTATCGGACAGAGTAAGACCATGTTCATGAGGAGTACCTTGAATGACAGGCATTAAGTTTTACTATTTATTTCTATTTTTTTTTTATAGTTCAGTTAAAAACAAGTGGCCTACTCACTAGAGAAGAGACTGCCAACTGAAGAATTAGTCTTCAAGTGTCATATATAATCTTACAAGGAAATGAACTTCTTGGCATTCTTCTGGTTTCTTTATGCCCTCATAGCCAAGAGTGAGTGAAGGTAGGAAGAAATTCAAACAGGTTGTGGGAAGAACACCAGAGGGACAACACTAAGGCACAGACTCCCAATTTAATTAAAGGCCATGGAGGCTTTTCTGGTAAGCTAGTGCTTGAATTAATATGTTCGTAAATAGAGCTGGCCAGGGAAACGAGTTTCCATTCTGTGATAATTTCCAAGTTACCAGAATACCTTTTATCCTGATTTGGGAGAAATAAACAAACTCTTGAAAATTTTCACAGAACCAAAGTCCAATCTTATTTAGTTGCAGAAACTTTTAAACGCGAGGCGTTTCCAAAATGAAATGTGTTTCCTAAGATCCCTGGCAGTCACCGACTGCATAAGACACAATTATTGTTAATAGTAATGGGAACAGCCGTATGTTACTGAATATTATTCCAAAATTGGTTATTGGTGAGCTTCTGCATGACCAGACCATTGTTACTGTGCCAGCTGCAGGCTGTAATGGCCAGGATTCCTCAGCAGGCCCAGAGCACCTCAAACAGCAAGGTTCCAGAGCTGAAAGACTCAGAGGGTCTACTGTCTTCCACCTGAGGTAATTTGTACGCTAAGATCAATTCAGAGACATGGAAGATGGAAACTCATCAGTAAGTTCCCATCCCTGGGTACAGAAATCCCTGAGCTCAATCACAGAATCACAGAAGGACTCGGGTTGTAAGGGACCTCAAGGATCATGAAGTCCCAACCCTCCTGCCTGGCAGGGCCACCAAACTTCCACATTTACTAGATCAGGTTGCCCAGGGCCCCATCCAACCTGGCCTTGCACACCTTGAGGGACAGGGCATCCACAACCTCCCTGGGCAGCCTGTTCCAGGACCTCACCACTCTCCTAGTAAAGAACTTCCCCCTAACATCTAACCTAAATCTTTCCTCTTTCAACTTGAAACCATTTCCCCTAGTCCTGCTATTATCGGCCCTTTTAAAGAGTTTACTCCCCTCCCAGTTATAGGTTCCCTTCAGGTACTGAAAGGCTGCAATGAGGTCACCCCGCAGCCTTCTTTTCTCCAGGCTGAACAAGTCCAACTCCCTCAGCCTGTCTTCATAGGGGAAGTGCTCCAGCCCCCTGATCATCTTTGTGGCCCTCCTCCAGACCCTTTCCAACAGCTCTCTGTCTTTCTTGTACTGAGGGCTCCACACCTGGACACAGTACTCCAGATGGGGCCTCACAAGAGCGGAGTAGAGAGGGACAATTGCCTCCCTATCCCTGCTGGCCACTCCTCTCCTGATGGAGCCCAGGATACCATTTGCTTTCCGAGCTGCAAGAGCACACTGCTGGCTCATGTTAAGTTTCTCATCCATCAGGACCCCCAGGTCCTCTGCTGAGCTGCTCTCAAGGACTGCTCCTCCCAGTCTGTACAGATGCCTGGGGTTCCTCCGGCCCAAGTGCAAAACGTTGCACTTTGCCGTGTCGAACCTCATTAGGTTCACCCGGGCCCACCTTTCAAGTCTGTCATGGTCTCTCTGACTGGCATCCCTTCCTTTCTCCATGAATCCAATTAGATGTAAGTAAACCCTGGGAATTTTGGAGGAGTTTCATTCACAAATAAAGATTGATTTCCATTCTTCAGACTGCGTCTTACCCTATAAATTATTTCCCCCTCAATTAGATGTGGTGAAAGCTCAAGGCAGACAGCTTCTCCAGCTATCTGGAAAACCTAGGGATCTCTAGTCCTTGATCCCTTCAGATTCCTGCCAAAGTGGTAGTAGAGGAACTGACTAGGAAATCTGGCAGGTTTCTAACCAAAGCCCGCCCAGCATGTAAAGCTGATACCCCACCTGTCTCACCAGGTTGTAGGAAAGGTCCAGCCAGCTCCCACATTCCTTGCCACCTATTCTACTAGATATGTAGGAAGTGCAATTCCACAGTTGCGTGCAGTTCATTTGCTCTGACAGCCCGCTCTGGCTGCCTCGGAAGCTACACTTCTCTAGAGCATCCGTTTGTGCAACACCACTCTGCAGAAATAAAGCCTTTCATGACAGAACCACTTAAAAGCCTGAAATGAACGAGAAACATGGTACGTCTTACTTTTAAAAATAAGGAATAGGAAATTCTATTCTTACTGAAGAACATAATTTGCTTTCTTTTTCAACTTCACCAGCTGGTTAGCCTCTGCATGTGTGACAGCCTCTCTTCTGCCTCTAATGTCTGACAAAGGAAAAAAATGATTCTCAGGGACTCTTTCACATTATTTTGGTATTTCTGGGCCAATCAGGTCCAGCCTGCTTTCTTTTCTTTTTCTTAGTCTTTGAAAAGGGCAGATTCTCTGCTGAAATTAAAATTTGAGTGATTAGTTATTTCAGACAAGACCGGTTTCTTTGAAAGACAGAGGAGATAATATGTGTCAGCTTCATTTTCATGTGTAAGGAACAATGGGACATTCCTAGGCAGAATCACACAGCATAGCTATAATAGCAACTGTTGAATTTCCACAGTGGCAGTTCTGAATTTTTCCAAAGCACGAGCCTGACCACCTCTTTGTATTTCCTCTCAGGTATGACTGAGAAACTTAGGACATGAACCTGGAAGGAACATCAAAGCAAATACTTTGATGCTCAAGGAAACAATTCACTATAGTTCTATTCCTGAAAAGACCATATAATCCTTTTCTTTCTCAGCCTTCATTTTGGTAGGCTGATCTAGCCAAGCAATCTTGGAGTTTGTCTACATGTGAGTCACACTGCCAAGCTGGGCAGCCACAAGCCGGGTTTGACCCAGGAGCTGTGTAAAAGCCTTCATGCAGCACCATGCCAGAGTTTATACATCTTGCTGAGAGGCTGGGCGTATTGTCTTGAGCTATTGCTGTTCTGTGGCTCTGATGAACATTGCTGGAGCAATCTGTGATGAGACTACCCCAGGTGATGCCCTGCCAGGAGCTACAGACCTGTTATAGCTGCCCCTAGCAAGGGGCAAGGGAGGAGCTAGTACATTCCAGAGTAGTCAACAGTCTGTTGCCTCCACCAAAAAGCACAACAGTCTACAGCCAGTTGCCTTGTGTTTGTCTCCTTTTCCTTGGAAAGAGCAGTCTGTAGGACCTAGCTGCCAGCTAGACTGGTGTCTCTAAAAGACAATGTGTCCCTCAGACCATGGAGCATCACAATTTCATGTCATTAACAGGTGTTTTTAGAATGTTATTTTTCTCAGTCGATGATTTTTACTGAAAATATTAAGTGAGATTAGCCCAATATGGATCTTTTATGAATGCCCCTAGCAACCTCCCATTAGCCTCAGAGTTCTCTCTTAAGCAAAACCCATGAAGTTTTCTCCTAGCCAGTTCCTTACTCACCTTGCAATTTTTCTTCTAATTCCCATTTATTTCAGTTTAACTAATAATTTCCTATGTGGCAGCATTTCAAACACTTTACTGAAATCCAGACAGATCTACTGCATTTCTCTAGTGTAAAAATCCATTTTTATTAAAGAAAAATATTGGGCTAAACTTCAAGATCAGCCCCTGGTAACCTTATATTGCATTTTATCCTATTTTTCTTTTATCTCCATGTGCTTCATTATTTTTCCTTTAAAATTAGCCCTCAGCCTTTTAATATGGTTCAGGTTGTGCTAATATATTTGATGTTACCCAGAACATTTTTTCTACTTTTTTTCTGTTCTTCCTTTGTATAATAAAACCAAGTCATTCAACTTCTTGAATATCTTTTTTATTTAGCTTTGGAATTCCAACACCTTCACAGTTTAGGCTAAAACTTAGGTTTATTGAGTTTTTCTCTCATCTCACATGATTTAATTTCCACTTGTGCCCTTCCAGACTAATTAGCTGTGCCACTTCAGACCCATGTTCTACATCACTGCCCTTCTTAAAAGCAGTAACTCCTAGTTTCACAAATTGTATTGAAGTCTAGTTCAGCCCTTGCTGGCCCCAAGACTTTGCAACCACGATGGCAACAGAAAACCATCCCATAAGTTCTCTAGTTCAGCATGATTTTATTCCAGGAGGCTGTGATGTTATATTTGCCTGCTTTGTATACATTTGTTACAGAATTGTACGGAATTATTTATTCATAATATCATATACCTCTGGTGTGTAGCATATGTTGAGTTAGCTGAGAGCATCACATTTCTCCCCGTTTTAAAATCACAAATAATATAGAGTTGTCTGCACTCACAAAATTGTTGGAAAAGTTGACATCCTCTGAAGTTGTATGCAGATCTTGGAATAATGCATAATACTATGATATTATGATATTTTAACTTTCAGACTGATAACAGAGCTATAAAGAAAGCATTACAGTTTTATGGCAGTCATATAAGTAAATCGCATGTGTATTTGTTGTTCTTGAAAAAGCCAAAAGCTCTTAAACTCTGGATTTCCTTCAGTTTAAGGAAGAAAAAAAAGGGAGGGGGGGGGGGGGGGGAAAAAAACTCCCCCACACAAAAAGTTATTGTTCTTTGTTCATTATTGACTAGATAATAGGAGGTTACTTTTAAATGGCATTGTATGGTTATTGTTATTGGAAGGCTGTTTTCTACAACAGACTTCAGTGCCTCAAAACAGCCTAGTAGTTCTCAGACCTCTACACTGGAAATAGATTTTCTTAATAAAGAAACCAGAGTGAATGCCAAGATCAAATAATCCTAAACATTCAGCAACCTTTTGTTCTTTATCTTTCTGACACACCTACAGTAATATGGGAAGAAACAAAAAAAAATCGACTCCTTTGCAGAATTCCCAGTATATGCTGCAAGTCTTTGTGAGAAAGTACACACTCATACAAATGCATACATGTCTAAGCAGGAAGGGCCAAAGGAGCAGGCTACCCTGACAATATACTGATGTTAGCCAAATGTGACCTAATTTCTCCACAGAACAATCCAGGCAGAATTGCTTCCAAGGGATTTGCTTACACAGAGAAAAAAAAAACTCCTTTTGGTATCTTCTTCATGTTGTTTTTTTAGGGGGAATGGGTTTGTTTATTATCTATATTTTTGAATTTAGCACCCCAAATGTTAACCTCTTCTTCAATGACTTATAAAGTGTTTTCATTCCTGGTTTTTTAAAATACATTAATTTGACAGTCAAGATCTATATTTAGTCAGCAAAATTGCCCTAAGGCTCTGCTCACTTTTACAGTTCTGTTGTTCTAGGAACCAGGCAGACATGTGTGAGAGCATGGACTTTCTCCTAAATCACTTGCACTAAGTAAAAATTCCAGTGGTGACTCAAAATCAAGATAAATCCAGATCAGAACATGCAAAGAAATGGTAAAGAAGGGAGAATAATTTTAGCCACATCTGTGTATATTAGAATGATTTATTAGTCTATTTTTTCACTCTGAAATGTAGAAATAAAATATGCAGAAAGCAGGCTAGGAATTCCAATGGCAAGTTAATAGTCTCCTCAATCTGTCATTTTCTTAGCTTAGCAAGTGATTGAAAGTAAAATCTAGGGTAAAAGTCAAAACTTGTAGGACATTGCTTAAATTATTCTAGAAGTGGTAAATTCCCATTTAGATAAAATACCCCCCACACATCAACCATGACAGGTATATCTATTACCTTATCCAGTAGGAATTTTGTCCAGTACAGAGTAATTACAGTAATAGTTGTATACATCTCTATGTGGAAATAATAATGTATATCTAGAAAATGCACTGTAGCATTTATCTACAGCATGCAAACTCACATGATTACAGAAACAAATATGAACAAAAGATTCATGTATTACAGGGACAATGTGTTTGTGTGACTTGCTTCTATAGGCTCTCCTGCATCACTTTCTAGAAACTAGGAAATGTTCGTATAACAGAGCTGTGATTAGTGCAGGTTGCTTTCACGGTAAAAACATAAGAGTTCATACTAGTGACTTGTATGGATTTAGCATACTGTATCAATATGAGGGTATTTGAGTCATTCCAGTGCATATCTATGGTATTATTTTTTTTTTTTTAAAGGTATAATTATTTGAAGGAAAACTCAGTTTTAAATACTCTGTAAAAAAACTTGTCTCTTGAAGTATTCTTATGTATGCCTCATACACACTTTGACACAGCTCTTGGCTGCTGTTAAAGAAGTTTCCAGAATCTTCTGGGAGCTACTTTATTTCTTGAGAATTCATTCAACATAACCATTTGTTGAGCATTACCATGTATCCAAACCCGTATAACTGCCACGCTCACAGTCTCTTTGAGGACAGGGTAGAAAGAGGCTGAACAGATGAAACATGCAGCCATAGTACAATACCAGGCTACAGACTAGGTGCTGAGAGACATTGTCATCAAGTGAAGCATGAGCATGCTTGAGCACTGACAAGGCAACATGACGATTGCCAAGTGCGGAAGGATAAAAGATGTAATTAAAAAATAAAAAATAAATTAAATAAAATCAACATTTATGGGTGTATTGTAAGATGAGAGATGGAGAAAAACCGATATCCAAAATACGGAGACTGTTGCAGAACAGTGGCAAGTCAGTTTACCATGGAAGAGAATATGAAGATCAAAACAAAGGCATGAAATAGGAACAGTTCCCACTTGAGACCTCTGAAAATCACAGAATCACAGAAAAATACCATGATATCTACACAAAACTGTCAAATAATACACAGGAAACACAGGAGATCTATCTGGACCAACTCAGGTGCCAAAAAGCATACTCCAAAAGCACTAGATGATTCTACTTAGAAAACTGAACTAAGATCCAAATTTTTAGTGCACTGGGAGCAGTATATGGTTTGAGAGAGCTGCAAGGATACAGAAAATTTAACTTTTCCTCATTAAGACTTCTAACTGAACAAAGTTAGTCATTCATAAAGCCAACAAGCATATGTACAACAGTCTGCTCTAAAACTGTTTTGTTCTCCAACACTTTCTGGCTCTGATATCTACCTACAGTGTATTCTCAAATATTGACCAGGGACCATTTCTCTCCCCAAAGCCTATTCACCAGTGTTCCTTGGTGCAACTTCTCAGCACCATTAGCCCCTGTGTCTTGCACAGTATTTTCTCTTACTCTGTTAGTCTGCAGGCAGTGATAGCATCTAGTCTTACCTCATTTCACATTTCAGAACTTTGTCCCTTCCTTACCTTTTAGAATTAAAAACATGCTCATACATATTTTCACTCATTTTATTGTGTGAAGTGTTTATTTCTTTTTCTTTTTTTTCTTCTTTTTTCTTTTTTTTTTTTTTTTGGCAAATTTATTTTGCCCCTTGCTGTTTGTTTCACTTGCTGTTACCAAATCATTTTAACACACATTCAACCATGTGGAGAGGAGGTTTGAACAGTTTAGCACAGCTTTAGACATTGACTGTTACAAAGTTTTCTTTCTCTATATCAAGGACTGCCTGCTTGCCATTTGGCTTTTAAGATCACAAATAAAATTCAAGATGCTAATCCTTGCTCAAGCAGTCCTTCATCATTCAACACCTACTAGGTCTCTAAACTTCATTTAATTTCTCAGGTCCAGCCAAGCTACTCAGTCCAAAATAAAAGACATTTATGTAGGAAACACCTTCATAGAGCTTCACCTCTGTTTGCATGTCAGGAGATTATTAAGATTCCAAGTATGGGAACCTAAACTCTCTCCCTGATTCTCCAAAATCAATTCAAATAGTCAGCACCCAAACAACCATAGCTGTAGAGATATTTCCTTTCTTTTTCCTCATGAACTGACACCTGGAGATCTGTACAGTAAGCTCAACAGCACTCAATGTTTCTGTTTGTAATGCTAAAGTTAACTGAGAGTTCAGTGAATCACAGAGAAGGCCTATTGATATCTGTGTCCACTGGTAACGAACCAAATCTCCTGCTGTGTTAAAGACAAAAGAGTCCACACTGTAAATGTTAAACAGACAGGTCATTGATCCACTTGTTTTCCTGTGACTTTCCCAGGCTTGATGTCTTCTCCTGTCTTCCTGACTACACCCTTTATCTGTTCCAGCAATTGGCCTACCGCACAGAATGAACTCTACATGATACAAGCCTTTGGTGAATCAGATATTTTCCTGTAAACACTCGGTATTTCAAACTAGAATTTCTTAAGGGAATCTGTTCCTATAAGGCAGAAAGACATTGAAATCATTATGAGATCCACATTTCACAATGGCAGAGTATTTGTTTGTAAATGTTTTGCTTTTATAGAATGAAACGGAGCCTCCTTTGTTTGCCTGTCCTCATTTGTTTAAAATGATATCTCCCTTTGACATCATGTCTCAAGGGAAAAAAAAAAGAGAGAGAAAAAAAAAGCTTCTTAAAATTTTTCATGCAGCTTGCTTCATTTTAGAATACTGGCACTCACCTCTAGTTTATGTTGGGATTTTTTGCCTATTTTGGCATACGTAGCACATTGTGTCCAATTGCAGATGGACGAGTTCCAAAGCAGTTCAAGAGCTGTTATCTTACCGTCAGGTATTTCTGAGGTCTGTTACATTGCCTTTAGCTCCCCTCTAACACAGGAAGCATTTTCTTACAGAAGTAGGTATTTTTCTTCAATAAGAATTTTAAAAAATGAAAGACAAGGTGGGGAGAAACTGGCGAGCAACAGTTTCCTAATGCTGAAACTGAGATACAGCTGGAATTTACATATATCTCTGGGCCCTTGTTTAAACCTTGTCTTCTGTCTCTCTTTCCAAATCTAGGTTCTGCACATTTCAAAATCTTCCATGGTCTTTTTATGGCTGTATCTCTTGAGAGCTTTCACATGACACAGATAAAATTAAACAGAATTAATTCATTAACTAATTGTTTGTTAGGGATTATTAGAAATTTCGTAATCTTACTCAAGATCAAGGGCAGCATTTAGGAGTTCCAGGAGGCTTCATTTTTCACATAAAGCAGGTCTACAGATATTTAGGCCACAGTGCGGGAATGGCAAGATGAAAAGAAAAGCTCAAAGTTACTTCTGCTTTAATTAAATTGATTGATAGCACTCTCGTGGTGTTTGTTAAAGAGAAGAAAGCACTTAGTCCTCCATTTGCTAATGCCATTCAACCATCTGCTATGAGCACTCCCCCGAGTAGGAGTTGCATGCAGGTACCTTGGCTGAACTCCCTTCTAGTGAATACTGTAACAGACACAGTGGGCTGCAGTGAAATGCCCTGAGGGTATATCCTATCACATGCATCAGTAATTTTTCTTAAATTGAAAACTTTGTTCAACTCTTGTTGATCATGGTCAACCTCAGCTGGCAGGGCTGGTTTGTTTGAAGTTATTTAATACACAAAACCAGTGGGATAAGTTTTATGGATAAGATTGGGCAGTTTCACAAACTTGGGAAGAATTCTCACCACCTTGCTGACCCTTTTTCCTCAGGAGCTATTGTTACATTTCAAATATCTCCCTACAAATTATTTCCAGTTTTCTGAATTTATTTGTTCAAGCATTGCATTCCAGAAATTCTAGTTCTCTGGCATCTAAGCCATGGGATAACTGGTTTAAAGTGCTTTAATTTGCTTTAGAGAAAAAGTTCCTATGGACTGTGTACACCTTTGTCTACAAAATCCACATGAAAATCAGAGTAAGTGGAAAGCAGCAAAAATATTTTTGAAGATTTAAAGCCCACAGAGTTGACAAAGCTCTTATATTTCCCAGTTCTGAGGCAATTCCTCTATCTTACTCATGATCATGAAAGCATTTCTATTATAGAGTTTTCTGTGACAAGTGACAAAACTTAATGACTCACAAGAACCATTGCCTGCATTAACATAACTATATTTCCCTATGTCTTAGCTGAGGAAGAGAGGTACAGTTACTATGGCTGTGGAAATCCTTGGGGTTTTTGCTCAGCTCTCCTACTCTGCTATTAATGAGACTCATTCTTGCTTCCAGCTTTTGACTTTTTCCTTCCTGTACCACTGAGCAGGAATAATATGTGCATCATGAGGACACGTTTAAAGGGAAATGCACTATGTAGCAATCAAGGAGGAAGTACATACTGTGTTTAACGATTAGTTTGCCTTTAACCACACATAAATCTATTATGAGATTAAAAGTCTACCACAGTGCCAGTCTCAGGAAAAGAAATGCACAGCCACAGAGACTACTTGTGCATACACACAGTCCCATCCACCCTTGCTATGATTACAGAAAGATACATCATCATTTTCCTGCAGCATTCTCTGAGAAAATGAGGTACAAATGTTTAATTCTGGATGGTATTGCTAACAGAGGTTTAGGAAATCCCAGAAGCAATAATTTAGGATAAGTAATAACAAACATCTTGGCCAATAAGTAGACTGAGGCATTCAAACTATCTTTCCTTGCAAATCACACACAGAAAAATGGCTGATTGTTATTCTGAGTGACAGAACCACTCTCAGAAAACTGTTCCTTTTACCTCCAGTTACACTTCTTCCTCAGCCTTTATCACAAATCTAAGTTTTCACTTTGGATAATTAGCTTTTTAATAAGATTTGTGTCATTGTGGGAAGAGTCAGTTTAAACTTTTGTTTAGTTTTGCTTTGGTTTTGTTTTGATGTTGTATGATTTAAATGCTTTCCTTTTATTCCAAAATAAGTTCCTAAATTAGATCTGACCAGCATGTGCCTTTGTGTTTATTCACACACATATATCTGTACACATTTTTCATTTGTTTGTATCTGCATTTAAAAATGAAGAACATCTGTAAAAAGATACCTGTTACACATGATCTGAATGAATCTTGGAATCTCTGAGATTAGAAAAGACTTCTGGAGATCATCTAGTACAACACTTTCAGGTCCAAGCCTCCCTGGGCAATCTGAGCCTGTGACTGAGCACCTTAACACTACTGCCAGCAGGTTGAGGGAGGAGATGTTTCCTCTCTATTCGGCCCTAGTGAGTGCTAGGTCAAGTGCTCTCCAGTGCAAGACAGGTACAGGCAAACTAGAATGAGTCTTACAAAGGATCACAAAGGTGATTAAGGGACTGAGGTGTCTGTCATACTGAGGATCTTCTCAAGATGTTGATCCCTTCCAACATCACTGTGATTTTACAATCCAGTGTCAGAGCCCTATGGGCCTTAATCACCCTGACCAGGCCCACCTGTGGTGTCTTCCATGCACTGTACCCACTGGCTGGGAGCCACATTTCAGCTCAACTCTGGGTTGCTGGTCTCTAGTGATGCCATTATGTGTAACTGCCTCTAGTCCTGTCACAAGCTAAACTGGCTTGCTGGTCCTCTTGCTGGTCTGACCTGGCTTGTTACCCTGCTGTGGTGATCACCAGGTGGGAGACTTGACCTGCCTGTGCCATGCTTCCCCTTGGCTCCCTGCTTGTCCCACAGAGGCACCAAGCCCTGCTGCTGTAGACTCCTTAGAGAGAGCAGTCTGAGCTTCAAAATACTCTTTGTATTGCAAAACTAGAATCTGTGTGATTTAATGTAACTATCAGCAAAGCTAACACACTGTAAGCAAGCAGAAGCAATGGTATGTTTCAATCATTCCCTGAAACAGAGACAGAAAATAAGTCAGAGGTGTTACAAACCAAGAGCCCATTGCTGCCTGTTACATAAAAAGAAAACAGAAAATCTTACAGGTAATATGAAGGATAATAAGCATTAGCAGAACAAGCTTGAAATGTTATAAGGCAGGTTCTCATCTTGCACAACAGATGATGACATTAAGTTCTTGCCACCATTCCCAATTTAGCTGTTGTGATTTGGTTTATAACTCTCTTCATTAATATCTGGTATAGACAGAAGTCTTTCTTTTTAGAGGAACTTGAAGCAGAAATTGTGACAGGCCAAAACAGAAAAAAACAAAAGAGCATCAAATGGAAGCACTATCAATTGTTTTCTTAAACTTCCACATAATGAACTTTACTGTGGTTCAGTTTTTACTTTATAGATACAGAGAATCTGAAACAGCTGTTCAGAACAACACAAAACCTCTTGCTGTCCTACAGTCAACAGGGAAGCCAAGACATGAGAAAAGAAAATTAAATATAATGCTTGTGTTTAAACATAGTTAGAAGCATCTTACTGAATATAATTCAAAATGCCATTTGAAAAAGTTTCTGCAAGTCAATTGGCTCACCTTAGCTAACAGCAGGTATGCTTCCATTTATCTGCAAAGCAAAAATCCATTAAGGAAGTCACGCACATAAAAAATAAATAAATAAAATAAAAATAAAAAATCTTCAAATAAGAGAATGAATGGATGGAATTGCAATATGATCGTTCCAAAATAATGCATACAGTATTTTGTACCTCAGAGTATAACACTACTATTCTGTCATCAGGAAAACAGTTACCTCTCAGGTCTCAGTAAGGCTCTTCAGAAACATCTGACTTCAGCCTCAACCCCAATATCTGCACTTCCCCCCAGAGTAGGCTTGTAGTCCATCCAGCTCCAGCAGCAGAGTTTAAGATTTCTGCAAGCCTTCACTTCAGAACTTGTTACTTTTTTCTTCTCTTGTAGGAACCATTTCAGATTAGTTTAACACCTTTGGTCTACAGTGACTTCCCACTTCCCACAAACAGAAAGAAAAAAAAAACAGAGAAATCTACTTCCTACCAGCGACTGAATTCATCAAATAAAAATAGTCAGGGTGGCTCTGAGAAAGGATTGTGGATGGTCTGCCCAGCAAGCTCCAAGCCTCTCTGGTGCAGAGTAAGCAATGAAGCCCAGGCATGATAGTGATTGTGAAGATTAAGAAGTTTTTGTCTTTCTCATAGCCATTTTGATAGAGTGGAACAGTCTCTGCTCTATGTGAGGAAGGATGCAGAAGTTTCTGTAACTGTATCTTGTGATAAATACATTTGTTTGGCCTGCAGTAACATATAGCAGGAAGGAATTTACAGGGGTACTTCACTGTTAAAATTTAAGCTGATCCAAAATGCATTATTTCCTCAGTAACAATGTGAGTTACAGCACACCTCATAATTTCCCTGTATCTTCAGTATTACTGTGTAAGCTTGTACTGCAGAATAGAGTGGGGTTACACTGCTTTTGACTTAGTATTCTTAATGACTCCTATTGCCGAAAATTATCTCCCGAAAGACCATTGCTTATTTAACTGAAGTTTTGCAGGTGGATCCAAACATATGGTAAGCACTCTGAAAGCTGTTGTTGAAATGCAGAAGGTTGGACAGAGTGGATGTGGTGCCCCATACCGGAACGCTGACAGGAATATCTGCAGGTTCAAACTGACAGGAGAGTAATAAATTACAAATTCAAGTGCCAACAACAGCATGCTCTTTCTTTTTCTTTTTCTTTTTTTCTTTCCTCTTTGTTTTCTTTCTGCGTGCAGGTTTCACTATTGTTCCCTAAAAATGCTAGAATGCTAGCAGAAAGAATTTGCTGGTTCAGATTCCTGGATAACAGTTCACTTTGGTGAATGCTATTTGCGTTGGCAAGAGGTTTTCGGTTTTCCAACTATCATTAACATGTGCAGCCAAAGTCTGAACAAACAGATACTTCTTGTTTAATGTTCTGAAATAAAATAAACAAACAAGTACAAATAAGTTGTGCTCCAAACATCAGTTCACAATACATGATCCCACTGATCTGAGTCAACAAATACTCATGTAAAGTGTTTAGTCACATAACACATGGCAAAGTTCTCTTTTTGTTCATCAAATGGCAGTATGTTTGGCTTCGACGGCAGCAAATAAGCACTCTTTCTTTCACATCAAAGTGGAGAAACTGGGCAGTTTCCAAGAGACGAAAAGCAAACAAAAACAAGTTGCTGCAGTCTTTGCAGAAGCCTGTCCCCATCTGTCAACAAAACCAAATAGTTTGCAGTACTGATTCGATGAAGACTATGGTGAAGAGAAATCAAAAGACACCATAATAGGTAATTGAAGACCAACTGATCTCACTTTAGTACAGTTTGCAATTTCTTGAGCAGTTGCCACAGAGACCCCACACTGTGACTTCACAGAGATTAGCTTCGAGCTTATCCCATAGACATCAGTATCAAATGAGAGCTTTTATAACTAGACAGTTGGTGGTGTCAACAAAGAAATCTAAAAGATTTCTCTTCATACAGAGAAGAGACCATGAATGTACAGCAAAGAGGTCCCAATCATTTATTTTATATATTTCTTCTTTTATCTTTTAATATGATATAAAAGGTGAATGCATGTTTTCACTACTGACACTATCAGATAGACCCAAGTCACAGCTGTTTTGTTATAGCTTCAGTAACCAACATTACAGTTTGAGACGAAAATGTTTCCTTACTTCACTTGAAAATAAAAATGGCTGTCAAGGAAAAAAGAAATCAAGGGATTTCTTTCTTTATTTAATTTTCAATAGGAAGTCACCACGTAACTTTCTGGTAGAACAACTGAAATCTGAAGACTCAGACTTTTTGTTATCGTTACCTATATTTACCGAGACCCACTCCAAGGCAATTCTTCTCAGCACCTCCTGTTGAATATTAGTTGCACTAGGCCAGTGCAGCACTAGAGGGAGCTCCAAGACAGATTCAAAGTCTGCTCTACCCAAAAAGTGAAGGTTTAGGTTGGAAGTGGCTGTGCTAAGTGCTGTCTCCTGTTGATTACCTCCATTTAATTCCTGTGAAATTTTTAATACTCCACTTTGCAATAGTCAACAGATTTTCTACTGATAATGCAACTGCAGTGTGCTGTCTCTAATACTATGACAGAAGAAAACTGAAAACCACTGTGGAATCAGGATATGGCTTCATAACAGGGAGCTTAGATGATTGTATAGCTAAAGGCTGTTTTGCACATACGCACAAGAGTCAAATTAGAGCTGCACAAACTGTCTTAACTTGTTTAGTTTTTTGAAAGGCTTGATTCTGTATTGCCGAGTTACTGGTTTAATACTTGCATGCAGTTCTTTATCGTACCCAAAAGAATCTGTTAGACACTTCATTATAGAAAATGAGCAGACATTTTGTAGACCAAAGCAGATGTTTAATGTGCAGAAAAGATACTGCAAAACATTAGAAACAACTAGGTTGTTTCAGTAGCATATCACCTGAACGCAGTAAGCAGGACAACACAAGGTCTGGTCTGGCTGCTCTGGAAATTAAGATATGCAATGTGTCTCAATCTTTGAAATTCAGTCATTTTGGAGGTCCAACTTTGTTGGATACTTTGCAGTACAGAATCAGGATTATTTCTTTGTTGCTGTTGTGTTTCAAGGGGTTCTTTGTGCAAAGAGTTTGGCTCATTTTTACTGCGCACAAAATGTACTAGCAGGTAAAAGGCCTAGGCTCTACGGTGGGGAGAAATAACTAATTCACCTGCAGATGTAATGTCTGAACAAGCTCATCCTTAGAGACTACTGCATCAAGTAATAGGACTTTGCAAGAAAGTCATAGCTAAAAAATTGTTAAGGCAAAGAGAACTATCATGATCCCTCCTTCAACCCGCTAAAGATACTTTGCCTAATGCAGTACAAGATACCATTAGCCATGTAGCAAGAGTGTAAGCTTCAGTATAAAAGTGTGTTTATGTGTGAAAACCACATAGTGGATAACAATACTGCCAGATTTAAAACAAAACAAAACAAAACAAAAACCAATAAAACAAAACATTTTCAACCAAGTCCTCACCACAAGATAACTCCTTTCTCCAAATTCAAAGTTTCCATTTGAAATTGTATCCTTAAAATAAAATGATACTCACAACTCAGCAGAGCCTGCAGCCCAATAAGCACTTTTCCCTTTTTTGTTTTCTTTCAGGTGGTGTTCCTGTTTTTCCTACTCTCTGCCCCTCCGCAAGCATACCACAAAATTTTCCTACACTGCTTCATTTGTTTGTCATTGAGTGCAGGAAAAGTGGCATAACCCTTTCATCAACCCATTCTCCTTCCACATATCACTGGATGTGACTATTAATCTACAGGAATAGGTATAGGAATATGTATAGGAATAGGTATAGGCATGCTCAGGAAACATAATGTGTATTCCAATAGCCTTTTTCTCATTTAAGCCACATTAAACTCATAAAAGCACTGATTACAATAGGTGCTAGAATCCCAGCATAACAAAAAACTCTATTTCTTATTTGTCTGTTCTCAAATTTTTCATCTCGCAGATTTAAGGAAGCTTAAAAGTGTTACTGAATCTCTTCAGACACAACAAGCAGAAAATAAATCCATCATTCCACACTTAATTTGTGGGTTTTATTTCAAATGCCAAGTTTGGGGCTTGCAATTCTAAATGACTGTTGTCGTTACAGAAGGATATTTGAATATTACTAATCCTTGTAGGGACTAAGAATAAAAAATAAAATATTTTCCATAACGAAAGCACTTTCAATAGCAAGACCCAGGATTTCCCTAGCTTCAAAAGTAAAAACAAAAAAAGAAGGTCAACATGTTACAAGATGAGTTGTAATTCTTTGGAACAAGTTCCGATCTGTTGATTTTCCATCAGCACAGGAAAACTACAGCAATCAAGGAATAGTATACTCCAAACAGTGAATATTAGTATGACTGTGGCATGCCTCATGTAGTATTATAAAACTTAAAGTCAATGAACTTGAACCACCCAAGAAGAGGAAGAAGAAGAATTAGTCCATCAGCACAGCCTGGGTTGTAAGTACGGGGAGGAGACACTGAAGAAGACCGGTGTGTGTAGTCAGTTCTAAGCGCCTTAGAAATACTCTTTTTGTTTGTTTCTTTGGAATTTTTTTTGCTGTAAAACCTTCATAACACATACATTTTGCATAAAACAAGACACTGATCATTGGTTTCAAATTATCTTTTAAAATAAAGAAAGAATCAAGAAGATCTTGAATATCCAAGATGGAACTTCTAATGCAGTTTAACTGTGTATTACAGTCACAAACTGGGCAGTAAGTCTGAGCTTGACTCAGTTCAGAAATGAGTTTTAGGAGTGCATTCTTGGGAATACACCTGAACTCCTACTACTCCTTGAGCAGCAAGAAGGCTTTTTCCATTCTTTTCAGAAATAGATTTTAAGAAGCGTTTAATATCACACCTAATTTATTTTTCTTTCAATTTGCATTTTTTTTCCTAGAAACAATTCCTTGTTGTTCAGCCAACCCTATGCAGTGCTGTAGCTATACAGTATCTACAAGAATAAAATAAAGCAAAACAAAAGGCAGGCACATACTAATTCAGTAACCCGATAACCTGATAACCTTCTACAACAAAATAGCATTTTCTGTCAACACGGGAAGAGCAGTGGATATCGTTTACCTGGATTGCAGCAAAACATTCAACACAGCTTCCCACAGCATTCTCCTAGACAAACAGGCACAATAATGATTGGATGAGTGCTCTTTGAAATGGGTAGAAAACTGGCTAACGGGCCACACTCAGAAAACGGTGATCAATGGGTTTTACCAAGGCTAGCAGCCAGTCAGAAGTGGCACCCTCAGGGACTGATAGTGGGCCCCATGCTGTTCAGCATCGTCATAAACCATCTGGATATTGGAACTGAAAGTACTATCACCAAGTTTGCTGACAATATTAAGCTGGATGGTAAAGAGGACACATCAGGAAGGAGAGACATCTGACAGAAAGACCGGGGCAGGATGGAAGAATGGGCAAGAAGAACAGCCAGAAATTTAACAAGAACAAATGCAAGGACCTGCACCTGTGAAATCATAGCCAAAGAGGACACTACTGGCTAGGATCTGTGTTGCTGCAGCTTTGCTGATAGAGACCTTGGGGCTGTGGTGAACCCCCAAGATGAACAGGCATCATGAACTGCATCAACAGGGGTATTATTAGCTGAGATAGGGATACGATCATCCCACTCTGCTCAAAGCTTGCCAGGCCACACCTAGAGTACTGCATCCAGTTGACACAATTCAAAAAAGATGCATATGGAGTGGGCCACAAAAGTACTGAAAAGGCTGGAGAATCTGCTTTTTGAGGAAAGACTGAAGGAATTCAGTTTTCTTGCACTGTAGAGAAGAAAGATCAAAAGAAATCTTTCTGCAGTATTTCAGTACTTAAAGATCAGCTACAAAGAGAACAGAGGCTCTCTGTTCAGGAGGAGCCACATGGAGAAGACAAGGAGCAGCTGGTACACATTGCACTAAAGAAAGTTGTCTCGACGTAAGAAAGAAATTTTTTACCATGAGAAAAATCAATCTGAACAATCAAACTGAAACAACATCCCATGTTTCCTGTTAGAATCCCTGTCATTAAAGGTTTTCAAGATGTCACTGAACAGAGTGCTAGATAATCTATCATCCAGGCTCCATTTTTCCTACAAAAGGTTGTACCTGAAGATCTTTCAACATCACTTCCAACCTGGTCTAATCTATGGTATTTCACGACTATCAGTTATGTATGTAGATCCAGCTTGTAGCTGTGACTAAAGTTCTCTCTCACCACACTAAGGAATACTTAAGTTGCTGGAGAAACTTGAAAATCTTGAAAGTTTTCTAGAAAGGCTCCACTAATTGCCTTTGTCACCATGTGGTATAAACCACATAAAAGTGTTGGATACAAAGTGCTTTCTTCCCTCAGAATGTTCTAACTTTTATATTTGATGGCTTTAGCAACTCTCTTTGGATGTATTTATCAAGTCTAGGAACTAGACCTTAAGGATTAAAACTTCAGAGATCTTGATTTCCATTCTGAGGTGTTTTGCTCACTGATTTCCTTATTACCATTAATAGAGATGCTGGTATTTATCACATTGCACACACACACAAAGAATATGAAATAAACACATGTTTAGTATTAGAAGTTGTTTAGCTAAAGCAATTGCATTAATGCAAGATGGCTACTGTCATCTCATCTGTGTTGGAATTCCACAACTATAGGAGTAGAGATTGCTACTTTGCTATTTGCAAAGCAATTATGCACTAATTTCACTGCTTCACTTGAATGTTTCATGCCACAACAGAGAGAACAAATAGTTCAAAAAGTCACTTCTGTCCAGAAAACATTGGCTATAAAACAGAAATATTAATAGAATTAGCATATTCTAAACTTCAGATATGGGACATCAGAGACTGAATCTGTTGCTCTCCTTGTCAGAGGATACAGAGTAGGATTCTGTTGGCACTTATAGGACCAAACAGGAAAGGAAACAAGACATTTGCATAAGAGTCAAAATAGCTTCTGAGAGCATTACTACAATTGTATAGCACCAAAAATAACAAAACCAATATTATAGCAAAAATATCAAATACATACTGCTCACCTAAAAACCTGTAAATTTAATTAAAAAAAAAAAAAAAAAAACAGAAAAGCAGCACTAGGCCCAGTAAATCTATGAATTCATTATTAGCTAATAAAATTTAACTAAAGAGTCTGCTATATTAAACAACCACCAAGTGCCAAAGCCGATCTTGACCTGGCCAGGACTGTCAGCACTACATGATCTTCTGTGGTTGTTTTCTCTTCTGGCACAAAATGTGGTTTCCTTTACTTCTCTCTGGAAGAATTGCTTTACACATGAAGGTCTACACATAGAAGAAAGGAAAATGAATCAACTAGATGTAAGCATAAAAATAAATCATAGTCTTCCTAAAATTTAATTAGATTTGTAATTAAACATGTGAAGCTAAAAAGGAATCGTTACCTTGCAGTGATTGGAGCAGGCCTCTTGTACATAGCTAACTGCCCTACAATCATAAAAATTTCTGGTTTTCATATTCCTGGAGAGTAAGTATCAAGAACATCAACTCTTTACTGGTATCATTCTCAGGCTTTCAGGTATTATTTCAAAGAACGTAAATTAAATGCAATAATTTTCCAGAGTTTTTCATTCAGAATGAGCTATATTTTCTTGGCTTGGGAGGACTATTTGCTGGGTAAAGAATTGATTGGACGGTCACAGTCAGAGGGTTTTTGCCAATGGCTCTATGTCCAGATGGAGGCCAGTGATGAGTCATGTTTCCCAGGGCTCCATCTTGGGACTGGTGCTCTTTAATATCTTTGTCAATGACTAGGACAGTGGGATCGAGTGCACTCTCAGAAAGTTTGCAGACAACACCAAGATAAGTGGTGCAGTTAGTGTGATACAAGGAAGGGATACCACTCAAAGGGAGCTGGACAAGCTTGAGAAGTGGGCCCACGTGAACTTCATGAGGTTCAACAAGGCCAAATGCAAGGTGCTGCACTTGAGTCAGGGCAATCCCAGATATGTGTACAAACTGGAAGAACTCACCGAAATAGAAAAGGACCTGGAGGTTCTGGTAGATGGAAGGCTTGACATGAGCCAGCACTGTGCTCTTGCAGCCTGGAAGGCTAACGGTATCCTGGGCTGCATCAGAAGAGAGGTGGTCAGCGGGGCATGGGACGTGATTGTCCCCCTCTACTCTGCCCTTGTGAGGCTCCACCTGAATACTGCATCCAGACTTGGTTACTCCAGCACAAGAAAGACGTAGGGCTGTTGAAGCAGGTCCAAAGAAGGGCCATTAAGATGGTCAGAGGGCTGGGGGCAGGAGCCCTCTTATGAAGAAAGACTGAGGGGCCTGGGCTTACTTAGCTTTGTGAAAAGAAGGCTCCAGAGAGACTTTGTTGCAGCTTCCCAGTCCTTAAACAGAGCTTTTAAACAGGAGACTGACTTTTTATACAGCCTGATAGTGACAGGACAAGGTGTAAAGTTCTAAACCTAAACAAGGGGATATTTAGATTAGATTTTAGGAGGAAATTCTTTACTCATTGGGTGGTGAGGCACTGGAACAGTTTGCCTAGAAAAGCAAGACAATCTAGTGGGTGGCAGGGGGTTGGAACTAGATGATCTTTAAGGTCCCTTCCAACCCAAACAATTTTATCATTCTATGACTCTTGTGGGTCCCTTCCAACTCAGAATATTTTAGATTCTATCATTCTGTGACAATAGACAAATCAATTTACAGTAGAATGGTGTAGGAAGGAAGATGTGGGGGTAACATTTATACATATACTTTCTTAAGGGCAGTGTGCAAGCAAACTCACTCCCCTCACAATAAGATAGCTACATGTCATATTTCCAGTTATATGCCAGTCACCAGTATAGTGCTAATCTTGAACTGTGTGTTCAGGGCCACAGCCAAAGATACAGACATGGCTTGAAGATGTGTATGCAGGCAACAAAAAGCCTAAGTTTTACAATAATGGGAGTGTAGAGCTTTCCTTGGATTCACATGCTCTCATGTGATACCACATGGAAAAGAAGGGGTTTGGATTTGTATTTCTTGTTAGTCTTCATCAAATGATAAATTCACTTGATGAATTCAGCTCCATACCCTCACTTTACTCATTTTCAGCTAAGTATGTGTTAAATTCTTTGTATCCAGATTCATACTCTCTACTTTTTATTGGACAAGCCATATCTCTCTGACTCTATAGAGAATTCTCTACAGAAATCACTGAAGTAGACTGTACAGTTTCGGAGAACATTTTACTGACGTTGTATCTCAGGATAGAAAATTGTACAATTGTATCATCTCATTTGCACTGATTGTTATCAGGGAGCAGACAACAACTTATACCTATATTCATTCATGCAGTCACACAGGGAAGCTGAATCATACATTGACAGCTGCCTCATCCTCAAGACAGCTGACATCTGTCACATTTAACAGCTATTAGATTTTACCCACCTGAGATTTATTTATACACCACATCAAAGAAGCAGGCTGATTTTTTAGAGCAATTATTTCATTCACCAGTGTAGTGCAAATTTTGGCCCAATGACAAACCTCAGAGTCTTTCCTAATTATTTCTATTCTGAACTAAAATTCAGTGCTCCGTCATAAGAATTCTAATAAAAGAATGATTTAACAATAAGCAATATCCAAAAGGATGAAATTTAAGATGTCACAAATAAGACCATCACTATAAAATAATATCACACAAGTTAATGTGATGCACAAATAAGTAAAGAAAATGTCTGCAGTTGTCCACAAACACTCATCAGAAAATATACAGTGGTCGAATTATGAGTGAGTTCTAAAAAGTGTTCACATCTGTTCTGTAAAATCATGGTCTTAGTACCATCCAAATGCATGAACCACAAAGACTGATGTTGTAATTGTAGCGATGCTACATCCAGATTGTTTTTTTTCCTAAGGGACCTTTATCTGTTACTGATGATCTGTCGAGAATATCTGCCACTGCCAGCACAACAATTTTATCAGAGAGAAGGACACAAAGGGACATCCAGTACTGCGGAGCCTTCCATTAAATGATAAGAAAAAAACAGAAGTTTCAAGGGTTTTCTTAGAAGGATGAACAAATGGGAATTCTGATGCAAAGACTATGTGAATAAACAAATGGACTACAGAGAAGTATCCTCAGCTCACCCCTTGTTATATTAGATAGCCTGGTTTGAAAAGTAAGAAAGCGTGCTGGACAAACATCTGGATTATTCATACTCTGTTTGATACTCACTTTCTTTGTCATAAGGCTTAAGCACCTGGTTCATTTACCACAGGTTAATGGATTACAGTGCCTCATCTGAGCGTCAAGAACAGGTTTGAACTTTAAGTACAGAAGGATGCTGCCTTTAAACAGAAAATAGAGCAACACAGAGATTAGAGATAGTGCGGAGAATCAAGTCTCATCAGTGACCTACTCTGCACTCATTGCTCACATTTGGGGAAAATTCAGAAATAATACAAATTGCATGTCTGTAAATGGTGTGAGTCAGCCTCTTTGCAGCTGGATAAATCCCAAATCATCCTATTAGTTACATGGTACAAACTGCAGTTTGTGATGATTTAACTGGAGGAGGATGCAAAGGAGGGCCAAAATCTAGTCCTGTTGAAGCCATAAGAACAAGATTTCAATCCTGAATCTTGTGAAAGAATAGATTCTGTTCTGAAAGAGGACAGAGAGTGCATTAGGAAAGGAGAAAAAGAAAAAAAAGAGAGAGAGAATAACAGGATATGTATTGTTAAATTAATTCTTGTTTATTAGATGACCACTCAGATGTTTGAATGCTATGCACGATTTCTTTCAGTACATGTAAGGCTCCTGTCATTTTGACCGAGTACTTGCAACTTATCACAGATTTTAAGGCAGAAATACTGATAAATGCAGATGTCCAATTTCCTTTGACAGCAAACACTGAAAATCTAGAGTGCAAGAAAAAAAAAAAGCCTCCACTTTTGAAAATTTTCACAATAAATATCAGAACATACATAGATGACGTTAATACAAATAATTTCTACTGTTTCCAAGTAGTCATCCAGCCATTTCAGAACTAAATATTTCCACACATGCTGTCAGATTTAGCACTTTAACATTCTGAAAATATCCTGGGCATTCTGAGAAAGCACTGTGCAGGTAGAAAGAGCACCCTAAGGCAGAAGTGATGCTATTCCCACATCCACATTCCCTCCACCTCTAAAGTCTTTTCTCTCATCCTTACTTGTCACCATGACCCCACATCTTCTTCAGCCTCCTTGAAAAGCCTGTGCCAGGTGAAATCTCCTGGGAAGCAGCATGGGTGTGAACAAGCAGGAGAGGAATGGGCACAGAGCAGCAGTATGTACAGCTGGTAGAGTTCAGCAGAGTGGGAGGAATCGGGCTGCCCTGCACAGATGGGCTGGTGACAGTCTGCCTCTTTCTGGAGGAGGCTGGCAAAATGAAGGAAACTATCCTGGCTGAGCCTCAGGAAATATAAAGATAATGATGTTTGAGGAGATGAAGGAAGGAAAGCTTCAAGGTGACAGTCACAACTGTACTTCTGCCTTCCCTTTTATCTGTTCTTTTTCCTATTTACATTTCTGTTGTTCGTCCTCCTCCCTGCTGCTGAAACATAAAATAAGGGACTTCTTTACCAGTGTGTTTGTCTGGTGTCTGTCACACCAGACAGTGTGGTTATTCAGCTTCCATTCCAAATCACAAAGAGGACAGAGCTCAGATCTGTTTGTATCCCTCAACACGTGTGGTTTTTAACCTATTCTGGTACTGTTTTTTAATGAAGTGTGGAAGAACATATTGAGCACAGAATGATGCTGTGCTTTAAATTCACACCTCACTGTATGGAAAAGTTACCACATAGGAAGGAAATGGATGTAGCTGTTTGCAAATAGTTGGAATTTAAATGCAGAATTAAGAAAATAAGTGCTAGTTTGCATCTAATCAGAGCACATGAGATAAAATAGTCAGCAACATTTGTCATGTCTTCCATCAAATTTGACCAAGCTTTCTTTCAATTTTTACTTCTGCCCTCAACCCGGGAAGGTCATGGCTGTTTACATCCAGCCACGTTTGATATCTCGACTTTCTGTAAGATGTTTACTAAGTTGTTAAATTTACATGCAGGATTTGTGGCAATTAAGTACAAATTTTCAGCAAGGTCTCCTTCAGACATTGGTGTATTATCCTTTAAGATTTCTGCAGGTTCAAATGTTCATTAGAATGTCTGGCTATTAAAGTCACTTGACATGGAGATATTCCAACAGTTTGATGGTGCTAAGTATAATGGTTCAGCAGACTATTCTTTGACACATTCCTACCACAATAAGTATTATAAATATGGCATTTACACTTGCTGGCACTGCATTCAAAAATATATCAGAATTAGTTTAGAGTTTCTGCATTACAAACACCAGAACATCAAAATTTCTTAGCTGCCAAGAGTGGAGACTGAGATAGACAACAGCAAAATAGAGAATGAGAACAATACTTTGCCAAGAATTAGTCTTTTGTGCATTAGATGTTGTAAATAAAACCAAAAAATGAACACTTAAACAGGACTACAGTAGCCTGGGTGTACAAACTGTTGAGAACTACACATTGATCCTTTTAGGGAAAGAGACATTTTAGGAAATTAGTGTCTTCTCTGCTAATGAATATGCACATAGATACAAACCGTAAATCCATCAATAACGAACTAAGAAATTAACCAAGACTATCCTCATCTGTTTCTTCCCTTTTCGTTTTCTCACGTTTCAAGATTATAAAGTTGCAAGACTTTTGCTGTAATTAATTTCATTAAAATGTTGGTTTAAAATGATTTAGCTGTACTATCCCTATCTTGCAATTATTCTGCTTAATTTTTACTACGTTAACTAGTCACAGCTGTTTCTCTTGGCTCATCAGTGATTCCTTCTGAACTTGTCTTCCTCTTTGGAGGAGCTGAACTATTCCTGGAAGGCGGTCCAGAATTTTCATTTATCATGTCTCTCTCCAAGAAACTGTAGCTGTTGATAAGTATCAGAGAATTTGACTTCTTTCAAACACCAAATGTTCCTGCTCTCTGCTCTGAAATGATGTGTTTTTCTAAACCAAAACTTTGTTTCATCAAGATGACTTAAATTCAAAAACATTATCTAAGCCCTAAGCTGAGAAAAACTGCATTGCAAATGTGAGAATTCTATATCCTCTCATAGCAACTTTCAGATCAGGATTTCAGGCTTTGAAACATTTAAGCTTCCTTAAACTTCTTCCTCCCATGAGAGGAACACCTTAAAGCTGCAAAAGTGAAGACAGAAAACATTTATGGCTCATGGGATAACTGCAGCTTGAGAGGGAAATCAGTGAGACTGTGACAGTTCTGTAAGAAAAAGAGAGAGAGAAAAATGTATGTCTGTTTCTGAAATTGCAGTATTTAGCATGACTTTTTCATTCCCAAGATGATGTTTTCTTTTGATCACACGTATTGTATTCAGCTTAGAAACAGTCAGTGCTCAGGAAAAGGGGTCGTGAAAAAGAAATGCATTCCTTGCACTGTCATCTGTTTGCCTCATTCTTTGCTGATAAGAGGTAGGAAAAGGGCAGTTTCTTCAGACCGAAAAGGAAGAAACTGAAGAAAGCAGGTTAGTGTTTTCATGGTCACCCACATCAATAACTTGTTGGCTTCTTCCCATATTGCCATAGAGGAATGTCATGCATATAAGTTTACATACAAAAAGGTACTAAATGTACTGGTGAAGTTATTTTTTAAACTAACAGCATGAGCGTTACTAAAACTTACCCTTACCTGCAGCTAGGTCTGTCTCCAAGGAAATAGAAATACTCACTTGTCAGATATTGCTCCGTGATTAACATTAGGCCATTTATTGCCATTGCAGGTGTTACTTGCTGTCAAGTTGACTGAAGGAAATCCATTGCTGATGATTTCACCCCAGAATGGCCAAAGAACAAGAATTATAGCTTTCTTTCCCCTTAAATAAGATTATAGGTCAGTGAGAAAAAGAAAATAACATACCCATATCTCAAATGTGAGAAATGGAGAAGAGTACAAAGAGGAAAAAAACCGGTAGGAGTTTCATATGTCATGACAGAAATAATTATTAAAGCACTGCCTTTTTCTTTTTCTGTTTCTTTCTTTTTTTTTTTTTTTTTTTGGAGGGGGGGGGTACCTAAATACACTGGGAGCACGAACCTCAGTGATTTATGACAGAATTTATATTCTTAAAGTTCTCCTGGAAACCCAGCTATTATCCAGTTTATATGGCACACAGTGGGATAAAGGCAACATGCGCTTATAACACAGTATCATGACAATTTAGTATTCTTTTTTTTTTTTTAAGAATAAAGGAAAATGCACCAAATAAGGTATATCTTGGCCTTTTTTAGTTATTCTTTAAGTACCATATAAGATTCAGACGTGGAGAAATACAGATCAGTGAAACTAGTATAGATTGCGCTGACTCTTCCAGGCTGTTGCATAAAAAAAACAAAGACAGATGAAGTCATTCATAAGACTAAATATATCACCCATAAAATAAAGAAGAAACCATTTCCTTAAATTCAGTACAGGACTTAATCGCTTCAGCAGGTGTCACTGAATGTTTTGGGAATGGTGATATTCCACCATAAATTTTTACTTAATGAACAAGACTAGACTAATGTAAAGAGGTTTCAGATCTTTGATGCAGACACTGCAGCTCTCTTGAATACTTGATGGAACGTAAGGTGATGCTTTGACACTACAGTAAAAGAATAGGAGCAAAGTCATTCAGTTATACCAATTCACATTTATGGGTGGAAATCTGAACAGACTTTATTGAATTTTGTAAAGGTACACGTGCATAACTGAGAGCCACTAATGACCTACCTATGAGTTAGAGGGCATATCATAAAAAGGAAAATAGACAATTATTTTTATCATTCGCTGAGACCATAAACAATGGACTTCAACTGATAGCAAATATTGGCTTAAAGTTACATTTCAGTAATGGAAATAAGTAGTCAATAACAAGAATTCTCTCTGCTGCAGTTAATGATGGATTTGTTTTTTTACCTATAGGTGATGACATTGTGATGGGTGTCCACCGAAGAATACATTTTCACTTTTGTCCACTTTAAATGCTCCTTGAAGATTGGTTCTCAAAATGGATCTCAAGGCATCTGTTACTTGATCACCTTTTTCCAAGGCACTCAGCCCCAGTGCAGTCACATTCTGAAGCAGAGCAGATTATTGTAGTGTGCAAAGGGCATCCTGAAATCAAGGAATCTCTTTATTGAAACAAACATGGTGACCACCTGCCACGATGTCTAGGCTGAGGCAGACACCCATTTTAGGGGCTGCAACACATGTACCCAGACAGGCCTTAAGAGGAGCAAAATTTTTGCCAAGATCTTCATTTGTGGGGAACTCCAGATTCTGGAAATTCCCCAAGGGCTTCAGGGAAGGGGGGTATAATGGGTGCAAACACACCCAGCTTGAAAACTTTTCAAGCAAGTGGCCAGGTTGTGTGAGAAAATCTCACCAGGCAGTGTAGTTTTCAGTAATATGAGAGATAAATTGGTGCGTGGTATGCAGTGACACAGGCAGAAGAAGCTAAGTTATCTTCCAACCTCAAGGAGACAGGCCATACAAGATGAGGGAGACTGGACTCTACTCTCTGAAGGGAGTGGAAGGAGTAGCCTCACCTCACCCCAAAAGTGTCCTTAAGCAACAGATATAAGACTCCAGAGTTGAAAAGAGAAGAGAGCATGGCTAAAAGTTCAGACCAGAGAGAGGACAATCACATTAACTTGATCCAACCAAGGACGTCAAAAAAAGGTGAAGGGCGTTATTAACTGGGAACTCCTGACTGAGAGGCACGGAGGTACCCATTAGCTACCCAGATGATCTCTCTAGAGAGGTTTTCTGCCTGCTGGGACCCACACTCAAAACATCAAGAAGAGGCTAATGGGTCTGATAAAGCCAGAGGAGTACTATATGCTCCTCCTTCTTCAAGTTGGGTCATATGAAAAAGAGGTTTCTTGAAGCAGACTGATCTAGTGGGTGGCAACTCTGCCCACAGCAAGGGGTTTGAAACTGAATGATCTTTAGGGTCCCTTCCAACCCAAACTATTCCACGATTCTATGATCTTTTTGAAGGTATCTCTTTATGTATCAGGTCTCCGGTTTATACCATTCTTGGAAGCAGATTTTATAGTTCTGTTAGTCATACCTCAAAAGTACATTATTGTATTTATATCCAATTAAGGTTAATCAGTAGATCTGTGTTGATTGAAAACCAGCAGCTCTGTCTTTTGTCTATGTAGTTTCATAGTGCCTGGAGGCCCTGATGAGGACAGATACATTTGCTTGAAATTGTTTTCAATACTTGTTGAATTGGCTTTCAAAAGATAGTTTTTCACTGTTTTTCCCCAGGCAAGTGTGAGGGACATTTGAATAAAGACAGCAAGTGGGAGATTCAAAACAAACAAAAGGAAACTATTTTTATACATCGTGTATTTTTAAGTTATGAAGTTATGAAGTTATTTTTAGTTATGGAATTACTTGACATAAGATAGTGAGTGCAAAAGTTTATATAGGCTTAAGAGGAGACTTAAAAGTACACTGAAAAGAAATAAATTGTGTTGTTAAGCACAAAAAAAAAACATTTCTACCTCTGAAAGACCCTGCACTACAAACCCCTGTCTGATGGGATTTTTTTCTCAGAGCAATTACCATGATATGACTCCTCTGAACTTCTTTTCCTTCCTAGGAATAAGCTTTAGGCCTTTGTTCAAGACAAGAGAGTGATGCAGAATAAACTAAAGGAACCTCTCTTCTTTGATGCTCATTGGCTTGTTTCCATATACAAAGTATAAAATGGGTTTCAAAACAACAAATGCTAACACAAATTGCCTGGTTCTTCTCCTTCCCAGAACTTAGTGGTTCTATATATCTGCCTGTTTTCCATTTCTGGGATTTTATTTCCTTAGAAAAAGCGGAGGGGTCAAGGCAGTACGTATAAAATCCCTAGGTCTGCCGCCGTTGTCTTACTGTCTTTAAATGTGTGCCAAGAGTTGGCTTATCTCTGACTATTCTTCTTTTCTTGTTTGCTTTTCTAACAGCCCAGTATTTAAGTGCACAAATAACCCAACAGGCATCCCAACAGTCATGTCAATATAGTGTATTCATTAACTATTTTACCAGCTCCTCATCAATCACTGTGAATATCAGAGCTTGACCTGCACACGGAAGCCATTGTCTTTAAAGACAAGCATTTATTTGGTTTATTGTTCCTTCAACTGAGTAAGCTGTGTGTGATGATAAGCACAGCTGGGCTTTTTTGAATATGGAGGGATACAATCATGGTTCACATACGTATCAAATCAAGCCTTAATTTTTAAAAATACAATTAACTACTGAGGCAAATTAGCAAAGCAGGGGACTGTCTATTTCCTAAAAATTTGATGTCTAAGTACACAGGTACCAGTTTAGTCAAATTTAATCAGTGAATTCTAAACATGATTTGGAAGAAAGGAATGAAGGGGGAATGAGGAAGTCGGTGTTTCATGTTATCCTATCAGTGTATGATTTTTTCTGGCCCACTCTGATTTCAAAGGCGTGTTCTAGGAGAGCATTCATCTTTCACTCCTGATTTCAACCCAAAACACAGATGACCACTTTTGGTTGTACCTTGTTAACTGGATTCTTTTAATGTAAAAACTATGCAAACAACTGCTTCCATTCCTCCTTCCTATCTCATGGTGGAGCATTTAGCACAAACTGCAAACATTCTCAGGTAACATTCATGTTTAATTTACAATTGATACACCCAACCTCATCCTGACATTTATAATCTTCTCAAAAAGAAATAGGTTACAATAACTATATTTCAGAAGTCAAATCTTCTATGTGTTTAGTACTTTGCAAGGGCTTCAAAGTTACAAGATTGAGACAGAAACCACTTGGGATGTTTCACTTTCAGATATTTCCTACTACTTATCAGTCAAACAGTAAAAGTAGTATGACCAAGAGTTTTCTTGGTCAATGATAAATGATTTTTAATGTGCTCATTTTTTTCTCTCAACAGCATTTGCACTGACAAAACATTAGAAGTCTTCCAAGGGTAAACACAAATAGCAGTTCTATTTGGGTTAAATGGTAGGATATCTTTGGAGAAAGCATTTTCCTATACTACTCTAGTGCAACTGCATGAAAATGTTTGGTTCGCTACTCATCAGTCTTGCAACACAGTCTGCTTTCAAGCTTGTTTTGGAAGGCCAAAAGCAAAACATTTCTAGTATACAAAGGAAGATTTGGGTGTTGTCAGTAAAGTTTACACAGCCAGTGAAAAAGCACCAGCAGTTTACTGAAATGCAGAGAAAATGGTGTACACACTATTAATAGAATACAATGCACATAATACTTAGTTATATTCCACTAAAATGAAATATTACTTCTCCTCTTGGAAGGGAAGGATTATATGTATTGTTACAGTTCTGGAAAACAAAAAGAAAATAAAATTAAGACATGTATCAAAAAGTGCAATCTTCAAATGAATTCCAAACCAAGACTATTTTCTTACATGCTACAATGAAATATATTTTATGTTTTTTTCTAAAACAATGAAAATAGGAATTTTCCACTAACTTCACAGCTGAAAATGTTTATTTACAATAGATTTTAAAATGCAATGTTTCAATGACAGATATACCAAAATCTTCATATATTGAAGAAGATACTTACATTTACTCTGTAATGATGTACAAATAGTAAATTTGCTGTACCTATACATTTTATTAAATCTTACATTTTATTTAATAATACATAAAAATTAATTTCTAAATTTGTTTTTATCTTACTATGCGTAGTACATATCTGTTATTATATCTAATATATATTTTATTAAAATCACTGTCATCAATATAGTTAAACTCATACTATTTGTGGAAAGAAAGTAATAGTAAAATTATGATTCAATGTAAAAAAAGAAATGGAGGATGGGGAGGAAGACAAATCATCACCTAGGGAGAACGAAGAGAGTCTGAGTAGCAAAGGAAAAAGGAAAAAGTGGCATGGGAAGCGTGACTACAAGTGTACATGAAAGCAGCAGAGAAAAAGAGAAATCGTGGTCTGTGGCATGGAGAACACCATTCAGCACCCACTGAACTCAGCTGAATTTGGAATCTGTTCTGCATACAACAGGACTATCTAGCATTTTCTAGAATATAAATAGCAAAGAAATGGAAAGATTAACTAGACATAGACATGGAGGGACTAGGTCAGAACATTAAATAATAGGGAAGCAAAGTATAGTGGGAAAGAAGGGAGAGAAAGAAAATAGGTTGAAGAGAAAAAGAGAAAAATAGTAGTTAGAATAATTTTATGATTTAACTAGAAACAGCTAAATGTTCCCCTTTTAGGAGAGATGAGAGAAGATATTATTAGAGAGAGGGAGGGAGGAGAGAGAGGGAGGGAGGAATGGAACTTTACGGTGAAAAGTGAAACAAATGGGAATGCAGGGAGAGAGATTACACAAGACAGGAGATAAATTCAGTGTGAAGCAAAGTACTGGTGAAGAAAAACAAAACGAAATGTATAAAGATGAGTGGAGGCCTGAACAAAAGCCCAGTTGTCCAGAAGCTGCAGAAGAAGAGAATGAGAATGGAAGTTTAAAGTTTGCACAATAAAGAGGTAGAATTGGAGACAGAAGCGTGCAAAAGTTCAGTGCAAACATTCATTCCTGGGATGAAGGTGTGCTGCGTGGATTTGTCAGTATGAAAATATATTTTAGGGAAAAGCATTCTCCTCTGTACATGCAAAGAGGGAAAAGCTTGGCACAGCAAAGGAATTGGAGCAGCACTGTGATTTGCTGTTCATCCATACACTTAGTGTTTATAGGTTTCTGACCACTAGTTCCTTGCCAGTCATCTCTGTTTTAATGAGTTTGAGCTATAAATTTTTAATCCAATGCAGTAAATTCAATCATGATCAAAATTATAGGCATTTGTCCCAAAATTCTGTGACTTGTTTTGTTTGCTTTGAAGGCTGCACTGACCTAAATAGCACTCTCCATCAAACTGAGCAACTTGACCTTTTCACTGTGGCTAGTTCCACTGTCCCCTGACAGCACACCAAGCAGAAAGCCAACAGAGGTCAGGCAGGGAAAGGAAGGAGCAGAAAACTGCCTCTCCTCATCCATATTAAGGCCTTGAAAGCTTCTGCTCCTCTCACTATTTGACATCAGTTGCAGCTATGGTTTTGTAAATATATTTGATGAAGGGCCCCACAGCTTCCTCTGACTGCCCAATGCCTTGGCCTAGGCCAGGTGCTCAGGTCAGTCAGTGCCAGCAGGGTCTGTTTGTGAGTGGCACACGGCAGTGCTGCCTTCTACACGGCTGTCCCTGCAGTCTCCTGCTGCCCAGGCCCTGGTGCTCATGGCCTACACAACCCTGCCAAATGGATCAAATGGCCAAAGCAAATCACGTTTTTCTCACTTCTGAAAAGCCTTCTGCCTCCAGCATCTGCCCACTCCTCATTACCCCCATTTGTGCTTTCTCCAATTATGCATTTCAAAGAGAGAGAAAGAAGGCACTTCTTTACTGTGTGAGCACCTGAGAACTTTAAGAGTTGCTCAGAGAAGCTGTAGTGTACCCTTCCTTGGAGACCTCCAGAATTTGCCTAGACATGGTCCTGGGCACCCTGCTCTTGGTGTCCCCTGCTTAAGCAGGGTTTGGACAAGATTGATCTACAGGTCTGTTCCCGCCTCAACCATTTTGTGAAGGTACTGGCCTAACCCTTCCTTCTGAGCAGTGGTGGTTTTGGGTGTGCATAACCTTCTGCACCCTTGAGGGATGAAGCAAGGGTCTGTATGGCAGGTAGAACTTACAAGCCAGTGCTCCTAGTACCACCCTGTGTACCCAGCTTCCACAGTTTTTGAAGGAAGGGGTCTTCCAGCCATAGCCCTGCTGGAAGTCCCTTGAGCAGCTCAGGAAAGTTCAGTGGTCCCAGCTGATCCCCAGTAGCCTCAGAAGAGGACAGGAGGGGATGGGAGGCAGCTGCCCTTAGTTTAGCAGATGACAGCGCTTGGGACTTCGAGGGGGAGTAGTCAAGTAACCGTGCCCTGAGTGGAGCAGATGACACAGCTGGCCAAGTAAATGTAAAGTACCTCATCAGCCTGTTCTTTTTTCTGCATGAAAAATGAGAAGAGTGTTGCTATGAGGATTTGTTAAATGTTTTTTAATAATACGGAAAATAGAAACTTACTTAGTAATTAATTACACATTATTAGTATTTATTGTCAAACTAGGACGGAAAGTCTTTTGTCGTAGATGATGTATGATATTCCAAAGCTGCCAGCATCACCTATGATGTCAATTCCTTGGCAAGAGGGAAGCTTTAGAAAGTAGACTCTGAAATGACATTTTTTATCTTAATCACTCATCACGCTTTTCTTCATGGTCAAGAATGCCTTTCTTTGAATGATCATATTGTTGGGATAATTAAAACAATATAAAATAAATGTGATGAATAAATGTGTTTTTCTTACAAAAATCACTCTTGAACTAGAAATATTCTTTTGTGACTGGATTTCTGCATGCAGCAAGAGTGTTTATAGCAATACAGATGGCTGGTAATTCAACCTTAATTTAAGTTTCTGGCTAGATTGTTCTCTATATCAATGGGAATTACAGTTTTAATATCAGCTCTGTATTTAATTCCAAAACTGTTGGAGTTGTGTATTTGTTTACATCTTTTGCTCCAAGATAAAATCTCAATGGCAATAAATAAACAGTATCATGGCATCACTGTTCATTTATCTATCTGTACTAACAATTCATTTGGACTAAACTGATTTCCCAAAAGCATCTTTAAGAGTTTTGTGGGTTGGTTTTATTTTATTTTATTTTTCTGTTGGTTTTATTTTCTTTTCTTTGGTGGGTTTTTGTTGGTTGGGTTTTGTTGTTGTTGTTGCTGTTTGCATGTTCATTTGGTTTTTGTGTTATTGCTTTTTGGGCTTTTTTGTAAGTATTTTCAATTTATTATCAAGTTGCTGAAAATGCTGGCTTTGTACTGAATACTGCTCTCACTTCTTGTCTTCTTCGATGTAACAGACTTTAAAGTAGAAAACAGATCTAGAAGTAGGAGCTTCAAGAACAGGTATTTTCCTATAATCCTAACTTCTGGGGAAAATATTTATAGGGTAAAGCATCCTGTAGAAATCTTCTTTTCTCCTGTAAAACACATTAGTTTTACTCTTCTATTTTCCTCTGCTGTTATCAAAGACTGATTATTATTCATATATAGATACATTATGAAGGTAAAGAAAACTTGCTTAAGCTGTAACAGTATTAGTAGCGCAAGAAGAATGGGGTATGGCTGAGCCACGAAAGCCAGAAATAAGCTTAGATTACAAATGTTCATAATTGGAGAAGTGAGATTCTGCAATAGATGCTTTGAAATAGATAACATTGGACCAAGAAGCCACACTTATTTTAAGATACAGCTTTACAGAATAGGTTGACAAACAGAAGAAGTCTTGTGTGAGGAGGAGGCACAATTTGGGGTGATAAATTGAAATTTGTATTTTCTATGGTAGCAATTTAAACCATTACTGTGGAAAGGGCTGGAGCTACTTCTATGTACAAACAAGAAAGCTCTGTCCTCCAGGTCTTTGATCTTTGATCTCTGCACTTAAATGAGGAGTTGAGGATGGCCTGAAAAACCAATAGCTTAAAAGCATTTGTTTGAAGACTTGTAAAAAACGGGGAAATAGAAGAGTTTCAGGGGAGATATGAATTGTAAATTAAAGAAGTGGAAAAGTAACAAAAAGCACTTGACAAAATGTGCCTTGTCTTTTGTGATAGACCTGCTCTTAGTTCTGTCCACTTTGCACTTTGCCTCAGATGAATAATGGAAATGGACTTGTGGAAGTTCTTTGTAATAAATAGGGGAAGCAGTGCTCTGAAACCGAGGTCCCTTTTTTGCCTTCCAACTCCAGAATATCAAATAGATTAGGCTTTTTTTAAAATTAGCTGTGGCACAAAGCTTAGGAGAGACTTGTCACAAAACTCTAAAAGCAAAATATCAGGACATATTTAGACTAGTTCTTAGAATGTTCTTTGTATTCCTGAACGTGAAGTAAGGAACAGATAGGACAGTCTCTGACACTTGACTCTTGCTGTTAATTATAACAAAAGTTATCAGTAGATAGTATTAGCTGAAATATAAAGCAGAAATATACATTCATTCATCATTCTTTGGTGGGCTTCTTCTGATACAGGTCTGGAAAAGAGTTATTCAAAAATCATACATCCTCATCTTCCTTATACACACTGTACCAGTCAGATTCCACGCAACAAAGGAAAAACAATTTATCATGTATGAAAACTTTCTGTTTCAAACACAGACAGAAAGGTTCGTATTTGAACGGAGATACTACAATTTGGAAAACCATCTAGTGTTTTCTTAAAGCTACTTGAGCAGACAGTGTGGAGTCATTGCCTCTTGAGAAAATTTTGCAGATGCCTTACTCAAACACTCCTGACCATAAACCAAGTATTTGTACTCAGCCCCTTTTGGTAAAGCTGGATACACTTCAGCAAAACTTCAAGCGTAGTCATGTAAAACCCATAAACATTTTGTATGGCCAGGCTAGAAAGGAAAATTCCATTTGTACTCACCTGAAATCCAGCTGTCCCCCATGGAGCACAGTGAAGAATAAGATCATTGATAAAATAATATATGTAGGCATTTAATGGACTCTTCTCCAGTATAAGGAATGAAGAAATACACGTTCCCAAACAACTAACTTGCACCTTTTTTAATCTGTACTGAGTTCAATGTTGCATTGCAAGAACAGAAGTGAAAAACCTTAATTTGAAAACTGCACAAATAAGTGCTTGCACTTCTGTTGAGCTTTCCATCTGGTGATAGCAGAGAAGCTCTGGAACAGTGAGAACCAGGTTGAACAACTATTACTTATTATTTTTTAAAACTTTTTCAGAAGCCACATTGAACCTTGTGGCTTCCATAGTAACTTCGGTGAATAAGAAAATTACAACTGGTAATGAGTGAATTAACTAGTAAAGGTTCAATCTAATATTTACATTTTCTGAATATGAGTCTCAAACAATAAAACACATAAAATGCTGGTGCAGCTATAAAAGAAAAAAGTTTTCATGAGCCTATTTAAAATGAAACTTCTGTGTTTGGATAAATTGTCACTTCTTCAGACCCATCATGGTCACACCACGCTGCATCAGATATGCCTATTATCTGAGTGATGTAAGGAATTTTATTGTGTGAAAATGACCTACTTCTGAACCTTACCTTTATATATTATTCCTACATGAATTGCATTGTATGTATCTAATAATATGTACATCAACCATGAGACTGATTGCAGAGGCCCACTCTTCTTGCATAGTTAGGTGGGAGCTTTAAATTCTCAGTAACTTTGATAATTAGACTGATATATTCTCATATGCAGTAGGCAAAGACCATTATGCTTCAGATGAAGTATTCACAATTGTAAATGGATCTCTGATATTTAGGGTCTGGAGAACTGGCATCGTCCTTCACATGTTACTGCAAGAAATTTTCAGTTATATTTATAAACAATCCAATTTGTGTGTTGAAGAACGTTGAAGTTATAAATATGCATATATTTTCCTCATGGAAAGTTAGGAAATACCAAAAGTATCCACCACATCAATTACAGCTAATGTCAAGTAGCTATTATTACCAAGAACCTTGCTTTAGAGCATATAAAGCTTGATAAATTCCTTACTTTCTTAACCTCAGCAAGCAATTACTTTGAATTAAACCATTTTGGCAGCCAGTCATCAAACCACTTTGTCCTCACTCAAAGCACTGTAAATACAAATAACAGCAGCAATGATTAATACACAACATTAAAGTAATTATTTCATGAGAAAAAAAAAAAAAATGGAAATCTGTCTCAGGTTTTGTCCCTTTTCTTCTTTTAAAGGGACTCCAACCTCCCCCAGTTCTCTTATTCCCATAGTCAAAGCTAGGACTACACCCGCTCTGGTCAAACTGTGAAAATAAGGAAGCATTCTGTTCCTGTTTTTTTCTATTCATGACACAAATAATTATTAAATATTTTATTTTTAGAGTATTAGCCTCATTTACTTTCATTAAGCACCTTTAGATTGCCAAATGCCCATCACTGCTGAAGTACAACATATAATTGTGATACAGTAACATCAGACAATGACTGCTCCTGCTCCAAAATTGCCTGTCAACAAGATGCAACATTACAGGAAGTGTTTGCAGCCAGCAGTAGTCTGGGGAGCTGCAGGTTACAGGGCAACCAGCCCAGGTTAGAACCACGCCTGCACAAACAAACACAACATGAAGGACTGCAGTGTAGCAGGACAAAACTACTTTTGAGGCAAGGTATGCAGTGAGATTAATTTCAAGACACGCAAAACCATAGAATTTATGAATAGCTAATAAATCATTGATGGAATTAAGCACAGAAGTTAACAGTGTTTTGGGTTAATGTTTTAAAATCTGGCTGAAATACTAAGCATCTCAGTAAACAGAATCGTCACTGAATGCATCAATGAACCATGTAATAATGCTTGTTTCTCTGCCTGTAGAACCCCCAACAGAATGTTGTTCTGAAAAACTCTCACACACAATAAGCAGAGTCTCTACATGCTTAACAAAAGGCTACATCTCGTAATTCCTTCTCCTCCACACTGTGCATGCATTGCAGTGTAGCTTTCTATCATCAAGCATAGTATATTCTTTATTCAAAAGCAAAAGCAGTAAAAAAGCATAAATTTTAGGGTAATCAGACTGCTAATGCAAGTTTCCTTTATTCGAGTCTTGTTTCAGAGTTTCCATAACTATCTTTCCAGTTCATTTTCTCTCATGGGGGTGCCGATTAATCTGAAGCCTGTATTTCAAATCTAATTCTTGCTGAGTAATTCTTGTCTCTCCTCTACAGTCCTTGCTCCACAGAAAGCTCTCTTGGTGTTTCTTTTATGCAACATGATCTTCTGTAAGAGCCAGAAGACTTTTTGAAGTTTGGAAAAACCAAGAAAATATTTCCAGTCCTTCTTCAAGACAGTTACTCTGAGGAAACAAGGTATCTTTAGTCTTTCAATAATAATATTTGTTTCTTTAAGTAGACATGTATGAAGGCAATTTCATAGTTGATCTGACTAGTGCCTTGTCTTCATTGCTTCTGCTCTGAAAAGGCTGACTTGGACTGTCTTGTGAATGTTAAGCACCAATAGTTTAGCCTTATAACACTTAGTCTCGTAAAATCCTATGTTCTTTCTTCCACCCGTGTCTTTAAGATACGTTTTTCTTCACAAATATACCTCTAAGCCTTTCTCCACAGAAATATAAACACAATATATGAATTCTTTCCTTATTCCAGGTCTCAATTTGTAGGCCTTTACCAACGCGTTATCCCTGGGCTGACAACAGATACAGCTATTAGCAATGCAACCCGAGTATACACCCATACATCCTGTCATTCCAATTTAAACAAATTATTGTTTAAACAAATTAATTCCAAATTAAACAGAGATGTTCAAGGACATGTTGTGGGCATCCACCTGTCCAACAGTGAGCGATTTCTGAGTTTAAGCATTGCCACTTGCGTTAGGTTAGAAGCTTAGCTTGCTTCTCCTCCCACATTTCACACGAGACCGGGGGATTACAATGAATTCCTTACTGCCAGATCTCCACTTCCACATTACAAATGTACAACTGCAGTCTCAGCTGATGTTGCTGCACTGCTGTTTTGCCAGGCATTTGGGGAAGATTTCCCTCTTTCCCTTCTATGCAAAAGAATCCTGAGAATTCCTTAGAACAACCAAGAATAGTCATAACCTTTATCTATTATGCTACTCTTAACTGGACAGTTATTTTCACTTCTAATATATGAGTGCGTATATGAGAAAATTTGTTATCTTTTTGTTTGATGAAGTTTCTTTATATCAGTCACAATTTGCACAACAAAAAAATGAAGCCAGCTATAGCTTTTTGGTTCTCTTTCAAAACCAAAGAATAAAAAATTTATGATGCTGTTCTGGAATCAGCCCTAGACATACATTCTTGGACTTGTTTTAAAAGAATTCTTTATTCCAAAAATAACTCCATATTACAATATTTTTGATTCAGTGCATGCTGCCCATATTAAGAGTTTAAACAGTTTTCAAAAGCTTAATCTGCGCATATATCCTTTGTTTCAGGAAGGTATTGTGCAGCTTTCATTCTCTCTGTAACAGGTTAATTAAAGCAAAACTTTTCAAGGCAAAGTCTTAAAGTCTCATTCGTAGCATAACAACTTTAAAATCAAATTCAGATTTGATGTAAGTAGATGCACCAGTTTTTTGTTGTTGTTGTTTTTGTCTGTTCGTTTTGTTTTGTTTTTGTATTTGTTTTTTAATAATGATTCATACCATATCTGATTCTGGCTCTATTAGAAACTGAAATCTCAATACTCCCATTTCTGCAACACTGGTCAATTTTGGTTCCTCTTTAACTTGTAATGGCTTCTGCCTTTGTGTTTTGGAGCTGATGAAAGTGTGTACAACTCATTCAGGCATCATATTTGGACAAAGGGCAGCTGCCCTCACCCAGACTGAGCACTGTGAGCTCTTTATCTCCGGGTCTATTAAAAAAGATTTAAAAACTTAAGTAATAGGTTCTTTCACTGCCTCTGGCATTTAGACCTCTAGTTTGGTGCCTAAGCTTGTGACATGGTATCTAGGGAGAGTTGTGTAGTTAAAGCATGTGCTTTCACAGTACCTTTCTAACCAGCAGCCCAGCTTAAATACCTTAGATATGCAGCAGTCAGTGAAGATGTATTCCCTCACAGTCTTTCCCTCCACTGATTTCAGATAGCTCAGTTGAGAGAGAACAAGTATGTTTCATCAAGTGGCAATCCAAGAGCAGGACTGAGCTGAGCAAGAAAAGATGATGGAGCTGTGCTGCTGGTGGACACCTTCTTCTTTGGTTCGTCTGCACCCCAAAACTTGGAATTCCCTCCTCTTAACCACACCTATGTTATGCATCTAAAAGTATTCTTTCTGTGACATCAGCATTTGCGAACTGCTGAATTTTATAAATACAGCTGCTAGAGAAGGCTGTGTGGCAATTCTTGTCCTTCCTCCCATACCTGAGTGATTGGCAGTCACTTGCTCAAACCATAGAATCAGAAGATCTGAGTTGGAGGATACTCACAGGGATCATCAAGTTCACCTCCTGGCTCCGCACAGTACCATCCAAAAATCAGAACATATGACTGAGAATGTTGTCCAGATGCTTCTTGAACTCCAGCAGCTCAGTGCTATGACCACTGCACTGCCCTGGGGAGCCTGTTCCAGTGCCTGACTACCCACTTGGGGAAGGACATATTTTTCTCTAGCACCCAGCCTGACTCTCCCCTGACACACCTCCATGCCGTTCCTTATTGCTGTCACCAGAGAGCAGCGCTCAGCACTGCCTCTACTCCCTATTTGTAGCTGTAAGCAAATGTCAGTAATTTTCAAGATAGCAACAGTTCCTCAATAGGTAGAGCTCTTCCTTCAATCTAAAAGCATAGAATTCAGCTTCTCACCTGGATGGTCAACTAATGATGCAGATTAAACATCGCAACACTAAGTACGTATTTTCTCAAGTCTCTGTATTCATAGTGTTGATATCACCATATGCTGCTATAATGCCCTCAAAGGGCAGACAGCAGTTGACGATGTCTTACATAGTGTGTCTTCATAGTGTGAAGGGGAACACTTACCCATACAGAACTATTTTAGTGATACTAACAGTCAGACTAGTTCCTTCTCCATGTGGATTTTACAAGGAAAAATATGAATATACATAACTGTCAATTAGTTGTTTTAGCAGAATAACTATGAAATGGACAAAAAATGATATTACACAGAATATATATATAAAGAATCTGAAAGCAAAATGGAATTATGTTGTTGTGTATTAGCTAACACAACACGAGTTTATACCACTGTTTATCACTATTTTAAATATGTAGTAACATTAATGCTGATACGGTACAAAAATGAATATAGCTCAACTGTTTTGCGGTGCAACACTTTTAATTGCACATTAAGTAAAGCGCCATGATTGTAATTTAGAAAGAAAAACTGAAATAAAAATGCTGCTGAAGTACTGTATGAGTGAGTTAATAGTACTGTAAGAACTCTGGCTTCTGGAATTTCCTGAGTTTTGAATGCCTGACTTTTTGTCTTGGTGCTGTACCAAAACTAAAAATTTCCTTTTAAATAAAGGCAGGGAGAAAAAAAAAAAAAAAAAAAAGCTTTCTTGGGATTTTTCTACATGCCTTTGATTTCCTCAGCACATCTTATAAATTGCCTAAGCACAACCTTACAACTCTTTGTTTAACATCAGCTAAACAATGAGATAAGTTTATTAAGGAGGTCTCAGTAAAGAATAATCAATCATGTGCCTTAATGCAGAACAGAGTGTTCTCTAGTTAGCTAGATCCATTCGTTTCCATTTTTACAAATTCCTTAGAAGTAAGAGGGTTAAGGAGAACCTCCAGCTTTCACTTTATGCAGCAGGGAACGCAACCACTGAGGATAAGGAAAAGGCTGAGGTTCTCAGTGGCTCATTTACCCCTTTTTTTAAAAGTCAGACCAATTATCCTTAGAGTACTCTACCCTCAGACCTGGAACTCTGGGATTGAGAGCAGAATAAACCCCCTATGATTCAGGTGGAAATGGTTAAGAGACCTACTACTCCATGGACCTTCACAATTACATGGGGCCAGATGGGATCCATTTGAGGGTGCTGAGAAGGCTGGCAGAGGTGATGATAGCCTAGTTGCTTTCCACCATCAGTGTTCCTGGTCAACCAGAGAGGTCCCAGAGGATTGGAGGCTTGCCAGTGTGACTCCATTCTACAAGACAGGTTGCAAGGAGGATCTGGGGAACTTCAGGACTGTCAGGCTGACCTCAGTGCCAGGGAAGGCTATGGAACAGATCATCTAGAGTGAAATCATGTGGCATATGTGGGATAACCAGGGGATTAGGCCCAGCCAGCAAGGGTTCATGAAAGGCAGGTCCTGCTTGACCAGCCTGCTCTCCTTCTACGATTGAGTGATCTGCCTGGTGGATGAGTGAGAAGCTGTTAACATAGTCTACCTAGACTTCAGCAAAGTCTTTGAAACTGTCTCCCACAGTATTCTCCTAGAGAAGCTGGCAGCCCGTGGCTTGGACAGGTAAGCTCTTTGCTGGGTAAAGAACTGGCTGAAGGGCCAGACCCAGGAAGTGGTGGTGGATGGAGTTCAATCCAGCTGGTGACCAGTCTCAAGTGGTGTTCCCCAGGGACTGGTACTGGAGCCTGTTCTGTTCAGTATCTTTATTAATGACTTGGATATGGGGTTTGAGTGCACCCTCAGTAAGTTTGCAGATGGTGCCAAGTTGGGAGGAAGTGCTGATCTGCCAGGGCGTAGGAAGGCCCTACAGAGGGATCTGTACAGGCTGGATCGCTGAGCCAAGGCCAGTGGGATGAAGTTCAGCAAGACCATGGGCTAAGTCCTATACTTTGGCCACAACAACCACAGGCAATGCTACAGACCTGGGACAGAGTGTCTGAAAGATTGTGTGGAAGTAATGGACCTGGGGGTGCGGTTCAGTGCTCAGCTAAACAAGAGCCACCAATGTGCCCAGGCAGCCGAGAAGCCTGGCTTGTATTAGTGTTGCCAGCAGGAGCAGAGAGATGACTGCTCCCCTGTACTCAGCTCTAGTGAGGATGCACCTTGAGCAGTGTGCTCAGTTTTTAGCCTCTCTCTACAGAAAAGACACTGAGGCCCTGGAGTTTATCCAGAGAAATCTGGTGAGGGAGTCTGGAGCCCAAGTATCATGGTGAGTGAATGAGGGAACTGGGATTGTTTATTTTGAAGGAGGCTCAGGGGAGACCTCATGCTTGAAAAGAGGTTGAGGTGAGGTGGAGGTCGGCTTCTTCTCCTGCGTAACTACTGAACATGGTTTAGTGGGGAAATATTGGTAGTAGCTAGACAGTTGGACTAGATGATCTTGGAGGTCTTTTCCAACCTTGATGATTCTATGATACTTCACCTACTGCTATGTTGGGAATTGGACATACACAGCATACCAGTCTGCTCTCTACGTTCTAGTAACTCCTTTCTCTGAAATTAATACTGAAATCAACTAACTAAACTGTGATATGCAACACTGGATGTATGACTATGTAAATTTGGAAAAGGTATTTATACTCTTCGTATTTACCTTTCCATTCACTCGTTTCTCTTTTCTGTTTAGATGATAAAAATACAGCAAGGGCTCCATGTGTAATTCCGGCTAATGTTAACATCACAGCCACCTCAAAGCTGGTCCAGAAAACATACATGTCACAATATCCTTAAAATCAAGCTCTGTCAGCTGTCTGATTATAGCAGCTCTGCTGATTTTCTAAACACTGAAAGCATACGCAGTCCACAAGCACTGTTATCTATTCCTCTGCTTAACAAGAAAGATTATCCAACACAGATTGCTTTAGTGTAAGACAAAAACTTATGACCATCTTAAGACCATCAAGTGTAGACACACCATTTCTTTGTTTGTTTGTCACAGTACCTTACAGAATGGAGTGCCAAGTGCCACAATGTATATCAAGAACCAGAGTCACATTCACTAGGAAAAGTTTTTTGTTTGTATTTTAATAGGTTAATTGAAAACACAAAAACAATTTACCCTCTTGCAAGTGAGTTTTTAACATTATTAAATAGCTTCTGTTGAGCCTAGTGCATATACAGCTCAGACAGAAAGCCAAAGAAAACTACCATTGTAACTGTTGTTTGCAGGTACACATGGGTCAATCTGTTGAACACCTTTCAAATGTCAAAGGCTTCTCTCCTTGAACAGCTTCAGACTACCCATAGCAATACTGTATGATCTTCAAATGTGCTTTGTTTTAATGCAAAAGAATACATAAACCAATCTAGACAGTAGTCTCGGAATCTATGTTTATTTGCTGGTCCCACATATAAAGACATGATATGAAATGTTATCTGATGCATGATATGAGAGCAATTAGTAAATGAAAATGAGAAGACACTGTATCCAATACAAACAGTATCCAGAGGTACTGAGCAAAGAAAATAAGGCAGGCTGAAAAGAAAACTTACAAGAACCACACAAAAGGTACTCTGCACAAAGAGTCATTTTGAGAATATAATCATGGATAAGCCTTTTGCTGCCACCTGTACAGAAATCAATGTCGTGCATTGTATTTCAGGATTGTGAAATAAGTAGCCTTAGTTGAACAGAACTTTATTAAAACTAGGGACCCAAACTTTTCTCAGCAAGTTTTATCCGCATTCATTCCTGCATACTATTCAGTGCCATTCATTTTAATGTGAACTATCATTTAAAATTTGTTCTCTGTTGGGCAATCTTAATTAACCAGTATAGAAACTACTCAGGAGCAAAACTTATAAATATTACAGAACTAGCCTGCAGTGGACTAAGGCAGTTGTTTCAAGGCTCTTGAGACTACTAGTTTCATGAGTGTGCTCACATCATCCATCTTACACTGAGATCACCAACATCTTGTTTGTGAAAACTTCATGATTTCCTGTACATCTCAGAGGCATGCCCTGGAGGACCACTGACACCTGGTGGACAATTCAGTCCTTCCCAACAACACCGACAGACCCTGGGAAGGAAGGAGCACTGGCTGATGTGCCGCGATCAAGCTTGGGGGGAAGTAAAACTGCACAGCTTCATCAATAATTAGCCCATATCTCGGCACATAAGGCTGCTAGTGTAAACTAGCACACTCCTGGAAATGTGTGTTCTTAACTAGAACTAACACATTTAAAAAAGAAAAAAAGGGGGAAAAAATAAAATCCAAATCTATCCTACAGGGAGCTGTCATAAATATTGAATTTTACTGTGACTTGATCAGAGTGTACAGATGGCCTGCCATAAGTACATGCCAGGGAAACATTAAGTTACAAGGTTTACCCCGTGTTTGTTAACTTGGGGGAATTTGTTGGTTACACTTAAATGTGGATGAACAGCAACATACAAACACCAAACTCTGTTAAAGCTGTCAGAACATCAACAGTATTGTTGGATTAAACTTATTCTAAATACAACATTTTTTTTTTCCTAAATAGAGCAATTTAATTCATCAAGTCCTTGAAAACAACTGGGTCATGAAATAGAATTACAGAAAACTGTCTTTGTTACAAATAAAATATTGTTTCTTAGGTAAGATATTTTTTTCTCATTGGTGAAATGGAGCAATGAGAATTAAATCTTATTTTGCTGAATAAATAAAATAATATTAAATCATAAAGAGGATCAATATTTTTATCTGCTTTTTTTTTATCCAGGAAAATTGAGAGCAAATCTTTTTGGTGCTCAAAAGTAATTGAGTCCACAACCATCAGCATCAGATATAAAATGCACTTAGGCCTGTTAGCACTGGTTGAGCATCACAAGTTATGCTTTGCTTGTTGCAATTATCTACAGCTTGTAGATATTCTGAGGTCTTCTAGCATTCAGAAAGAACACAGAAAACTTACTAAACAGCTGTCAGAATTCCCAGCAATTCCTCACTGCTTTTACTTCGCAAAATGATTCAAAGTCTACCTCCAGGTAGATGGGCATTTCTATGTGAAATGGGAGCTCAGTTCAAACATAATCGAAGTGTTAATAATTACTGAGCCGTGGAAAGTATCAGTGTTTTTCTACACCTTCCCTACAAGATTGTAACTTTGCAAAAAAATCTGCATCTATTCCCAAACCAACCTATATTTTTCACTTGTCACCAATATGATAACTCTCCATAAATAAAAAGGTTGCTAAACCTTCAAAATATATTACCCAACCAGACCATCTTAAATTGTTTTTACAAAATGCACTGTTGTACATACATTATCTAGTTGGCTGTGGAACACTGTGGGGAAACATTTCAAAGAGGCTCATGCAATTACTAATATAGCTAAGTCACGTGCAAAAAAATCCAGCCAGTGCTCAAAGGGGAAACAAGAAGGTGTATGTGGGACGCTAATATGGAGAAAACTGTATCAAGCCACCACAAGAGCAAGATAGAAGGAGGGGATAGGAACGAAAGTAGGATATGTGCACTGGGATAGTTTGGCAAGACTCAGCCAGGCCTTGTAGCTGAGCTGGGTATCTGGCTGGGACTAAGGCGGCCCAAAAGACATTGAAAAGGCAAGTATCAAGTTTTTCACTCTCATCTGTGTATCAAGAGAAGTCCAGAATCTGCTGACTACTGATGCCTCTAAAGAATTTCACTCAAGTGGCCCACAAACCATGCCATTATATGCCATTCAGGTCTCTTCCTTCATTACTGCAAGAACAACATACTGGGAGAAATGTGGCTCTAGAAGGCTGCTTAATAGTACATTCTTAAAGATCCAATTGCAAATCAGTACACATTCATCAGTACAGAGATATTTAACTCACACATGAAAGGCACAGAGCCTACTTGGCACTCAAATCCTACTCTGAGCATTTAAACTAAGTACTATCTTCAGTATTTTAACAATGCTGGTTTCTGCACAGTAATGCATTTTACCTACAGAGAAAAGCTGTCACATTCCTGCAGCTATTAAATAAATACATTATAATCAGGTCAGCTACTGGGTAGAGGAGGTAGAAACACTAACCACTTCTACAAAACACTATCTCAGCCCTTATACCTCCACACTTGAAAAGAAAGTATCTTCCTTTCAGTACCTAAAGGGAGCCTACAATCAGGAGGGAAGCCAACTCTTTGAAAGGGTAGATAACAGCAGAACAAGGGGAAATGGTTTTAAGTTGAAGGACAGAAGATTTAGGTTGGATTTAAGGGGCAAGTTCTTTACTACTGGAGTGCTAAGGTGCTGGAACAGGCTGCCAAGAGAGGTTGTGGATGCCCTGTCCCTGGAGGTGCTCAATGCCAGGTTGGATGGGGCCCTGGGCAGCCTGGCCTAGTATTAAATGTGGAGGTTTGTGGCCCTGCCTGCTGCAGGGGGGTTGGAGCTTGATGATCCTTGAGGTTCCTTCCAACCCAAGCCATTCTACGATTTTATGATGATTCTTTCCCCCATTGCCCTCCCTCCCCCCATATATATTTTCTGCAAATATATCAGCATTGTCAATCCAGTTATACAACCACAGGAGATGATTACTGTGACAAAGCTCTAATTCACAAACATAACCTTTCTTATACGCTTATATTTTATTGGGTATAGTTTACTGAGGGAGTAGAGATGGCCTCCACTTACCACCAGGGGCAAACAGATCTAAAAATAATTTTGTCTGGTTCTAATTGATAACATCACATTGGCAAATCTCTTCCGAAGACACACTAAAGCAAAATAAGCCATTCCCGCTAGCATGCCGACCATCAGGGTAGTGCCAAGAACTCTGGGAGCTCTCTTCTTGGCCACTCGAAATGCAGTTGGCAGAACTGCTGAGATTAATATATTGTTGACGTGTCCTAAAACTTTGTGAAATGCTTTTCTCTTCAGGACACGCTCATAATATGCTTCCAAGTTCGGTCGTTTTCCGTTTCCCCAGTTTCTTCTTGCTAATCCAAGAAATTTCAACCGATGCAATGTGACAGCAAGTGATACATCTGCCAAACTGAAGAATTCACCACAAAGCCAAGGCTGACTTCCATCTTCTAATCAGAGATAAAACATAAAGAATTAAGAGCTGAAGAGGTACAAACACACGTAGAAACCTGCATAGGCTAGTTCAATGCTACTTAAAAAACGCTAGCAAACAACACCAACACTGCAGCTATGCTAGGATCTGAACATTTCACCAATCCTCACTGATCACACCCTTTCTCCATTTTGTTCACAAAATCACATAAAGTCTTAGGTTCAGCAACCTAGCCTACATTTGTAAAGAAAGAACTACATTTCAGGTTCAGAAATTAAAACCCACAGCAAACATTTATTTTTCATTTCTCAGATCTGAAGTAAATTAAACAGGAGCAGAAAAGGAGGAAGGCTGTCGAGCTTTTGCTGAAAAGCTACTATTTGCCTTCAGAATTTATCATCTTGTCTGAATTGAAATACTTCTATGGTAGTTCATTCAATAGCTTCTAGTTTGCTAAAGATTTTTGAGTCAAAAAGAAACAAATTAGATGACTAACATACGCCAAACACACCAGCTCCACAAGAAGAGAGTTTCTGCTACCTGTTTTTCTTTTGTGTCTCCTAGACCCAAAACCATCAAGATGTTTCAGAAATGATGGATATTCACACTGCCCATCATTACCCAAAAGCTGTGTAGTCAAAGCAAAGAGGTAAATCTTCCTGAGATGACTTAGCAGGCATTGCTCTAACTACACTGATATGAAGGCCATCAGAAGGGCATATCAGTATAGGGATTGTATAGGGAGCTTGTATAGGGCTTGTATAGGGAGCTTTCGAAACCTAGGATATGAAATCAGGTATCTAGCTGTCAGTGAGTACTCTGCTCTAGCTTACATCTCAAAAAGAACTATGCTATTCCCTCCTTATCTACAACTTTTTTCAGCTTTTCCCACAAAGAAGACACGCAACACACTGGCATGAATGTTCAGCAGCACCTCTGCAGAAAAAGTGAAATTTTATCTGCTCTACTCTATATCCCTTTGAAGTTAATTAATTGCCACCTGAGGGAAGCACCCCACAACACAGGACACCATTGGTCCACTTCAACCAGCTATACAGGTCTGGAAGAATGGTCTCTAAGTCATTCCTGTATTGCTGAAAGGCTATCTAGGAATTAACCCAGTGCATTAAAATGATAGAAAGGAAGACCAAAGAAGGTAACCCGTGTGAAAGCCACTGTCTGCAGTGGCAGCAGCAATGAGGGATCTAAGCAGCAGTAAGAGAAGCAGATGCTCAAAGATCAGCCAGCAACTGATAAAAGCACTGTTCACAAGCTCCCTAAACGTCAATACCTCAGACAAAATTAAAATAGGCATTTAATAGTCATATGTTTTATTAAATCCTACAAGGTCTGCCAGTTTTCATAAGCTCATCAATATCGTACAAGTTGACTCACTGGAAAGCCTGTGCAGCACAGAAAGCAAAGGGCTGCTGAGAATGGTGACAGACTGTTGGCTGAACAGGTTTCTACCACCATGTGTGAGCTAAACCAATTTCTGAAACTCTTTCACTGTTGATTCAGTAGAAAAGCTAACCTAGATTTTCAAATCTACTGTCTTAATGATAACCCATAATTATTACAACAGCTATTTACAGAGCCAAATGCACTATTATTGACCTAAGCAGATGCAGCTGATATTGACTGATGCTTCATGCAGATCCCAGTGAAGTCAGAGGAAGAATTTTTATTAGCATTACTGGGAGTTGGACCAGAATTTCAATAAGATGACTACTCCCATTCAAACAAAACTCAACTTTCATTTAGGCAGGTATACACTTTTGAGGTTTTCAAGAGAGCAGGATTGTGCAATGATTAAAGCACTTATCCAAATTGCTAATTCTGCAAAATGTCTGCAAAATTATCTGATTGCTATTCTACAAATACCAGCACCCTATGTCCTTATGGTATTTAAATGAGATCCTAATTTTAAATAAACTGCGTTTACCATTAAAGTCAGGAGCATTATAGTAAACTGAGTCCTACAACTACAACGTCAAGAATAACATTCTGTAGTTACAGCTATTCTTGTTTTGTTTACAAGATATTACAAAAATTGTGCAGCTAATTGTACTCACAGTATGCTGAAAATGTGATCAGGCACTAAGACTTCCACTCACTGACAGCAGCAGTAAACTGAACAAGTATTTTAAAAAGTATTGATCTGTTCTGTGAAGTCAGATCAGTGTATGCTAAAAGTATCGCTTTGGGTGTATTTAAAACAGGCCCATAATGGTGTTGTCAGCCACTTTACTCAGTTACCCCAAGCATAAGCATCAACAGGGTTTAGCAGGAATAATTCCTTACCTGGCGTTTCCTCATTTCGACGCTGCAACTCAGTCTCAACCTGATCCAAAACTTTCTCCAGTTCATCCAGTATTTTCTTTAGGTATTTTATATTATCATGATCCAGCAGTTTAGACTAAACATACGTACATGTTAGTTTCTTAATGGATAGAGTTCATACTTTTGTAAGATAAACTTCTACTAACATACTACAGTATTTATTCATTACATGTGATTCTTTTATCCACATAACTTTTTGGATACTCCTAACAATTCAGATAGCACAAGAAGTTACATTAGAGATGTTAGATAGCACAGTCTGCCTCATCCTGTAGGGTGCTCAACATCCCAACACCAACACTGATATCTACTTACCTATGAAGTCAGTGGAACCAGTCCAACACTTCAGCACACACTTGAAGCGTGTAGCTGATTTGGGGGACAGACTGCTTCACGCCTTGTAGGGTTAAACCACTGCATGACTATACTGGTAATGACAGGTGAAACAAATGTTTATGTCATGACAGAAAAAATCTGACACCAACAAGCCGATAATGAAGGGCTGGAATACAAAACGTTTTCTTACTTTAAGGCGCTTCTGTTTTGCTATGTAGGCATCTTGAAGGTCTGGATTTTCTTCTGCAAGCTTTTTCAACTCTGATTCTGTATTACTTATTTGACCTGATGTTAAAAAATAAATAAATAAATAATGAATGAATGACATTAGCTATCCAAATCCACTCCAATTCACAGGAATTCACTAGCAGTTTGTGTAAAAACACCACACCAAAGAAATGAGAAGTGGTACTTCGATGATGGTAGACAGTATCATCTTCTATGATATTACACATTAGGCATAGCAGTGATTGCCAGTGGTCTGGTCTGGCTGCTAAAGTGAGCCTAAGCAAGCACTGTTTCAGTATGATCCAATATGAAATATAATTTGAAGCAAAACGTACAGTTCACAAACGGTACAGGCCAAGTTTCTTGCAGAGAAGGCTACAAGTCTGAAAGCAGTTCTGAAAAGTTAAACTGAAGTCATGATCATTAATCAGCTGAACAAGGATTCCTCACGCAACTCTGCGGCTGAAAGGAACAGTGAAGCCCTTGAAAAAACATACAGTACGAAAATACTAATAAAGCATTAAATACTATCCTCTAATTGATACCAAAGGGAACACAATACAAAGTCTAGTTCTGGTGTCCAAATCCAGGAAGAAAAGAAAAAAGAGCTGTGAGAACTGAAAGACTATTTGCTAAGAGTTTAAATTAAGTACATCTGAAAACTACCGGATTTGAAACCAGGTTCATGCAGGGAGGCTCTCTGATACACAGGGAAATAAGCTACATAACCTGCAGTTATATCTCCTCTGCTTCTTTAATACATTTTTCCATGGGAAAATGGTATGTGTAGAAAAGTCCTCCGGGTAAAATATTGACTAGAGGGAAATTATGGAATATTTTACCATTCATTCTATCAGATCCCTACTTCATCCTTTATCCTGATTCTATATTGCTGTGTTATTTGCACATGGGGTTTAAATTGAGCTTTAATGATTTCCATTTGTCAGATGAACATACGCTACTTCCTTCCAGTGCTGTTCCGTGGAAATGTATTCTGCTTAAAACACACTAAAGACACAAGATGAATGCAATCCAACATCTTATGTTACATGCACTCAGATCTATAACAGTACGTACTACGGATTCTGCTTGTAGCATAGGCTGGAATCATGGAGTCCACAGTTAACTCAGGGTGCAGAATGCAGCCGTGCGTGTAGGCGTCCATAGGCAAGGAGTCTAGAAGCTCTCTATAGTGTTGCACCCTTGGATAATACATGCTCCCTTCTTCCGGCATTAGTCTTGGCACTTCTTCTGCAATACAAAATTAGAGTTAAAAACAGAAGAACCACATGACTGATAAGAATAGTACTTCCAAAGTTAACCCAGTTAATCCAGCTACCACAAATGACACAGCAATTGAGAGCTTTGCTATTCCTCGCTGTTACTCAATACCTTGGCAAAATGTACACATGTATACTTTGGTCATTTGAATAATCCCATTCCAATGCAGTATTCTACACAAGCATTTACTTAAGTGGCCTTCAAATCAGCAAAGCTGATTCAGCACCTCTGCTGTACTTCTAGAGTTGTGTGTCACTATTACCTGTCCCTTTCTCACTCTGACAACAGAGGTTCTGATAAGCTACTACACCTGAAACCTTACTACAGCTGCAGTGCTGTGAAAATTGAACACTGCCTTCCAGAAATCCTATTCATAGCATCATTGTAAGTATTCCTGCACACAACACTGAGTTTTACCCTGCCCTCAATCTATCCATGCCTTGCCTCTTCATTTGACCAAAATACCAGTATGAATTGCCCATCATGTGAAGTTTTCTCCATGCCTTGGAAATTACAGCAGAACCATTGAACCCCTGAAACACAAAAATGCTCCCTCTTCCAATCTAAAAAAAAAGAAAGCTACGCATTTTCTTCAAAACTGTGTAAGGTTATTTTCCAGTAACGCAGACACAACCAATGTCAAAAGCAACCGTATGCAAGTATTTTCTTCCTACTCTTTACCTCTTTATTCCATTTTTATCTCCAAAAATAACTGATTTGTTCTACTTCCTTTTTTATTCCCAAAGTTATTCTGGAATTAACCCACAATGTACATTATTCTTTCTCTCTTGCAGAAAAGTAGGAGCTGTCTGACAATGGCAGTTGTGTGATTCTGTTGAATACAGCCTGTTCCATGGCAGCCTCAGAGCAGAACTAGCAAAGCACAGTGCTGTCATTTTTCTACTTCTCCGTGCTACCAGAACAGGCAAGAAAGACAGCAGCATGTTTATTTACAGCTCCTCATGAAAGTACCAGAAGATGGGACCAGACCACATTAAAGGAAGGCATTTTGTCCCATATCACCCAGCACTAGGACAGCCTGTATATTTGCAGGATTATAAAGATTTCGCCATACAGAACAGAACAATAACAAAGTGATACAGATCCAGCTCTGACACTGCTGTGTGATACTTGTATATGTGAGAAAGACAACAGACTGAAACGCCTATAGGATTACCATCTACAAACGTTGCTTCAAGATAATCAATGATCTGCGTTGCCTCACAAATAATATTTTCCCCATGGATGAGGACAGGTACTTCTCCAGACGCATTTAAACGCATAAACCATGGCTCGTTGTGTTCACTCAGGGGCAGATTTACATCGTGTTCTTCACACGTTAGAGCTTTCTCAGCAATGGCTAGGCGCACCTGGAAAGACACGATCAGATTTAGCAGATGGGAATACAGTGCGCACAGCCGCACCCGGCACACAGTTCAGCTCCGCTCGGCAGGCCGGCTCCCGCTGTGTGTGTCATTCCCTGCTCGTCCCCAGCGGGCTCCACAGACACCCCCTGCAGACCCGCATCTCGGCGCCCATCCCCTCAGCGCATCCGGCCCGGGGCCTGCAGGCCGCGCCCGCAGCGGAGCCGCCCTTCAGGCGAAGCGAAGCGGCTCGCCCCGGCCCTTCCCACCGCCGCGGCAGTCCCGAGTCCCCATCCCCCCGCCGCCCTCACCTTCTGCGAGGAGAAGGACTGTGTCCAGTGGTACAGGACCAGCGGCGCCGCCGCCCCGCCGGGCCCTGCCATACCCGCCCGTTGCTCAGGGAGGCGGCGCGGCGCGTTGCGGGGCGGGCGGCCTGCCTAGGCACAGCACGGGGATGCTGCTGCCCGCAGGGGAACGAGGGAAACGGCGGGGGGACGGCTCTGCCTACGGGGAAGCCGGCCGCAAAGCCGGTTGCGGCATTCCCCGGGGTGGTGCGGGAAGATGGATGCGCAGGTGGAAAGGTCACATGGCCTCTCAAAAAATCGGGGGGGGGGGGGGGGGGAGGTGGTTGTTTGATTTTCTTGAGCAGGGATTTTGATTGTGGATTCCAGGTGTAAAATGCTCCATTGCCAAATGCCTCTTATTTACAGCCACAGAAATAAATATATAAATGTAAAATAATGCATGTTGCTTTTGCTTCCAGCTGTGTCCTGTCAATGGCAAGAGTGAAGACTGCTCCATTTTTTAATTCATTTTTTAGACTAAGTCTAAAAAAACTGAACTATTCTGCAGTGAGGGGGGAAGGGGTTGTATGTGAAGTCTTGGGTAGCATTTGATGAAAAAAATCCAAATAGCTTCCATCATCCGGCACCAGTGCGGAGATGCAGTCGCCGATCACACCTCAGGGAGGAGGCCCAGCTGTGCAGGCAAGGTGTGCAGCATGGCTGTGTGCACTGCACTACACTCTGGCTGCTGTCAGCCCCCTGACATGAGCCATTTCTGTACACCAGGTGATGACCTGAATGAGCACTGTGGTGAGAGCTACTCTCCAACACCTAGTACAACTGGAGCCTGAGGGCCCCTCATGCCAGCTGTTCCTATACGCCAAGCGATGACCTGCCTGAGCAGCGTGTTCAGAGCTACATCCCAATGCTGAGTACCTTCAGTTTTGTGGGAAAATCTGACTAATATTAAGCAAGGAAATAAATTTAAATCCATTGAAAGAGGCAACAAGCCTTATAAGTCAAAAGGTATACGCATACAAAGGTTTAGAGGCCTACATTTGAAGAAAGTGAGGCCTATGATTAAGGTTACATCAACTGCATGCAAGCAGTCTGCAATCAAGTACAAATTACGGCATTTTACAAGTTGTTTTCTTAATTAAATTAGAAAAAAAATGCAAGCCTCTAATTTTTTGTAAGTAATATGACTGTAGTAGATGACATGTCCATGTATGTAGCAAAATCCCACACCATAAAAAAGCTTAAATTAGTAAGTACTGAATCTCTTTAATTAAACATATGGCATGTATTTAAATGCTTTACATTTCCAAATAAATAGTATTTAAAACAAAATTAATTCATACGGAACTATGCAAAAGCAAATAATAGTGATGTTCCCATTTTACTCATGCAGTGTTTCTCACTGGGTTCTCACACCCTAACGTTTTAAAGCTATATGCTGTGCGTATTTCACAACCAACACCAACACAGGGATCTGCAATCTCCCCACTGAGAACCAACTGTAATTCTGATGACATAAGTTCTCTCTTAGAACATTTCTATGTCAGTTTTTTGCTGGAGAATCCACTGGAGAGGAAAAAAAAAGAAAAAAAAAAAAAAGAGGTTTTTATTGCTTGGGCATATTTAAGAAAGAATCCAAAACCAGTAAAATGTTCACTTCACAGGTATATCTGTGTTTTAACACAGTAAGGAAGAAAGGAACAGGAAAACCGGTATTTCCTACTTCTCACCTGTCCTATAACAGACCACCTGCAAACATATTCGGGTATTTCTTGTTCCTGAAATCTATTCATCAGTACAGAACGAAGCCTTCAGCTGAGGAACCAGGAGGTCCAGCAGTGCTGGTGAAGGCGGTGTCAGATCAGAAGTTATGCCAGAGGCTGCTGGCAGACAGCAGGCACTCACCCTGCGGCCAGGAGTGCCCGAGGCAGAGCTCTCACCTCCCCGCAGCTTTGCACGAAGCTGTTAGCAGAACTGACCACACGAGGCCTCCCTCGTCTACGAATAGGAGGCAAAGCAACTTCTCCGTGACAGAGATGCTGAAGGAGAGATGCAGCTGATTCTTTTCACTTCTGAACGAACACCTGTCTACCCATTAATGTTTTCTCTCAAACCCTCTACCTTCTGATAAATGAAGAAAAGCATGCAGAAGTCCCAGATTACAAAAAAAGCTCTAAGTATCCTCCCAAAAAACCCCAAACAACAACAACAACAAAACCCTACCTTAGTCCAAATGTATTTGTATAGACCTCCAAATACAGAATTGAAAGGAAAGTTATGTGAGGGTACTTTTTAAGGAGTAAACATGATGAATACAAAAGGAGCACAAAGGACAACAACCCCGAACTGCAAGTTCAATTGGCACCTTTGGTGCTCAGCCACTGAAAGCAGGCTATTAACGTTGTCTGACAAATGGGTTTTCTTACCATACTGATAACTGCTCTCTTTCTCTATATGTCCTCTCTTGAGGCCTTTTTAGTATTTTGTATTTATATAAGCACATATATAAAATATTTATATGTAGTATTTATATGTACACATACACCTCTATAATGTCTTTCGTGCCCATATTTGTACATTGTGAAAATAACATTTGCAGATACTACAAATATATAAGCAGTATCAAAATCTACTTACTACACAATTAGCAGATGTATACATTAAGTCAAGATTTCTTCCTTACTTCAGCACTCCCTTGTATTGTCAGGAAACGACTAGGCCAAATGTGCCTTAGAAACGATTGCTACAAGTAAAAAATGAGCATTTCTTTCTATATATTCAAAATTAAGTTTGATTAGTCTGAAGGAAAAAAAATAATCTCGTGCTTTTTTTTCTATGCAGAGCCATTATATGTGAAAAGCAGCTGGAATCTGTACATCCATTGTTAGCAGAATCACAGATTCAGTTCCGGGTGCAGAACTGGCAAGGCGGGCAATGGTGCAGGAGTTAATATCAGTTGGGAGAGGAAGACGGATTCTATTCTGGACCTTCTGCCATCAATATTTATTGCCCAGTTGCAGACTCTGCATTACTGGCAATGACGTGAGTCAAAAAGAGCATAGCACTGAATTCAGATACACAGGTGAGATTTAATATTGACACAAGAACTGTCGTTAAAAATTTAATATGACTGATGACTGACTTTTATGTGACTTTTAATATGACTGATGAATTAGACATGCAACTATTTAGAAACAGTGAGAACACAGAGCAAAGATAAATCTTGACAGCCACAGTTCAAATGTCCATGCCCTAACGTAAGTGTGTGTAAAAGGGACACGATACGTCTGTAGGAATGATGACAGCCTAAATAATTCTTGATAGTTGATGCATATTCTTAAGAAGTATTACTGAGTTGCAATTTCACATCCAACAAATCCAGCAATCAACAGAATTTATTTACACATTCTCAAAGTGACTTGCCATACCACAATAGGTTTTCTTCAGGGATTTCCCAACATCCTGCCGAATTTTTCCCTGAATACTATAGTCCATCATGTTCTGTGCAGAAGGAGTTTCAGAAAACCACACTTCAGAAATGCTTCTTAATAATTATTTTTTAATAAAATTACTCTTAGTAGCTGTACAAAAAGTGCATTACAAAATAATTAGTAGTAGTGATGGCATGCATTTCTAGTTCTTGAGATGTAATAAAAATTGTTATTATTCTAATGCTATATTAACCTCAACAGGCTTAACAATTTGAATATTTTTCTTTCCTGAAATTTCAGTTTTTTAAGTCAAGCACAGAAATACATTTATTATGTTTATATGAAGGAAAAAAAGGGAATTTTTTTTTTAGCAATAAAACTTAAAATCTTGCTATTACCATTACAGCTGTATCCAGTCTTTCATTTCTCAAGCTTTTATACTCACCATACCTTCAAATTATAAAATCTAACATATCAGTCACGTTCAAATAATAAGCATGTTTATGTGTGCTTGTTGTGTCTCTGTGTATATGTAATATGTTGACCAAGAAACTTGCTTATTTCTAAGCTATTAGGAACAGTTCTGCAAATCAGTCTTGCTGAATGAAGCATTGAATCACTGAATGGCTAGGAGTGGAAAGGACCTTAAAGATCATCTAGTTCCAATCCCCCTGCCACTGGCAGGATAGCTTCATATGCTGAGCCTTCTTTGCATCAACTTAAATGTGGTTACTTGCATCAGTAAAAACTCTGCTTAAAAGTTCTCCTGTGCACTCTACCTTTGTATGCAGCATCCAGGTGTTGATTTATATTCTGCTGGTAATCTAACAGTGATGACAGTTTGTTGAGCAAAGACTGTCATCATGATGAAATAGCACTACCAAGCACACTAAGTTTCAGCTGCCTGAAAATTAAAAAAAAAAAAAATCACATACTAACACAGCACAAACAATTAATGAAAATATATATATATATATCTTAGAGTTATTGCCTGCAGCCAAAGCCAGAACACTCAGTTTTGAACTAGTAAAATAGATTATTTAGATGCTGAAACAAGGACCACCAAAGTGATTTATATTGATTTCAGTGGGTCTTAAGCCAGTTCAAATTCTAATTCGATCACACTGTAATTAGGATGACAATCAGACACGGCCTTAAAGAAATATGAGGGCTCTGGAACAAGCTCCAAGTTTCAGCATCTTCAAAAATCTCCACAAACACTTCATTACATGTTTTATTGAAAATACGGTCAAAACTATCAATTTACCTTATAGAATGAGCTTAAGCAAAACATTTGATCTTTTTCAACCAACTGTTCAGAAACGTATTTTTAAAGTACTTTAAAGGGTTATTTTGAATGTCCAAACGTTAGATTAAGAAATAGAAAACCAGCTGCCAATAAGCAAGAGCCATTCCTCATAACAACATTAATTGTTAAAACAACTCAAAAACACCTTTAAATATTTCCTTTAAACAAGGAAATTATTCTTTCTTCAGCCTTAATTCTTGCTGTTTCTTCATTACCTTTGAGCAAGCCTGGATTGAAAAATATACAGTAACAAGCAAAATATTTCTGTTGGCAGCCTTGAAACCGCACTTCATGAGATTTCAGACATCCCTGATAGATGAAAAAGTGCTTTTAAAAGCTTAGGACACCCTCTGCTCTGGAGCGAACTACACCAAAGCAGGAAACAAGGACAGAGGCTGTTCTGAGCTAAGCCAGAGCCTCCCTGCGTCACCCACCCAGCAGGAAAACCACAGGGGCTGGCAGGGCAAGGCCATTCAGAATTTCTCCCCTAGGGACAGGAGCCATAAACACAGACAGAATATTTTGCCTTCCAGAGCAACACTTCGATTTTTTATTCCAAATCACATAAATTATGCACCAACTCTGCAGTGTCTTTTCACAATTGTAGTGCAACAGAGACAAGAGGGAAACTGTCGGCTCTGATATTATATACTTATTATATTTTCTTCATTTTGAAAAGCTGAAGTAATTTTCATTATATTCCACTTCTTACTACATCTGTATCAACCAACTGGAATTTTATTCCTGATATTTCCCAGTGGAGGGCCCTGTGCATGCATGTCTTACAGTAGTACCAACCCTCATTTCTATGCCTGACAAAGGGAGACACACAGTTCCTGTTACACAACGTCCCTTCTCTTCAGTCAGACAGCAGAATCCTATTTTGTTAGGCCTTTAGATTTAGATTCAGATTTCTACTCCATTTTTATTTTTTTCAAATTAACAAAACTTCTATTCTGTATTTGATTGATAATTTTTGAGGTTTTCAGCCCCTTACAAACTCATGATGAAAAAGCACAAAAGAATTGGATTATTAGCTGATACCATTTAGTAAACCCTTAATTTGAGTCTTGATCCAAAGAGATTCCACTATAATTTAAATTATCCTTTTAGTCTGTGTATGAGTCTTATTCCATATATATCTACGAAGGCAGTAATCAAGTATATTTTAGGTGTACTGAATAGCAAGAAATGGGCAAATTTAATGCTTTGTGGACAAAGGTATTTTGTAGCACCCAGGTATTTCCAGTGTCTTATGTCCCACAGCCACAATATTCACCTACCTCCTCTTGTAAGCAAGACCCTCATTTGTGAAAGTATAAATAGGACAAGATACACTTATGGGCAGCAATAGATCTGGGCACTGAATAGCTGCCTGTGTTCTTTTGGCACTGACTGAAATACACTGGCATGATTTTTTCTTAACCACATAACGTCACTCACGAATAGAGAACAAATACTGGAGCCACTCTCTGAAAACACACTTCCTTCATTGTGCTGATCTCAATGAGATTTGCATAAGAAAAACAGATGTAGTGTATTACTGCCGGCTGACAGAATATGTTTTAAAATGTAATCTGACAAAAAAATATTAGGCTATATAGAGAAAGGGGTGAATTTAAATCCTGCGTGTGTAATTGATACAAATAAAAGCATGAAGTTGTCTCCGTGCCCTATGCAAGTGCAGAGAAGCAAGTGCAGCAGGTGATGGTATGTGTCTGAAATAACAAACCCTTTCCACTAACACCCCAGCTAATATACAGGGTGGGCAGGCAAAGCCCAAACTGAGAAGCTGAAACTAGCTTTTCAAATTTTAGAGAGATGCATACGTTTGGGGGTGGGGGGAATGCACCATACTTCAATTTAATTCTTACCATGTCTATTTTACAGTCCTCATAGTAAAATACAACCATAAAAAGATATAGAATCTGTATTAATAGAAGAGTCAATAGGAACAGAGCTTAGGGACAAGGAAATAAGAATGTCCTCTTGGTCCTGAGGAGATAATCTATGTTTTCAAGATAGTTAGCCTTTGATAATTAAAAAATATCCTCCAACATTTTAGATAGGCTGCTGTCAAACACCTTGAAAGCTCTCATACTTTAATATATTAAGCACGAAGTGAGAAATTACTGAAATAAGTAGGAATGGGAAAAAAAAAACTTTTTATTCTCAGCCCCTCTGACTTCACTTTAGAGTGTATTTTAATTCCAATTTTGACATTTTATGTGACCTAAGACAAAGAGCTATTTTTCAGTCCACCTTTCTTCCTTTACAAAAGCTTCATGTTTCAGTGTCTCTAAGTCACTCGAAAACAATAAAGTTAGCATGTAACAAGAAGAGGTTCATATCTCAGAGCAGTGTTTCACACTGTGATTAAATCTGTAATCCCCTTAAGTTGTGTTTTGTTTGAACTCTGGCTTGTGATACCGTTTCCTCCCATTTTCTTGATATCTCATTGCTGGAAGAAGATCCCTCCTAACTTCAGCTTCATTTGTAATGTTTCATCAAAAGCCTTGAAAGTCTGGTAACCAGCAGACCTGTTGGGTGCTACAAATGTGATCTGGGTCTATCTCAGGTGAAGAACAGCATGACCATATTTATTGCTGATGCTATTCTGGGGTACCTATGACGTTCTCCCATCTGGCTGAGCAATGTTCGCCCATTCATCTTTCAGCACTCACTCCAAGCATGACAGGATGAAATAAAACAAAATTTACTGGTAGCAAGCTCACTTGCATATAGAAGACATATGTTAACAACTTCATTATACACACACACATGCTTGTTTCAATAATGGTGTTAAATATTTTGTGGTCTAAGTAGATTAGACCTTGAGTTAACGTTAAAAAATAAACAAAACAAGAAAAAAAACCAAAACTCTAGTCATTAAAAGATAAAGAAAATACTATATTAGATGATTCAGATTAGTGTAGAGGCAGAAGCCTTAATATCACCACAAATTAAAACTTAACTTAGTTGGTAGGAACTACAAATTACTGTGACACGATATAAGGCTAGTCAATGGTATCCGAGATCCAATGAGCTATTTTACCAAGGTCTGCTGGGGAGGCATAATACAATAGCTCCAGCTCTGCTCAGTGTCTTAAAATGTGGACAGCAGCTGAGTCTCCCACAGTGAAAAGAGAGAAAAAAAAAAAAAATACATTCCTGGAAGTATGTAGGAACATCTCTTCTAATTTGAGGCAAGCAGATTTTAGATACACAAATGTAAACACCATTGTAGCCAGTAGAAAGAGAGGCACTTCCCATGACTGAAGTCATGGGAGTCATGAAGGCACTTCCCAGCCAAGCTTAAGATCTACGCTACAGTTTGCAATAGGCTGGGGAAAAAAAACAGACAAACAAAAAAAACCAACAACATGCAGAACTTCAGATTGAAGTCACATACATATTTTTCACACTTGAATCTTATTATTTTGCCAGCGATAAAAGATTTAAACAAACTAACAATCTTGAAACATGCCAGGAAGGATCACAATATTTTTACTTCTCTTAAACCTAGCCGAATGTATTTTCAGTATTAAAACTGGAGGATCAGAAATTTATGTTGTACTTAATTCATTCACTTTACACAGACTGAAATTTTGTGTAGGAAATACCTGATGTCAAGGATTTTGAAAAATAGCTAACATTTCCAAAAATGTTTCCTTGAGATCAATTTTCTATATATTCTGACCAGCCAGCTGTTTAAAATGAACTCTTATTAAAAGTTTCATTGGCTAGTCAATAAATAATAAATAAAAATTAAAAAAAAAAAAGCAGTCTCAAATGAAAACAAATGAAAAATCATATCCCTGTGTACATGAAAACAAAACTGCAGCCTCCCTGCTTCTAACCTTGGCACGCTTTATCTCAGAACCCCACTCCTCCCATTCTATTGCATTTTTAGTTGTCATGGCAGACCTCATATAAGCAAAACCACAATATTGTTAAATGCGGATGAATTAACAAAAGTCTTGCAGTGTTGTATAACGTGAAGCAAGTGAATTTCAAAACTGATTTTAGTTCACAAATAAATGATACTTTGGCCTCTTTATCACATTTTTTTCTCTTATATCTAAATCAGTGCTGAAAAACTTGTACTTACCTAAATTTCAAATAACAGCTTCTTTTTTATTAACAACTTATTGCTGCAAAAGCATAAACTTTTACACAAAAGGATTTTGTTTTCTGTGGTTACTTCAGGATGATGCTCTGATAAAGAACATAAGGAAACCTGCTTTAGATTTCACATCTAACATGAGACATGTTCTGCTGAAAAAAAAAAACAACCACAATGTAATTCAAAATTAAGGCTAAAAATCCTCCCAAACATACAGTTTATCTTCAGAGAAAGAATAATGCAAGTAGCAATTTACCCAATTAATACTTGCCAGAAGCAGATATACATAACTTATTCATAAGGAGCCGCAAACATGATTTCAAGTAACTTCATAAATACTGTACTGCACCTAGAATATAGAGAGAACTGTCCAATATTCTGCTTTGGTAGTTACATCTTTCGAAAAGTAGAATTTAATCTTTAAGCTGAAATTTCACAAGACAAATAGAAAACCATTTTGCAGCAATGCAATATTCTATTAAATGTATTTGCTTAGAATGATGTTTTTTGAGATAAAAAATGGGCTACTAGTATAGGCCATGGAGCTCCGTGTACACATGGAGAAGAGGTGTCTTCATCACACAAAGACAGCACAATATTACATTATAATTACTGGAAAGTGAAAAAGCCAACAGAATGAAAGCAAACTAAGAGTAAATGAAATTTCATCCCATTTGGGAGTTTTGATTACAACACCGTAGCCATTGTAATACTTTTGTCCATGTAAAATAAAACATCAAAGCATTTTTAAGTGTCCAACTTGCATGTTAACTGTTGTGAGAATAATGCTTTTTCCCCCAGAACAAACGTTCCTCAATAATAACAATAAATACATAACTAAGAAGCATTTATAAACTTGAGTATAGCACGCATCACTTTGTCTTTCACTGTTTTATCAAAAATTGGCAAAGTAAGCTATATTATCCTCACCAATATTTAATCAGATTGAGGGAGTGGCTTTCTATTAGAAGTACTTGTATCATGGCTGCTTAGCCCTGTGGAACCCCTGGAATACTAAAACTCAATTCTTTTATTGAGTAAATATATATATATATATATATATATAAAATATATATGTATAATATATATATAAATATTATATATATATATATATATTATATATATATATGTATATATATATATATAATAGAAACAAGTCTTAAAAGAGACTGTACAATGCACAAAAATACCCATATGATATTCAACATCAAAGAGCAAAAAGCTCAGCTTTTACCTTGCTTGCAGCACTGGTAATGTTTTCTCCATTATCTCAAACAAAAAAACCCAAGCTTTTTACCTATAACTCATTTCTGGAATAGCAACGATTTTCAGTCCATTTCACAGATGGATTCACTCAAAAGAAAAAGTATTTTATGTTAAATTAATCAACTACAAATGCATCAGAAGCACTAACACAAGTTCATTGGTAAAAGCAACAGCTGTTTTGTTCTGCCTTAGCCTGGTATAATCCAGGCTTCAAAGCCAGGGCCATAAGCATATATTTTAACAATGTTTTAAAATTTACTTCACATTTTAAAATGAGAAATATCATATCTGTTGCTATTTTAACATCGACTCACTAGTTTTAAGGAAAGAAAAAAGCAAGACATTTTAATTTTTAATCTTAATAAAGAATAATAATTCCACCAAAGAAATTCAGAAGACACATCCCACATTAACACAGTTAAGAATGAATGCAGGTGGCCACAAAATCTCACCTGGCCGGTCACTAACCACACTACCAGACAGAAGCAAGGCAGACCATAAGAACCTCTGAGGTCCAGGGAGCAGATGGAGAACAGCAATCCCCAATTAAAATCAGGACAGATGCTTTCTTGAGATGCATTGGCCACTGTGCACATCATCAGGAGAGTGCTGGTTTCCTTAACCACAGAAGCATGTTGCAGGAATTGAAACTACAGAGCAGGTACTGTCTACCTAGTGAAGAACTTTTTATTATTTTTTTATTTTTTTTTAAACCAAAACCTCTGTGAATGTCTGTAATCACTAGTTATGAAATCGCTGATTGATGAATGGGGATTTTGAAGAAAGAATGAATAGGTGGCCTAAAATGTGGCAAACAGCCTAGATCTTTGGGAAGACAGCAGAGGCTCTCAATAGAGGTATTCAGGACCATCATGGCATGGTAAGTACTGAGTAGGGCTGCTGAATTTCTTTTTTCCAATTTTCCATTGCACAAAAGGTATGTGTCCTAAAATCATCTCGCTCATTAGCTAACTTACGTGATCTTCAGATTTGAGATGCTACCTTCCTACAGTGTAAAACAAAACAAAATGCATCCAGGGAGAGGGATGTTTTGCACATCTCTAAGAAAACAGGAAGCAATCTCAATTTTTATGTGACACAAGAGCCAATGCAAATGCTCCAAATTCTCGGAAAAGCTTCTGTAAGACCCTGGAATATCTACAGGACTCAAGAGCTTTGGGAGCTGCTGTCCATACTCCAAAGCACAGAACAGGGAAAACAGGGGATTTCAACAACCAAGGACCCACTAGAAAGGTACAACTACAGTAAAACTACAGCACGACTACAGTACGATGTTCTAGGGACAGCTTTTTTACTCACTAGATGAGTGAGTACATCAAATCTGGCATATCTTTTTGTTTTAATCAATGGGGTAAACCGACTGAGAAAGCACTAGAAGCAACTTGGCTAAATGATCATAGAACAAATAATATTTGTAACTCCTAGGGGGGGGAAAAAAAAAAAAAATGGAGAACAGAATTAAAAACGAAAGCTGGTAGTTCTTCTATATACTTTCAGATGTGTTAGGGCGATTGTGTAGATGATCTGCAAACAGAATAATAAAATGATTCAGCTTTAAGAACAAAATAAAAATAAATCTTTTTGCTGGATTATTTTTAAGCTGGATTGGTTCCCTGATCCACATCATAGCTCACTGAAGAAACAGTTGTGCTGGCATGCACAAGCTGGAGGGCTTGGGGGCATGAAAATATATCAAGCCAGTGTCAGCCAAGACTGTTGCATTAAAATCACTAACTTAGATTTTCTCTCTACCGGATTTTATTTTATTATAAATTCCAGAAAGGGAGACCTGTTTTCATAAAGAAATGATATGAAGGGTGTAAACATACACAGTTCATCTCAATGTGAAGGGAAAAGCAGTATCACGAGACAAACTTGACTACATCTACAGCTCTTCAACGATCCTGAAACATTAGAAGGAAGTATACACAAGTAGAAAGTAGGTCAAATTACTAAAGGAAGAATATTAGAGAATAGTTCAAGTACGCAGGGACAAAATCAGAAAGGCCAACTTGCAGAATGAGGTAAAGCTGATAAGGGGCAGACAGAAGCCAGTCAGGGAAGAGGAGGAGGAGAAGGCTGAGGGACAAAGCTGCCCTGTGGTGAGGAAAGCTTTCTGATGTAACACATAGATAAACTAAAGTGCAAAAAGTATTCTTACTTCAGCCTCCACTATAAGGGATGTTATCTATTTCAACCTCGGCAAAGTTCCTGACATTCATTAAAGGTTATCTGAGTAAAACTGCAGCAGGACAGTACATGTTGTTAACAGTCACTAAGTAACAGTTATTAATTATTGAGGCCTGTGGGATTTATCAAATACTAAATCTGAACCAAATCCTCTAACATTCAATATTTCAATAACATTTATTATTAAAAATACATAATGGGAGAAAGTCCAGAAAAGAGTAACAGAGACATTCTAGGAGGGAAGAAACAAAGCTACAGACTGACTGGTCTAAAGAAAATGACTAAAGCAAGATGTGACGAGCAGCCTTCAAACATTCATGAATTTGCTGCAAAGAGCAAAGCAATTAACTGTTTTTATTATCCCTGAGAAAGTAACAGACTTGAACTGCAGCAGTTGCAGAATTCAGATTGCCATTTAGAAAACACTTGCTAGTGACAAAACTGATTTTGTAGATCTTTTTCAGCTGTCTGATTCTCTGGGTGCAAACACTTCTCATCAAATCAAGAATTATAAATCAAACAGATTTGAAGGGTTGGGGTGTTTTTATTTTTTTTTAAAGTGTAGAGTAACTACAGTGATGCATTCTCCTTTTTGTTCTGTAGGCATTAAAAACAAACAGACAGATCATGTTGGCAAGAGCCAGAAACAATATTTCATTATTTTCCTATAATTTCACAGGTATTAATAATACTTGCATACCATATTTATAAAATGACCAAATACCTCCACACATTAAAAAAAATAATCATTGCAATATTGCAGTACACTGCACGTCATTTGCATGGAGTGTTCTATTACTGTTATAATCACTTGAGAAACAAAGATGATTAAGATAAATGCTTCTTGTCTTTGAGTTATAAAAGGATTGGTATCTGTTTTGTAAGCTTCATCATTACTTTTGCAAAGAAAAGAGTAATTTCATATTCAGTGTGTAAGAGTAGCATCTATGGAATTAAATACGCTATTTTAATGGCTAGGTTGCAGCTGAAAGCTTGAACTGAGGCTTATCAATGCAGCTAGGGGAGTAGTTTTGTAATGCAATATTTCTCAAATAGGACAGCAATTTCTCACTTCTTTTTGGATAAAAAAATCCTGTAGCATTATCATGCCACTATTCACAGTAACGTATTTGAATTCAGCTTACTGAAAAAAAGTTATATGTTTCAATTAACAATTCATGTTAAAGTTATACAGAACTATATTTATAATTGTTCACTTAGACTCCAGGCACACACACACAGATCAGCACCAATGTTGCGGTTGTTCATATGGATGCCTTTCAAATTCCTACCTTGCAGCTTCTCTACTACCTCTGCTTCTTTCTGCCTCCCCCAGTGGTTCTGTTGTGGACTCACCCCATATAATGTGTATAGCTCATCAGTTCAGCATCCTGCCTCTGTTCTGCAAAGCACTTAAGAACATTCTTGAGAGCTTTGCTTTATTTGAAAGCAAATATCTTACAGATGTTTAATTTAAAGCTCATGTGCAGTACCACTGAAGTAAATGGGATTACTAAAGTACTTAGAGTAATTCCCCGCTGAATCAGGCTTTTAAGAGTAAGAATAAATGTGCCTAATTTTTATTCATGCATCAGATAGCTATCAGACTAATAGTTTAAACTCAGCAGTTTTATATCTAGTTAATATTAAATCGCTAGAGTTTAATATCTTCACCTGTTGCATATACATATATCCTGCATCGAGGACTTTTCTAAATACAGCCCTGCAGCACAGGTTTTGCATACATTCATGCCCTTAGGTACTGATGTTCTGCATACACAAATATCATCACACTTAATGCTGTGAGTACTTAGCAACGGAACTGCACAAGGTTAACTCTCTCTATATACCACAATATACTTCAGAAAAAAAAAACAACAACAAAAAACAACAACAAAAACCCTACAACCTCAGAAATGAGACACTTGTGGCTTCTTCTTACATTGTCAAGATGTCTGAATGATACTAAAAGTTCAGTGCAAAGCACTTCTGCCCTCAAAACTCCCAGAATCTATCCCCTACTGAAACTATGATAAGAGAAGCCTGGTGGTAACAAATACATCTTGTCACAAAGCATCAACTCCAAGACAATATTAAAATTAACACACCTGGAAATATAAACTGCAAGCAAAATTACTATTCATTTTAGCATCATTTGTAAGTCACCTAAAGACCCATCAATATATTTGTGCTAACAGAAAAATGTATGTAATTCCCTCCTAAAATTTCCACTGGTCATCTCTGCCCATAAAGTCTCATTGGTTCCCATGATCTGATATTAACTCTATGTAATTTAAATCAAGGGAGTAAATCAAAGAACTGATAGACATTTTGTGAGTGTAATGCTTCAGCACCTTCTTTGCAACATCCTACTTCTGCTCCTGCTCTATGCCACCTCTGTCCTTGTGCAGCAGCCCAGGAATACACTGAAAGACAACGATAAACCATCTTGGTCTTTTGGGATTCTAGGCTAAAACACAACATGGCTTTCTCTTGTGTCGTAAGAAAGTAAATAGGAAAGAGGGATCAATACAAGCAGAGTGAAAGCAGTAAGCTCCTCTGGGATCACTACTGTTTCAATCTTTTCCTTGGATGAGAAATGCAAGATATGTAGGGCATAAAACCTGATGAGCTCAGGAAAGAACCAGAGGACACTGAATTGATCTTTTTCAGCAATACCACCGACTTTTCAGGCTTCTGCAACAGCACTAATAGCAGCTTTCCACAAAAGCTCCCATTGCAAACAGGTCTCAGACCTCAGCTCACTATACAGCCTTGCTAAAGATGCAGGAAAGACTGCCTGGTGTCTGTGACAGAGACAGGACATTCTTGCCTGGTTTTCCACATTCCACAGCTACAGAGCAAAATCCCTAGGGCACAAAGGGGCACTGAAACTTCCCCATACTCCCATGGACAAGACGTATTTCTTCAATTTTAGCTTATTCTCTTCATCTGCGTGCAAATATGTGTGCACAAACCCTTCTATCTATGCATTTTCCAGCAAGAAATCCTGCGGCCCCTTTTTGAGCTTCATAGCACACTGTCTGATCAAACAAGATGATGTGGGACATGGCGCAGTGACAGTGTTCAGCATGCTGCTGGAAAGAGCAGGTTCTTTGGTACTGCCCATATGAGCACAAAGATGTGCACAGAATGGTGTGGTGCAAAGCACAAAGCCTGACAATTTACTCAGATAAAATTGAATGTTCAATATGTGCTACATTTTCCTTCAATTTAACTCAAAACTACTTATTGTTGGGCTGAATTCGGCACTAATTTCTGAAGCTTAGCTTCCAGCTTTTGATGGTTCATACTCAAACATTCACATATTGAAATTCTTCATCTGTAGTTCAGTTTCTACTCTTAACAGAATTCCTATGAACTTCTGCTAACATCACTCAGGCCATTTCTCGCTCTTCTGTGTCCAGGCAGCGCCACTCCCTGTGATTTGCAAGTATGATTCATGCTTTTTACAAAATCCCCATTGAAAAGGAACATTTGCTTTCAGATTTTCTTCCAGTCTTGGTTTATGGCTGCAAATGCACACAAAGCCCAGACTTCAGGAGATGCCCCAGGACAACACCACCTTTCAGTTCCTTCTCCACTAGTTCTATGCTCTTTTGTTTCTCCTGTCATTCACCCCCGTATTTTTATCTGATTATCAAATATCAAATACCTAGCAGAGGAAGACTTGGCAGTGTTTAACACCACTCAGTCACCCAGCGGCCATGGACCTGAGGCACAACGTGAGATTCTGTACCGAGTTCCCAGTGCTGTTCTTGGAAGGCATTCGTGCAGCTCTCAAGGCTTGAGTTTCTACGGCTGTGTGCCCGTTTTGGACAGCGGGATTGGGGTGTGATTGAGGACGTGGACAAAACACAGCTCCGCACCTGCGACTTTAACATAAAACGAGCGTTAGAGCCCGAAGACCAACACATTTCAGTCCCACCTGTGAGCACTCTCCCTCACAGGCTGCGTCCGCTCGCAGCACCCTCAGGAGCTCAGTGTTCGGGCCCCCCCCACGCCGTCTCTGCCCGGGGGACACCTTACGGGGGCGGCCTCATGCGCCCGCTCCCGGGGGCGGTGGCGGCGGTCGGGGGCGGGGAGGGGCGGGCAGGGAGGAGCGGGGGGCGGGCGCCGCTCGCTGCCGCCGCCGGGCTGCGGCTGGGCTGGGCTGGGCCGGGCTGGGCCGGGCTGGGCGCGGGCGGGCGGCGGCGGAGCGCTCGCAGTCGCGGGGAGCGGCGGGCCGGGCGGCAGGCAGGCGGGCGGGTGGGAGGCGGCGGCGGCGCCGCGCTCGCCCCGCTGCCCTGGATGACGGGCGGCCGGTTCGACTTCGACGATGGCGGCACCTACTGCGGCGGCTGGGAGGACGGCAAAGCCCACGGGCACGGCATCTGCACCGGGCCCAAGGGGCAGGGCGAATACGCCGGCTCCTGGTCGCACGGCTTCGAGGTGGCGGGCGGCTACACCTGGCCCAGCGGCAACACCTACCTGGGCTACTGGGCGCAGGGCAAGCGGCACGGGCTGGGCGTGGAGACGAAGGGCAGGTGGATGTACCGCGGCGAGTGGTCGCACGGCTTCAAGGGGCGCTACGGCGTGCGGCAGAGCCTCAGCACGCCGGCCCGCTACGAGGGCACCTGGAGCAACGGGCTGCAGGACGGCTACGGCGTCGAGACCTACGGCGACGGAGGTGGGCGCCGGCGGGGGGCGCCCCGCGCGCGGCAGCAACGGCGGTGGGGGGCGAAAGGGGGCGCGCCTGCGTGGGCGCGCGCTCGGCGGGCAGGGCCCGGCCCCGGCCGCCACCGGGCCTCGCGCCGCCGGGCCGCGGGGATTCCTCAGTGCACGGGGCGCCACAGGTGCCCCGCGCCGCCCCACCGGGCGTTAACGGCCCCTCCGGGGCTCGGCCGCGCGGCGCTCCTGGCTTATCACGGTCTCCCAGCCCGGACTAACCGTAGTCAGCCTGCGGCTTTCCGTGGCGGGGCAGGTCCCCGCAGTGCTCACCGAGCCGGGAGAAGGCGAGCTCCTTGCGCCTGGGGCCTCGGAGAGGGTCGGGCTGGGGTTAGGGAAAGGCTGTTCACCAGGGGGTGGTGGGCATGGGACAGGCTGCCCAGGGCAGTGGCCGCGGCCGGAGCTCAAGGGGCGCTTGGAAGTGGAGCTTGAATTGCTTGCTGCTATGAGGAGACAGGAGTTGGACTCAGTGATCCGTGTGTATCCCTTCCAAGTCGGGATGTGCTGTGATTCTGTGACTCGCCACTGTTTCCGTGGTAAAATACTGTGAACTTAGGAACAGAGCCTGATTCCGTATTGCCGTGTTCCCTCGCTATACTGCAAATGTACACTGGTTTACACTCATAAACTCAAACTGTAGAGAAGTGGATACTCAACGTGCATGACAGTGAAACTTAGTTGCACCTCTGTGCAATGACTTGCACTGTACTAAAATGAGATGCAGTTTGAAACACATCGAGGCTGAACGGGTGATGGATGAAACCAGTGTATGCTTCACCCCCTCACACACCACAGGAAGACGGCTGCATGCAGTAGGTCCACACACCTCACACCCATTTTAGCAGTGCTTTTAGAACCCGGGCTTATTGGGGTCACTCAGGACTCGGCTCACTTGATGGGTTAGTTCCACCTCATCTTACCACACCTGTGTTCTTTTGTGTGCCATGTGCACAAGTAATCCCATTGTTTTTAAATTAGCCGTCTGCTGCTGTAACATTATTGGAATCAGTGGAAGTGCCACCTCAGCCTGCATGGAATCGCTCTTCAACTTGATCTAGTGGTGGCATCCCTGCCCATGGCATGGGGGTTGGGACTGGGTGATCTTTAAGGTCCCTTCCAACTGTTGGAAGCTGTTTTGTGATTGATGTATCCCATTGTAAAGGAAAGAGCTGATCTCAGTTTTAGGATTAGAGATGTGCTTTTTTTTTTTTTTTTTTTTTTTATTTGTGGAAAGGCTGCTTGCTGCAGTGTTGAGCAAGCTGTGTGTGTAACATGCAAGAAATAGAACTTAAAATTAGTGGTAAGTTGTAACTTCATAATGATGAGACTAAAGGACCAGCCTGTGTATCAGATCTGTTGAATGATGCTGTTGCTGGTTTCCTTAGGGAGTTTTGTTAAGAGATTTGTGATAGAACTGTACAAATAACGTCAGAGAATGGGTGATTTTGTATTATGCAGAAGAGGTGTTTACAGATGGAATCCTTTACCCTTCTACTCTTTCTGAAATACAGGGTGTGGTGAATTGGGTGAGATTCGTTTCCGTGAGAAAACGCAGTGTTATGGTTTTTGTACCCCAAACTCTTCTAATCCCCTGGATTGCACATACTTGTAACTACGTAAAAACAGTTTTCTGATGTGGAAAGCTCTGATGAGAGCTCAGCTTGGTTATTGTCTTGAGGATTTGAAAGCCTAACCAAACCCACATAGATAGAATTTCAGTTTCACTTTCAAGGCACAGTAGACTTCAAAATTTGTGCAGAATTATTTTGTCTCGTAACTCAGAAGCTGAATTCTTAGCGGCCCTAGTTTTTGTTTGTTAGGTTGCTGTTGTTTGGTTGGTTTTCCTCTCCAGAAAAATAAATTGCTACTGAGTTTCACAAACCCAAGTTTCTTGTATCTCCGTCTTTAGGCTTCTTGTGGTTACTTTTTATTTCAGTATAATACTGATAAGTCAGTGGTAAATTCTGTAAATGTTTAGGCTTTAAACCAACAGGAAGCCCTTTGTCTGCAACAGCACTTGGAATGTACAGCTTCCTCTGTAAATTATTTATTTTTATTAACTGCAATCTGTTAGCAAGGTCCCAGTCTTTTAGACGTTTTGATTCATGTGGACAGAAGATGTGAATCCCATTGATTTTAATGGAAGCGTTTGTGAATGAAGCCAGGCAATACGTCAGATGATTGCAGATGGATCTTTGTTTTCATGCTCCGGGTACAATGGCCATAATTGCACACTAGAAGAATGTCTGAAATGCTTTTACAAGGCAACCAGATTTACGTATGTGTCTTTAACACACTGTGAAATAATTACGGGAAAGCTGTTTCTTTATTCTGGCCTGAGAATACTGGCATTGGAAAATGGTGGTTTTTACTATGTAAATTGTGACTTTGCTTTCAAACTCACTAAAATATGAGCCTTTTTACTGTTGTGTTTTCTTCTTTTTCTATTTTTTTTTTTTTAATATGATATTTCTAGTTGCTTTAATGATCTTAGTAATTGAAGTTGAGGAAGGGGAAAGGAACATAAACACTGATGGCAGTCCTCAGTGTTTCTGAGCACACCGCTTTGCATGTTGGCAGTAGTAGAGATCGTGCCTTGTCTGAATGCATTAAAATTGTCACTCCATTGAATCTCTGAGAAAAACACTGTGAACTATATGTAGATCATGGTCCTCTGTTCATTGTATGTGCTTATGCTTGGCCTTCAAGTGATCCTTCAGATTGCACACTACAATGATCTGGAGTTCTGTGCCTCTTCCAGGCTGCTTTGAATTCATTGTTGGACTGGATGATCTTCTAGGTCTTTTCCAACCTTGATAATTCTGTGATTCTGTGATATGTGAATCCACTAGCCTACCTGAGAATTGTTTACAGTGGGACTGCAGCCTGATTTGCTGCTTCGGTATGTGTAAATTAGCACCTTATGATCCTGCCAGCAGTAGCAGTAACAGGAATCCTGCTATAGGAGCCTGTGTTGTTGATCTGTAGGCATCAGTGGCAAATGCATGTGAAGAGAAGGCCATCAGCAGTGCACGCATTCATTGATTTCTAAGCAATCAGCTTTCTAGGTGCTTGTTTATCTAACATTTGAGTCTGAAGAGCATGTAAAAATGTTAAGGTGACGTCTAAATTATTAAACCACGGAAGATGAATGTAAAGGTTATGAGTAGGTCAAGCAGTTCCTAGTGCAGTGGCCTCCATGCTTTTTTTCACAGCATGGTTTTGCACTTGAGCCACAAGTAGGCAATGACATTAACAGCTCTATGATACACTTGGGAGTCTGGGGAAGGATGGCATGATGTAGCTCTAAGGAGACAGGTTATAACATTCTACCTTAGAGCAGTTTGCCAATAAAAAATAACATTTAAAAGTATACTTTCTGTTAGTTCTTGGACTGAGAATATGAACACCTTCTCAGGGCCACCACAGTCAGTAGAAGCTGTTGCTGAAGGGTTGTATTTTTTTGTTACAATGGACACAGTCTGGCTTTTAGAAAGTGAAGCTGAGCAAAGTAATTGTTTTATGGTTGTAAAACAGTTTTAAATTAGCTTCGTAATTACAGTGGTAATTAAAATTTTAGAAGTTGACCCTCAGTGGAACTGCTATAGACAGTGCATTATAATATAAGATGGTACAAGAAAAGATGTGCTGGTATTATCATTCGTATTTATATCCATGTAAAGAGCTAGGTAGATACCACATTTCTATCTTCATTAATAAGAAGAGCTGTTTTAGTGTCTTATACTGTATGCTGTAGCATTTTATTATATTGCAATATTAACGTACCGTATACCTTGATTGTTTAAAGATGTCTAAAATTTCTTCTGATGAAGGAGATGATGCAGTTTAGTCTGATATGGTAAATCACAGTAATTAAGTCTCCATTCTGGGAAGTTTTTCACGCAGAGGGTGGTGATGCACTGGAACAGGTTGCCCAAGTTGTGGCTGCCCCATTGCTGGAGGCATTGAAGGCCAGGCTGGATGTGCCTCTGAGCATCCTGGTCTAGTGGTTGACAACCCTGTACCTAGCAGGGGTTTGAAACTAGATGATCGTTGTGGTCCTTTTCAAACAAGGCCATTCTATGATTCTACAGGTCTGTTGCATTTGTATTCTGTATACTGCCCTCTATGTACCATTAAAATATCTTTCCTTTAACATTTAAGTTAAAAAATCAAGGAAAGCATCAGCTTTCTAGCACTAGTATCAAAATCTTTTCTTTTATGAATTTCTGATATTAGAAAAAATTCTTATGGCCTGCAAGACTGCATAAAATTCCAACTAAATATATTCCAAGAGCCAGTTCACTATAAATCTTCCATTGCCTCATTTGCTCTTTTCTCTTTAGAAGAAACTGACATTGATTTTATTGGCCTAGCAGAAAGAAAAATCTGACAAGCAAACAGCCGCACATCAGTTGTCCTCATTGTAATACCCTTTTGGGCAACAGTAACCACTTCTGTCTAAAGAGCAGGGGAAAATGTGACTCATAATTTGATTAAATATTTTTGAGCTTTCTGTATTTTCAAGTCAAAATATTAGTAAGAAAAAATACAGCATAGGCAGGCCATTTCCACTTTTACAAAATTCTTTGCTGGAAGAGATTCTCTCTGCTTTGAGTCAAATGCTCAAATAGCAATGTGGAGAGCCAGAGTTATACTGTTGTAATGTAGTTCTGGGATGTAATCACAATTAGAATTGGATTTATTATTTTCAAATGAAATGAACGCACTGATGCAGAGTATTGGATTGTTGCATGTAGCAGTGCAGTGTACCTTGCCAGATTCTTAGCTTCAGCATGTCATTACAATACTAGGGCTTTTCCAGTTGTAATTAAGGACAAAATGTAGTCATTTATGCTCATAAAAAATTAATATAGCTCTGTGAACTGTCTGTTTAATTAAGAAAAAAACTACTGTATGACTGTATTCTTGCAGTATTTTCAGGATATGTCATATTGGTGTTTTGTGCTCATGCCTATTTGTTTTTCTCCATATGCTGAGTTTTTTAAATAATCATGTTTCTGGATTCAGCACCCTTACAAGCAATACAGCAGTAGGTATCCAGGATACAGAGAATGAGAAAGAAACGAAGAAAGTTGTTGGTTTATGTCAGCAGCCATCTGTTAAAACAGAAACCTTAGTAGAATTTAGCACTTAGTAGAATTTTCTACCAACACAAAATAGTTATGTTGTCGAACCTATTTAGTATTATATAAGAAAGAAATCGCACAAAGGTAATTGCATGTTAACGTTGAAATGCAGCTTAGCTGAAGAGGTAATACAGTAAAACAGTAATCGATAGATAACTGACATCAGCACAGCCAAAATGCTGTGCTTATAACCGTGCTTATACAAAGGAGACTGAATATCAAAGCAATTGAATCTTTGAACTGCATCTGAAACTCTAGGTATTTCACAAATATGTTTACAGAACTTTATTCAGTCATGGAATTTGACGTTTGATCCTTAGTTCTCTGAAGAATCATTTTTAATACGTACTCCGTTAAAGCAGAATGAACTCAAAGATATTTTAGGGAGAGCTTATTCATACTTCTGTATGAATATTCAGAGTCCAAGTAGCTTTTAAAAGAAATAGTAGTAGGTGGATGAGAAACCTCATTTTTTTGCCTCTTAAAGAAATTTCATAGGGATTAGAATGAAATGATCTTAGAAAGCAAGTTATTTTCTGTTTGCCGGGTGTGGGGCACCTCACACCTTCTTTTGGCTTTCAGAGCCCAGGCATGGGAATGTGTGTCTTATCAAAATGAAAATGCTTGTTCAGAATACAAGAAATAAAATTGTCTGAAACAGTAATCTGATGATAATGCTGTTTCTTGGCTCAGATGCAGCTTTGCATGTACACAGATAAGCGTGTCTTCTCATATCAAATACCGTGTTGCTCTTCTTTGTACTGCTTTTGAAAAAACACTCAAAAATAATTATGGTCGCAGTATAAACAATGGAATGTAGTTATAGATAGGGTGGTGTGTCATACTCTGTCTATTACTGCCTTGTCTTCTGTGTGTACTGCAGCGCAAATGGAAGGCAAAGAGTAGAAAAGCCTTCACATTTCTGATTTCTGTCACAACACACTGCAGAATGTAAATAGAAAAATAGTCTGACTGTATTTTTGTATGTCACATCAGCCTTTTGTATTTTTGATGACTGTCAAATAGCTTGAATATTATTTTTTTATCTTTAAACGCGAGTTCAGCTTCTTCTCAAGCAAAGGACCTACTCTTCTGGGAATTACTCAGCGGATGAGGTGGTTGTGAAGGTAGTCTGCTGCTTTCCTGTGACTCCTCCCTCAGAAAGGATAGATAAAGTGTAGCTTGCTGTATACTGCCAATATTTTAGGTAGCTAGTGTACTTTGTGATATTGAGTAAACAAACAAAATGTTCATAGAAAGCAATATATACAGAGGTTTTGTTTGTAGCATTTTATCCTTTACTTCCATTCAGGTACATCCAAAATCTTTTTTAAATATTGGATTGTACAGTAGGGCTTTGTAACAGTGGTCTTTAGGTGGTCCTTGTGATCAAAACAATTTGGTGGGTTGTTGAATATGTCCTGACAGGGAGAGGGCTGCAGTTGTCTTAAAAAAACAGGATGTTTACTCGTCCCACTAGCTTTCCTTTTGAGCAGCTGGAGGCAAGAGCCCAAGTGCTCTGCTTCCTTCCTGCTTTCTTTCCTTCCACCCTTCTCTCTCTTCCTTGTTGATCACTTTAAAAAACATTGAGGGAGTTCTGCCTTTCAGATTTCTTTTGAAATTTCTTCTATGGGCAGAACTGTTCAAAAAACACTTATGATGATAGCTACTGTGTTTTAGTTGTCAAAATAAACTACTGCAGCTTGGAAAGCAAAGGCTTTGGTAAGGGGAAAAATGATTTATGAAAAAATAAGTAACAGAAAGTATTTTATGTAGTGCCACGTGCTGTAATTTTTTTTCTTCTGTTTCTAGTTTCCAAAAGCAGACTTAACAGCATGGTGTTGCTGTTAGCATATTGAATGTAGACTGGTACGTCTTCTACAACTTCCTAAATTTAATTTCTGCTAATTACTTTAAAAGGTACATACCAGGGACAATGGACAGGAGGAATGCGACACGGATATGGTGTACGTCAGAGTGTGCCCTATGGCATGGCGACTGTGATCCGTTCACCTCTACGAACATCTCTAGCTTCACTTCGAAGTGAGCAGAGCAATGGCACCGTTCTGCATGACATCACTTCAGATAGTCCAGCTGGAACAAGAGGAGGTTTTGTGCTCAATTTTCACAGTGAAGCAGAAGCCATGGGAATTAAGAAAAAAGGAGGCTTATTCAGAAGAGGATCCCTTCTTGGTAGTATAAAACTTAGAAAATCTGAATCTAGATCCTCAATATCTAGCAAACGGAGCTCTGTCAGGAGTGATGCTGCTATGAGCAGAATTAGTTCCAGTGATGCCAACTCTACAATTAGTTTTGGAGACGGTGACTGTGACTATTGTCCTATGGAAGACCACGTTGATGCCACCACGACAGAAACCTATATGGGTGAATGGAAGAATGACAAGCGCAGTGGTTTTGGTGTTAGTGAGCGTTCAAATGGCATGAAATATGAAGGAGAATGGCTAAATAACAGGAGGCACGGATATGGATGTACCATGTTTCCAGATGGCACCAAAGAAGAAGGAAAATACAAAAATAATGTTTTGGTTCGTGGAATAAGAAAGCAACTTATACCAATACGAAACACAAAAACTAGAGAAAAGGTGGATAGAGCAATAGAGGGTGCACAGCGAGCAGCTGCCATGGCAAGAACGAAAGTGGAAATTGCAACTTCAAGGTATGTTACTGAAAAATATATTTACTTGTCATTGACTTCTCAGGAAAAAAAAAAAAAATGTGAGCTCTTACTGTTGACAAAGTATTCAAAAGTGCAAGTGTTTAAATGTTGTCTTTCAGTTTCAAATGGATACCTATTGGCTTTACTTAAATTAGATGTATGAAAGTTAGAATCTCAACGTATTTGACTAAAGTTGTTCATATATTTTCCATGATATACCATGAAAGTAATTTTCCAGGTTCATACGTTTCTGCCTTAAGTCAAGAGCTGCTGCAGTATGTCTTTACTGCGTGGAACATTAAAACTGCTAAGGAAACGTATGAAGTTATGTGGGGAATGTGAAGTGACAAAAGTATATCTTCCCATAAGAATCCTCCAGTTATGCTTACTGTGTTGATAACTTTTTGGGAATCATCTGAGTGTCTAAAGTTGCACATTTTCCACTGGGGATCTTAACATGCAAGTGTTATCTGAGGGAGTGTGGTGCAAACAGTGTAAGAATAATGGTTGAGGCTTTTGTGCTTAGAGGCTGTTGATTCAGTTGCCAGAAGAGTATCTGCTGAAAAGGTTTGTAGGAGATTTCTTTAGCTCTGAAGTGTAGTTCTCCTGCAGGGTGAATTCATCTGGCTTTTGTGACCACCACTTCAAATAGCAGTGGGCTTCTCCACACCATCAGGTGTTCGAGATGGAAGGGAAAAGTGGAAGAGTATGATTAGGAGTAGGGAAAAATGTCACTTCCACTTTGAGCTCCTAACCAACAACTAAACAGTTATCTGAAATGGAATTGTTATAAATTAGATCAGTCTAGACAATGTTAATAGGTTTTACTGTAAAGACTGGGAGCTCTTTGTAAAGCTATTTAATTTTTAATGCTTTCAGATAAGTTTCTGTAGCAGTTTCTCTGTTGTTGGTTTTGGTCTGTTTCCTCAGGCAGACTTTTCTTGAAATTTGCTGTGAACCAAAAAAAGAACCCAGAAATGTGCATGAAAGAAAATCTTCCTGCTATTTTAGAAAGAGGCTGTCACATTACACTTACAGCTGAACAACTGATTCCTGATTTAGTATGGTCAGTAGTGTATGTTCAGTGACTCTCCTTTTTCTGACAGTTGTCAAGAATACAGAAATGACTGAAAACTACATATGTGGGAAAGCTGAAATACATGGATAGCTCATAGCAAAAAGTAGTTGAGACATAAATATGAAGAATTTAGTGTTCTGTTCAAGAAGCTTTATGAGCACTGGACACCGAAGTAACTAGAGAGTAGCATATACTCTACTGCTTCTATAAATACATGTAAGGCATTATATGACAGCATACCACATTAGTGAAGCAGGGCCATAATAGCTAACTTTAAGAAGTTCCTGGATCCCATTCATGTTTTGTCAGTATGGTAAGCCCTAGTTCTCAAAAATGAGTGACAGAATGTGTGGATAGGGTAATTACCACTTCGAGTCAATATAAAGATGTTAAGTTACAAGGTGCATTGCATGTACTTCCCCCTTAAGAAGAGATACGTCTCTTAAAGTTTTTTGGTTGCTGTTCCTCCTTCTCAAATTGCTGCTTCTTTGGAGCTATACGTGAAAATAGTGTTTATTTCTTGAAAAGAAGTTCTTGAAAGTGGGACAACAGAAGTCATCTGTAGTAGTGCACCTGTGACCATGGGCTGCTCCTTTGGTTTTTCGGTTGAGAATCTGTCAGACACAGTCCCATGACTACCTGTACTGATATCAAGGTTGCAGGTACAAGTTTTCTCTCTTTTAGCAGCCCTTGCACTGTCTGTACTGGCACAGACTCAAAGGCAAAGAGGCCTGATATCTAATCAGACAACATCAAGCATAAATATTACTTGAACTTCTCTTGTGAGTGCATATGGGATTCATGTAGTAGGGAAGACGTGATGCTTCCCATCTCTCAAGTTTTCAGAATTCCCTTTAGGATCAACAACTGGGAGTAAGTCTATGGCATTATGTGAACTAAGGGACTGGCATACTGGCAGAGTCAATAGTACTGACTATCCAAGAGTCAGATCATCTGGAAGAGTTTCTAGAAGAGCATTCCAGACTGACTGGATTAGTCCTGTTTCAGAATGAGAGAACTTGCTTCTGTCATTTGGAAACTTGATGTTCACTATTGATTTGTGACTGTTAGTTTACTAGACTGATAAATGTTGCTGTCTAGTTGACAAAAATGAAATACCTTTGATTTACAGTGAGATTACCCTATTACTGATGCAGAATATTGCCCCTGGGAAATTTCTGCAAACATAACTTCTGCAAAATCTCACTGTGCTGGAAGCATAGTGATGGGAATTGAGCAATTACTTTCCTATACTTAGATGACTAGAGATTAGGAAGAGACTTCAGCTGCACCCATCCCTCCGATAGTAGTTTTCCTGCAGTGTCTTAGATGAATGATTGTCTTGTCTGTTTCCTAATGATCAGTATTATGGGGTGGAGGGAGAAGGAGAAATCCGGGAGTGCCTCTCTTTCATTTCTCTAACATATAATGCAGATACAGAGGTGTTTCTGCCCATATGGCCTTTAAAACTTTCTGTGTGTATAACCTGACTGATGCATGTCACCAGCCATGCATGTTCACTCACTGTAGATTTCCACTGTGGAAGATCAGTCTACATACACCTTTCCTCTGACACACAAGCACACAGTTTTCTATTCCAAACAGCTAGAAACCATGACTCTCCATAGTCAGACACCTTCCTTTCAGGTTGTCTGCTCTTGCTCCTGTACTGTTCATTCCCTAAATGTTTGCTGAGCCAAATGAAACGAGACTCCATACTCCTCTTCATAGTTGCCTGCTGATCGTGCCAGGTTTGGCTGATAGTTTGACCTGTTGCAGATGTCCACGCAGTCATCAACAAGACCAGCCACTGTTTTGCTTTATATTCTTGATGCCCTTTTATTTCTAAAAATCCTTAATAATCTGTGTAGTCACCCTTTATCTATCATGACAGTTTGGTGTATGAAGAAAGATCTAAAAGTTGGATTAAATGTAGCTTCTCTGAGTCTGAATTTACAGTGGCTCTCTTGACTCAGCCTTTGGGATTTTGAGGTATCTGTACTGAAGTGTTTAGTCACAGCAGCAGTGTTTCTCAAAAGACAGACGAGAAAGCTTTATAAATATCTGCAGTGTATGGAAAACCAGTGCATCAGGCAAATAATTACAAGGCTCTGCTACACAGATCTCTATCCAAAACAGGTTTTACATTAGCACTGAATATCAGTGTTTTTAGAGTGATAGTGCAGCCTGGGAGTTTAGTTTGTACATTGTAGTTTTCCTAACTATACTTAAGACAAAATATTAAGGTATGAATACAAAAATCCTAGATTTTGAGGAATTACGGAAGTACTTTAGATATTTGTCCCTTTTAAGATATTAAGTGGTCTTTTTTCTTCTTTTTCTTTTTTTCTGTCTATTTCAAGCACATGTGAAATGCATTTAAAAAAAAAAAAAAAAAAAAGCTAGAATGTGTGCTTTACCTTTTGGAAGATATTATAAATCCCTGAAAGTCCACCAAAGCAAGAGTCAAACAGAAATTTGATATCAGATACTTCTCACTGTATTTTGAACTTCCTTTTTATTCCTGTTATGTTTCTTACTTATAAGAGGTAAGGCAGTTCAGTGTGAGAGACTGGATTTTCTTTACACTTTATTTTTGCTTACTGGAATTATATTAGAACACTTCTTTTATAGTATGAAAATGCCTTAAGTCCTCCTTGGAAGGGCAATTAGTTTATTAACTTTGCCTCCATCACTGCTTTTGATGGTATAAACTGTAGCAATTTTGGATTTCAATTTAGGATTTGAGTGTAACCTGCCTTCTCATGCTGAGTATCTCTAGGTGCTTTTAAACGTATGAATATGTAGCACTGGAACCAGAAATAATAGTGTTTGTTTATGGGCAGTCTTTCGTATACCGGATTCTCTCTAGGGACGTCAATATTACAGGTTCAGAACTGAGAGCTCAGAGCCAACCTTTTATCCCTTCAGATTGTTCCTAGCTAACACTCAACTAGAAATTCTCCTTTTAGCATTGTCTCTCTGGAGAAAAAGGAACTTTGCAAGTACATAAAAAAGACAAGATAAAATGACAGTAACAGAAATAGGAGTTGAATGATAGTGATAATGGAGAGAAAGGGATAAAAAGAAATCAACGGAAATAAAAAGTTTCCTTGTTGATCTTTTCCTTGTACTCCATTGATCTTTCAGCTTATAAAACAGGCGAGCAAAAGAATTGTATGTATTTATATTTAATTCTGCTTTCCATGGAAACAAACACTTCTAAAACTCTTTGGAATAATTTAATACTTTGTATTGTCACAATATGCTGCAAGACCGTTTGCCCACCTGAAAAGTTACGCTGTCAGGAGTGTTTGTTGTGTAAGCACCTGAGGTTCTAGTCTGGCATAATGGTGCCTTTGTGTTAGGCACAGTACAAACAAATCACACGTACTAAAGACCTTGCAGTGTGGGAAAATGGCAGTGTCCACCAAATGGATGGAAGCTGGCACATCTGCGAGAGGGCCTGAAATCAAGATAGCAGTAAAATTAATATGTGCTGCTAATAATATAGAGCAATTCCTCCTTGTTAATTAGCTGTGTGTGCTTAGATAGCATTACCTTGCAAGCATCCAGTCAGGGATCACTTCTAAGGGGGATTAAGCAGTGCCTTTTCTGCAGCCATTTCTTTGTCACAGCAGCTTTTCCAGACTACTCAATTTTATTTTTAATGTGTTTGAGTCCAAGTCCACAGATGCTACAGCTTAGGTACAGCCTTTATATTGCTGTATAAACTACTGAAACTCTGGGTCTGACTGTGTGCTGCAGGCAGCCAGCTTTGTGTTGGGCTGCTGCTGAGTGGCCTCAGTCTGGTGGAAGGGCCGCAGGAGGATGGGGCGGGAGGGCTGGCCTGTGAGCTGCAACCCAGCATAATGCTTTTGGATTCAGTTATGCATGGGGTTACAGTGGCCTTCTGGAGCTGGTAGCTGTCTTGTGACATTTTTCAGTGCTGAGGATAATTTAGAGATCCTGTTCTGGCACTGCACCAGCCATGCCTGGGTCTGGCAGCTTAGCATTGGCTTAAAGATTGAGCAGAGCCTGCTCTGAACCACGCTGCTCACTTGTCTGCCCCAGAACACAGCGGTGGCAATAAGGCAGCGCTTAGCTTTCTCATAACCTCAATTCTGAGTAAATTTTGGTATGCTGTGCTGCATGCAATGGATTTATTTGAAGGAATTGCTCAGTAGCTGGTTCCTTCAGGCCTTGCCTGAGCACTGCTCTCAGCTTGACCTTAACAGACTGATTTCCAGGAAGAAGTACAATTAGGTGTGTGGAGTCCTACAGCTTGTGTTCACACTAGATTGCAGCTGCCAGTACTCCCAGCCAGTGCTGAAAAATGTGCACGGCATACAGCTTTCTGTGGTGGGTTTGGCCAATTCTACCAAGCTTGCTTTACTTAAGAAACTGAAGGGGACACTTGCAAAACTATTGCCCTGCACATCTTTGAGATGCTTTACTTATTATAGCTGAAATACGAGCATTGTGTTGAGACACGGGATCCAACAAATACCGAATGTTTTTATATAAGACTGTTTGCTTTGGTATGAAGTTGCTTAGGTTCAAAACAAATTTAGTTTTTATCACTTTACTACACAGTATATTTGAATGTAACAAAATGCTGTGCAACAAAGTGAATTCTGTGTAACAAAATGAATGCAGAAAAGCTTAAGTAAGCCTTCAGCTACAATGGGTAGTAATTTTTGTGTTAATTCTGCATCCTTTAGAGGAAACTGTATTCTTTGGATCCTGTGAGTTACACCACTGACTTCAGTAGGGTATGTTTTCCCTCAGATCACTGGTAAAAGAATATAGTTTTAGACTATTTCTCCATTATTTGCTGTGGTATGAATAACGATTTCTTTGAAATAACAAATTGTATAAACTTCTTTATACAGATTTGCTTTCTTTTCTTAATATTTAATGCAGTAAGACTTCATGGCTGAAAATTTATAAAATTACTGTGCTAACACTCAGCTAGAAATTTTTAAAAGCTTCAAGCGTTTAAACTTTTTAAATCAAAGTGCCTATATCAAAGTACACTTATTTACAACCAAAAGTCTGAATAAGAATATTAAAAGGAAAAAATGAAAGGCCTGTGCTGATTCTAGTGTGAAAGCAAACAAGCATTTCTCAGTGCCTTCAGGAACAGTTCTATAACAGCAAGTAAGGTGCAGTCAGTTCTGGAGTATGATTGGTCTCACTATGAGCTTGTATTAGACAAAGATTTTGTTACCCCACAGTTAATTTTCAAACTTGCTTAAATCTAGAGGTTGATAGTTTAAGGTTGAAAGTGTTCTCTTCTTTCAAGGCATAAGCTGACGCTGCACTACTGCTTAAACTAAACATGAAAGGGGAAGCTCTGTGTCATTTGTTTTTAAAATATATAAACTTTTTTAGATGCTCCTTTGTTTAGATGGATAAGGATTTTTTCCTCATTTTCCAGAATACTTAGCTTAGGAGCTGAATCATTACAGTGGTAGTCTAGCAGATGTGTATGAAAACCCAGTGATTTTTTTTGATGGTATTGAGACATAGTAGTAAGAGACTTTTTATTTTTGTGTGGACAAAGAATTAGATAAGCTGTTACTGTGACTCTTGTCAGTTACACAGCATCTCAGTTTTGATCTGTATTACCACAGTTGTTCAAAAGCTAAGCCTCCAGCAGCATCTGTCTCCACTGACTTTCAGGGGAATTTCTATGATGGAAAGAAATCTCCATTTAAAATACGTGTGATCCACAGTGTAAAGCTACAAGACTCATTGCATGCTATAAAAACATACTCAAAAAACAAAGGTATTTATATAACAGTTGGACTGGATAATCTTGTAGGTCTTTTCCAACCTTGGTGGATCTATGATTCTATGATTCTGTTTTATATCTTTGCTAGTCTAACTGTATGCATTAGGCTAGTGTAGTGTTGGTGAAAGCTTCAGAAATTTACTTGATGTTTTGATCAAAGACTAAACCAATTAATACAGACATTTCTCAGCTTCTCTCTTCAAGGAAATAAGGAAATTTGCGGTTTTTAATTGTAACGTTCTGTATGGTAGAATGTTTTTCAGTTAACAACAACAACAACAAAAGTCATTTAAATGATGTAGTTTGTGCTCCTTGTATTGATCTCATAGAATATCTTCCAAAGAATTAATTTCATGAAAACTGGTGTCATTCATTGAGCGATGCTGTTTTCTTGAATACTGATTTATCATTGATCATAGAATCATAGAATCATAGAACCACCAAGGTTGGAAAAGACATACAAGATCATCCAGTCCAACTGTTCACCTATCACCAATAGCTCCCACTAAACCGTGTCCCTCAACACAACATCCAATCGTTCCTTGAACACCCCCAGGGTCGGTGACTCCACCACCTCCCTGGGCCTGACCTCCCATTAAAATGCCTGGGCCTCCCATTAAAATGCCTGACCACCCTTTCTGAGAAGTAATATTTCCTACTGTCCAGCCTGAATCTCCCCTGCTGCAGCTTGAAACCATTCCCTCTAGTCCTATCACTAATGACACGAGAGAAGAGGCCGACCCCCAGCTCACCACAACCTCCCTTCAGGAAGTTATAGAGAGCAATAATGGCTCCCCTGAGCCTCCTCTTCTCCAGGCTGAACATTCCCAGCTCCTTCAGCCTCTCCTCATATGTCCTGTGCTCCAGACCCCTCACCAGCTTTGTTGCCCTTCTTTGAACACGTTCCAGGGCCTCGATGTCTTTCTTGCAGTGAGGGGCCCAAAACTGGACACAGTACTCGAGGTGCGGCCTCACCAGTGCTGAGTACAGGGGGAAATTGATGGGTATTATAACTTCTGTTCATTTTTTTTTTCTAGCAATTAATACATTTTTTTCTGTATTAATGCATGTAACAAACATTGGTATACGCTTCCATAGAGTGATTTGCCTTCTTTTGACTACTTCATTACTGTTTGCCTCTTTTATTACTATTCTGCTGATACTGTTATGTTTTCTGCTTCTTCATTATTCTGTGGTTCTTTGTTTTCAAGTCCAAGATGTCAGAGTTGATCTCTAGTAGCTAGTATTCCAAAGTAGATTTCTCCTGTTTGAGCCTGTATTCCCTCAAAACCGTTTAAATTTATATCATCTCCAACAGTTGACTATTCTTGTCATTCCCCTTTGATGTTTCCCCAGGTCTGTATAGATGTAGCCTCCCAAGACTACATCATTCCTGCGCTCACCACAAATCCTATCTCTTACGTATGAGGGGATATTGTTCTGCCTTGCACGTCAGTCTTACAATTAAATTGAACTTCATTTATCTTTAAAGAGTGATCTGCAAGTTTTCTGTTGTGTAACGTTGCCATTCACAGATTCTATTGTTTAGCTGTTGACACATCTTCCCAGATGTTTTATGAATGTAAGTGGTTCTCAGCTCAAGACCCTGTGCATATCTAGTGGCTGGCCTTCCCATTGCTTAAAACAGTGATTTAAACTTGTATGTATTATATTCTGTTTTTTAACTATTCTTTTACTTTTTCCTGTGTTTTTCCATATAGGCTCCAGACAGTTTCTGATAAGGAAATTGCTATATTTCAGTCCTGGTACTTTAAAAACAAAGACTGATTGAACGTAATGGTATTACTACATTAAATTTGAAAACCAGGATTTTTTTTTAATGTTTCTAATACAAAACCAGTTAAATGGGAGTTCTCCACTTCTGTTTTCTAGGAGCATAAAAAGAAAGGCATGTATTTCTCTTTTATCCCTCTAAGTCTGGTGGGCTGACATTTAGGCTTTACTTTTCGTACTACTGCAATGTAGCACCTCCACTTTACGCTCTCATCAGTTTGCTGACATGTATAAGATGAAAGAGAGAATGTTTTCTGCTTCTGCTTTTACCTCACTTTCAGATTTTGGGGTGATTCATTACAACCATCTTCTCTTTCTCTGAATTTTTAAGTCATTTCAGAAGAAAAATGTATGGGATTATGTCAGTCTCAAAGCTGTGCAGAAGGACTTAAAATGCAAATGTGGAAAGAGGCAAAATTGGAAGATGTCCTCTGGTAAGGCACTCTTTTGGCCGATGTGGACATACTTCATAGCTGCTTATTTTGAGCTTAGATTTTATGGCTCTCACTGTTAGGAACTTCGCAGGAAAAGTAAAATTAATAAATCTTAATTATGACAAAAGGTGCAATAACTTCATAGGAACTGTCTCTGTGTGTAAATTCAACACAATCTTGCTTTTTAAGCTCCCTTACTGGAATTTATGATATCAATTATATAAGCATCTTAGGAATATCTTGAAGAAGACAAAGTACATACTGCCTAGCAATAAGATTAAAAAATGTATTTCAGGCATACTAAGGAAGCCAAAATTTAGTAGTGTGAGTAAGGAGATGTCAGCTGTCAGAATGCTTTGTGAAGATAGAGCGGAACTTGAAGCATTAGAATGTCTTTTTCTTATTTCTACTGTCTGGAGTTCTGCTGTTACCTTAATATAGCTTGACCAAGATTTTAATTTTAGTTCTACTAAAAATCCAATAATTGCACATATTCTGTTTGTGTGTGTGTATATATATATATTATATACACATAGATTGTCAGTCATTAGCATTGTTTTCTGATTCAGAAAACAGCATGTTTCTTGAAATTGTGAATTACAAAGAAGGTGGGAATAGCATTTGTCAATTCTACAAATATCAGCACAGCAGATAAGCTGGAGAGGTTTTCTGATATTCTAATTGTTTGATTTATATAGACATGTTGAAGCAGTTGTTGATAGCTTCTGTTGAAAAGTCCATCCCTTTCTTCCTTTGGTGGCTAAAGGGTATCACTAAAGGATGCCAGATCAATGAAGTGTTTTGTTTTGTTGTTTGTTTTTTTCCTAATGCAGGGTTTATACCTTTTTCAGAATAAGGTTTTGTTTAAAGACTGAAATAGGACAAATGAACATTAGTGTGTACGTTGTATGCTCAGAATTCAGATTACTTCTCCTGCAAAAAATGCTCTCCTCCTGCTAATGGTTAAAATCTATAAAAACATAATTTTCTATGCTTATTGTTATAAAGAAAAGATACTGAAGATTTTCTTATTGTAGTCTATATCTGTAAATGTAATAAGTTTCTGATGGACCGACTGCTTAATGCAGCTTCTGTTACCCTTTGTTAACAAGGGGTTTAGAGAAGCAGATAAGCATTTAGCTTCTAGCCCTGCTGTTGCTCTGGACAGTGATTGCAGAGAGTGATTAGGAAAAATGACAATTGTAATGTTCATGAAGGAGTTTGTCCTCAATTTGGTGTTATATTTTCTTTACATTTTATTTTATCAGCATATATTCTAAGTGGCTTTTATCAGTTCACTCTTAAGGTTCAGCTTCGAGATATAATTCACCATCCATTTGTCTGCTATTTGCATCTGTGATGATTGAAATACTGTTAAAGTGGTCTTGAGGTCTGTTAATGAAGTTGTGAGAGATACAGTCCCTGAATAACAAGATGAACTTTTGTCAAGAGCCTGCAGTGTGTGAACAGTACAAAGGAGTTTATGTATTCTGAGCTTCCTGAAAGATACATCGATAGGTAAGCTTTCAGAAATCTCTAACACTCATTTGACACCTGGATTTTCTCTATTTCCAGCAGAGGTAAGATTGACTGGAATCCTTTTAGAAAAGAGCAGTATTACATTTTGGACCAGAAAAACGAATAAACTGTGCTTTGGGGTTTCAGAAAGGATTGTACAAATATTGGTCTGGCAAAACTTGAGAGCTGGCTTCCTCGTGGAACCCATCCTTATGTTTATTTGATACTTCACAGTAGATTTAATTTAGGCGTTTTTGGTCAGTGGTTCAAAGAACATCCTTACTGATGTTCTGAGAGGCCAGTCTGAGAAAAGCCAGCTTCAGTTGTTCTCGGGAGCCTCATTTGCTTCTTCAAGGCCCCTTGCTACTTGAGGAATTGTGTTCTGTTTTCAGTATACTTGAGAATGGAAAAGATAATTTTCTCTGAGAAAGAGAATGAATTGATTTTGAAAATATTTATCCTGATATGCGAAATTGCATATTCAAGTCAGCCTGTGACTTCATAGTGCTTATTTCAGGAAATAGTTTTGAGTTTCCACAGGAATTCACTTGACCAGAAATAAGGTGACAATTTTCTCTGGATTATTTGCTTCTAAACGCTCACTGTTAAATATTAAACCAGTCTACATAATCTATTTAAAACTGAGATGATTAATTGTCTCTTCCACAATAGAACTAACTTGCATGTTCCGATCTTCTTTACCTTTGTATTTTGACAATAAATTGTCTCATTTTCAAATGGAAGTTTCAGGGGGGACTGAAGTTGAATTTATTTAGGTGCAAGTCAGCTGAGGAAACAGCTGTCTTTTCTAGGCAACTTTGATGTTCCCATCTATTAATAAATGAAACTTGCGAATAGATTAACTGCAACTTTTTGCAGCTAAGTCCCATTTTGTTTCAGACAACAGGTAGGGAGTGTGTTAACTCAGGTCAGTATTTTCAAGAATATCTTCTGTTCAGAAGAATCATTTTGGTGTACTTTGCCAGATGCTGCACTGAAATTGTCTATGCAGTTATTTGTATAGCTTGAGGTGTTGATGTCTTGGTTTGTGTTATGGGATTGCTGTTAGGGGAAATATTTATGAAGGCTTTCAGTGTTTGTTTTAGCTCTTCTGTTCAGGTATTTTCATATAAAAGTCACTTTCCAACCACTTAGCAGCCTTACTTAGGAATGAATGCTATTAATGGGAATTTTATATTTTTTTTCTTTTCATTTTTCTAGGAAAAGTAAATTCCTTGTTTATATCCCTATATTTTGACCCTCCTATTGCTATCAGTATAATGCATTTTCTTCTCTTGGAAAGAAATGCATTAGATGGATTAGCAAAGTACTAAAAATATCTTTGCTTAACCACCAAATTATATAACCATCCGATTTCGGTTGTCTGCTGCTCTCATGCTGTGATGCATTTTAGAAATCTCTATTTTACATCACATCCAGCAAAAAAAAAGAATTTTTTTTTTTTTTACACCAGATCTTCTTTCAGAGATTCAAATATGTTTTTTATTCCTCTTTTTAAAAAATATTAAATATTCATTTTTAGTCCAAATTGTTTAAAGTAGTATTTATTGAAGGCTGCTTCTGATAACATTTCAAAATCTGAAAGTGCTGCTTCTTTCATACGCTGTGTTATTTCTTTTTTGGCCACTCTGGTATGGTATGCCTGCTGCTTTCTTTGGATTTATGGTTTGTTTTGTCTGGGGGATATTTTTTTATGAACAATAATTTAGATCTCTGTTGAAGGCTGTGGAAGTCTGAAATAAGACGAATCACTTTCTAGAAAGATCTTTACAAATACAAGAGATCTGGTCAATGTGACCAGCTGTAAAGCTAGGTGTCTTCTTCTTTCTACACTTTAAGTCATACAAGTGAAAGGATTTGAAGGAGTTAATCAGTTCCAGAGGTCTCTGGAGGGAGAGAATATGAGAAAAATCATTCATCTTCTGTAAGATTAATTAAATCTTTTTCACTTCAAGATTATCCTCTAAATTTCCCTTAAAGATCTGAAGTTATTTAAGTAGTTCATTTCACTACTTGACTGCATATATAGTACTGGTGAAAGTAGATGGTATAATTCAAAGGATTTTATGTGCATTGATGAATATGGAAAAAAGAGGCTCAGTTTAAAAGGACAGATAATTAACTGATCAAAAGTTTGTGATGAGATAAATTTATAGATTGCTGGCTTTATTTTATTTTTTGCTGCAAGAGGCTGGTGTTGTATTGTGGTAGAGCTGCTGCCTATAATCACATTGCCTAGGGTTGGGCTGCAAGAGTTTGTTCTCTGCGAATGTGATGAGACAAGTTGGCTCCTATCCTAAGGTCAGCAAAGCATCACCTTAGTCTGCAGCTACATCCGTTCCACTGTTTGTTTTTTTATTGTGTAGCTATAATGAAAAAGAAAAAAAAAAACACAAATGCATGAAAAAAGGAAATGATGTCATCAGAGCAGTCAATTAGCGTGTAGGGGAAAGACTACATACAGCCAGCTGGCTAAAGGGCATGAGAACATCCTGAAAGATAATTGGGCATCATTTGTTGAAATACTCCAATATATCCAATATATTAACTTGCTCAGGGTTGATCGGAGTCAATGCCTACAGATGAGTGCAAAAAAATTCATCTATCTTTGTAGAGTCTCTGGGGCTTGTCCACCATACACATATAAAATGACTGAAATAATCAAACCTAGTCTATTTGTCATCTTGCATACGATAATCAGCAACTCATCACTGTTGTTACTCAGCTACTTCTGAGGAGAGGAACCTGCAGCTCAGCAATGCAGGGGGAAAGGTTTGTCAAGAGGTTTTAAAAAAATACCACTTTTTAAATGGTGCCTGTGGTGTTACTCTTTTTGAAGAAGAGAAGACATGACTTTCTAAAGTTCTAATCAAAGAGCACTTAAATGGCTTATCACCCATTTTATACTGTAGCTTTAGAAGATGAAAGAATGAGTGGAACCTGTCAGATTTTTGATTTATTCTTCATGTAATCCTTTGCTGAAAATGCCAAACGTTGGCTCTGCTGACATTAACAGGAAAACTCCCACTGATTCCAGTGATACCAGGACATCACTGATGGAACAGTGTTCTTTGTGAGTTGTGTATTTTGGGAGATGGTGAGTTGAATGTACAAAGGCAGCCCAGTTAACGATGCTAAAACCTTCAAGTTCTCAGCATGCAGTCCTAGGTGTCTGCTCTTCCTAATTCCCAGTAAGACTAAAATTCTGGGCTTATTTTATGAGTTGCAGAGGAATGAATAGAACTTCCTGAGATGTAGTCGTTTCTCTTTCCAAACACTGAAGCTTCTGTAATGAGTCAGTGTGTCACATTCTGTCTCCTGTTACTCTGTCTGAATGTTGTGTCATTCTGCATGCTACCCCAAAAAATACTGAAATTTCAGTATGATGCAGCTCAGTGACAGAATTTATTCTAGAAAGATAAGCTAGCTCAGTTACTAAGGATATCCATATTTCTGGAAATTAGGAAGGCTTTGCTTTGAAAAGCCTAACTGTGGATACAGTTCAGCTTTTATTACTCAACTAGAGGACCTCATTTCTGATTTTGCATCTTTGTGAGAAAAATAGCTTATAGATTATATGTTTTTATTTTGGAAATAGCTGATCATACAGGTTGCTATTGCTTCTTTTTGAAATGCATTTGTTTTTCTGTTGCAAAGATCCTCGGCCTACTAGCTGATCAGGGAAAATAAAAAGCATTCAGCATGGTTTGTTTGCCTCAGCTTTGCTTGTCCAGCAGATGTTTCTGGAAGGCCATCAAAATCATGGTGCCAAATTTCCCTGCTTACGTGTGCATACCACTTCGCTAGTGGCAGGGCATGCTGGGTGGCTCATTGCACATGCAGTGGGACAGAAGCTCCTGAGGAAAAGGAGGGTGCTAGAACCTCTCAGCCAGCTGGCTCCCAGCTGTGCTTGTGTCCCAAAGGGTCTTCAGTGGCGGGCATGGAATGCACTGTGAGATCCTGGTAGCGACAACCAGACAGCTGTGTGAAAGAGGAGCAATGGGAAGGATCTTGATCGAGAGTGGGTAGCTGTTACTTCCTGAATAACTCGATCAGCGGCCTACCCACACACTGCTCTTCCCCCAAGTATTTGTTCAGCCCTGAGCTGCCTGTGGGGTCAGGTGAGTTGGCCTTGTGAGCCACATAGTGTATGTGCTCTCCAACCACAGGCTGGACATCAGGTGCACAGCTGATCTTGGTTACATGAGTTTACCCTCCAAGCACACCACAAATTTCAGTATGATCTTTCAGCAGATTGGTTATGGTGAGGAACAGAGTTAGAAAAATGTGACCAGGCTACAAGGGCTGTGCAATGCAGAGCAGGGCACAAAGTGAGCATACAAGCTTGATTCTCTCTGAGGCAGTGAATCTGTTGTACTTTTGTGGTACTGTGGAAAACCATCCTTGTTTCTGGAGGCTCCTACCAGCTGAGGCAACCAGCTCAGAGTCAGGACTGCTCTGGTACAACTTCCCAGCTTCCAATTGTGGAGCATGCTTCCTCAGTGTTTCGCTGTGTTGTGCATATTCTCCAGTTGAGTTTGTGTACGTACTCTCAACATGTACAAAGGGAAAGACTGCATAATCTAGCCTACTTTAAGAATAGTACCTGATGGAACTGGGATACTTCTACGTTGGTGAAGCCCATTTAGGCTCTGTTAAGAAGAGCTTAAACTACCATAATTAACAGCATTATGTAATAGAGTGAGTTTTAATAGAGTATATTGCCATAGCTCCAAAGGCTGCTAAATATGTAGAATTTAGTGTATACTCTGTATTCAGGAGCTGACCTTTTGACAGTAACTGTGAGAATCTTGCTAATTCATGCTAAGGACTTAAAAGATTCATCATGGATTATTTCATTTTACAAGTTAGCAAGTAAGTGAAACATGATGATAAAACGGAAGAGATGCACACTTTCACGGTATGTTCTCTGCTAATTTATCTTGCTGGTAGCAGTTTAGTTGTAAGTATATTCACAACATACAAGCTAATAGATAGTGATATCATTAATAAAAGCAAAGTGATGTCATGAAATACAGATTGTTTTAAAATATCTTCCACAAAACAAGAGAAATCTTCTAGTTATGAGTGTGTGAGACCAGTGAATTAGTTGTAAAGGCAATAGATACTGGGTTTTAGCATTACTAAAAAGATTCTCTTTACATATGTGACATACCATAGAATAAGTCTAGCTAAAAGTACTTGAGGAAAAGAGAAAACAGAAGTAATATGCAAGTGCATGAGGTAAAAAGCGTGTGAAGTTTAATCTTCTGATCGAATTACTTATATGGAGCTAAGCTGCCAACTTATGCTCAATGTTAAAATAGTACTCCCAAGCTACAGGCATATTTAAACACCTTCTCATGCCTTGCAGTATGCAGTGTGTTTCTCAGACTTCCAAAGAGTGGAATAGTAAAGTAAATATCTTGGGATTAGGACAGAGTAAATATCTCCATTATTGAAGTGTCTGCATTTTTTTTTTTATGATCAGGTTTTCAGATTTTTCTGAGTTGTGTTCTCATATTAAGTATTGTCGAGAATATAGTTGTACTACTGGTTGCATGTTCTTAAATGGCCAGATAAAACCTTTCCATAACACCGTAGGAAATGGCACTGAGCAATATAATATTTGTTATGATCTTAGTGAAAGGAGGAGCTGAAGCCTCTCTGGACTGGAAAGATCATACACACTTGTTACTGTGCATTGGTGTGTCAGCAAAGAAGTCTGACTAAATAAGGCAGCACATGAGCGGAGCTTATCAGTGTTTAACAGGAATATAGTCCTCTAACAGCTGATACAGAAGCCCGTCTTTTCTGTGCTATCATCGGCTCTCTACACTAACGCAGATGTATGTTTATTGTCTGCTCTACTGCTGATTGTGCTCAAAACTTAGCCCTCTACCTTTTGTTTTTGTTATTATTTTATCTGAGAACTCATGCCAGTGAGTGGAAATGCTTATAAAACCAAATTTATTTACATTTGTGTTTGTATTTCTATACATACATGTATTTGTATATGGAGTACTCGGCTTTCAGTGTGTAGAGAAGAGATACACTGTCCCTACTGTTTTTTCTCCTACCAAATACGCTGGAGTGGTTTAATGTTGTTTGATAATATAAATGAAAAACATGAAACTTCATGCATATGGGGATGCCTTTATAGTACCACTGTGTACTAAGAAATGTTGTTGAAAACAAAAATCCATAACATTACAGAAGCAAGTCCTGACTGATTTTGCCTTCCTTGCTGTGAGGGACTGGCAGAACTCAAATGAGTGACCAGGTTCCCAGTGACCTTTCTGAGAATGTTGTTGCACTTTGTGTATTTGCAGGGAACTTTTTTCTTTCCATAGTAAAATACCAGTATCAGTTTCAGTATCAGTTTTTCTATTAAATGTAGTGTGGTGGTCAGATATTTTTTTTTTACTCATATTGTGCAAGGGCTTGGGGATTTGAAGATTTTAGAAATAAAGGCATTAGGACAATAAATCATCTTTAAGATCTGATGATACTTTCTATAGCTGGTCAGCTACAAAAGGAGGCAAACTTGGAATGCAGACACATTTTGATGGAAGAAATGAATTTGTATTCATTTATGCACATGTGTGTAGGCATGTGTAGCGTTTCATTTTTAGGGATATCAAATGCTAAATTCTTACCATTCCTTATTCAAGCAAATTATTGACTGAAGTTTCTATTACCCAAAATAATAAATGCATTTTTCACTCTTTGTTTCAAAAAATAATGAAAAAGTGCCTTTCTGTTCTCCATAGCATACTGTTGATTTCCTGTTGTTCCTGACCATCTTTTGCTACCATCTTCTCAAGTCAAGAAGGGAGGAAGGGGCATATGGATTGAATGATGTACCTTTTTTTTTTTATGATTATTATTATTAGTTGCACTGAATTTATCTTTTTATATTAAATCTCCTTCATCTTTTTTGACCTCAGATGTGCTACCTACAGCAGTTTTTATACTGAAAAAAGTAGTCTTGATTATGAATTATTGTGATATTACTGCAAATGCGAAGCAGACGTAAATTTCTCAGAAGAAAATCAGATCCAGTGTACTTACGGCTTTTTGCTGCACACTGTGCATGTTTTCTGCTGCCCAGTACTCTATTTTGTCAAGTCAGTGTCTTGCTTATTTGTTCTTCTATATCCCATCATTAGCATCTTCCTGTTCTCCCAACAGGATTGTTCACCCCCTCCTTGTTCCCCATTCATACAGGAAGCCACATAAGGAATGGGGAGTGCTCAGCATCCTTCTGAGAGCATTCAGAATGTTCAAAGACTGTTATATGGAAGCCCCATGTTTTGTAGAAGTTACTCATTTTACTACATGCAGAATGACATAGAATGAAGACTAAAACTTGAAAGTCAGTTTAGGAAAGAGTACTCTGATAACTTTGTGTCAGTCATATTCCTGAGAAAGTGGAACAGATGCATCTAAAATAATAATCTCAAGGAAAAAAAAACTTTTTGTGATTATTTTTTCCCTTCCTGCTATTTTTTCTCTACACTCGGAAGGAGGATTTAGGCTTCTTTCCTTCAGAAATGTCTTTCCCAACTGTCAGGACAAAGAGACGACTATAAAGTCTGTTGTGCCAAGAATGCTTACCTGCATTACATTTCAGCTGGGTGTTTGCTAAAGGTGGTAATTTCTTATGTGCCGTGGGGGGTTGCAAAAGAATAAAATAGACCAATGCCTGATTAGGAGTGGTGCATATAATCCTATTTGCCCAGCATGCGTTATTTGCTTTTTCCAAAGTTGATTGTTCTCAGAATGCTTTTTTTTTTTCTTTTTTTTTTTTTTCCACCCAAATGTAGTGCTTAAAAAAAAACAAACCCTGCAGTTTTAGTTGAAATCCATCTTCAGAAATGCAATCAAGCCTGGCTTGATTGTCCTGATGTGAAGTCATAATTCAGTAGCATTGTTGTAGGCAATATACTCCAGAGATGTCTTTCTGTCCTCTGGAGAAATCTGCGGTAATGGTACCAGAAGAATAGGCAGTTGATTGGGGTGCTTGCCAACAGAGCACTTATGAAAGGTTGACAACAGACGTGCAGTGTAATGGACTGTTTGCCATGTGCTTGAAGGCTCCTGTACATGTTTTCTATGTGTAGCTCTCCTCCAAAATAAGAACTCCTCCACACAGCAAATAACATCACTTTCAGGCTGCCGTTTCTCTACTGTGCTCAAAATATTTTGTCTCTTTGTTATAATGTCAGCAACCTCCAAATACTGAGCTGGATGCAGTATTGTACACCTGCATGTTCTGCATGCAGACATGTATGATGTGTCCATGGAGATACAGAACCTGGATGGCCTTGGTGACTATGTAGGAAAACATAGTAAAGCCCTTAAAATTTTTTAATAACTTAGATGTTTATATCTCCAGGAGTATTATTAATGAATTTTGTCTGCTTTAATTTCTAAAAATATGTTTTGCAAATATTTTAGTTACTTCAACTATATTAATTATACAGTTACAAGTTTGTATTTTCATGTTATTTCAGATCTATTTTTACTGTCATCTTTATCAATATGTTATTATGTTGTTTTTACACTGCGTGAAATATCTGGCTTTCTAATGAAGGTAGTTAATGCAGCTCAGCATTCTGCAAAACGTGCCTTGTAGCACCTAAATATCTTCTCACATGTAGGGGAAGTAATTTGCGAAGCTTTATAATATCATGGAAGTTAAACCTTCCCCAATTGTCCTTGAACTTTAAAGCAGAATCTATTCAGTAACTGTCTTTTTAATTGCTGAATGAGATATGATACACTTTTGTATGAGTTTACTTGGTAACTTTACACCGAACTTTAAAAGAAGCAGAATCAAGCTTGGGGGCGGTGCTGAGAAACTTGTTTCCTGTGTTGGCTTCCAGTGCGTTTTGTGGCAAGTTGTGTTAGGCACAGGGACAGAGAAAGAGCTTAACGTCACACACTAGTGTGTTACAGACATGCAGTCACTCTAGTTTTGTACAGAACAGGAACTGAAACATAAATACTTAAGTGGACAAAATTTTGTCATCTGAGATGATCACCCTGACCTACTCCCTGCCACCACCCAGACTCTCAAATTTTCTCATTTACATTAAAAACAAGTGTTTTGACTGAAAACACAAGTATATGTGAAAATATGTAAGGATGATTTAATGTTTAAGAAAAAGACCCACAGCCTCCAGTTCATCAGCTAGGAAGAAGATCGGAATTGCAGAGTAATTGGGCAGAGTGTGATGCTAATAAAAACACGAAGAAAAAATGACAGTCATTAATCGTGGGAAGACATTTTTATGCTGAAATGAAGCACCTAGCTTTGCCATGATTAGGCTGTACTTTCAGCATCTTATTGTTTTTCTGTACCTTTGTGCAGCCAATGCACCTAACTGCTTGAAATTACAAAACTTTCTGAGATGATTTTTATGTGACTGCCCACTGAGTGTGAGCTATCTTTTGTATCTAATGCAGATGAAGTCCCACGTGTCTGATAGTTCATCTCTTCAAAATTTTCTTCATCTGTGTCCATTGGTAATGGACTGTACTGTTAATCCTGCAAATCCAGAAGCAGAGTGTATGTAATGTGCAGGTGGGATTTCATTTTCTTTAAATAAGACAAACTGAAAGCTTTCGTTCTGAAATCTATTATATATATATATATATATATATATATATGTCCAAAGCTGTAATTCACATTCTTCAGCTTCTTGAAGAGAACAAATAATATAAATTTGACAGGAAAAGAAAATCTCCTTCAGTTCCACCTGCTTGAATACAATATTGTCTTTTATGGAACAGGAGCCTTTATCATACAGTACAGAAACACAATTTCAAATTCCTAAGCTTTTGGCAGATACCTTTTTCACATTGTAAACATAAATTCTGCTTTTGAGCACCAAAATGCTACTTCATGTAAACAGACCTGAAACCTCTAAGTGGGATATCCCGTAGCAAATGCTGCAAACCCTGTCTTGTAGTAAATGAGAAGGACGGGTCCTGAGATTTTACACTGAGGATTAAAAAGAATATTGTGTAGGCTGTGTGATAAAGAGGCCAAGGTCTGTTTTCTTTGTGTAAATCTGTACAGGTTTGAAATTATTCCAGATCTGTTGTGACCTGTCCTTGTATAAACTGCTGCACTTTGAAATATTTCCTTGTTCTGGTAACTCTGAATGTACCAGAAGCAATTCAGTTGCTTTTGTGATTAAAAACCAATAAGTTGTATGAATAGTTGGCCTCCTTGCAGTAGTTTCTGTTGGGGTGATCATCTTGGTGTTTTCCATGTGGTCTGTGAGCAGGGATTGGTCAAAAACTTGAGCTGTACTTTTATAAATGGATCTGGAAGCAGTATGAGGAACTTGTTCCTCCTGAGAGGGGGAGCAGTAATCTTCTCTGCTTTGCTAGGAAAAGCATGTGAGGTTTGTGGAGGTCATCTATAGTGCACTAATACGGGGGATACGTTTTCTTTCCTATACTCAAGTTACGATATACTAAGCAAATATTTATTAACAGACCTTTCAGATGCAGTGCAGTGCCAGCAGCTGCACTCCGCACAGACGGGGTATGAGGATTCTTCTGCCTCCTTGCAGACAGCACCTTAGTTGTCTCACAATATACAAACACAATGCATTTCCTCCTTACTTCTGTCCTAAGCCAAACTAAAGACAGGAATGTTTCTGCTGATTAGGAATGTTAGAATCACAATGTTTTCCTCTGCTCTGATTCTTCCCATGTCTTTGAGCAATTTTTCTTCCAGCAGTTAAACAGCTGCAGCACTGTCTAGTAATTATGCTTATGGATGCTAGGCTTTGCTAAGTGTTCAACAGTTTGCTGTAGGTTTTTTTTCTTGCTCTGTCCTGGCATTTTGCCTAAGTCCAACCATTTCTGATCTTTTCTTCTCTATACATCATACAGCACTTTTCTATAAAGTAGTGTTTCTGAGGTGCATGTTTCCTTTATCAGGTTGTATTTCCCCACTTGTCATAGTTCATCTCAGCCTTGCTGGGTGCTGCTTGGCTCCTTTGCACACTCTTTCAGCTGTAGGAATTTGGAACAACCAATGGAACCGGGGAGATGCTTGCTTATACTGTCCTAAATTTGCTCAGATTGAAAGATTAGCTGTATTGTCATTCTACATTTCTACCGCTATTTCCTTTAGCTTATTTGTAGACCGTGGTAAGGTTTGTACTGTGCTGTGCACCTGTTCCTCTAAATCTTTCTCCTCTTTTCCATCTTGTCCTGTCATGAAAATGCAGGGTGAGAAGGGGTGAAGGAAAGAAGATCTCTTACAGGAATTTCTCTTTCAGGGTTGTATTTCACTTTCGAGTTTTACCTTTGTCGCTGTAAGATCATGTGCCGAAGTCTTGGCGATGCAAAAGCTAGAAGATGTTAAGAATACACTCCAGAGTGGGGGTGACAATTCGGCCTGTCTGCAGCTGGCTCCCAAGTGTCCTTGAACAAGAAAGCTTGGGAACAGGCTGGATGAATTGTCTTGGTGACAGCAGCCCACTCCTGACTCCCAAGGGTTCTCGAACACAGCTGAGAGTGGGTAGGGATTTACTGGATGGAAATAATACAGAAGGGGAATATCAGACTGGCTGGGCATTGGCATTGCTCGCAGTCCACACTGTGTATCTAGTGGAGTGGGGGAGTCAGGAGCCACCACTCAAGCTCTTTGTAGTCAGTTCCCTGCCTTACCACACCAGTTTGTTTAGATGCTGCCCACGCTATGGGGAAGAGAGTTAGCAACAATGGGAGAGCAGGATTCCTGCCTTTCCATCTTCCTGAGCATTGAGCATCAGCAGCATCTTGTTGCCATACAGGAAAGAGCCATGTCTGTGTATTTAGATGAGACCCAGCAGTGTTTCTTCAGTCAGGTGCAATGCCTCTTGTGTGGCTGATTGCGTTGAAAAGAAAAAACAGGCTTCAAGCAAAACAGATGTGGCTGTGTTTATTCTAGGACTCAACTGTTATAATGCAGCCATATCTACATCTATAGTGTTCTGGATAGCTAAGCCCTGTCAGGGAATTACTTATTTGCATGCAGTTTTCATGTGACAGCAGGAGCAGGGTTGATCTCTTTATCCCTGGGGTGCTTTCATGCAGCCACACTACTGACACCTCTAAGTGCTTTATCTTGTCTCTCTTTTGTAGTGTATTTGTGTTTGTTTGTTTTGCAAGGTTTTTTAGTATTTTGCTTAGCATTTCAAGTGATTACACAGTTTGTATGTGAAAATCCTCTTTATGTTTCTGTCATTTTTTTTTTCCTCCTTTTCCTTAAGGTGCTTTGATCACAGGGACTAGTCTGACACCTCCTTCTTTCAGGGAGATTTCATCAAGAACCCTTTTTGCAATAAATTCTTGAGTGCATCATTCCTTACTTTTCTGAGTTTTTTCCAAAATAATTATTCAGCTCTGCACAGATTTGCATTCTCTTGTAACTGGATTTAAACTGTACTACTTGTATATCATAAATAATGTTAAGAGATTTTTGTTTGTTTTGATACCTAAAAATGACCATTTTGGAGTATAATTTACTCTCAGTCAAGCTCTAATGTTCCTCACACTTCCTCTGAAATCTCTCTTATTTTGGGCAGTTTATTTAAAGGCATTCTTTCTGTTACATTGCCATTTTTAAGCACTGTATTGAAAATATTTCTTTCACTTTTAGTTTAGCCACATGTCTTCATTGAAGTATGCAATGCAGCAAATGTTTGCTGACTAAAGGTCAAGCGATCTCATATAGTTAGCGGTGCCCCTGCGGTGCTGAATATTTCTTTTGCAGGGTTGGGGCACTTTTTTTGTTGGTTTTCTTTTGTTTGTTTTTAAGTCGCATTCCTCTCTTTCCTCCTGTCTTTTTGGACTCCCTAGCTTTGTATTGCTGGCAGCAGAGTGCCTAGTATTCAACCAGAAAGGTGGGAACTGTTTTCCACAAAAGAACTCTTCAGCTTGGCACTATGTCATGCTCCTGGTATGCATGTAGCGCAGGTTGGGTCTGAGAGCAGGCACCCACACCTCAGGTTTCACACTTCAGTGTCCTAATCACCAACAGAAACACAAAAGATGCACAGCGTCGCAGATTTTGCCTTTGGCAATGTTTTCTGAATACTGACCCGCATTATAATACGAATGCAGTAGATACAGAGCTTAAATTCAGAAGAAAAAAAAATGTGGGTCCTAAAACTCATGATCACAGATTCATGTAAGTCCAGATGGCAGAAGGCAAACTGAATATGTATCCTAGCATTTCCTGCAGGTAGGTTTAAGATTCCTCGTGTCCCAATGCGTTGTTCAGCACATAATCTATGTGTCGGGTACACTCCCATTTACTATGAGAGGTTCTAAGCAATGAGTTCTTTACTTCCTGTCTAAATGCAGCACTGCTGGGCTTCGTAATGCCTTCCCCTCGATCCCTGTTCTATATAAAATGGCAGCAGTTTAAACCTCCCTATTTTACCAAGGTGCTTTGAGGACAAAGTGTGCATGCTGCAGGAATGCAATGGAAGTACCCAGTAAAATAATGAGTGGATGAGCTTAGTGCCTGCCTCAAAGGCCTAACGCAGCTATGAAGGCTCCTGTGTCATTCTCTTTGCTTCATTGGCAGCTAAACAGTTAGTCTTTGTTGTTGTTTTTTAATTAGAGTGTATCTAAACAGCATGGACAGAATTGAAGATAATTAAAGAAACTTCAGGGTGCTGCAAGTTAAAGATGTTGAAGTGTTTTTGTGGGTGAGGGTAGGAGGAGACTCAGGAAAAAGCAGTGAAAATGCATTTTTACACACCCTTTCATTGACAGGAAACGGATAACTCCCCCCCCCCAAAAAAAACAAGTGCACTGAAATGATATTTTTAAATTACCCAAAACATATTATTGTTTTGATGATATGTATGCAATATTACATATTTTAACAAAAATATTTATTTTAAAATAAGTTGATATCAGTTTTCTTTAATACATTATTTAGTTTGCTGAAAGTAAGGAGTTTATGCTTTTGATGTATCACCACCTCACTGGGATACATTATTCCTCAGCAAGGCATACTTTTCTTTGACAGCTACGAAGGAGGAGGATTTTTAATTAGAGTCATCATTGTATTCTTTTTCTGTTACCAAATTTCTTGTCATTCCTAATAGGAGTAACATATGATTCTGTATGTAATGCTGTAGCACTAATTAGCACAATTTTTTACTGCATGTCTTACTGAAAAAACAAAAAACATAGCTGAACTTGAGAATTTTGAACTAATGCTGTTTACATGTGCAAGTAGCAAAAGAGGATGCACCCTTCCCCCTTCATTGTTAAGTGGTAAATTGTTGCTATGGTGATCGCTCTTTCCATCTCATCAGCTATAACCTGGTTTTCCACATCAACTGAATAGCTGCAAGCAAAGCATGATCTTTATTAATTTTTTTTATTATATCACTTAAGATTGTTTTGCAACATAGCTATTGTCTTGGGACATACTGTAAACATTGTGATGCAGTGAATGTAAAGCAAGCGATATCTAATTTTTTAGTATATAAATCTGTGCACTCATTAAAATAATATCACTTCCAAGAACTTTAAATGTGTTGTTTTTTTAAAAAAAAGCAAGCTTATTTTTGCTTATTTTTGGTGTGTATGATTGATCCTTTTTTCTCATTATTTGAAAGACTAAGCTCAGAGTAAAGATGTGGAAAACTTGGTGAGCCTCTGTTAAAATTTCCCTTAAGTGATCTGTTGTTTGTTAATTAAGGCGATGAAAACAGCATAGCTGTAGTAAAAATTCATGGAACAGCTTATTTTCTTGTAGTGTCGGTCTGTGTGCATATTGAGAATGCAGAGAGATGCCTGAGCTGTGGTGAGAGTAAGCCAGGTAAGCTGTTCTGGCATCACCAAAGGGCAAAACATATGAATATGTGATCCTATGCATATACAGAAGGGATTTGCTTCAGGAAATTCAAAGGCAGAATGAGCATGTGGGCCATCAAAATAATTCCACAGACCCTCTCTCAGCCCCACTACAAGGTTTTTCAGGAAATGGGCCAGATGTTGTGGCAAGCCTTAGAGCTTTTTTTCTTTATGATCTTTTTATGATTTTGTAAATAATTTATTTGAACATAAATCGATGGTTTTATAAGGCAGTATTTGTCTATAGTCATTTCTGGTAGTGTTCATTGCAATCAGTCTTTTTTCACATAAGATTCAAAATATTTCCAAGTGCAACCTTACTGTATTGCTGGGCAGCATACACGCATCTCTTTTTTCTGATTTTATTCATGTTCCAATGCTTTTTTTTTTTTTAAGGATTTTTTTTTCCACCCTAAATTTCATCTGCTTTACATGTGCCTGTTTTAAATTGTGTGTCATGATCAATAAAGGAGCAAGAGCATATCTGCCTCAAACTAACTGTTTTCAATGTATTGTCTGTTGTGTGGTTCAGAAGAGGACCTGAACAAGAGAGGAGATATACAGGAGTACAACTGTTGGGAACATATCATTTTGTGTGAAAACATCCTAGTTATCATGTATGAAAATGTAAATAAGAATCTTGTTTTCTTTGTTAGTAGTCTTTCAGGTTCTGTATACCGAACAGTATTTTCTTGTCTCAAAATACTGTGCTGCCATAAGCTTACTTCTCATTAGATGTTCCTGACCTTAATTTGCAAGGATGGATGTTTTTCTGAATAGTGTCAAAGACCATCTCTCTGTAGAGCAGTCTCTCTACTGAGAGAGTTGTACAAACATAAGCATGTTAGCAAGCTAGAAATTGGGCTGATATTTCAAGTAAGAAGCACAGTTTAAGTCTAGAATAAGATATCTTGAATTAATAAATTGCTTACATATTTAGGAACTACTTTGCACAACTACTGAAGGATTAATCCTTTTGACCAATACAAAGCTCATTAAATAGCCTGACAGAATAATCCATGAAAATGAAGGATGCCATGTTTCCATCCAGCTGTAGAGGAGGAACAGTGATTACAAAAGCACACTATAAAGTTGCCCAAGCCAAAGCAGCCCTTACAGCGTTCTTGTAGTATCTTGCTTACTTTGCCTAGCTCTGTCAGGTGTAGTATTTCAGTTTCTGAATCTGAGCTAATTCTTAATTTCATATCATGAAATCTGCATGGTAGTGCAAGCTGAGCCCCAGTGAAGGAATATCTCAAGCTCCCTAAGGTACGAAATCCTTGCCTGTATTTTGTTATTGTGTGAATAGGTCATAGAAGACTCTCTTGTTTTGTAGACTGGTCATTTTTTGTTGTGGGAAGTATACAAACAATTCCAGCATTGAGAGCAAAACTGTTTACAAAAAAGGAGCAGCTGTTGTATATTTTGTTGTCACATTTTCCAGATTCCAACATTTCCTACAAAACCAGAAACAATTCCCTAGAGAACTGAGCAGAGGGTGACCCAAGGCTCTGTAGCCCTCAGTTGTAAGAAGATAGTTGAGTAGTCTTTATAACAAGCTCTTTAGACTCTGCTCGTCCTTGTCAGTGCCTTACTTCTTTCAAGGAGATACATATTGGGCAACGTAATAGAGTTTCAAGCATGTTTTAAGCCTGAGTACCAGGTATCAGCTGGGAACATGAAGCAGGGACTGATCTGAGTGGAAAGGCAAGTGGCTGAGAAGATGTGCTAGGAAGGGACAGCCCAGAGAGGCTGTGGCATCTTGGCCATATTCTAAAGCCATCTCACTGTGGTACTGGGCAGCTGGCTGAGGAATCTATGGGAGGTCTTGGGAAGGACGCACTGTTTCTTCGAGCAAACTATTTATTGCATTTTTTGTAAAGGCCAAAGCTCCTGGAGCAAATGGGCCATGTCAGAGAGGCCAGGTGGTCGCTGCCTAGCTTGCCACAGGAGTGTCTGTTTCAAGCATTCATGCAGCGGCCTTTTCATCCGCATGAGGCGCGGCTCCCCCAGGTGTGATGCTCCTGTGGAGAAAACACGCAGGAGCAATTCCAGCTGCCTACTGAACAGTGTCTTCTCCATGTCCGGAGTGATCAGCTCTGCAAGAAGAGCAGAGTTATTTTGTAGCCACCACAGTCTGTATCACCATCTGCGGGCCTGGAAATGTGTCCTGTTCCAGCTTGCCTAGGAGGTGGTGGTCAGAAGGTGCATGACTGGTCTTCAAAACAAGGGTGGCAAAGAGGGTGCTGACCAGGATAGAGACATGGAGGTCCTGACATTTGAGGTAGAAGCTGTTGTGCCAGGCATGCCTGACTGTGTTCTGAAGAGTTGTGACTCTGCTGCAGCACATTTGTGCGGCCAGCTTGTGCTCCTGGTATCAACAGCCTCTGCCCACTTAAAGCTCAGGATGATGTCTGTGTCACCTTGCAGTACCCCAAGCATTAGCTCAATGTAGGGGGACCAGGAGGAGGTGGTGGTCAGCCTGATCTTGCAGAAGTGAGTTGAGGGCAGCGCCTTTAGCTGGATTGTGAACAATAAAGGCGTAGCTACTCAGGCTTCTGTCACCAGTTCCCAGAGCCAGGTTATGGTTTTTGGCACTTCCAGGCACATTTACACAGTGCAAAAATGTTTCAATGAAAACCGAACAAAATCAGAACAAAACCACATTTACCATATAAAAATACATAAGGTTCCTCTTTTCACTTGAATGTCCAAAAGCATGCACATGTATGTCTGTTTAATATTACTGAACTTGTTTCCTGTAGCCAATTTATTTTGTCGTTTATCAATTCCAGTAGCTATTTCCAAGCTCTCCTGCTTGTCAAAGTAAATAGACTTGGTGGCTGGAATATAAACTAATAATAAATCTAATTTCTTACTGATATTGAAACAGGTTAGAAAACACAGCTACAACAATAAACAAGTTCCAAAGTTGAGGTTATTTGGGAAGAACATTCAAATTTTAAAAAGATGTAGTTTTGCACATTTTGAGCACGAATGTACTGGCTAGGAGACTTGGTGTTCCCTCACTGCCCCTCAGATAGGGAAAGACAGACACAGAAAGCTGTGCCTGCCAGAGAATAGCTGTTGCTGTAGATTGAAACATAGAGCATCAAGAATAGTTTAAGCTAGAAATGATGTAAAAAACAAAATCCTCTTTCCTCAGGATTCCTCTGGACATGGTGAAAAACTGTGGTTCTGGCTTCTACCCTAAGTGTCAAGGATGCACTATTTTATCTGAATGTAGTTCTGCCCCTGAATTCAGGGACCATCTTCACTGATTTTTTAATTGGTTTTTTGTTTTTGTTTTTGTTTTTTTGTTGTTGTTGTTTTTTTTGGTCTTTGTAATTCACAAAGGGAAAGACAAAAATGGTCCAGGTCGAAGATCCTGTGGGCTGTAGGGAATTTTCTAAGCTTTCTAAGCTGTGTTATTTACATTTAGATTTACTGGTAAATTTCATCTGGCCATGAATCCATCTGAAGATTCAGTTTCACTAAGAATACTGTCAAATACTTTCAGTTCTCTCTTTCCACTGTGTAGCTAGACCCTTTCAAAGCTTAATTGCTTCTGAGCATATTTTATTACCTTACTAACCTGCTTGGCTTCTTGCTTTCTAACGTTTCTGTTTTCTGACATAAGCCTGCCACTGTTAAAAGGCAAATACCACTGTTCAGGGAACTTGCTTAAACAACACATGTTTTGTTCTTCTTAAGCACTCTAAAGAAATGTCGTCTGAAGGATAATGGAGAGAAAGACTGTCAGACCTTTCATAAATATTGTCATCTGAGATCGGTGAGGCTGCTTTCTGTCCTACAGCCCTTCAGCCCAGAAAATACAGAAACCAGTTGATGAGAGAAAATTTGTTCCATCTAAAAATCTTTCTAAAAATGGAGAGAAAAATAAGATTTTTTAAGTTTAAAAATGTCTGATTTGTAGTAAGTAAATGAACAGACAACAGTGATGTAGAGATTGTTTTTCTTAGGTAAATTACATTTTAGCCGGGATTTTCTATATGTACAGTAATTTGGATTAACTATTCTAAATTCTCTTTTGTAGTTTTAGGATTAGGGTGCCTTTTCCTAACGTGATTTAAAAGTGGATTGGATTTTGCTAAGTTTGGAAAGGTACTCAGTGCAGAAGGAAGTAGGATTCATGGATTTACTCGGGAATATATTTTACATGTAAAACAAATCTAATTCTGCAATCATTTTCATTCATAAGGAAAATAAAAATACAGCTAAAGAGATAGTGTTACCACAAAGAACTGTAGAAAAGTTTAGAGATAATGTGTAGACTTACTCAAAAGGACATTAGCAAGTAGGCATAACCTGCCAAGAATCCATTGTGTAATTTTTCTTGTGACATTGCCGGTACTAAGAAATTTTCTTTGATTCTTTGACATTATGCCCTATTAGTTAACCCAAATAATAGATCTTTTTTTTTCCTCTTTGGTTTACTTCAAGGATGGTTACCAAATATCTCTTAAAAACCAAAGAAAAAGAAAATATAAAGTTTCTGATTTCCTTATTTCACATTCTTCGAGTTTTTAAAGCTTTCATTAGATGTAATTCATAGGTTTTAATGCAGAGCTACTGCAGGAGGAAAAGTAATTAGCTGGAGGTGGACTCTTCTTTGCTTAATTATCTCATCTCCAACAGAGCTAAATGCAGCTCTTGACATCTGCTGGCAAAAATCTCATTCACACACAAGCAACATTCAGCTGAAGCTCTGCAGTAGACCATGCTCCAGTCTCACCAGATGGCATTTCTTCTTCAGGTGTATATCACTCCGGGTATTGTGTATGCTTCTGGCAAGCTATACTACCACATGGTTGCTTTGTTTGATTTTAATAACAGCATCCTTCATGGACCTACACCTACCTTAGCCTTATCACACTTGCACGTAGTGTCATAAAGATAGCACAGATAGTTCTTTATTATCCTCTTATGGTAAGAGAGAATATGGTACACATTAAAAATACTTACTCTTGGCTTGAACATTTAAAAAATCTTCCAGCGTATGCAAAAATATGTATCTGTCATGATCTTGTGTTCTCCAGTTCAGATGCCCTTGCACAGAGATTTTTAAACTACAGATAAAAATCTGAATACTTCAAATTTAATCCATCTTGCAACCAACATAAGCTTTTCTACACAGGAACAACAAGAAAGACAAAGATTCTTTTTCTAGAAAGAAAAGTGTTCAGCTAGTTATATACCTTCTCTTATCTACTGGAATGCACAAGTTGGGAGGTTCGTGGCCAAAACTCTAATCTTCTGAAGCAGCTCGACTGCCATGGCAAGCTGTCACAAGAACTACCAATGTACTGATACTCTTGCAGCCTACTGAGATCTAAATTCAAGAGGTGATAGCACCATTTATGCTCCCAACATGGACACCAGTAGCCGTAGTTACTCCAGTATTAACCTTGATACAGATCTTGTATATAAATGATGAGATAGAGCCACTTACTTAAACTCATCCATCAATTGTTTGGAGGCAAGATTCAAAACTGTCAAACCAAGTGCACTTTTTTCTTCTACAACATTACCAAGGAGGTTTGGTTCTCTGGTCTCTTCTCTCTTCATTGTATGAACTCATAGAATCATGCAGTAACTTTAGGTTGGAAGAGGTCTTAAAGATCATCTAGTTCCAATCCCCTTGCTGTGGATGGGATTGCCACTCTTTAGATCTGGTTGCCCAGAGCCCCATCCAGCCTGGCCTTGGATGCCTGCAGGGATGGAACTTCCACAGCTTCTCTTGGAAACCTATTCCAATGCCTCACTACCCTCTGAATTGAAAATATCCTACTAAAATCTAATCTAAATTTCCTCTCTTTTAGTTTAAAACCATTCATCCTTGTCCTATCGCTATCTGTGCATGTAAAATGTTTCCCTCCTGATTATAAACTATGTTTAAGAACTGGGCAGCTATAATGAAGTCTTTCCAGAGCCTTCTCTTCTCCAGGCTGAACAAGTCCAGCTGCCTCAGCGTTTCTTCATAAGAGAAGAGTTCCAGCCCTCTGATCATCATTGTGACCCTCCCAGTCCAAAAGCTTCACATCTTTCTTGTACTGGGGGCCCCAAACCTGAATGCAGTACTGCAAGTGGGTCCTCATAAGGGCAAAGCACAGAACAATCACCTCTCTCTCCCTGCTGGCCACCCCTCTTTTGATGCAGCCTGGGATACAGTTAGCCTACTGAACTGCAAGTACTACTGAACTGCTGACTAACATCAAGCTTTTCATCCATCGCCTCCCCCAGGTCCTCCAACTCTCAGTTCTTTTCCCAGTCTGTATGCATCAGAGACTACATGATGTTATGATGTGGAATACTGATGATCATAAAACCATGACACAAGTGCAACACCTTCACTTGGACTTGTTGAACCTCATCAGGTTCATGTGGGCCCACTTTTCAAGCTTGTCTGAGTCCCTTCCTTGTGTTGTGTCAGCTGCACTGCTCAGCTTAGTGTTGTGTACAAACTTGCTGAAGATGCATTTGATCACACCATCTGGATAACAGATGTTAAAGAACACTGGTCCCAAGAGAGACCCCGGGGGACATGGATGCCACTTGTGACCAGCTTCCACCTGAACACAGAGCTATTGATCAGAACCTTCCAACAGTGACAGAATAGGGGGGCCATTCCTTCTGTGTTTGGTGGTTTGCCCAGCACCAGCCCAATTGGCATCTCAAGGGAATATCTTGTGGGTGATACTTTGAACTGAGTCACAACTGGCAGGCCACTTGTCTTCATATGAAGTACTATCCCATTATTTTTCAGGCACTTTTTAAAGCTGTGATCTGCACTAATGAGAGATGAGAATCTTCTTGTTGCTTTGCCAATGAGGCATGAGTATGTGGAAGATTTGGGGTCTATGGCACATCATTAATGTGTCTGAAAACTCAAAAGACATGCACATGGAAATGAATCACATCTGGGAGGTCGTGTTATTTCAGTTTCTGATTCAGGCAGGATTATCCGCATTAATGAGTGACTGCTAAATTCAGTAAAAAAAAAAAAAACAACTGGTGGGCACCAGCTAAAGTAAGACATGTGACTAATGTAGAAATAGGCAAGGAAAAAAGCTTGAATATTTTTACAAGGATTCCGATCTTGCCACCTAAGTTGTATTAATTATACAGAGCAATTCTGTTAAGCTAAACCACACCTAGGGTCAGAGGCCACAAATGACTTGACCTTTGTGGGAGGAAACTGTACACCTCAGTTTTGTGGCAGTTGTTTGGCTAACTGGTTTTGACAGCCAAGAAAAATCTTTCCATTTAGGGCAGAGTGATACTTCACTCTTAGTATAACACAGGAGAGCTCAATTTTAATGAAATAAAAGGGATCACTGTTAGGCAGGTAGGTTCACAAGAAGTAATGGACACAGTAGGTATCCTGACCAGCAATTGCCTGGAGTATGTAGCTGTAGGCATCAGGGATTCTGGAGAAAGTGGAACCATTTTAGAGCTTGTGGTCCTTCAACATGTAGATAACAGCACTGTATACACACCAAAAGAGCTGGGACCCTGAGAAATGGGAGATGGGCACGTGTTCCTGAACACAGGCTGTACAACTGCCAAAAGAGCATAGTATGTCCCAATATCCCAGCCACAGTCTTCTCTTAGAAGCCAGCTGCTTCAAAGTACTGCTACTGGAGTCACTTTTTTTTTTTTTTTTTTTTTTTTTCCCCATTGGTCAATACTCTTGCTTTTGAGACAATCTAATAGATTTAACAAGAACGCGGAGATCTTTGTTAAACTTGCTCTAGAAAATGCAACATTTCAGACTTTATCTTTTCCTGTTCCCTTAAGTTTAATTGTTTAGGAGCTAAGCCATCTGTCTGTAAAAACCGTTTGTCTTGTCTCGTCCATGCGGTTTCAATCTTCTGTGTTAGGAACAGCTCTTATTTCCTTTACTTCTGCAGTGATTACTCTCTAGAGCTTTTGCTTGACCTTGCTTCTTACAAGAGCTATAGATGCAGCTTCTGCTTTCTTGGCACTGTAAACGCCATGCATTTTCTCAAGGTAGATAAGAAAGACCATTTATTTCCTGTCCTAAAGCAATTCACAGTTGTCTGTAAATTTTCTCACTTGCAGGCTGGTAATACTTTGTTTAATTATTTCGTGTTTGAATTATAAGACTGATGCGTAGTCTGCAGGTTTAGGGAGGTAATGCATGATATACCTGGAATTACCAATAAAGGTTTCTGTATCTCAAAATTCTTCATGATACTATCACTGTTTATGAAATATATGGTATGTTTAAGTTAGAAACTATGCCTAGATAGCTTGGTGATAAGAGAGAATGTTTTGAGCTGTATGATTTCCATCCAAATAACGTGGAGCTGAACAGCCTTGCAGTTTCAATTCTTGTTCAGACCCAGAAAACAGGAGAAAAAGTATATAATTCTTCTCTTTTAACAAATTACCCGAGAGGTTGCATTTCTACATATATGAATTGCAGTGAACATGCAATACATGAAAATGCTAGACTGAAGAACTTCAAGCTTTTATATATGCATATATATATATATATATATACCTCTTCTGTGGAATTCTAGATTGATTGCCTTATAGAAATTTATTTCCGTGTTGCCCCTTCAATAGAGGTTATGTTGTATCTTGTATTTTCAGCAACTATTTGACTATTTGAAATAGTACTTCACTACCAAACTTGCTGGCCTTTGAAGAAAAAGTGTTAAGTTGCAATACTTTATAGCTGAATTTGCATGCCTAAGTGTAAGAACAAGAAACTGTCCAAAGCACAAACGCAACATTTCAAGTTGTGTTGAGGAAGGTCCATAGAATTCAAAAACTAACGTGTTATGGTACATTAGCAGTCTTCTTCAGTGCTGTGCTTCATAGCAAAGATTTCCTTAATCTCAGCAGGCATTTCACTGTGCAGCTGTCTCATAGAGAGTGAAAATGTTATTTATTTAATAGGATTCAAGAGTGAGTCTCTATTTATGATCAACTGACTTCTCCTTTCTAATTTGAAATCATATTCACTATACATCCACTTGCTGCTGAAGCATGTTTGTGTCAGAGCAGCAAGACGGCTATACTGAGCAGACCTTCACATTTTTAAAATATTGTCAGCTAAGCATAAGGTTGAATGTTATGTTCAATGGACATAAACTTCACTGATACAGCTGAAAATCTGACTTGAGTGAGAGGATTTTATTGCTATTATTTTGCTAATTGTGTAAAATTGGATAATCAATGAATTACCTTGTGATTATATTCTTGAATTATCAATTTCTGCAAGGTTTACTTTACTTACACTGTTTACTTTCCTTGCAGTGTTTACTTTCCCTGCTTTTTCAGTAGTTCTCCAAGAGCATCATCCACTCCTTTAAGCCCCATCAGTGCAGGCTTCAGTGGAGGAGCTAAGGCAACACTGAGGCCTGCTGTGCTTCTAACCCTCGTATTTGATTGATAAAATAAGGTACATATTAGGTGAAGATGGATTCATACAAACTCTAAGAAGGATCATCTTGGTACACAACCTGACAAGATAATTCACCCAGCCTACAAGCCTGTTCCAAGACACTGCCTTTCCTAGAATTTATAAGCCCTTCCCCTGTCATGATGTATGCCCATAGCATGATGAGACTCCTTCAATGTCCTCAAGAAAAATAGCAGGCAAAATTAGTCCCCTCTCCCCTGCTGGAGTTCAGCCAACAGCAGCCAGATACAGGAATTGCTGTAGTAGCACCGGTTACTCCTGTAGTGTTACTTACTGAAGACATGGAGAGTGAAGAACTTAGTTGGTACATATATAGTAATGGCTAACACATTGAAAAGGCTCTTTTGCCTGTGCAGCACCATCATTCTGTGGAGCACAGCAAATCCAGTGCTTTGTGCAACCTGACAAGGCTTTAGTGGTTTTGCTATGGAAAAGAGACAAGATGCAACATGTTGCCCTCTCCAATACTCATCAAAGCTCAGAGGTCTGCATTTGGATGATATTTTTGAGGCTCAGGGTTTGCCTAGTAGGGCACCAGATCTCACAAAAATACTATTTGGTGTTCATTTTTAGAGTCATGTTAGTTTTAGAAATTACATTCTGTAAACAGCGAGGGAGCATAGCTGTTGGTGATAGAAAACTAGTATAGGTTGTACGGAGAGGTTGTGAATTCTCCTACTTGGAGATCTTTAAAGGCCACCTGGTTATGGTTCTGGGCACCCTCTTCTGAGTGGCACCACTTGAGCAGTGACTGGACCAGATAGACCCAGAGGACCCTTCCCACATCAATCATTTTGTGTTTCTTTGTGATACGTAGCAGAAAGAGCTTTTTGCTGGAGGTGGTGGGCAGGTTATTTTGCAGATTCTTGTCTTAGTAGTTGCTCCAATGCCTACTCATAGGAATCAGTAAAACCCATCAACCTCCAGGTATATCTGTCAAGTCTGATAAATCACTTTATGTGAAAAGAGAAAAACAAGAAATCAGTAATGATAACATTGAGATATACTTCCTCTTTCATGGCATGTAGTTGTATTTATACTGAAATTCTGTTACTAACGGCTTAGAAAAGAGAATACTTGCTTGCTGGAAAAGGCAGAAGAAGAATGTCAGGGCTACAAGGGCTGTTCTAAGCAAATTAAAAGGAGCAAATAGACCGTGACTGTTCAGAGAGGCTCAAAACAATAGAGTCCTTGAATCTGAAATAAGTTGTTACTTTTACATGTGATTACTACATTAGAATACAGAAATTAATCTTTAGCCTCACAGCGCAGATCTGCATGACTTCAGCTGAACAAAGCAGTTAAGGACCACTCTGAAGCAGGAATAATAGCCTGCTGTGAACTTTCAGCAGTGTGGACTCCACAGTGTGCCCTCAGGCATCTGGCTGAGCTCATCAGCCCTCATAGAACCAGCAGAGAGCAATGTTCTTTTTTTTTTTTTTCTTCACATTTTCTCTTAGCTGGCAGGATATGGTGGTCATTCTTTCAGACTGGGTAGCATTGTAGGTCACTAACAGACAGTTAATGTATACACATATACTTATTTATCTATGTGAGAGAAAATTATTGTAGAGCTATTGACTGTATTTGTGGTAATTGTATTTGTGGCAAGCCCAGATTTTCTTCATGCTAGAGACAACAAAAACTGTGAAATATCTGTCACGTGCCCCGTGTTTGAAATGATTGACTACCTCAAGGGAAGTTACAGCAAAGTGTGAGGTCACTCTCTTCTCCCAAGTAACTAGTGATAGAATGAAAGGTAATGGCCTCAGGTTGCACCGAAGGAGGTTCAGGTTGGATATTAGGAAACATTTCTTCTCTGAAAGTGGTGGAGCATTGGAACAGGCTGCCCTAGGAGATGGTGGAGTCACTGTCCCTGGAGATATTCAAGAAAGGTGTAAATGTAGCTCCTGGGGATACAGTTTACTGGGCATGATGGTGATGGGTTGGCAGTTGGACTAGATGATCTTAGAGGTCTTTTCCAAACTGAATGATTTTGTGTTTCTATGATTATTTTCAAATGTAAGTCTACTGTGTTCTTTGTTTAAGTGGAATTACATGTTTACAGACATTCTCATTTGTTAAGATTTTGGTTCCCTACAAGTATTATTCTGAGATAATGAGTGAAATAAGTTTGTGCTAAACTTTTGGAAAAGAGACAGGCGACACTGTGAACCGTTTTTTTCCCCCATAAGTTTTAAAAAATTCTTATCCTAAAAAAGCATAGCAATTCTATATAGAGAACAGATTCAGCAATACAGACTTTGTCAAGGACAATGTTTGGCATGGTTTTCATGAATATGTTTCTTGATGAACAGAGCTTCTGAAAATTTTCTAGAATTATTCTAATTATAAATAATTTTAAATGTATTTTTCATATTTTCTTTTATTTCTCTCTTTTTTTACAAACATTTGAAAGTGATTAAATTCAGTAGAACGATGAAAAATACTGTTGCTTAAATTGAAAACAGTCTCTTTTGATGTACAGATACCTCCTAGTTTCTTCCTTTTCCTGCAAGCTGTTCTTATTTTTCATCCAGCTGTATTCCTGGGATCCTGATTTGTTGTTGCTTTCTTATGAGCAGGATCTTGAAGAGCTGCCATATATTGGTATTGATGGTAGCATTCTTGTCATACCTACCATTGTATTTCATTTGTCACAGGTGTAGAGAGCAGTACAGTTTAAAAATAAAATAAAATTTGACAGGTGGAAAATGCAGTGCTCTAAATGCACACTAGAAATTCTGTAAGCAAATGATCACAGCAGTCCCTGTGTTCCCATTTCTTTTAGTGGAGTTGCTTTTTGCTAAATCATCATTTGCATGGAGTTATTTTTCCTTGAAACTCGTTTTTTATGATGAAGGATAGAGATGCATTTCTACCTTCTATTTTTTTTCATAGCTATATCATCAGGAGCAGCTGAAGCTCAAGAGTGTTCTGTTTTTTTCATGCTTCCAACTAGGTTCTGTAGTTGAAGTTGCTGTAGTTGACCAGCATAATTGGCCATAATGATCAGAAAAAAACAAATTATTTGCTGGCAGATTTTCCTTTATCTTTTCCAAAAATCTTCTGTCTGCAGGAATTACCATTAAGAGGCTAGGAAACTGGGAAAAAATATTGTTCTCTAAGGAGACTTAGTAATAAGATCAGTTAGGATGTAGTCTATCCTATGAAGAAGGATAGACAAATGCACATCAAGATGTATATTCTAGATGTACTTGGGAGTTAGTGACATGAAAACATACTGTCTGTGAAATCACCATTGGGAAAATACCCTAGGAGTATAGTATACAAGAGTGGTTTTTGTCCACTGAGTTGTAAGTTGCCCCACAGGAGGACTTACTTTCTGTGTGAAATTATGTTGCTCATCTTGCTGAAATTGACAACTGTATCATCTTAAGATCTCTGTGCTAGTGCTGAGATGAAGTACAATCAATAAGAAAGAAAAACTGCTCATTCAAGCTCCTGACAGAATAACAGATGAAAGTGAATATATCACATGAAGATGTGTGTTATCCATGGGCAGACTGTCTGAAGTGAACATAAATAATGCTAGACTAGTGGGACACCTAAGGTTAGAGAGAGTACAGTGTAATTGCAGCTTGTCCAGTGATGCTTTAACAGCAATCTAAAACCACCTTTTAAATTCTGACATCTGCATGTGAGGCTTTTTTCTGAACATCTGAGAGAGTCTACAAGGCTAGAAGACCGATGAGGGAAATAGGACTAACAGCTCTATGTTAAAAGTGGATTTTCAGAAATACCATCTTTTTTGGGATGCTATTCTTCATTCTTCTGAAATCTTTCTGAACTGCTGACCCCACGTGTGACTGGTATAAGTTATAGAAACAGTTACCTCAGCACTCTTGAATTGTGGAGCAGTTCTCTTTTTATTAAAGGGGAGCATAGGTGTCTAAAGGAGTATGCAAACAGGTTTTAAACAAGCATTAAGAGGATTGAATCTGTAGTAAAAACATAGATTTTTTTGTTCACAGTAAGATTGTTTACATTCATAGGCACAGCAGAGTATGCTCACACTGACCACTGCAGAGTGGTCATCTGTGAAATTCAGAGGATCAAACTGCAAATGTTTAAAGTTTCTTACTTTTAGTGGAGTGAGAGGGATGTCTCAAATGAGGCACTTATGTCAGATGTCTGAAATACGTAATGTAAACAGCCTCTAAATCATCTAATCTCGCTTCCTGTAAACAAAAGACCATGTTATTTTTCTCAAAAAATGGATTAAAGAAGATTTTTTGTACTCTGCTTAATATAATTTGCAAGATTTTGAAATCTTTTTTGACATAAAATTTATTCAAAGCATTTCAAAGTTGAGTACATCCAAATTTGCCTTCTAATTGTTGTACCAGCTGTGTCTTTCTGAAATGTTGGTCTTCTTCATTTTGTCTTCTACATTTTCCACTGTTGAGTATCCGTTTGTACACCATGATATGTGACTTCTCAGTGTTATTCCAATAATGAGTTAGGCATGAGATTGCAGAAGCTTAGGTCAAAAAGCTTTTCTTTTCAGAACTTTGATTATTCTGTGGTTTTGACATTTCCCTTCTTGAGACATAGATGAGTTGGGTATTGTTCCATTAGTGGTTTTGTGGATTCTGGATTATGTTGCAAGGCAATAACAAATTCTTGTTTACACTTGTTTTTTGTCTCTTAGTTGTAGAAAGACTACATTAAACCTTCCTTTTGCTACAGTGTGGGGCCATCCAAGCTGATCTCACACTCCTGTTCCACTTGCCATGTCAGTCTCTCGTACTGGCTAGGTTTTTCCTTTCACTGTGTTCTGTTTCAGTACAGTCAAATGCAATGCTTTTTGGAGTTATTATCCTTGAACTTCAGGATAGAACACATTAAACCCTTCTGGGTTTTGTTTGAATCAGCAAGTTGTATAATCTGTCATCTCTAATACAGTATGCTTTAGATTTTATTGAGATGTTATAAAACTAAAATATTTAACTACTCTGGAGCAAAACCCAGTTCCTAAGGTAAAATGCGTGTGTCAGCCCTTTATTTTGATGTCTTCTGGGTTATGTTTTGATATGTGTGTAAGTGAATTAGCTTTTAAGCCATTTTGATGTGCCTTATTTTAATTGTACATAATTTATGATATTTAATTATTTTGTCACAGGATCAAAAACCTTGAAAAAAACACCAAGTATGTTAAGGCAATCTTGATAAGGTATTAGACCTGTTATCATTAGATATATGTATTAAGTGTTTGGCAAAATCTACTTTTTGTTACGGCCCGGTTTCTGGTGTTACATGCTGTTAGCCTATAAATCTTTGTGGATGTAAACCTTGTTTATTTATGCTGTTGCTTATGCTCAGGACTGACATCTGGCAAACTAGTCAGTACCCTCAGGTTATTTTCTCAAGTACTGAAACTAGATTGACTGTCTGCCAATTCTATGGAATTTCCTCAATTTTTCATGAGTTTTTAAGTAAAAGTAGTATTTTTTCAGTTCTTCTAATATGGAATAGAACTTGGGGGGGGGGGAGCAGAAGCAAATTGAGACTGGAGAAGAGGAGTTTGCTGAAGCAAAATCCATTAGATAAGATTCTGTGGGCCAAGGTTCCAGCACAGTGCATATAGTAGCTCTGCTTATGCTTTACTACATGAAAGTTTGCTGGTGGTGCCAAGCTAGTCCAGTCCTTGAGTGAAGTCAGTTTGCTGGGAGGGAACAGAGTCTTGAAACTGAAATCCAGCAAGACATAAAGGACTTCGGAGAGCTTAAGTTCTGGCTCTCTTGATTGAAGACATATGCTTCATTCGGTCAGTTCAGTCTGCACTTTATAAGCACTTTAAGTTTCTCAATGACACAAAGTTCTCATGTTGCAATATCTGTATGTAATTCTTTTACTGCCCTGTTTCTCTGAAACTCCCATTTCTTGTTGATATTCGGTGACGTCACCTCAATTCTGAGCTATACTGCAGTACTGAGTTGCTGAGAGTAATGAAGGTGGAGCCTAGATTTCCTAAGTAACTCTGTGTAGTTGTGCACAGACATAATTTTATCCTGCCATAAGAGAATAGTTTTCCACTCAGTATTATCTCTGAAAGAATATGAGCAAGATGATTAGTGCACTTGATAAATGACAGTCTCTCAATTGCCATATCAAAAAATGCATACATGGAAATAGGGGAAAAAAAAAATTAATCTTCTAAAGAATTATTCCTTCCAAATTTTCTCATCTTCATGGTCTCCTCTTCTCTTTGAAACTGTTTTGATATCTGTAGGAATGTTGCAGAGTTCAACCTCCAAAAGATAGAAGAAAAGGTAAAATTTCAGTTTCAGAAGGGGTGATACAGGTGGTAAACTGCAATATGTGAAGTTACTCAGACAAAACCTGATGATTGCCATAAATTAAACACATAGATCTCCCTGAAATTAATGTAATTTATTTATTTCCATGGACACTGCAGTGGATACAAAGAGCATAATAACACTGTTTGGTAGAACAAATCCTCAGCTACAAAACACTGTTTTTCAACGTGGTCACCAGCATTAGCTATGCATTTTTGCCAGCAAATATAGTGATCAGATGTGATGGTTTGTCCAGGCCCTGGGAAATCCAGAAGGATTACCCCTTTCCCAAAGGACAGTGCACATCAGTTTACATGTCACCACTCCATGGACTGCCATTTTGATTCTGGCTTGCATCTGTGACACCATGTGTCGTCACTGGTAATGACATGATCCAGGAAACTGTCACCTTCAGCCTTGTGTTGGTTCAGTAGGTGCTGACAAACTTGCATACGGTGTTCTTTCAGTTCCTATGTGAAGCATTTATGAGACCTTCTTGGTGCAAACTTTGTGATATTCCAGTATTGCCACCATTGTTTCCAATGTATTTATGCCAATATTCATCTCCTTATGCAGTTCCTAGACGTAACCCACCGATTCACATGGATGAGCTGATCAAGACACTGATCATTTCATGGTGTGACAGCTGTGCATGGCATTCAGAATGCTGCTGGTCTTTCACATCGCTGTCACTGCTGCTGAAACACACCATCCACCACCTCACAGTGCTCACATCCACCATTTGGTCTCCAAAAGTATGCACTAAGCATCAGTGGGTGTCAGTGGGTACCAGTTTTTCCTCATGAAGGAGTTCAGTGACACGACTTTGCTTCATACACACTTCCATGTCAGGCACCATTTTGTCAAACTGCCCCTCAGCTGCCATCTGTCGCATAGCAACAAAATGTAATGGAATGTTGATGGGTTCAACCTCTACTGCCGTAGCACCAACATCTCCCTCTGATGTCGTGGGCCAATATAATAAAATAGGAGGCATTACTTTCTGAGCCCCCCTTCTATATCTCTGAGTATTTTATGCAGGTTTAACCTTTACTGATTTATTTTTTTACAATATGGAAACCTGTTAGTAAGTAACATTACTAAGATTATTAATTTAGGATAATTTGTATTTGGGAACATAATTGTGGTTTGTATATTTGGCAACTGAAAAGTGAGAAAATTATATATATCAGCAAGTTGGAATCCCTGTGCTTAATATAAGCTGAAAGATGAATGAAAGAAAGTGCATATGTTGCTTACATTTTCAGTTGACACTGACTGGACATGAATTACAAATACATTGAAGGAAATAATGGAAATGCAAAATAATCTCAAGGGTAATGGACAGTTCTAAATGGAGTTAGGTAAATATTACATAATGCATTCAAGACAAATGGTATTATATAGAAGCACTGTTGCTACAGAGTGCTAGATAATGTTTAAGCCCTTCAGCCCTCAGTATTCCCCCTCCAAGTCACTTTTGGGACATAAGTAGATGGAAATCTGCTTGTGGTATTACTGGAGGGAGACACAGTATGATCCCCTCCAAGTCTGTGCTTCTAATCCCTGGAGTGTAGCTCAGAATCCATCTATATATTTACCAACACAACCAACCAGAGAAAAAAGACATTGGTAGCCATACCAGTTGTCCCAGTCTAGAAAGCTTAGGCTTTCAAAATCTGACTCTGATAGGAGTCCAAATGAAATTTCTGCTAATAGCAGTTATGCAGTTAATCATTGGTCCTGCAGCCCTTATTCAGTCATGATGTAGGCTGGTATGTTTACAGGCTCCACATACCATACCAGTGCTATATCTGAACTTGTGGCTGTTGCTGTGGGTTCATTTTTTAATGTAAGTACAGTGTGATTCCTGCCACAGATATAACTGTGAACGCATTTAAGACTACTGTGAACTCATCAGTTAGGTGGTACACTGTCCCTCTAAGTGTGAATTGTGTTGTTTTGTGTTGGTTTTGTTTTGTTTTTTTTTTAAATACTTTAGTTTTATACTGGTTTGAAAGCTTGTAAACACATCTGAGACATCTCATGGAATATTAATGCTTTCAAGTAGATGCAAATATAAATGAGTACACACAGCATTTCAAAAGTTGGTAATGTGTACTATGTGATGCAGTTGCTGAGAATTAATTTTCACAAAGAATCATCTGTTGAATGAAAAGAAAAATCATTATAGTGCCTTTTTCTGTTCACTAGAACCTGAATGCATCATTGCAAAACACATCACTATTTTCCCATGCTGTTTTGCAGTTTGTGGAGTGCTGCATACTTTCTTGCATAGTGCCTGTCTTGATGCTGAAACTTGAGATGAGCTCTGTCTGTAGAATGTATGGAACAGCATGTAAGGCAGAAGCCTTTTTTTGGTTGGGAAGGAGGAGAAATTTTTTTTGAGTTTCCTCTTCCAAAAGTTCTCATAAACATTTCTTGTTACAGCAACGGGTGTAGAGTGCTCCAGAAAATAATAATAATAATAATAATAATAAAAGAGTTCTCAAGAAGATGTTGGTTGTTCAAATGTGGTTGATTTTGACTTGATACATAGTAGTCTTAAACTCCCCTGAAGAATTACTGAAAATATACAAAGCTGCAAGACTTTACAGTGGTGAAATTACTTCAGGATACAAGTTGAAGAAGTAGGCTTTCTCGCACTGTGTGAAGCGTAGATGGAGTTACCTTTCAGTGGGGCTGTCTGGTTTTGCTATCTCCCTTATGGTAGACATCATTCCAAACCAACAACCTCTCTCTCCATAGCCTCTGACAATACCACTGCTACTGGGGGGGGCAAGACAGAATAAAGCAAGTACAGGTAAAACATAGTGCCAAGGAGGTAATTTGGAAAACATACAGGGAAAGCAAGTGTGGAAGTGAGAATGAGAAGAAATAAAAAAGCAGCTGAAAAATTATTTGAGTCTGACAGAAGTGAGCTTGCAGGAAGTAAAAAAAAAAAATTAAAAAAAAAATTAAAAAAAAAAAAATCTGACCATATGATTGCAAATTGAAACAAAAAAAGTACACAGTGCCAGTTAGTATAGTATCCTGACACCAAGGTGATAGAAAACAAATAGCATGAGGTGAAAAGCACTCGTTCACAGCTGGAGTGCACAGCTCTGTTAGATACAGAAGCTAGACTCTGCCCATTTCTTCTGTTCTTTCTCCATTTGCCAAGTATCGTGCTGGTGCTCACTGAAGAGGCCGTTAGGGAGATGTCTCTGCACAGCCATGTGCACACACACATTGCTGTTTGGCTGGCAGAAGGCCTGCTTGGGAGCATGGACACTGGTGCTTCTCTTCTGTCCCTGCTCTTCTGTAGCTTGTGCTGCCTCATCCCTCTGTGCTGTGGATTTTTGGTGTATCAGCAGCACACGTCTCAGCAGCCACTCCGTCCTGATCTGCCAGGGCTCCTGACTGCCAGTACAAAGCAGCAGAACAGCAGGAAGTGATAGGTTAAAAAAAATGAAAGGTGTGAGTTCGGGCAGCCAAGCAAGGTAGCGTTCATTTACCTTCTGTTCCTGTGTGTTCCTACTGTGACTTGCTTCCGCCCCGCTTCATGTGGCCAAGCATCACTAGCTCATTATCCGTGTCTCCATTCAGTGCCTCTGCCACTTTCATACATGCTTAGACAGGATGTGTCATTTGCTTCTTGGCTATAACACTACAGAAAATTCACATCAATAAACAACTGGCAGTACAATTTTCCAATACTGGTCATTTAGTATATTAGCTTTTAAAATGTCTACTGCAGCTGTGACAATAGCATTAGACTATTTTTACATGAGAATAGTCTGGTCGTTCTATCATCACAATAGGATGATCAGAGTCTAGTTTATCCATGTGCAGACATTATTGTCTCATAAAACACTGTCCCAGTGCTATGATTGCTTCATTAGGTTTATGCTACATAGACATAATTATGCAGGAGCTAAGAATAGCTCATCTAATTGAAAATAATGATTATAGAGAAAGAACAGTTTTGATTACTGTTACTAAGCAAGTACATACCGTACAACCATTCATGAACTGCACAGAGTACATACGGGATTATACAGTGTGTTTGTTTTGATTAACAATTTCTTTCCTGATCCTGACTACAAGTTAAAGGCGTTGTCACTGATTTGCTATTCTAATCTTTTTTTTAGAGACCTAGGGGGACTGATGAGAAGGCAACTTGAGCTGATACTTATCCATTAAATTATGACAGGCTAAGCTTTGAAATAACATTCAGCATTTATCCCCTTACACATTTTAGGGAGGACATAAATAAATCTTCTCCAGGCACCACAGATGAAACTGTCTGTGGGATTTTTTTATGCCAGTGTTTATACTAGAACCCTATGGGATTAAGCATCTTTTTAGAAATGCAAAGTCTGCCACACTGTTAATCTCCTACTCATCCAAGACAGGCTAACTTTTAATTCTTCCTTTGTCTAAAACACACAGAACTTTTCTTTATTCCTTGAAAACAAAATTGAATTTTTAGATGGAAGTAATAGAAAATTTGAGGGTTTCATTTATTTTATTTCTTTTGATTAGTATTGCCAGGCCCATGGGATACAAATGGTTGCTTTTATTGTCCACCTAATTTACCCTTCTTTCAATTTTCAGCTAGAACACAGTAAGAAAACTCCTGAGATGATGAAATTGAATGTAACTGTTTCAGAAATGTTACAAATCTCTTGAGTAGATCTGAAAAACTCTACTGTTTTTGCCATGTTTAGCTTCCTCTCAGATCTAATGAACCATTTTATTGCTCTAGGCTATCTGCTGGCACTGAGACACACAGCGAGCACTGCCATCAGGAATTTTTAAACAGATGACCATTTAAAAATTAACTGATGAAGGAAGATTGGGGAAAAAGCAATGTGAGCACGCAGTAACGCAACAATCAATTTGCACAGTCTGAAGTGAGAGGCATTTGCACAAGCTATTCTTAAGACTTTTTAAGAAATAACAGAAGGGAAAAAAAAAAAAAGAGAAGCTGAGGGCAAATTACTTCGTGAAAGTATTCTGAACTGTTTTCTTGACTTTTGAAAGTTACCTTTTCCACACTGTTTTGGATTTCAAATTCAGTTAATTACAAGAATTTAAACATGTTAAATCCCCATTTATTCAAATGCCTGTTGAAATACCAGAGACAAGTTTTTGATCCCATTCATTTCCAACATGGTCTGACTGTGGGAGACATTCACAGATGCTTAGGCCAATGTACCACAATTTTGCTTTTTTCCCAGCATTGATCAATGACTTTGAAATCATATCATAGAATCATGGAATGGCTTGAATTGAAATGGATCTCGAGTATCATCAAGTTCCAACCCCTCTGGCACAGGCAGGAAATGTTGTAAAAGTTGTGGGTTTTTTTTAAAGGCATTCTGCAGTCTCTCAGAAGATTGTACGTCCTGGTCTCAGAGCTCCCTGTTCAGGAGTCAGTGTAGTGTCCCAATCTGACCTCCTGTACACTTTGTGTTCTGTGTGTTAACATTTGACCATATAATCATCATCTCAATTTTATTTAGATGTTTCTTATTTTTCTACTTCAGAAGTTTATAAGGCTAGGTTGTAAACTGCATTCCTACAAGTAAATACGATACAAGGATGAGCAGAGCTGAAGAACGGAGAAGAGTAACTGGTATGCTTTGATTTGCAGTTGTAGAGAGCATATGGGCATAGCAGTGCACTGTGCAGTACAATGCAATACTTAATTCTCTCATTATTGATGCAACACATAAAAGACTCCTCTGCATATAACCTGTTTTCTACTCTGTACAGAACTGCACATGCAAGAGCTAAAGCTGATGCCGCGGATCAGGCTGCTCAGTCTGCTCGTCAGGAATGTGATATTGCAAGAGCAGTTGCCAGAGAACTTTCACCAAATTTCTACCAACCAGGTAATTATAGATTGGTTTTGGTTTGTGGCTAGTCTTTCCTCCTCGCAGTAAAATGATTTGGTGTTAAATATTAAATATTATTCCATTTTGAATGTTGTCATTTTTACAGGAACAGTAGTTGGGTAGTGAAGACTGTATGTTGCTCCAGGATATTTTGTTTTCATTTTTTAATTATTTGTTGATATTGCTTAGTGTTAAACAGTGAAGTGTCAAAAAGTTGAAATCAAGCTTACAGCTTTGGCTGGTTAATAGCTTATTCAAGATCATGCCAACATAAGACATCAGAGAACATAAATAAACAGAAATTGAGGTTGTTTCTGTAGTGTTATTGGGGGAAATATCCTTAACATTTTTACTGTCTGAGGAAAATATTGACAGTCGTGGTTAGCTAAGGCCTGTTCTCTGGAAATTTCTTTGCCAATACACACGGGGTTCAGAGAGTTGATATAAAAAGAAGCAACGTGGATTTTACTTTATTTTTTACTGATATCTTTCCATGAGATCAATATGCCTACGGCTCCTTAGCTTAAAATCAAATAGGTAAAATGGAATAACATTTATCCAATTCATTGTATTTTCAAAACTCTGTCCTTTCTTTCACCTGTCAAATGAGTAAAGCCATACTGTGTTACTGCTTTTCTAGATCTTGTCTGAATCTTAATGCTAATAGAAGTTATAGCTCTGAGATTCATGTTTGCTTGCCTTCATCTTCTGCACATTACTCTTTCAGATACAAACTCCTTTATCCTTAATTGCGCTCAGATTGTGGGTGCAGGCAGATGTAATTGCCCCACAACCAAAGAACTCTGTTTTTTCAGCATTCTCTAACAGTCCAGACCTTTCCTTCACATGTAGTGTAAATGATCACTGTATATGACTTGTTCTTAAGTCATTGTTAGATTATTTTTTTTTCATTATTTCTAAGTGTTGTATAGTAAAGAGCAATCTGTGTGTATTGAGGTTGGGTGGGTTAAGGCTTGCAAGTCTTGCAGTCTGCTTTTGTATCCAGGTTTAAATGTGTCTTTCTTGGGTGACCATGTGTCATGTGGGTAACCAGAATTCTAGACAATGCTCTACAGAAGTATTTTGAATAGTAAGACTTTAGGCTTTAACATTATATCAATTTGTACCTTTCACTGATGGAAATCACTTCTATACATCCTTGTCTCTGGATTCATCATATTAGTGGCCCATATTAACTCCCATGATACTGAAATCATTTTCTTTTTTTTCATTATTTCATTCCTTCGTCAGCAGGTGAACTTCCAGTCTATAGCAGCAGTTCATCTCATTAGTCATAAGTTAAGAAATCCTAATTTTAGTCATGCTAAGAACTAACAGCAGGGACCCTGTCAAAGGAAAGCTTGGTTGAGGATAAAAATTAGGGACTTAAAGCACCTGGATTGAAAGTATTTCAAAGCTGCTGAGCCCCTGAAATAAAGAAATGGCTAGAGGACTCAAGAAAAAATATAAGTACGTGATGATATGAAATGTGACACGAAGAAAATCATCAGAAAAAGTTTTCCTTTGTGCTAAGTTGTCTTGAAAATAACTTATGGTGGGAAAATGTAATTTTTCTCTAAGCTTCAAGAGCTTTGAGTGATCAGGAGGTATGCTGTCACTAAGGAGTAAATGTATGTAGCAAATCAACAAGAAAGAGAGACAAAATTTATAGTACAGTTAAGCATTTTTGTCTGTCTGAAGAAGTGATTTCTGCATTACCTAAGGCCTAGGTGCATTTAAATAAAGATGAAAATCTTTGATAAAGCTCTCAAATTTCAGATTCTTAGTATGAGACACTCTGGGCTATATAACCTAGTATTACACACAATTTATAATTACAGTGAATATTCATAAGTCATTGTACCATGACAGTTCTCACTTCCCAATTGCTTTTCGTTCTCATGTTATGTTCATTAAGACATTCATCAAGAACTGCCAAGAGGTTCTAGCTTTTTAATGTAGCTTGAAATGAGATTGCAATGAGAACAAAGTGGTAGGAAGCAAAGTAGCATTCAGCAGGTATGAATAATAGTGTCAGTCTGAATCATGAAGATTGAAGCACTATAGAAATCTTCAAATTTAGTTTGTCAGTAAATAATTTCCTTAATATTTGCACATTGGGAAAGCAAGTATGATTGAAAAGATCTAAGCCATAGTCTAAGTGGTCATAAGCCTACAAGGAGCTGTTTTCTGTAAGCTTGTTCAGCTGGGACTCGGGAAAAATTTTACTTCTACTTTAGCTGTAGCAGAGATTTGTCTAGTGATTGAAAGATATAATGATGGCATATCTTTGCAGAGCCCTACCCACAAGGCTGTAGGTTTTGTAGATTGAACAAGTGTTCCAGTCTTTATGGAAACTAGGCTTTACAGGCTTTTTTATTACCAAATAAAACAAATTTTGAAAAATGTCAGCTCTGACCTGTTTGTTTCCTCCAGGCATCACTAAACTTGCAGATGTGTCAGAAAAGAGCATATCAGGACAGGAAACAAATGAAACCTGAGCCACTTTCTCATTCAGAGGAGTCATCTAGGGACAGTTTGAGATTTTCTTTCCTTAGAGAAAAACAATAAAGGCTGTTTTATGTCACTTGTTAAAGCCCAGAGAAGGGTAAATGACTAATGGAAAATGTAATAGAAAAGAAAGGCTTTTGGCACCCAGTAAAAAGGGGGAAGGTTGTTCTAATCTTGCACAAGTTTAATGGATGTGACTGACCTATTTATGCTAAATTCTATAAGACATCTCTAGCATTTACTCTTGTAAACATACTGTCAGGAGGTAAACTGAAGTATGAACTTACACAGGCTGGACAGCTCTGTATGCATACATATCCTGCAGCAAATGTATGCTGTTCTTTCATTCAGTTTGAATGAATAACATTTGATTACATGAAAGAGGGGTAAAACTACTTTGCTGCAGGGTAAGAGTCTGGGCACTTTACCATGGAGCAATTAAACTCTGGAAATTGAAATCTGAATTGTTTTATGGCAGATTATTTGTAAAGCCAACCAGCTGCTTGAAGAACACACACCGCTTACCAGAAAAATTCTTCCAGCCTTTGACCTCCTGAACAAGACATGAGAGCAATCAAGAAGCAATGTAACAGTTAACACTTCCTAGAGAGGTGAACAGAATTTTAGATGAAATATATGAACAGCAAATAAAGATTTTCTAATAAAAAGAATTACTAGTATTTACCACCATATAACCATTTAACACCTATAGCATTAGGGTACTGTTACAGAAGGAGTATTACTTAACATTCTGCAATAAAGTTTCAGAAATAAAAGCATTTCAAGCAGCAGGCAGTTTCTGCAGATTTCTAATCTCTTAAAGAGAAACTGTGTTTTAAACTTTCTTATGACCAGATGTTGATGTCTGTAACCTTGGAAGAAAGCACATCCTTCCCATCTTCGTCCTCTCTGCCGTCTCCATCTCCTCCAGTTCACTAAACGCAAACTCCATATGGACAGGAAGGAGAGATTTCTTCCTGGTGCTAATTAACAGGAATGTTCTGGCTAAGCGCATGTGGACGAGGCCAGATATTTTTATTTAAGAAGCCAATTACAGTGAACATTTTTCCCTGATTAGAGTTACCAGCTATGCCATCAGTTTGTGCCTTAAAGCATAAGGAAGCTCACTAGTTGTTCTTAGTCATACAAAAGTCTCTTCATTTTTTTAAGTGATTTGACATACTGCTACATCATCCTTATGCAACTGTTGTGTAGATTCTTCCTGTGACACCTTTTCTCTACGATTTATTGTTTCCATCTTCTTTTTACACGTCTGGAGAAGTCTACAGAAGTATACAAAGGCATTTGGGTTGTATCTGATAGTCAAAGTGATAAGAAGGGCTGTAAGAAAAGGCAGGCTTCAAGTGTTATTCTTGTTTGGTTCTTTCTTTTTCTAACTATTGACTAGCCACATGACCTCTGAATTTATTACCAGTCCTGCCGAGTCCTAGATATAGGTACCCCCAGCCACCCACATCTTTTGTCCTGCTCGGTGTGAGGACTTGTTGGCAGCCTGCACCCATCCTGCCCCACTGTCATATGCACATGCCGGCTCAGCTCAATCCCCAGCCCTCCTGAATGCACATGGAAAAAAGAGCAGGCTTGGGGGAAGGCAAAGGAAGGAGAGTTTGCAAAGGAACCAGTTTCATTTTTCCAGGATGCTTTCTCAGTTTTTCCAACATACCTTTGAGTGACATAATGAAGTGACTTGCTTAGGGGGGGAAAAAAGCACATAATTAACTTTTTAAACTAATAACAGAGAACCAGTTTCCTGTGGAGAAGGAAAGCTGGTGAAATCACTGTAATTTTGTCAGGCTTCTATTAAGTATTGAACTAGTTAATTTACATCTAGATGCAGCTTGTGGGTTGCCTAGTAAAGGCTATCGAATCTGTCTGCAAAGTTAGCTGGACTATCAGGCAGCTAGCCTGAGGTAAATGTAGTTTTGTCACTGCTAAGTTGCTATCTTGAAGTACCTTCTTAAATGCTAGCCTTAGGTATACTCTCTGAGCTACTCATACCTCAGGGAGGTATGAGAGAAGGAGGTCAGTGCTACTGTAGAGTTTCAATTGCCTCCTTTTTCCTGTTGAAAATTACTCGTTTGCCCCCCAAAAGAGGCACTAACTCCAGGACACAGAACCAGACCACTACCATCCTGCTCCAATAAATTTCTATATTGGTCTGTCCAAGTGTCCATTAGCCAAGGACAAGATGAATTAGGGTCTATCACATGGGAGTATTATCACAGCAGTCAACATTTCCATTATAAATGCTATTTATAACTGCATCATAAATGTTTGTTCCATGTTGAAGTTCAGCTAACAAAATCTATACTGTGAAAACTTTTCTTACAGTGTGAAATTTCACTAAAGGATGGTAACGTATTTCAAAAGAATTTTATTGTACTGGTACATACTTGAATTATATTGAAAAAGAGTCTTATTTTTATTTTTTAAACGTATGATACGGGTTACACAATGCTTGTGAGTGCATCTAGTTCTATTTGACCACATCAGATAACGCTGCTGGGCTGTGGGCTTCTTTGCTGTTGTTTTTACAGGAAATGGAGAGTCATAAATGTATTTCAGAGGAAATGGTAGAAAACTAGAGAAAAAAATGATCTTTACAGCTGCATTCCTTATTTGCCAGCGCCTGAGAAATAGATGGCTAACACACAGAGCATTTTATTCAGTGAAAATCTGCAAGACAGCAGAAGTAGAGAGAGTTTGAAGACAGAGAGATCTAAAAAAGATTTATGGGATTCAGATTATAGACCTGAGTAATGTAGACCAATGTAGTATTTTTTAGAATGCTGTAGAAGATCATGGTGCAAATTTGGAGAGGATGAAGATTTCTACATTTTAGTCTTGTTGCAGCTGTTTACTCAGATCTTAATCTAAACAGGTGGCAAGTCTGGAGCTGAAACATAACCAGCATAGAACTGGTAGTTGATTCTTTGTTGTTGTTGTTGTTTTGTTTTTGATGATGAGATAAGACAGGGTGAAGAGTGTAAGAAGAAAAGGAAGAGGGACCAAGAACAGAGTAATCTGTGATTCTCTGAAGGTGTGGTTAAGAAGGGTAAGAAAAATGAGGGGGAAATAAGAGGAGGAATCACAGAATTTAACAGAGGAAAAATGTTCCGGAAAAGGAGTATGGCCAGCTGTGTGAAAGGAGGGTGAAAACAGAGTACTTACATGAAGAAATCAGCAGAAGTGGCTCAAGAAGATTAGGATCAGAGTTTGCTGGGCAGCTGCCAAACTGTGAAGAGTATTGGATAGTTTTTGGAAAAGAGGAAAGTAAGGGGATATTGCAAACCAGGAGTTCAGTGTGGCTAACTCAGACCTTAGAGATAAAGGGAGAACTGGTGAGTGGCATGGTGATTTCTTTTAAAACACAGAAGGTCAGTAATACATTTGGAAAGATGCCTGAGTAGGATGGAAGAGTAAACAGATCACATGGCTTAATTTTACCAGAATTAAACTGATCATTGGATTTGTATGGTTCTGGCATTTCCAGTGCAGCAGTCAGTTCTATTAGCCGACTTCAGACTCAGAACATTCTTCCTTGATTCCATTGCTAAATGTAAGAAATCAGTTTTTCCAGAAATTTGATGCAGCTTAATGAATACTGCTGTGTTTTTGGAGGCATTCAAGGCAAGGTTGGATAGAGCTCTGGGCAGCCTGATCTAGTGGGTGGCAGCCCTGCGTACAGCAGTGGAATTGGAGCTAGATGACTGTTAAGATCCCTTCCAAACCAAGCTATTCTCTGATTCTATGTTTTTATGAAATATTGATCCTGAATATTGAAAAATATTGAATTAACCCTTAAACCTTCATGAAAATTGAGAAAACCTCAAAAAGCAGTGAATATTTTTCGTATCTTCCTAGTAGTAAATCTGAATGGCACACACTTCACAAGTATAAGTACTCATGTCTAGAGCCCAAACACTGGGTGTATTTTGCAGAATCACAGAATCACGGGGATTGGAAGGGATGTCAAGAACTCATTGAGTCCAATCCCCCCTGGCTAAAGCAGGTACACTACCGTAGGTCGCACAGGTAGGCATCCAGCTGGGTCTTGAATATCTTCAGAGAAGGAGACTTCACAACCTCTCTGGGCAACCTGACCCAGTGCTCTGTCACCGAGACTGTAAAGAAGTTCTTCTGCATGTTTGTATGGAACTTCCTATGTTCAAGTTCTAGGACACTGCTCCTTGTCCTATCACTGCATACCACTTAGAAGAGCCTGGCCTCATCCATTTGCCTCCCACCTCTGTTTAGATATTTATAAAAATTAATCAGATGCCCCCCTCAGTCTTCTTTTCCCCAGGCTGAACAGACCCAGGTTACTCAGTCTTTCCTCATAAGGGAAATGCCCCAGGACCTTAATCATCTTTGTGACCTTCCACTGGGCTCCTCCTAGGAGTCTCTGTCTTTTTTGAACTGGGTAGCCCAGAACTGGACACAGTAGTCTAAACGTGGCCCCCCAGGGCAGAGCAGAGGGGGAGAATCACCGCCCTTGACCTGCTGGCCACATTCTTTTTAATGCACCTCAGTGCTAGACTTCATTTTTTATTACTGCTAAAATAAAAAGGAGTTAAGAATAAAACAGTACAAGGAAGAAAAATCTGCTCTTTCCTACATGTTTGTATGTGGCCCAAGAGGCAGTGTATCTGATACAAATTCAACAGTCTATTACCAGAGTCTCACTGGGAACATGTTTTAACGTGGAATAGGAAAGCAAATCAGGGTTTGCTACACAAAAGGGGAGAATCTACTAAGAGATCAATAAATAACAGAGCCGTAAGTATTTCGTTTTTAATACAAAGCTTGGTAGCCAAATCAGCCCTGTTTTGATTCTGAACTTCACTGAATATGTTGTATTTTCTGGTTTAGCTAAAAAAAGACAAGACAACTACTAATTCATAATGTTTTCAAAAGGAAGATCAGTGGTGTCTAGGTGGTTTTCCTGTTTGATTCTAAGAGGAATACTGACGAATGTTGATGAGAAAAAAAAAAAGAAAAAGAAAAAAAAAAAAGGAAGTGAAAAATAGCAAGGAGAGAGAGGCCTAATAAAATGACATAGAAATTGGTAGTCATTTCATCCTAGTCTTCACTGACTAGCCAAATATCATGGGTGGCATGTTGTGTATTTTTATAGTGTGGTGAACAGCGTTATTTAAATGAAAAGGTACTAGTGAAGTGATATGCTGAAATCACAAGCTGCAGCAGAATAGAACAAATGTCTCTGTAATATTTCACATTTAGGAGAAAGTGGATGCTATTATTCACTCCAGTAATTACTCACCAAATTAGTTAGTAGAATTACCAGACTTAGTATTTAAGATGAAGACAGTGACCTGTTCCTCAGAAGCGCTATGAGAAGCCCTTAGGGACTGGCAGACTCAGGCAGTTGGAGATGAGATGTGAACCAGCTCCCGTTGAGGTCAGTTGCCAAACCCCCATCGAGCAGGATGGTAGCCACACTCTTGAAATGTGATACAGGGGGAGAAGCAGCTGATACTATTCCAGTCTGCATATACAGAAGAAGTACGTCATGGAGAAGAGGGGTAATAGTCCCTTTTCTGCATGACGCAAATGACATTCTGAAATACTGTGTCTAACTTTGGGCATCGTCATACAAGGAAGGTGTGGACACCCTGGGAAAATGTAAAGAAATGTGATTCTACTGGGTAAGAAGGGCTATTACTAGCAGACACTTTATACAATTAATCTCCTCAGAGGATATGCAATTGTGATGATAACAGAATTACAGCCTTTCACTTCTGCACGTCTTTTATGATCAACATAAAGGAGCTTGAAAACACCACTGCTGTAGTTAACATTTGTTAAATTTTCCAGTGACTTTTTTTCCAGTTTTCAGAAAATTAGTTCCCACAAACAGAGGTTCACATACTCTTCTTAGTGATAAGAGTGAAGCATACGCTTACCCTAGGCTTCAGTCTGCCTCATGCCTCAGTGCAGCCTGACTGAAGTAGGCTCTTTTTTTGGTGGAAAAGCTAAAAACATACTTCCTCAATTAGCTCATATTAAACAGCCTGCAGGTTCCGAAGAATACAGGTGCATTATAGCACATGTGTTATTTAACTGTGAACATTCACATTAAGTACAAAGTGTACGTTGTCCAGCCAGTAAGAATGAAGCCTGTTCTAAATACAAGAGCCGTATTCCAAAACCATACAGTCTTGTAAAACAGGTTCTGCCAGTATCCATCAGCAGTGAGCTAGGGTAAGTAAAGAAAGCTGTGCAGTAATTAAGATTGCTGGTCATGAGCAATTTCTATACCCGTAAGCTGATGTCCCAGTGAGGTGATGCGCAGCACTCACACTGCTGTCTATCAGGTGGGATAAATCTGTTTCAAGCTTCTAGTGAGAACGAGTCTATAAGAAAGATCCTACATGCTACAATCTACTATGCTATTACAATTATGAATTGTGTCTCTTTCTACAAATTTTACAGCAACTGTAGTCACCTAATAGAACAGCCACAGAAATGAAGCAGAGTTTGGACAGTCAAAACAAATAGATTATTCTTAGTGTTGGCAGCAGACACTTCTTGAGATTCAGTAGGCTATTCTTTCCTGCCTTTGAATCTTTCAAATGCGTATGTGTTTATTCCGTAACGATGCTGTTAGAAACCTTTTGAGGAAGGAAATCTTACTTTAAGGGATCATTTAATTCTTGATTTTTTTTAATTATTTATTGAAAAACTTAGGGGAATACAAAATTAAAAAAATACTGTTTATTATATTCAGGTATGTTTGCGATTAGATGACTCGAATTCAAATATCCAGGAACTGCTAACTGTCTGGGTTACTTACAGATTGGAATGGCATTGATGTTCCTGTTCTGTCATCCTACTTCTAGACTCGCAAGTTTGTGATACTGTATATGATTTGGACCATTTGCTGGAAGTCCATTTCCTTTTTCTTTTTCTTTTTCTTTTTCTTTCTTTCTTTCTTTTTTTTTTTTTTTTTTTTTGGTCATTGCAGTTGCTAAGAGCTCAAGTCCAGATGCTTGAGTAGATGCTTTGATATTTTCAAGAGATTTCTTACAGCATTGTGAGATAACATAATACCATGAACTTTTCAACAAATATCTTTTTGAAATGAGAATCAAGCTCTCTGTGTGAAACGCAGATAGTCATCCATTCACAGGCTGCAGTCTTTTGCTGTGCAAACATCAGAGCAGAGTAAACACGGAAGCTTAAGAACTACCCTTTGGTTTGGCCAGGTGTGTACATATCCCTGTATGTATGTACAGTAAATAAGTAACTCAGCACTCTTGATCTTTGTGACAGGAAGTGTTTGATGTGGGCTTTTAGAAGAACACATCATTTCTTTTTATGTCAAAATCAGGAAAATAAAGTACTGGCAGATACTTCCAGTGTTAAGCTACTTGGAAATTATTAATGCTACTACATGATAAAGGGAGAAAGTAGTTGAGAGGGTAACCTTGATAAAGAGGAATTTGAGTGTTTGAAGTTGTACATGAGACAATTAGCAAGCAATTAATCCGATTTCCACCGATTATTACCTATTTAAGGAAGGAAAGTTGCATTTAAGGCTGCATTGTTTAATGATGCTACCTTTAAAAATTATTTGTAAGTGAACCACTTGTGTGTTCTGTCTTTTACATCCCTGATTGATAATGTGGCTTTTGTCAGGTTGTGGCAATAGCATATTATTATGCACTATCTGTGTTACATTCTGAGGTCACATTGGTAGTACATGACTTGAAGGACAGCAGGCTGCCAGATCAAATCACAACAGGTCCAAAAAATAAATGCATGTCATTCTACATGACATTCATGGATCTAGTGAGTGTTGGCACATGTTAGTTTCCCTTGTTGCCTCCAATGCAGTCAGAGTAAAAAAGCTACCAGGAGTATCACTTAAGGAAACAGTAATTTTGACAGTATGATTATTCTGAATTAAGGAATTATTAGAAATATATATGTGCATCACTGGGAATAGGGCATTTCTTTCAAGGAGAATCCCACCTCCAAATTGACAATCAAGTCAGATGCCCTCTTGCTGTCTGAGAACCAGATATCTTGCATATTTTTCTGCATTTCTCCAGCCTTTAAACAGCTGTTCCCTCCCATGTCCTGCTGCTGAGATGCTGTAATCATCACAAAGGTGCTGCAGACATCTAGGGGGATGACATCCTAAACTACTGTATCTAAATCAGTCAGAACCTATAATCACTCAGAGTCCTCTGCCTCTTTGAGCACCTTGGATTATAGTCATCAGTTTCTCTATGGCTGTAATCCCACTCCCTCACACTCCAGGCCCATTCTGTCCCATTGCAGCCTGCCAAGATGGCTGACCCGGCTGCCAAGCATTGCTAAAGCCATAACCATAGCTACGCTCTGCTGAGTTCATCAACACATTCTACACATGACATTGCATAACCACCCATTCATTTGGGCTGAATTCAAGCCAGCAGTCTACCAGTTAAAAGCTTTTTTTTTTCTTTTTTTTTTTTTCCTGTTAACAAGCATAACCTTTAGAAAATTAAGAATAAAACAGAGGAAGTACTGGTGATGTTAATTATAGTTCTTTCCCCCCTCTATACATATCTACAATGGAGCAATAATAAAAAGCTCTGTCTTTATAAATCTTACTGAATATAGTTATTTTCACTTTCTTAGTGACTCATTGAATCTCTTCTTCAAACAGACCAATAAATTATTATATTTCCCTCACCTAGTTACTGAGGAATACTGAGGAATAATTATAAAATAGGTGTCCTGCTGTGAAAAATCCAATTTTGGATAATGGCAGGGGAAAAAAAAAAAAAAAAACAAAGATACTGTATTAATTGATCTTTATGAGTGTTCATCAAAGTAGCAAATATAATGAGATCACAGATATTATTGCCAGTGGTGATACTTTAGAAAATTATTGATCACATCAGAAGATAGCAAACAAAGTGATTTTCACTTTTCTATTTCTCAAACAGTATATAGCAATTTCTGTTAAAAACAGCTTTTTTTTTTTTTTTTTTTTTTTTTTTTAAGTACAATGCTTTTAGAAACAAAAGGCCTGAGATTTGGTTCAGTAGTATTATGGCCTGGTTTTGTACTAGGATGTAATGAGTAGTAAGGAAATGAACCTATACATAACTAACAATTTATTTCTCTTTTGTTGTCTTTTGAGTTATAGATTGTGAACTTCTCAGAACAAATATTTTCTTGTATTGTAGAAATGTTCAGGAGTTAAAAAAGAGACCTCTAATCTTGGCAGATTTGAGGCATCTCTTCAGATAATTACCATCAATAATATGTACTGAAGTTTGCATATAGGCTGCAGCATCTGACTTCAGTGACCAGTGGAAGAACTTTGATCTTGTTACCATTACTCCACAGTAATCAAGTAAATCTTGTAGGTAGATTCTGAAAAACAAATATAGAAGGCCTGTCTCAAGAACAAAATCAGTCTTTGTGGTAAAGAACACATCAACCTCTAGGTTTTAAGTATAGTTATGCAAGTTATGATGACATACTTAAGCAAAGTCTCACAGGAAATGCCAAGTAATTCTCAAATTAGCATTTTTACAGAGAGTATAATTACAGCACTTTCCATCCAAATCCCTTTTAAGTGATTTAAAGGTTATGGTTTGGCCTTCAGAAATAAAAGTGGGAGGAGACAGAGGATGATGTACCTCTTGCACAAAACCCAGGCAGTTTGCTGGTGTAGTATCAATCAACCAAGAGGAGTATAGACAACCAGGTTCTATATACTCTGTACTTAACCTATAGAGTTTTAGAGGACCTGCTTCAGTTACACGTAGTCCTGGACTGCAGGACTAGGTATCCACTGCTCTATTACAGTGAGAGGCTCTCGTTTGTATTGCTTAGTGTCTTAAACATAGCTCAGAAAAAAACTGCTCTCCCCAGAATGAGACCTTATGTCCTAGTGAAGTTTTGCACAACATATTCTCCGTGAAGGAACATACCTGGCACCGTGAAAAGGCTTCCTGTGGAGGTTATTTATTGATATCAACAGAATTCTATCCTGAGTAATTTTTGTTCAGGGAAAAGCTTTCAAACCTGTATGTCTGCTGCATGAGTCCCTTTGTACATATAAGCCAAGTAAGCACATCTAAGGTGTACTAAGGAGTACATGGAAAGCTGCAAGAGACTAGGAAACAACAGATTAATTCTCAGATAATTTAGTGCTACATTGCACAAAAATGTGCTAGAATATAGTATATTTTAGTTTACCTAATACTGTTTTAATTCGGTATTCTAGTATATATTAATTCTGTGCAATGGTAAAGAAGTACTTTATTTTTAGTAATAGAAAACAAAATAGATGTTCTTGGGTCACTCGAAAATGCATTGTGGCAGTCTTGCCACAAAACACCAGAATGGCTGATATGTTGTGATATAGGCCTGTTTTGACCAAAAAATATATATATTACCTGAATAATTTTGAGGATGTCGATTACACTGAAGTGAGGCAAAAGCATGTTGAATTATGGAAATTGGATTTCTGGCAGGTTACTGTGTTATACATATTGACTGAAATTCATAAATGTTCTCTGAAGGGTCATCAGCCTACTGTAAGGAATCCTGGTACCTTCAGCACCTCTGGAACTCATCCTCCCCCTCTGTTCCAACCTTTTCCTGTATCCCCATATCTTCCTTTTCACACAGGACAAAATCACTGAAACTGGCTAGATTGAATAGGCAGGAGTACAGCTTGAAGCTGAAATGTAAGAATAAAAATCCACACCTTTTTTCTCACTATCCAAGGTACATTCTGCAATCCTTCTTGAGCTTGAGAGTTTCATTCCAAACTGATAAGACGCAAGGTCTCCTAGCCTTCTTGGGAAACACTGCATTTACACCATCCTGCAAAATGACATTTTTAGACATTGCTTGAGCCACAGTCCCGGAACAGTGCCCTGCTGCCAATATGTATACCTCACTAGGCTATGGGGGAAAGCATGTGGCTGTCACCTCTCCAAAAATGCTGTGGCAGAACCAGGCCACCCTTCTCTTCTCATTTTCAGGGCATGCCATGCTGTCACATCACTTCCTGGAGACCTTCCAGGAGGAAGGACATATTACACAAGAACTCCACAATAAATTCTAGTGTTAGAAAAACAATGAGTGTGCCTGCAACCAAACCGAAGCCCAACTCATCCACTGCAGTAAATTACATTTGTTCAACTTAGGGAAGGCTGAAGGGCAAACCCCATTGTAGCATACAGCTTTCCCACAAGGGGAACAGAGGGACAGAGCTGATCTCTTCTCTGTGGTGGCAGCAACAGTACCTGAGGGAATGGCATGGATCTGTGTCAGGGGAGATTCAGGTGGGTGTTAGGAAAAGGTTCTTCACCAGAGGGTGGTCAGGCACCAAACCTGTCAGAGTTCAAGGAGCATTTGGGCAACACTCTCAGACATAGGGTTTGAATTTTGAGTTGTTGAGAATTTGGACTCAATGATCCTTCTGAGTCTTTCCCAACTTGGGATATTCTATGATTCTGTGAAGCAGAGCAGCTTCCACCTTCACATACATATATCACACATAATCACACAGTCCTTGGGTTTTCATAAGCTATTTCCCTAAGCTGCTGTCTAACTCTCACTTCAACAATGCCATCCAACTGGAATCACAGCTGTATAAACCAAAACTGCCTAATAACTAACACTGAGCAGCAAAAGTCCATCAGTTTTAAGAAGACAGTAGCAGGACCAGCAAGTTGCCATGAGAAAACACACAGGTTCTTCTACAAAGAAAGCATATCTTTACTTGGTTAGAAAATACTTATTGGATCTGCTTTCCAGACCAGGTGGTCCTTAGGTATTCAGAAATATCATAGGAATATATCTACTGGTTGCTTGAACTAGAAACTGAAAAGCATAACTCCATGTTTATTTACTAAGTAGATAATCCAGCCCTAACTTCTTCTCACCCTTAAATCCTATTCTCTTAGGGAACAAGCAGCTGAGCCATCTTGTAGGATCAAGAATTAGTGACTCCCTTTCCAAACTCCATTGACCCTGGCTCCTTTAGACTTATGCTGTAGAGTGCACTTACGCAGAAGAAAAAGGAGGACTCTGTTGTCCATGTCTCTACTGTTAGATAATGCCTTTAACAATGGAGGCTTGCTAAGTTCTGACAAGCATTCTTAGTCCTCAGAAGAGAATGGAAACTGTTCTTTCTGCTTGGAGTCAGTGGTTCAGACAGGTGCATAATCTGATTGTACTGAATACAGTGAACGGATATTAAAAAAAAAAAAAAAAAAAAAAAAAAAAAAAAAAAAAAAAGTCCTTGGCCAGTCTCCAAAGCTAACATAGCTAACATCAGAACAGAGCCAAGAATTTAAGTATCAGAAAGATGTGCTTGGCAGGATCGGAGGCAAGAGATGTATCTCTAATAGCCATATGTGATGTGTTGAAGGGTTTGGGGGCGGGAGGTTGGTTGCTTTTTGCTTTGTTGCACTGAAGCAATTCTTCACTGTCTGATCAGGCTCTCCCAGGCTTTACTTTGATGCAGAGGCTACACCTCATTTAGTTGAGCTCAGTGTTGCTTAGCATCAAATATTGCCACATACCCAGTAAAAATGTATCACTTTTAGCCTGTTCATTTTTTGTTTTTCCCTCTGTGTGGGGGAATTCCAGTAGGGTCTGGAGGTCACAGGAGAAAAAATCCTCTGTCCAACTCTGGAAGGTTTTTATAGATCGTAGGAAACAGTGGAGAAGACTGACATTTGTGAGACTCAGGTGTGTTTCTTATCAGAGTACCTTCAGTCCAAGCACTGTTGTATATTAACAGATATCACATCTTTACGTATGTTGGGTAGTGGAGAGCTGTCCCAGGATGTGAATTTTCTGGGTAGGTCAGAAGCAGAGATGCAGCAGTGTGCTTTAGGGGTACAGGCAAGATCAGTTCAGGTGCCACTTGAGTAAAACTGAAAGGCTGAAGCAAGGGTGTTCCAGATTGGGGTGCTCTCATCGTAGTAGCCAGAGGGAGGAATCTAACATGAACATAGGTGTAGAAATAAATAGTTATTGCAAATTAACAATTCCGTGGTTTGGGCTTAAATGTTAGGCAGAGCTCTTCTAGGTACCCTTTCTTCTTTATACCTCTAGTTTTATCTCCTGTGAAAGAGAAAAAACCTGAAGTTTGTATACGTTAAAAACCTCAGCATTACCTTATATATCTCTGCAAAGATGCGAATGTGAATTGTGACTGTAACTGACTTGATATGTGGTGACTTTTAGTTTGTGTTCTGCTGCCTTCCTCTTTTATCAGCAGATTACAGAATGCAGGCTTACCTTCTCAAAGAGTCCCCCTCAAACACTGTTTGAGAACAAATCCTGACTTGTCTCTTCTTTTTCAGCAACTCCCTATTTTCACCCCTGGTTTTCAAAGATACTGAAATCCTTGTGATTCTCCTGCTCAAAAGCAGCTCCATGCCAATTCTCATTCTCAGCGGTGCTTGCTTACTTACCAGATGATTCATAACTTCCGAAAACTTCATGCTACTCTTTGTTCCTTCCTCTCATCTCAGCTCTGTGTAGTGATGCATGTGTTCTGGCATCTGTAAAAACACCGTATCTGCCGAGCACAGCTAGAGTCTCCTAGAAATTCAAAGGAGGAAAATGTGTGCAGACTTCTTCCCTGGGCACAGAATTTCTTTGACGTGTAAAACAAGTAAGCCTCACTTACAGAAGATAAAGAAATCAGAGAAAAGTAGACATACTAGCAAAGATAGAAGCAGAAAAATAGTTGCCCTGTATTTGGCAGAAGCAGTTCTGAATATATGGAAAGATTGTTGGAGGTCTTTGTCAATGGAGCTCCCCAGCATCTGACTTCTCACAGGATTTGGTCCTGGAATCTGGGATGTGGCCTCTGGGAAGAAATTTAGAAATTGTTGCCTGTTGCCCACTATACAGACAGGTTTACAGCAGTTTTATTTCTATTGAATCAGATGGACCCGGAGCAAAGCATCGCAGCCTGCTTGTCTTTGTGTGATCACTAGGTCTAGTGATAAATGTGCTCATGGGTATTTTGGTAGGATCTGGGGGGAGAATATCCTGCATACTAGCTGCTGTATAAGTGCTTCCCTAGTGAATGTAAGAGAATTTGTCTTCCTAGCTTCTAAGCAGAACTGTGTTACCCACTGGAGGTGTTAACTTGGGTTTTCATGTCGTAAGTGATTTGTTCAGGAAGACAAAGCCAGCATGTGAGAGTTCAAGGCGTATATATATGTGTATAAGACAAGCTGACATGCACACAAATGGAAAAATAAGTGATTCGAGCATTCAAGCCCTATTTTCTATGGGTTGTAAGGGCAGAAGAGAAATTTAATTCTGAATGTTGAATACTTCCATGTCAGACAAATACTATCATCGGAAGTTGAATAGATGAAGGTAATTAAGGAAAGCATATTTCTCAGGAAAAAAAAAGAAAGAAAAAAAAAAGAAAAAAAAAAAAAAAGAAGAAAGGTGTAAGGTAAATCAATCTTCAGTCCCTTGGACTTCATGGAGATTGTTTTTCTCCTGTGGCCCTTTGCAAAGCTGAAGGTGTAAGATCTTTGAACTGAATCAATAAAGATTTCCAACAATTACCAGGAAGTACAGTAGCTTCAACTAGTGAGTCAGTTAGGGTAAATCACTACAGAAGCCAGTGAATTTTTGGATAACACTCCCCTAGCCCCTGTATTTTAGCAAGGCCATCCGGTCTGACATCCCAGTGCAATACTTTTACTGTGAAGTCTTATTTTCGTTTTAACCGTAATATTTTTCTTACCCTATTTTCCAGGCCCTGATTATATCAAGCAAAAATTTCAAGAAGGAATGGAAGTAAAAGAAAAATCTGAAGACAAAGTTCAGGAAAAACCACCTACCCCAAAAGAGTCACCTCATTTTTATCGGAAAGGTACTACACCGCCTCGAACCCCAGAAGCAAGTCCGAGGCCAAGTCCGCCTCTTCCTTCTGAGCCTTCTCCTTCAAAACACCAGAAAAAGCAGAACTCCACTTCTGGGGCAAAACTCAATCAAGAAAAAAGGCTTTTAGCCACTGAGAACATAACATCCACGATTAACAAGCCTTTATATTCAAAAGCACCAATGAAGGAAGAAATAGCTGTGAAACACCAGTCAAAGCTTTCAGCCCATCACAATCCCACCAGTACGGAGAATGGGGAGCTGCATGGTCACTACCATGGTTATTATGTAAAAATGAATCCAACAGTGCTTCCACAGGAGCTTGGAGAAGAAGATGATGAATATGACAACCCGTCACCATCAACAGTTGCACGGATACCACACTCACAGAAGCCAAGCCCTGCTAGATCTGGGGGTAAGCCAGATGCCAAAGAAAACAAACCTGACACAAAAATTAAGAAACCAGAATTTGCTGCACCAAAGAATCCAGCTAATAAGGAGTCACATTCAGCCGTGGAAAAAGAAGTAGTAAACAGCTCGGTGAGTACAAGAGAGCTTTTCACCTTTACTGCCCTTTTACCTCTTACTGCTGAGCTTTGTAGCCTGAAGACAGGAAAGGCTCAGTCTTCAGTCAAATATTTATATGGATACAGTCTGCTAGCTAAAATTGTCTATACAAGAGTTAAATGAGGTGCGCACATTCCAGTCCTTAAAATTGGAAGGGGACAGTTGATATAGCCAAATATAGACAAGCTTTTGAAATATAAACCATAATGCATCCATAAATACAAAGGTATTGTTTATGCCTAAATTTCTATTAGTGTGTGTTTACTTGAGATACATATTTTCAAATATAAATATCTTTTCTTGCTTTTTTTTCAAAACAATATTTGATGTATCTTAGTTTAGTTGATAATTGGCAGTACTAGAAGTTGCACAGCTAAGCTCTTGTCATGATGTAGAAGTTACTGCGCATCCTGTAGCTTCTTCCAAAAATCTTGTAAAAAAAAATGAAATTCAAGATTTTTTTTCCATCACTTCTTCACGTGCCAGAGAAACAAACTGATGACAGTAATCAGGAGTTGTATAACTTGCAGTTACTCTCATAGTACATTTTAATGTAAATGGTATCAACACAGGAACTGTACTCATGTTCTTAAATAAATGTAATTTTGCATGCCAGATGTAATGACAGCATTCTATTAAAATGCTACAGTATTTTCTGGTTCAGCCAGCATATGTTGCATTTCTAGAGCTTCAGGCCAAAGAACATCACCAGCAAAACACTTCCAGAAGCCTTTGTGGGCTCCAGAGATGACAGAGGGATTTAAGGAAAAGTCCATTGAGAGTAGTTAGTACAAGGTTACTACCTCTAGAGCTTCGAAATTTTATGAGCAACAAGTCATTGGAGAGTAGAGGGTGTTTGGGAAGTGTCCCTGTACATACTTGCTCTGATCTCATTCTCTAAAGGTGCTTTTAATTACTCTTGGAGACGGGATGCCGCCCTGCTGGCTGACCCAGCCCAGACGTTCTCCTATTTTCATTTTCCTCTCTGTGTTGATTGTAGCTCTGAAAACAGGCAGTTTTGTGCCAAAATATGCACTGCTTCCAACCAGACTTGGATTTTAGTGTGATATGAAAAGCTGAGCATTTTTCCTTGTCAGAAAATGGAGAAAAAAAATTAATACTATAATTCAGATTACTATGGATTTGAATGTCATTGTTTAGAAATAATGGAATTATCAGTAGTTGAGCTGAGATGGAGAAATGACTAATAAGCATTTCTGTTCCCCGTTAAGAAAAAAAAAAGAAATGTCAAATTCAGAACTTGTGATGATTATGAAACTATTTCTGGCCAAGAGAAACTCAAGAATGTGTAAGTTGTAGGTGCTGAAGTTAACCTGCAGCAAATGAGGAGATCTAGATAATTGTGATATTGTTTCTTTAATAATAAGCATTGCTTCTCTGAATCATTTTTGGTACTCCTGAAAAAAAAAAAACAAACCAGTGTGTCATTATTAAGATAGGATAAACAGAATGACTCAATTAAGAGATCCTGTTAGTCTAGCCCTGAGCACCAGATTTCATTAATAAATAATTTCAAAGTGAAAGGTAAAAGAATTTCCAACCAACATACGTTGTAAAAGATCTTGTCAGACAAGCTTGAAATCTTCAAGAGACAGAGAAATGATGCCCTCAATCAGGAAGGTCATTTGATTTGCTTTTGCAGTTACTTATTCTGACAAGGAAGCCAATGTAACACAAAGGCTAAATGTCACATTAAAATCGTTTTTAAAAGACTGACCTATGTTTATCAAATAGTGAAAACATCAGTAATTTGGTATTATTCTGATGAGATTGTTCTTGGATTAATTCTGCTACGCTGCTTTATTAACATGCTTACTAGTGACATGGAAGAGAACATAAATATGTTCCGATAAAGTTTGCAAAAGACAGAGAAGTTAGGAACCTGATAAAGAATGACAACAGCAGATCACCAGTACAAACTGATCCAAATCACCAGATAGCAAAGATGAAGTTTAATTATCATCTGCAGTATGGCAAAACATAAGCTCATACACTGAAAGACAGCCGATAGAGCCTAACCATGCAGAATGGGAACTGGAAAAGGCTGGTAGATCAGGAGGCTGGATCAGGATCAGGAGAGGTAACTGAGCATGAGCTCTCAGTCTGCTGTTCATCAGAAGCGTTAATATAATCCTTAGATTTATCAACAGGAAAGATTAAGCAAGAGTACATGAGAGTCTGTTTTATCTGGTTTTGGCACTAGTGCAACCACTTCTGTAACAAAAAACGGCATTCATAAATCAGAGATTGAAAATGAAAAATGAAAAAAAAAAAAAAAAGGAATGTCCCATGGAAAGCAGCAAGAGTGATTAAAACATATTACAATGAAAGGTTTGAGACAGAAAATCTGTTTGGCACATTAAATCACATTCTGTAAGTACACATCCTAAAATAGTTTACAGTAAAATTTCAAAGAAAAGCAGCTGAAAGTTGAAGCTAGACAGATTTAGATTAAAAGTCTTATTTTAAATTGCTATTAATGAGATTAATTAAATGTACCATCAGTTTTCATCAGTCCTCACTAAGTAGTTCAATAAAGAACATTTTGCCAAAATTACGTCCTTTAGTTTAGCAAGAAGCTTATGTTCTGTTTTGTGCAGATCAAACTAGATGTTCACAGTGGTTTTGTAATCTGCAAATCTGTATTACAGCTCATATCAGCCCTTTAACCTTTCAAATCTCACAGATATGACTCCTATCTAGGGTAATACAAAGCTGTCAGGCTCATGAATGTTTAGTGAGCGCACAGAAATTCACCCTGAATCAGAATATTTTCTTCAGCTCTGGTCAAAATAAGGGGCTAGAAGTAGTCCTTATTTTTCTTATATTGCATCCTGACCAAATCATCGTTTGGAGCTGAGGGAGTTTCCACATTAAGAAACCAAGCAGCACACCTTAACAGCTGTTTATTGACCTTCTAGAGTAATCAGGATGAGGACTGTGAACTTACAGCTTGTTATCAGGAAAGATGGAAGAGCAATCAGGTATAGCACATTAACTACTGTTTACTGATATTACAGCCCTCTGCTTCATTTGGAGCACACTAATCGCATTACTCTTATTATCAGCATGTCAGTAAGGAGGGAATGTAGAGCTTAGGAGGTAATTTTTAATATAGCATTTTAAGAAGAATGTGGGTTTTTCAAAGACATCTTCCATCTTTGTCTATAAATTTGACTCTGTAGAATATATTTCCTAAAAGTGAAAAGTTGCTGGAAAAAAATAACTGATTAGAGTACTTCTCTTTATCCCAGACAGTTCTGAACATGAAGATACTTTGGAATTGTAGTGCTGTATTAGAGAATTATTTTGTTTTATTCAGTAATTGCATTGCTTTATATTCATTCTGACAAATTGTTGTGATCTGAAAGCGCACACCTGCATTAGATATTCCATTAAAGTTTAAAAATATATTTGTTAGGGAATAGAAAACAGAAACAAACTCTGATTCCTGGGAAAAAAATGAGAAAGTATCACTCGGGTATACAAAATTTAACATTTATCGAGCATTTTTATTAGACTATCTGAAAGTGCTGTATGAAATTGTGCTGTGCTTTTTCCAGGTTTCCAGTGAGAGTGCATTAAGAACATAGATACAAGACATACAGTTTTTAGTTCTTCTTTCCACGTATCTAAATCAGAGCTATTTCTCACATCTCAATGAAATACAGACCTTTAAGATGTCCATATGCATTGATTTGGATTAAGAATTTTATTTACATCCTGACGTCCGCAGTAGTCATTTTGTTAGTAAAATTTGTGGTTCATATTTTCTATGAATCCATTACATCTTTAAGAATGTTACTGAAAATCATTTGTCCAGTATATTGGCTATAGTACTGATTCTGCAGATATCCCTATTTCTGACATTATACTTGAAAAATATCAGCACATACTTACACACGCAACACACTTGAAATATGTAAATGTATATCTCTATATTCTTATTTTCTACTGCTCAAAAATCAAAGTTTAGAATCATTCCAGAGCTTCTATGAAAGAGCAATAGGACCCTGTCACAATTTTATCAAGGTAAAAAACATGCGTAAAAACATGATGCCAATGTCACTGTTCATCAGCTGTTCCAAAATAATTGCCAGTTTTTAGGCACTGACACTAGTAAATGGGAGGTAAATCATCCTTTTTTTTCACCAAGTCTTAGGAGCCTTCTAGTTTTACTATGTAAGGAATATGCTATAGAGGTTTTGTCATGACTTAATGGCAAACCAATAGTGTTGTTTCTAATTGCTCGTTAGCAGCCTCTAGCCCCAGTATCAACTTTCATCCTCCCATCTCACCTTGAATGTGGGGTGGATTGAGATAGTCTTGGATTTGGATCACAAATAGGACTGAATTGTAAAAAATGTCATTGTAATGTCTGCTTACGTATACGCATTTGATTTGTCTGACATGTCCTATGTTGCCTTAGGCCAGGTACAAGCACAGGCAACAATGTTCTATGTATGATATTCCCAGTTTTTTGTATTGTAGATCAAGATCTTTATGCCACACAGACAATTTAGCCTGGTTTTTATCTTTATCTATATCTTTATCTATACATTTGGCTGAATATTACCCTGTGTGTTTCTACTACCATCTCTTTATTCACTTAACATGCAGTTATTAAGGAATAAAACTACCGTGATGTTAGGAAAATAGACCTCTATTTGCCTGATCCTAAAAAATCTTTGAGCAAGAACTTTATGCTAAATATAATAGACATTCATAATGCAATGGGACTACAGGAGCAGTCCTAACACTTCCTGGCTCTCTGTTTTAGGAAAATAACTTTCTTCCCTCCCCATACTGAAACCTAATCGTATGGCTGTATTTTTAGCTGCGTAAGTGGCTGACGTATTAGAACATAGAGGGGCAGTTTTTTAAGCAGGACTGAAGGTTTTCTGCTATAGCTTCTTTATTGCACCTGTGCTAGTCACTCTTGCACTCCTCAGACTAATTTTGGCTTTTGCTATTTTAAGCCTTTGCACTGAAGCCTTATTTATGGGATTTGCCGTGAAGCGTTAAATGTTTATTTAGTAGGTGTCTAAAGAACAGGTAGTCGTTAACTGCATGATAATCCTGGGTTGTACAAGTATTGTTTGATCATTTTTTTAGTTCATTGGGAAACTGCTTTTGACTCAAAATCTTGATTATTAGACAAGGAAATACACAGAGTAGGCTGAAGGAGATGAGGTTTATTTCTGTAAAGCATAGGCTTAATAATTATCATGAATATATTACACATTTTTTCTTTGATCTTCATATAAAATCAACAACCAAGTTCTTAAAGTATTGCTTACTTCTGTCTTTGTAGGTGAGATTTCTTGATTCAGACTACAGTCTCTAGGTTGTTTGTTTTTTTGCCTAATTTATCCAGTATTACTGTGGTGAGATTATTAAACCCATGTAACCAGAGAGATGCATCCATAGAGAAGTCCCTTCTTCCTCCACCAACCTTAATTTCTTAAGACTAATGATACTGCGTTGCTCTTTGAGCAGCAGTCCCAAATTACCATTCAGTCAAAAACTGCCATGTAGCTATCAGAATGCTGTTTCAGGATATATTTTAGGTAATGAGTAAGGCTCATTGGCTCCTTGAACTCCCGGTAGGCCTTCAGTAGGAATAAAGCAACTTGATTTTGATGGATTTTATTTTAAATTAGGCAAAGTATTAGACACCCAAATCCCAGTGAATTTTAATGGCATCGGGCATTGATCTCCTTCATGATTCCTGACAATTTCTGTGCAGTTTTAGGTTGGAGGCTGAACTATAAAGAATCTATTGACCTGGCTTTGGTCAAACTGAGTCCCTACAGAAGCCAAATTCAAATCTGAGCACAAATCAGTAATGTAATCACATTCTTTGTGGACAGAGATGTAACATTAACGTGTATGTATTACTCCTGTTTGTCATGCGAGATTCTGGGATTTTTTTGAAAGAAAAGGTCACTCGCTTTGACGTTAACACTCAGGACTGCCAAACTGAGAGATTTGTGAATTGGCTATTATTTCGAGTAAAGCAAGTTTTCTTGTTTAAATTCTTCTGATGTGCCTTTCTTGTATAAACCTCACAGTTTTCAAATGTAGTTGGTGGGAGTCGTCTGTTCTGAAAGAGCTGGTGGGAACTTGAATTTTCTTTGCGGTAGGAAAGCACAGAAGAACCACAGCTAGCACAGTTGGGACAGTGCTAGAAAGCAAAAGAAGAAATGAAGCTCAAGTTGCGCGTGAACACAGGCTGCTTACAGTCCTCTGATTAAAATGTGGTGATACCTGGAGTCAGACTCATTTTTTATGCTTGTTCTCCATCACCAAGCTTCTCATATTCTTTGGTGCATAGTGGCTCACTTCCAGTAGGAAGTAGGGAACGCAGTTCCACTTCTGTTCTGTGACCCAATGGTTAAAACATACCGCTGGTAAGTGGGCACTTGGTACTCAAAATTCCTTTGGTTAAGGTAACCCTAAACCCTAGTCTTCAGTTTCCTAGTGAATGTTTTTGACACTCTACCACTAGGCAAAAGGCTAATGTTGCTACTAATACCATTACCCCGTGGCAAAAGGAGCATCCTGGTGGTCACAGGCACTGGTTGAACTTCAACACCTAGTTCCTTGGCATGTGTACAGATGTCTCAAAGAGGTGCAAGGGGAACCTCATGACCCATAGGGATTGAACTACTAATTAGAGTGAGACTTGCCCAAGATTTAAGCAGTGCTTGACAAAATGTATTTTATGACTTATTCAAGAACTTAGCAGTCCACATCTAGCCCATTATCATACCTACTGTATAAATGTGTGTTCTGGTAGGTGTTGAAGTGACTGTTTCGGGATAAGAGTATGCAGTATAATAGCGGCACTAATGTTCAGTAGCTTTCTAGTTACAGCAAATTTTTAATAGCGAGTTCTTATAACTTACTATTCCAGAAACTGCATAGGTATTGTTGCCATTGCCATAAAGCATAATGAACTTCTACAAGGCATGCTTCTTGTGAAAACTGAAAAAAGAGATTGTAATTTCTAATAAAATGAATTCATTCTTCTGGAAGCCAGTGATCCTTAAGTAGTTCAACTTTCCGGAGAAAGTTTTTGATGGGCTTTTTGTGATTTAGGAAATTACTGTCTGAGTAAAGGGTTTTTCTGTTTCTACTTGCACAAAATGCACACCTTAGCACATACAAATTTATGTGAAAATATGTTGCAGTAAACCAAATACATTAACAGAAGAATGGAAAAATTTAGGAACTCCATCTGTTGAATACATTATTTCAAGTTGTTCGTCAGAAAGCATCCATGTTCACTAAATACTTCTATAAGGTAAGGATTTGCAACCAGGTTTCAAAGTAGATCAAAACCAGTTTTTAGTATTGCAGGTTGAAATGTATGTATGTATTTATTTATTTATTTTGTCTGTAACAGTTATATTGCTAGGGATTTTAGTGGAGTGGTAATAATATTTTTTTTTCCCTTTGGTTATCAAAAAAAAAAAGCGTTCTTTTCATACAACACATCATTGTGCAAAACCCTGCTTCTGTCTTGTAATTGCTTTGTTTCAGAGAAGGAACCCACTGTATGGATGAGGAACAGTGCTCTGGCTTCAAGTTTGACCTCTTTATTTTGTTTCCTTTTAAGCTGGCACCATTTTTGTGTTTATAGCTTTGTTTACATGTGTACAGTCATATTTGTCAGACAGTTATTCTCAGTGCGATTAAGAGCAGTGTAATATTATACTTACCTTTATTTATCCAGTTCATTTTCATACAGATGATATTTAGGTCACTAGAAAAGAAGAGTTTAACCAAGGCTACATTTCACGTGCAGAGTCTGTGCTTTAGATATTTAAATAATCTTTCAGAGCAAAGTTAGATCCTGTTTGTTGCTGTGCACTATGTGAAAGATTGCATTTTTGGAGATGTGGTTTAGTGGACATGGTGGTGATAGGTTGACAGTTGCACTGGATGATCTTTGTGTTTTTTTCCAGCCTTAATGATTCTATGGTTCTATGATTAATTTCGTTTTCTTTGTTTACTTTCAGGGCCCTAACTCAGTCATGATTGCCCTGGTAATGCTGTTGAATATTGGTCTAGCCATTCTTTTTGTCCATTTTCTAACTTGATTGGAATTAGGAAAGGTAAGCAAGGTTTTGTTTTCATATACAATCACCACATCCACCCCACCTCAAATTATAAAGATTGAATTTATTTGCATATTTTTAATGTTTCCTACTTTAATTTTAGCTATGCCTGAATGTGATTCAACATAGTTATTTAATTATGTAACTGTTTTGACCCTTCAGTGAAGTCATGACAACTAGTGGTGTTAGCCCACAGTTCTCTGCAGTTGTGTCATCAGCCTTTTAAATGGCACCAGGCATACTCAGACACAGGGAAGGAGGCTTGGCGTTAGGATGATGGGACGCAAGAGAGATGAAACTTGGAAAATTCAGCCAGGGGCCCAGATCAGTTTGTCTGCTGATGGTTTGTGGCTTTGGGGTCCTCTGAAAGCTGAAGCAAGCAGCCATGTCGGAAAACAAACAAAATAATCTGCTGAAGCAGCCCCACCAGTGAAGTGCGTTGGCTTCTCCATCTGTTCCAGCAGAGTGTGACTAAACTGGAAATGTACGGAGCTGCAGTTTTTGTTGATGGAAGCTAACAGCTGCCTTACTATTTTACCGTCTGATGTTTTTAGTGGGGAGATGGGAAAACGACTGCCAGAGGAATGTGGTCAGAGGATTCTGTTGCTGTGGAAGTGATTCCAGCGTTCACTCCTATCTCATTAGAAGAAATAGTTAGCAGCATCAGTCACCAGTCTTATTCCATTACCTGCTGCTTTTAACATCTCCCACAGTGTTCAGGGAGATTGAATTTCATTTGCCTGTGCATGATTCTGTTCATTCGTTGTTTATGAAATTTGATGTATAGCCATAACATAGTGTGTAGTCCAACCTGGAGAGCGCTACCGGTTCTGCCTAGCGGCAGAAACAGAAGATAAAACCTTTCTCTAATCTGAAGGTGTAATTCTTAAATTCATTTTCCTAAATCTGAAGAGTCTATTCGCTTTAAGGTTTAGGAAACAATATACCATAACTGCAGAAATTGCTATCTTCCGAAAAGAGCTCAAATGCTTATGCCAGTAGCAAGCAAAATTCTTTCTAATAAAAAAAAAATAAGAATCTGAAGTCAATATCAGCACATCCTAAACTGGAGGTGAAATACCAGAATAATGCAAGGAAGACAAGATGCGGAGTTTGCATGTTGATTTTTTTATTATTATTATTTTTTATTTTATTTTTTTAACTCTGGTGCTGTGATAATTAGTGATTTGAATTATGATGTTTCAGCACTGAGGTGTTTTGCCAGCATTTAAAATAAAGTCTTGTCTGAGTGCTCATTAACGCCAGTGACAGTTAAGCTAGCTAATGCTCATAATGAACTATCGTGATTTTTAAACACTAGTTTCGTGTTGAATACATTCAGGTAGAGCATTTAGACATGTTAAGTGATCGTTTATCGATTTGATGCCTTCAGTGTCTTTGAAGTCCATTTATAATTTTACCTCAGCATTAAAAAATCCTCAAAATTTTTCGTTTGGGAAGTTTGTCTTAAGTAGCTTCACAGCCCTTTGTTACAATGATGTGATCATGTTTCTTTTATGTGCCATTATACTGTAATTATTGTACCCTATATTAACCAAAAGCATGCTTATTTGCTGAAAATCTGTGGTGTGATCATTTGGAAAGAAAGCATTTTAATTTGAAGCTGCAAAAAGCAAAGGGCTTGTATTACGGTTTATTTTCTCTCTGTTAGACGATATTTCATACAATATAGTTTTTGAACCTGTTTGTAAACTTTATAAGTGTTTGCATGGTGTAACAGGCGACATTCTTAAAAGTACATTAGCTATCTTTTGATGCAGCATATTAAAGTACCATAGGTGCGGACTGAATAGAGTGCAGCGAAGCAGCTCCAAGCAGGGCAGTAACACCGTGGTGTTTTTTACAGAAGTATGTTGAGAATCCTGTGTTTTCACCAGTGTGGATAAAAGAAGAAAGCAGAAAGAGAGCAAATGAAAATAAAGCTTGTATATTTATTTTTTAAAGAGTCAAAATTGTGTTTTAAATTTAGGAAGGTAATTTTTAAATAAGAACAAAGTTTTAAAAGTTACTGTGTAAGCCTTGACGTAATGGACAAAATGTTCCATCCAACAGTGAAATCACCCCCCGTCTCCTTACGTGGAGAGGTAATTTTGTAACTGACATATTTAATTCCTATTAAATGTTTATTTAAAATACTTTATGCTCTGGAAATAATGGGTAACAAAGCTTATGAAAATGTTTATAAATTTAAGTAAGCATGTTAGTACCATTTATAAATATGTATGATTTATAAGCTTTTTTAAAACAAAGCTCAAACAAATTGTTGGTATTTTTCTAAAATGTGCACAGCTGTATTTTACATGAAAGGCTATTTATAATTGGTTGTTATACTGTACACTACATTTTGGACAGCACAATGAAGCCTGCCAATGTACTTAATAATGTCATTTTGTCTATTTAAAGTTTCTTGCTGTCAAAGAATGAACTCTTTATCTATGAGTTTATTTATAATTCTTGACCCAAAATGTATAATGTACAGTTTTCACAACTGTATTTGCTCTAATAAAAATAAGTTGGTTATTAATAGAGTTTCAGACTGGTTCTTCCCGATTACAAATTGCTTTCGTCACTCTCCAGAAACAACTTTTCAAGCAGACTAAATAAACAAGAAGTGAACCGGGAATATAAGTGAAGTCTTGACCCATTTGAAATTATTGTAAGTTACTGTTTCCAACAAAATCATTAAGGAAATGTTTCAAAATGTACCTTAAAAAAAAAAAATAGGCAGGTTTCCTTATGTGTCTATTTTTCGTGTTCTGAGACACAATGATTGATCCATTAGGAGCTGTCCTTGTAAGCAAATACCTTATTTAGATTTCCCTCCTCCTCAGGGTCTTCATAGGTTCACAGTGAAAGCGAAGAATTACAAACCAATGTTTTACACAGAGAAAATTCAGCATTACAGTTGCCTTAAGGACGTCACATTTGGCCAATTAGTTCATGAACTCAGAATTTTATTTTCTGGTTCAGGTCACTGTCCAACTCTATTTACATTCTAATGTTGCATTATAAGGGAGGGTAAGCGTTCCTGTTCACTGAAAACGTATTTGTAGTAATATTTGAAGCAGGAGGACCGCCCCAAAAGTAACGCCTCCTGTTCAGTGATGTTGGCCCATGCTGTTGGAGGCAGATGATGGTGGTATAGCAGTAGGGGCTGAACCTTCCCACCAACATTCCGTGACAGAGGGGCAGTCTGACAAAATGGTGTCTGACGTGGAAGTGCGTATGAAGCAAAGTTGTGTCGTTGAATTCCTCCATGCGGTGGAGGTGAGCACAGTGAGGCAGTGGGTGGTGCTGTGGCAGTGGGTCGCCTCTGCCGATGCAGGTTTTTACATGCACGGGATGCAGGCTCTTGTTCATCACCGGTGAAAATACATAGCTAATGGTGGATCCTGTGATATAAAGTGGTATTTTGTAGCTAAGGATTTGCTCTATCAAATGGTGTTGTTATGCTCTTTCTATCTGTTGTAGCTTTCACAGAAATAAATAGGAGGCATTACTTTTGGAGCAATCGATGTACTCGTTAATGTCTTTTTTTTTTTTTTAATTCTAACATCATGAAGCTTAATTTTAAGAATTTGTATTTTCTACATGAGAACCCACTCCCTGAAGAAAATTTTGTCACTTCAAACAGAGAAATGCACGTTCTTTAGAACCTTAAGCAGGGATCACTGAGCTGCCTTTTGTGATCCACACTGATTGCTGACATTTTGAGATCCATGCGTCCCTCTTCTTACATGTTCAAGAATGTAACGTTGACATGAAGTACTTCGTCAGTGAATATGAATATGATAATGCATGCAGGCATCTTAAAAGCAACAAGCAAAAGATTTGCCTGAAAATAGAAGAAAAAAATGTTTTCACATTCAACTGAGAAACCGCATCTTACCCTGCCCATCAATGTTCATAATTCTTAACAATCAACATGGACATAGAAATACAGTTTTTTATTATGATGTCTGAAAACAGATTGTTTTCTCTGAAATATTTATACTGGTGGCTTACACTGGTTGTAAATTGGTTGAAGTGGAGAAGCACTTCCTATGTGTAAGAAAAAAAAACAACATGGGCACACAATTTAAAGCACCAAGATTTGCTCTACCATGGAAAATCTTACTTGGAAAATCTTGTGAAGGGTTTTTTTCTCAGCAAAGCACTTTCTCCAGGCACAGCTGTGTGCTGGCCTACAGATGCTGTAGGCAGCGAGCTGCCACCTTTTAATTTGAGGTCTGCTTTCTTGGGCACTTCCATTTATCTGACTAAACAAGGCACAGAGTGTACATAGAAAAACGGCGAGAGGATAATGATGAGACACCGAAGACTGAAATAAATATGTATTGCTGCTTTTTAGCTTCTTTCCTTGCAAAAGTAAAGCAGCAAGTAATGTGAAGAGCGTGTAACCGCTTCCAATTGCAGTCCAATAGGAGATTCAGTTTGAAAGCAGAAATTTCATGACATAAACTACAAATTACCTTTCAGATATGGACATATGTTAGAAAAAAATTAATGCAGCTGAGTGCCAACTTCGAAAGGGGTAAACACCTCTTCACAAGCATCTGATGAAAAGTTTTGAAATATTTACATAACTTGTAATTACGTCATGCAGCCATAAAAACCTCTCTGAAGATACGGTTATGCTATATTAAAGGATACTGACAGCACTCTGTATGCAAAGATAAAGGCCTTCAGCAACTCACTACTTATTGAGATACGGTAACCTTCTTAGCTAGTTGTTATTAATAAAAGATGGTGGTGAATTATATCTGAATGGCTTTACTTACAGCTCATTTGAACCACTTAGAGAGGGGAGACCGTTGTACATACTGTTCTCCCATGGAAATGTAATTCAGCAAACAAAGCAAATGAAGAGTGGAAATTAAATAAGCCTTTCAAATGAAGTAGTCTTCTCATTCTCTCATTTAATATTCACAGAAAAAGGAAAAAACAGAAATACGCTAAGTCTGAGCTTGAAGCTGAATATGCCAAAGTACTGTAACTGAGCCATCTACAGAATCCATCTCAGGTTTTTTTCTCCCGAATAAAGAATCTCCTCAGTAAGAGACATTATACCTCCTAACTTTGTAGGAGGTAGTTTGGTTTCCATACACAGCATCTTTAAGGAAAACTGACTGTTAAAGTCTTCTAGACTTGGAGGAAAAAGTAAAACCATGCCATGTTGAAAGGTGGTAGCAGTGAGAGCGGGGTTGGTCTCTTCTCACGGGTGAGAGGTGACAGGACGAGGGGAAATGGACTTAAGTTGCACCAGGTGAGGTTTAGGTTGGATATCAGGAAAAACTTCTTTACAGAAAGGGTAGTTAAGCACTGGAATAGGCTCCACAGGGAGGTGGTTGAGTCACCATCCCTGGATGTGTATAAAAACCGTTTGGATGTGGTGCTCAGGGACATGATTTAGCGGAGGGTTGTTAGTTAGCGTAGTATGGGGTAGTGGTTGGACTTGATGATCTTTGCAGTCTATTCCAACCTGAGCAGTTCTATGATTCTATGATTCTGTGCCTAAATAGTTTATAATGTGGCCATTGCTGGAACAGTTGGTTATACCCCTCAGCCCCATGAAAACGATAGCAAATATGAAGCATGCAAGGGAATTTGTTATAATATCCTATGTTACTTCATTTTGTTAAATAAATAAGTAAATAAATAAATTTAATCCAGTCATCTTAATTTCATCATGTCAGTATGTATTTGTTTCAGGTAGTGATTTTCATCATCACTCAGGGTGGGTTATCTGGGGAGTTTAGGTGCAACATGGCTGCGTATTCAGTGCCACTTCTCCAAGAGGAACATTTTGAAGTGATTTCTCAGTGATGGAAAAGAACAGTATTTCCCTAATCAACCCTCCAAAGACCTTTTGTTGTAATTTTTCTGTGCTGCCTCTACTTTTTTACTGGCCTTTTATCCTTCACTGCCCCTGTACCCCTCAGTCTGGCAAATTCAGCTCATTCTTCTATTCCCCACAGAAAGCTATTTGCCACTCAGTCCAGTAGCTTACGGTTTTCCTGTCGAGAACACTTGTTCCAGTTTAACTTAGTATGGCTATGGAAGGTATTTCTGTGGCAGCTTGTCCTGCCCTGAATTACATGTCATGACACAAGTTCAATTTGGTCCATTTTTTTTGCAGAGTATTGATGCTAGTTTATGTGACTGTATTCTAATTGCAAAGTTGCGCTCACTGTTTCCGCTATCTGGGCAGTGATTGAGCCACAGTACTTAATGAGTTGAAGAGATAATGACTGACAGTCGTGCACAGAGATTTATAAGGGCTCTTCATGACTCATTGAAACAAATGGTGTCATCTTTGAGGAAAAAATCTGCTGTCATCTGGGTTATGAACTCCACTACAAATGTCCACAGTAGGATTGTGAAAAGGACTGTACAGACAGCTGGAGATGAAGTGCAACCAAGAACACCAAGGAGTCCTTTTGAGGGCTGTGGTTTACTGTGACTGTGTGATTGCTGGATTTAGTACACAAACCTGTGGATTGTTAGATGGAATAAAATGCATCCTGTGTTGGAAAATCATTTTTGCTCACTTGCTTGAGCTTTTGTATGTCTCCCTTTATGTCTTACTTGCTCATCAGGAAGCTTAATGGAAGTGGAGGCATGCACACCTAGACAAGGGCTAGGTTTTACTTTCTTTTGTGGCTTTGGGATTAACAAGTAGGGAACAATAAATGGCAGAGAAGGAATTGTGGGCTTTAAGCTACAGATTTTGAACTCTTGCTTTTTTATGCTGATTTATTTGAATTAGAAAAAAACAGTGGAGATAAGTCAAAGAGTACAATTCCAGGTGTTACCTTTCACAACAATAATTTGTATGGTAATCCTGAATTCCTTTGAGATGAGTCCTTGAATCTGAAAGAAGAAACTTATCTTTCTTGAATTTGTTTATGGCACAGTTCACTGAAAAGCATCTTGGCAAAGGCACAGCGTTAGAGCACAAATGATGAATCTTGACCAGGAGTGTTGAGAATGGCTGCCTACACTTGAGGTCCTTACTCTACGCTTAATAGCCTAAACTGAAACATTTTCCAGCATTCCACTCAAAGACCTTTGTGGGGAAGGGAGGTGGGAAAGCAGGAAGAAATGAGGCATTTCTCCAAGAACTGCAGCCTATGAAAATGTAGAATCTGGCCTACAACTCTGCTGTAGGTTGAAAGCATTTACGGCTGAATGTTGCATCAGCCATTAGAGCTACAGGCTCTCTGTGTGGGCTGTCTGTCAGAATCCAACCCCGGGTCTGGTTCCAAGGGCACACAGGCGAAATGTCTGAGCTAGAAGGAAAGGGGGAGGGGAGGAAGTTCGTTAGAAATTGGGCTGCATTAACTCGGGGTTAATTAAACCGTTACGTTCTGTACTTACAGAACAGTGTCGTTAGCTGTACTTAACATGGCAATTTTACTGTATTCAGGACATGTCCCACAGAATATCTCTGAAATGTCATAGTTTAGTTTAAGATAATGGTGCTTAATTACTTAGCCATTTTTAGCCACAGAGTACTTTTATCATATAATGCCATCCAGTCTTCAAAAAGACTGTATACTGCCTTCCATGTTAATTGTGACAGTTCTGGATTTTGTTTAGGCCACTGATGAGAAAGTCATGAAAGTAGGGGATCGGCTACCATGGAAACAGGGAAGACATTTGAGCACCAGCAGTATTTCGCAGGGGCTAGGATTTAAAAAAGACATTCTGCAAAGAGCAAGTAAAAAGGCATTTACATTTCAGCCAATGGCTTCCATGCATTCCTGCCATACCGAAGCAACACATTCCTGGCATTGATTGCTACAAGCCTCCACATGTGGCCATGATAAAGAGCAGAGCATGCATTGTCAGGAGGGCTGGAAGAGAGTGTTCAGGAAAAAAGGAAGTGCTGGCATGTTGAAGCTGAAAACAGAAAAGAACAGAAAGTAAGGGAAAAAGGAAGAGGGAATAGAAAAAGCATCATCAGAAGACCTACACATGTTAAAGAGAGGGAAAAGGACTTCTTTATGGAGAGAAAAAAAAAGTACAAGGAAAGGGGCCGATACTGGATACATAATAAAATGAAGCTTATTCTGTAGAACTGTGAAGAAGGTAGAAGACTGGGAATTAACCATCTTTGCTACATAACAGCTGATCTAGAAAGCTGTTTTCTGTGCCCACAGAGATTGAGACAAAAACAGATGGGCTTAAATTGCATGAAAATTGAGGTCTGTGTCAGGCAGGAAGAAAAGCTGTATAATTGTAAGGATAATGTCTTTGAATTAAATAACTAAGAAGACTGTAGGATTTCAAGGCAATGTATTTTTACTCTGAACAGGATCACACAGTGAAAGACTGCCAGTTAACCATTATGAATCATTTTGTATGATTCCTTGTATTTCTGATGGAATCCGGGCATGGGCAGAGGTGTGATGAAAGGGCAGATGGAGAGTGAGCCCTTCTTTACATGAAGGGCATATCCACGAGGCTGGGGGAAGCAAAAGGAGGGTATACTGCAAAAAATGAAATAGGAGAATGCTAGGACAAGACAGATGGGCGGTAGGGCAGAAAACCTGAACAATAAAAGGTTGAGAAGAATGTGAAGATTTGACACATGAGAGGAGGGGATCGTTGGCCAAATTAAAAAAAAAAAAAAAAAAAAGATCTGAACTGTGAAAGATGCGTAGTGCAGGAAGGAGAATAAGCAAGAAGTGGGCTGGGAGTCCTGCAAGAACACCACACTGAGACACAGCCAAGGAGCCTAAAGAAGACCTGAGCACAGAACCAACACCAAGAATGCACTGGCTCTTCAGCAGCAGCTCAAGTGTCCATCCCCTTTGTTTTCTCAGCCAAATATATCCAATGGAATTTCATACAATTTTTGAACTGTGGGAATAATTGAAGTTTTCAGGAGGTCTCCTCTTTATTAAATGTTCAAGAAAACATCTGTTTTCAAAGCCCACAGAAAATAACCGTTTATTGTTGCAGCAGTCTCAATTTCCACTGAAAGAAGTCAATAACGCAGGCACAGTTGCAGTATTGACTTTTTGCTTTAAACCACTCTAAGAAAAATATTTTATCCAATGGGACTTTCTCACTATTAATATAGGATAGAACACTCGGGAAAGAAATAAACAACCATATAATCATGCAGGTTCCCCATCTGAAATTCAGAACATTAGCACACAGCTACAGTTTTGCTTTTTTGTGAGCATCTGAGACAACAAAAATGCTGTTGGTATTTACACTGATTCGCTGCTGTACCAAATGTTGCATATGCTCTATAGACTGTGTTGTTGTGAGTCATGCAAAAAATTATGTAACATTTGGAAATACATTCAGTCATCTGCTTGCTACAGAAATACTGCTAACAGATTCTTCACTCTTTTATCCCTACAGTCTTTGTCATCCTTGTTAAGTGTTATTTGCATGCAACTTCCTCAGGGGGAGATGACTCATAGCCACAGAGTAAGCTATGATGCTCTGTTGGCACCAATGGCCATATGTGCTGCTAATAAAGTGTTGTGGTCCCCTTATCCTTGACAAAACCGTGTATTTAATGGGCCGATCATAAATTTCACCCTCTTTCCAAAAAAAATGTTAGTTGTCCAAAGAATTAGCATTCTCCCCCTTCCTGACCACGCACCTTTCGGCCTGTCTCTTGCCTGACCAGGCTGGTGGAATAGCTTTTCCCTGAAGGCAAACAAATCTGAGATGAAGGACAAATTTTAGCCAGGGATTCCTTCCAATAAACCAAACCTCTTCTATCTCTGACTTACCTGAGTGCTCATCAGCTTATGCCAGACCCCACGAGGCTATGTGGGCATCCACACCCCTCTCAAGATTGGGTGCATCACCCAAGCCCCACCTCCGTAGATGTTGCTTTATTGTGGTCAGATGACTAATGACATCCAAGTGATGGCTTAAAACACTGCTTGCAGCTCCGCATTCTGGCTGACTGCACCCACACAACACAGGATGCAGCATTTGTGCTGCCTCCTCAAAACCAGAAGCCTCTAGCCCAGTGAGCTAGCTGAATGATTTCATGCTTTGTGTCCATACATGTGTCCATGCTTCCCATGTATGTCTTAGACAGACCAAAGTCATTCATTACTCTTCATAGAAGTGGGAGGGTGTTTTTTTATTTTCTTTGATTTTTTTTTTAATATACGCACAAACACAAACCCACTGTTGTCTACTGTTGTTTCTTCTCAGCCAGACAGAAACAGCAATTTTACTATTTTCTGCCCGTATCTGTGGACATTTCTCTCAGTTGGGCAGTCTGAAGACAGCAAAGGTGTTCCAGAGCATCAGCGTGGACATCTATTGCTCATCCTTTACCCAACAGACTGAGCACTTCCATAGCTCTATAGCTGCCAAAGTGGTAATAAACCACATGCATAGAGCACACATCCAGCTGTAAAGTCTGTCATTAGTTCCGCTGGGCACTTGTACAAATATTTGTTTATTCTAGCCATCAGAATGTCTTCAGTGGCTGTTTGAATTGAAAGCCTGGAGTGTCTGAAACAGATAATAGAAGGCTGGCCTCAGCTGGCAGGGGTCTGAGCTGTTAAGTTTTCAAACACGTGAGATGCTGACTTACTTGTAAAGGAGAAAAAAAACAAACAAACGAAAAGGAGAAGCACTTTCAGTTCATCTTGTGGCTGCATGCTGATTGCCTGACATTTCCAAATCCCAACTTCACCCATCACATATTCTTCACATTAAAATGAAAGAGAGTGAAAATGCTGAAGAAAATGTATTTTCAAGCATGGGGAGAAGCATGACTTGAGTTTATTTTTGGTGGAAATGACCTGAGCTTCCAGATTAGATGTGTGTCTGAGGAATTCAAAGATGACTTGCACGCAGAAATGTTATGTCTACTGGAGGTGAGCGAGACTGGCTGCACGCAGGCCTACTGCAACCAGCTAGCATCCTCTGTGTAGCTGACAGGGCTCATTTCAGCTCAGTGTTCCCGGGAAATTCCAGCCACCAGCCACCCATGCATACAGGATTTAGGGTGCAGAACCAGCAGTGGGACCTACAGCTGCAGGGCAGGAGCTGCAAGCACAGGCTCTGGGAAGCAGCATCCTCAGCTCAGCCCCACAACCCAGAGCACATGGGCTGGGGCTTCACATCCAGGGGAGGCACTGGTGGATATGCAGCACACAGCAAGCACACACACGTGCCAGATTGCAACTGGGTGGGCTCCCTGCACCTCAGAGACAGGTGTCTGCAGCATGCAGGTGCATTAGATCAGAAGCCATTTGCTGTGTCTTGGTACCTATGGAGCATTTTCAATATTCCGGCTACACATCTACCAAAGCCCTGCTGAAATTCCATGAAATGCTAATGGCAAATTAAAGCAAACATCGAGGATAACAGCAAAAGTTATCGCTTGTGAGATGAAAACAGAAACGATGCAATTCCATCCTTACAGTTTGCACACATGACCGGGAGCAAGGCTGCTGCCAGGCTCTGCCCCATTGTGCCTATCGAGTGTCCCTGTGTTAGGAGGGAATGTCCTGAGGAGCTGGCTGGCCACTGGCGTTTGGGAAATGAATGAATTGTGCTTGCCAGGTGCCTGAGAACAACTTTTGGCATGAAGGAGCTGGCATGGCATGAGTGCACGGGCTGTGTTATTCTTTACTATTCTCTCGACCTTCTCATTGTGTCGGGGGACTGAACACAAGCCTGTTTCAGGGCACACAAAGTATGCTGGGGGGTATTTACAGGTGTTTTTACAGTGTGTTCATTTTGATGACATAGAGTGGAATTATGGGGTATTATTCCAAAGAAGACAACAGTGGTGAACCTGAAATGTGTCTGGAATATGTTCTATGGAGGCACCAGGAAAAGCCAAGGAAAGCTGAGGTAAGAACATTTGAACAGCTTACAGTTGTGCTTAGTGTCTGTATGACTGCATCCTCCTGCATTACTGCCCAGACCCTAACAAAATGTATTAACCACTTTTTGTAACAGGAATCCTTGAATGTGTTCAGTAAAAAAGTACTGTGTCCAAAAATTATGACACAGATAAATCATTTCTGCAGTTATCACTGTTGTTTAGAGAATGTGCTTTAACCCGGAATGGTACAAGCCCCATTGCTACAGCTGACAGTTTCTTTTTGATTTTCAAAATGCCGCTCAGTACATCTAACCTTAATATTCACCATTGCAGAACTAATCCAAGTCAAGCATGAGATCAGATCTAATGCAGCAGGCTGGCTCACTTTGCTCTAGAATGAATCACATTGCCTTTAAATCCTTCACAATCCATGTCCTTTAAAGAAGACACCGTCTCTCCCCTGAAGAAGAGGCTTTGTTCTGGGAGCAGCAGGTGCCACCCATGGCATGTCCACATCAGAAACCTGTTCCTGTACCTCCCTTTGCTGTATAAATCCGATTTAATAAGCAAGAAAGGTAGTATTATAATTCAGTGACAATGATGATTAACCACAACTATTTATACAATGCAGAAAATGTGACTGCAGTCAAACGGAATTACTGGCATAGCGGGACTGGAGTTCTTACAAGCTGATTTGCCTTCTACAAGGAAGTATTATTTGGTTCTGAAAAAATGTTGACTAGCAGCTTTGGGTGAATGAGTGGCACAAGTAGAAAAGCCAGACCAGAAACAACAGCTTCCTATGTCTTCCTAACATGTTAAGGTCTACCTTTCTCATCTGAGCATCCTGAGTTTTTCCATGTTTTTCGGATTCACATAATTTGGCCTTGTGGTCTTTAAATGAAAGGCGAATAAGAAATGCAAAATGCAACGTATTATTACTGAATGTGCAAGAGGCCCCACTCAGTGCTAAATTTCCTTTTAACTCCTGAAAGACCACTTCACGTCGGACATCAGTGCAAAATGTGCCATGCTGGCCCAGCTCCAAGGAGGAGCAGCAGAGTGGGCAGATAGTAAATATTCACACCATTCAGTCTGGGGGACTTCAAAGGGCTACATTTTCATCCTGCTTGTTAGTGATGTGAAAGTTACATGCGACAGTCTTAACCTTAGCCTTTCCTTCATCTCCCTCTCAGCCACCAATAAATCTCTGGTATTTACTGAAATGTACAGCTTGTTTAAAGACACAAGGATACTAGACGTTGTTTCTCCTTGACTTCACAGCGACTATTCTTGTCAGGATCATCTGACTTCAAAATGAATGCCCATCCACTTGAAAAGTTTACCTAGATCGGAACTTTAGATGAGGTGGGTTCTCTCATTGAGAAATGCACACATTTCACCAGAAAATGTAGAAAATTGAAGCTTTTACAACACACAAACAAAATCAGAGTATAACGAGGGTGTAAATAATTACTTGGAGTCTAATAAAAAGATAGAAGATTGCTTATTACATTAATTCAATTGCATTAAGGATGTAATTAGCATCTGCTTTAGTGTTACTGCAATTAAAGAATAAAAAACACTCATCCAAACGCAGGAGGAGCACTCCTTCTGGGAAGGAAGGGACGTATCGGTGGGTATACACGTGCACATCTGTCCAACTGTTTTCAGCATGTTTGCTTGGAGATTGGATCTAAATTAAGATTAAAAATGAAATGAAACTGAAGCTCTCAAATTTGGGTATTTCACTACCTTTGGAACTGTGCCTAAATACATCCTCTCCTCACATTTGGCAAAATTCAAGTCAGGCTTTGCAGAATTCGTGACTCTGGGAAGATGCCATGGTAAATGTTGGGATGCTCATCTTTGAGATAGAAACTGAAGCCTTCCTACTAACATATTTGGGGTAGCGTTTGCAAAAGGAGCTACAGTTCACTGGAAGAAGAGGGATGTGAGCTTTAGCATCTTCATGTCATTTGAAATGTAATACTTGTGAGATTTCAATTTCTGAATAGCAACTTTTGCATATTTTACTCCTTTTCATAATAATATGATCTCTTCCAATGGAAGCTCATGTCAATATCTTGATTTTCTAGCTCTATACCTAGGATCCTTCACCATCCTTCATTTTAACGAAGGTACCTATGGAAACGATCTTGCCTACTGAGAATTCATGCATCCCTTCCTTTCAAAGCTACTCCTTACAACACAAGATTTAGACGAGTAATAGAACAGAGCAGGCATATGCACCATTTAAATCTTAAATGAAATAGCTACAAAAGCAAGAAGGAAATGCCACTGCAAGAACCCGTAGCAGAGGTATCAAACTCCTAAAGCAAGAAAGTAAAAATTTCATTCTAATTCTTGAAATCAATTACGTATGCTTGTAGCAGGAGGGTGATGATCTCTTTTTTGTGGAGTAATCCTGTGATCATTAATCATAGCCTTGCTGTAATATGAACTTGGGTGACGCCAAATCCTGTATCTCCTCTACCCATCTTTCTGTGTGCCAGAGAGCTCAGACAAAAGCCTGGAAAGCATCTGGTACCCTTCTATGGCAGGTCCATGGATCCCTACACCCACTGTGTGGTGAGAGCACATTTTCCCATCCGTGTCTAACAAATCGCTTCAAACCCCAACCCAGAGCAGTAGAGTTACCTAACATCTCAGAAAATGTATTTTATGTACATTAGAGATTTTGCTGATTCCTGAGCGGAGTGTAAGGGTGAAAGATCTCAGTCCTTAAACCACTGTCTTGCAATGGCAGCATCCCATTTACAGGCACAATCACTTCAGATGGAAAACGTGTTCAAGAGTAGAACTATCAAAGAGGTTAGGATAACAAAGCCAGGTGTATACCTATATATACCTATATATTCTATTTTTATTTATATTGATATTATTTTGATATCAGGCTTGAATCCAGGGGTGGGCTTAGGTCTTATTTATAAGTGTTTGAATAAATCCAGGTGCTCTCTAACTGCTCATTTTGTTTGAAACAGAAGAGTCCATTTTAAATGGAAAGATAAACTAGTGGAGCATCTCACTTTCTTTAGTCTTTTGTATAGCTGTGTTACATTTCTGTCTTACTCTTCAGTTTATTTTGTCACATTCTCTTCTTTCTTACAGTTTATTCGGATGGTATTCCAGTTCTTTTCATCCACCCATCTCCCCTGTTCCTACAGTATCTTTTTTAACTTAGTTTGATCACTGCTGACCGGGTTATATAAAACACTACTGTTTTCAAGAGTATCCTCACCCCACTGCTGTTGTGAAACATCATTCTCCTTTGCAGCTTGTGTTGCACCTCCCAGAGACTTACTTACTCCAGTATCACACTCTGCATTAGCTTTTGTTTCTCAGCAGGTGTGCCCTTCACACATGCAGTTCACTGCACAGCTTACTGAGCTCCCTGTGTCCTCAGAGCTTCTTCCAGTCACACCACTGAGCTAACTGCATCTGCCGACTCCCAGCGTTCCTCTTTTGAGCTGTGGATTTGCAGAATGGAGTCTGCAGACAGCTCTGAGCATAGAACCACGCTGCTCTGCCTTCAAACCTGGGTGGGAATGGAGGCTAGTTGTGTGTCCTACTCTTGGTCTGAAACACTCTGCTTGTAGCTTAGATACTTGACACTTCCTTGACACTTTAAATCACTCTGCGAGTCCTGCTGCCTCCTCGCAGCTGAGCTGGAGGCTGGAAGCAGCTCACAGACTGCCCTTCATGCCCTGGGGCTGTGTTCCTTGCAGCTGCTCAGGAGATGCAGAGTATCATTCTCTCACCCACCGCTGTCGAAATGATCCCTGCCAACTTATGCTAGTGGCCTTGTAATACATATGTCTATATGCATTACATCTGTGACGCTGCACTAACTTGAACATTTTAAATAAATGGAATTTGCACCCAGAGCACGTTAACAGAACAAGAACATCTGCACAGGGGAACCAGTCACCCTGTCCTCCAGTGAGAGAAGCAGGCACAACAGGCAGCTTTGGCCAGGAACCTCACAGGCCAGCTATATCAGCAGGTGTGACAGCAGCCAAAATGACAACACCCTGCCTATAAAGTCCAACACCACACCAACCACTCATCTTTATCCTATCTATCCTGCAAGAGGTCTTCCACACCTCCCATGGCAGTGGCAGTGAGACTCCAGAGCCTGCTCCCCCCACTCATCAACCTTTAAACTGAGACTTGGTGCTGAGTTATCTCTAGCTGAGACAAGCTGAAGCTATTAGAAACAAAATGCAGACACTTTCCTTTGATTAGACGGAGAATGTCTTGAGCAGTGTGCCCCACCTGAGCAGCAGGAGGGTGCTGGCTGGGTCGGAGCTGCGGTTACTTTCGTGGATAGCCGCTTTCTGTGCTCTCCTAACACGCTCAAGTTTCTGAGACCTACAAGTTTCTTTCCTGTAGCCAGCGCTCATTTATTTTCCGTAGTATTTTGAAACTGTGCCTGGCATCAAAATTCTTACTATTTATAGTTTTATGTGCAACATAATATTTGTTTCAACCACCAATAGAGTTGCTTATCATAAATGTCAACGGATTATTTACTATGGCAAATTAATTAGTTACATAAATGATTCTCTTTTTAGGGATGAGAGACTGTTAATGCTTGTTGGATTACTTGAGCATTACAATCCTTTGAAGTTCTTCAGCATTTTTGGGTATTTAGTTCAGGACTGTGCAACTTTAAAGCAACCAGCACAACCAATATCACGGAGCTCCAGCAAAGAGAGAGTTGTGCTTAACTCAGGCATTAACAGTACTTTGGCTCGAATGAACATGTCAGTTGTGCTAAATTGCAATGAAATTCCCATTAAAGCTTGTAAGATGGGAACTCACGATGAATTTATTTTGATCAGAGTTAATACAGAGACTATCTGCTGTTTCAGTATTGATAGGACAACTCCAATAAAGTATCAGCAGCTGTTGCTGACTGTCTAAACAGTGGTAAATTTTTACATTTGTACCCTAAAATAAATTTTAAAAAGAGAAGGAAGGAAACTACAGAGAAATGTTAACGTGGGTTTGTACTTTAATTCCTTTCATAGTTCTGGATTATAGTCACCTACATTTTATTTGTATAAGATGAATGCATATGCAAATGAATGATCGCATAGGAAATGTGTAATTGTTGATGTGAAGGGTACAGTTCTCCATGAAATATGACAGACTATGTGCTCACAGATGGCACCACTAGTAATAATAATAATAATAATAATAATAACAGAGGAAGATTAACAAATTTATTTTGTTAATTAACAGAGAATAATAAGCCCAGATGCTTTCTAAGCTGGCAAGGCGTTGTGTTGTAACCCAGCAGGCAGCTCAGCACCACACAGCTCACCGTCCGTTCTCAGAGGGATGAGGGAGAGAGCTGGAAGAACAAAACAACAAAATAGAACTTGTGGGTTGAGATAGATAAAACTATTTACTAAGACAGAAAAGGAAGAGAAGGGGGAAATAATAAAAGTAATGATAATACTATGATTTATATTACAAAACAAGAGATGCTCAATGCAATTGCTCGCCACTCATCAATGCCCACACTGACCCCCAGCCAACTCCCCTCAGGTTTTAAAGCTTTTTCACATGATGTCATATGATATGGAATATAATTTGGAGTCTATTTGGAGATAAAGTTTTTTCTTCTATATGCAATTTTGCTTTATTCCCTTCCAGCTGAGAAACAAAGGAGTCGTGGTTTTGTTATCAGACTTTGTCAGTATACCCTAATTTCATAAATTTGTCAGGAAACAGCTCCAAAAACATCACTACTGCAAAGCAAGGCTGACCTACGCAGCGCATCTCAAGGAGCTCTCCCCAGTGGGGATGCCTGGGTCAGGTCTGACAACCAGCCCCAAAGAGCACACAAACAGGAAAACTGGGAAACAGATGGAGCCGTGAGACAGGGAGAGGGAAGAGTGTAAAGCTGGTGAGCTCAGCAAACTGGTGTGATTGTTTCTAAACCCAAGGAGGTTTTCTACTGGAAGGATTGCCGTCTGCAGCAAGCATCTGAGCTCTCGGGTGCCCTGAAACCTCCTCATGTCAGGGGATCTGGAAGCATAGCTTCCCCTCTTAGAAATAATGGAGTTGGTAGGATTCTTTTAATATAAGAAATATTCTGTTCAGAAAAATTTACTTACTGTAACCAAAGCATCCCGCAGGAGCTCCTACCAGGGAGCTGACACGAGTCCTGTCTGCACCTTCCTTGATGTGCCCCTGAGGGTGCTGCACAGTGAGCACCCACCCCAGGAGCAGACACTGGTCCTATTTGCAGACCTCCCCTACACCAATTTTTCCCTTTCCCTCACAAAACCAGAGTTTTAATTTTCAGATCTTCACAGTATCTGTGTTTCTTCTTTCTTTCTCCTAGACCTCAACATTTTGTTCTGAAGTTAAATACAGGTTAGCAAAATCTCCATGGAACACTGCAGCTAATCTGAAAGTCCAGCTTTCCATGCAGGGACTGAAGGTCCCAGCTTCCCCTGCCTTGGGTTTCCATGCAAGCAGAACAATTAAATTCAGTTCTTGGGCAGGCACTGTGGGCACATGAAAGGCATCTTCAACCTTAGGCCCCACGGGATGAGAAGATATGCATATGTTGTACATTCATTGCTTGCGTGTTCTGACCATTTTTTTTATCTTACTCAGTTATCATAGGTTGAAGTTAGGTTAACATCAACACTGCTATGGTAAGAAAGAAAGAAAAACGGAGAATTGTCACTGTCTGATTGCATTCTCATTCACATGTTTTTGGCAAATAGTTCTGTAGTACTGGGAATAATTAGTGAATTTAAATCACCACTACAGTAATCATTACTTTATTGATACTACTTATTAACCTCAAGCCATCCTGAGGGTCTGACACAGCACTGTTCAGGAAAACAAGCAAAACCCAGGCAGTTCTACTAAGACAAGGTTTTATTTCAAAGCTATCAAAGACTTCAGAGAAGCCTTCTAACAGCAAATCTCCATCCAGCTGAAGAGAGAATCCCACAAGAGCTGAAGAAGCTGGGTATTTTTGAGTAGTTCTGCCATTGACTACAGAAGTGTTAGAAGTACAGGCTATTTTCTGGTGGCTCTGGGTCTTGCGTGTCCAACATACTAGTTTAACTTGAAATGGGATATGTGTAAACCATTCCATGTAAGCATTCAGCAGCAAAGAAGTGTGTAACTCAGTTCAAATTGCTAACAGAAGCAAGAATAGACTTAAGACTATTAAAAATATGTATATTTGAAAACTATGTCATGAAAGCAAAATTTCAAAGAATCAATCTGTAACACATACTCTGCTCAGTCCCTTCACAGCTTTCTGCATCTTTCCACTGGGTTGACTGTGTGAACTACAATGTACTTCCTAAGACAAGAAGCATGTAAAAACTCTCATCATTTTGGCAGTGACCCCTCATCAAATGCACATTCGCATCTAACTTACTGTCTACTGGACCTCCATCCAAATGAGACAGCTAACCAATCTGAAGATAACTTGTAGCAGTCTCAGCTACAAAAAATACTTTCATTAAGAAGCCACGTGCATGAATGCACGGTAAATAAAAGAACTGCTGTATGAGTAAAGTAACAAACTTTAATTCTCTGTAGAAATGCCCAGGTCCTAGGTAGACTCTTTCCTATTATATGATTCATTCACTGCACATAGTATTATGAGTTTTCAAGTTCGAACTCTGGAGATTTTACCAGAAATCCAAGACAGATTCAGCTGACAGCTCCTCTGTCATCTAATCACACCATGCTGTGCCATGAGGGTACCCTGCAGAAAACCAACTTGAAAAGGACCTCAGGGGGCAAGCTCAGGAATTCCCTCCTACTTCCTAGCAGCTACAGCTGTGCTGTACCAGCAGTGCCTACACTGCTCCCAGGGGTGTCTGCTCAGCCGAGTCCCAAAAGTCCCCAAGGACACACGTTCTCCTACTTCATTAGGCAGCCTACTCAGAGAGCCCTTTTTTAAAAGAAAAAACAAAAACATTTGTAACATCTAAATGCAGGAATGTTCACACATTTCAGGTGAGATTGCTTCAAATTCACTGGAGTGAACACTCAGGTGAGTAAGTTTCAGAAAATTAACGGCTAGTCCAAGATGAAAGATGGTTTAGGTGCATTCTTATAATCAGGCCTATGCTAAAGAGTGATTTAAATAAGGCTTGTCACAGGATAATGCTTTTCCAGCAGTTTCAGAGCAGTGTAAATAGGCCATTCTCAGCAAAATGTCACATGCATTCCCTCTTCTGTATGTTGATTTGGTTTAAGTTCAAGTTATGGGAGAGATGTATCCAGGAAGTGCGATATCCCATCCTGAGATGGGTGTTTGGAATGCCTGCAGTGAGTGGCCTGATGGAGAGCGTGCTCTCTTATTCTGTGTGCCTACTGGGCCTGAGCTGTGTGTCACAGAATCATAGAATCACAGAATAGCTTGGGTTGGAAGGGACCTGAAGAATCATGAAGTTCCAACTCCCCCTCCACAGACAAGGCCACCAACCTCCACATTTAATATTAGACCAGGCGGCCCAGGACCCCATCCAGCCTGGCCTTGAACACCTCCAGGGACAGGACCTTGCTAATTCTAAAGGAGAGAGGAGCAGCCATCCTCCATAAATTCTCCTATTACCTGAGCCTAAACTGAAGCTGGTTTGGGGTTTCAAAGATGGACATTTTGTGTTTTTACCAGTAGATTCTACCTCTGTGAATTAGTTTGAGAAAAAGGAAAAAAAAAAAAAAGAAAACAACTCCCATTTCTGTTGAATTGTTCCTATTAGTTTCCAGAAAGCCAATAATGTAAAGACCTGTGCAGAAAGCTGTCAGTGTGTGCCTAGAAATCAATGGGATATTGATTTACATTTCCTTACAACATTCACTCTATTCTTTTTGGCTCGGTGGATGCTATCTTTGGGTTATTTCAAGATGACCCATTAGGTGAGCCTCCCAGACCCCACATCCCAGCCAAGAAGCAGGCAGCCGAGCACTGCAGTGACCTCTAAGCCTGAGCACAGGGCTAGAAAAGTTGGAACACTGTTGTTTGCCTGTGGATTCAATCTAGCACTGTGCTTTCCAGCATCTCTGTGAAGGGGTTGAGGTGAAACAAGTAGCTGGTTGTGCTCACGCTCCTGGGGTACACCTGTGCCTTCTCTAGGATGCTTGTCTAGTAGGAGGGACTGTGGTAGAGGTTTGTATTCCAGAAGTACAGAGAGGTTAATTTCTATTTTAAAAAGTTCACACTTGCAAAGGGAGTAGAAATGTACGGCTCTGACGAAGCACTTTGAGACTGCATTGAGTCTTACTAAAAAATTATACTACCAAAAGCAGGCCCGGAAAAAGGTCTGATATAAATACTCAGCAAAAGAAGTGACTTTGCTGATGCCAGTTAGCAAAGCTGGTTTTACATTCATTTCTCAGGCACTGCCTGAGCATGAAAGCGGCAGATTTGCTGTGCTGGGAGGTTGGCGCTGTGTGGCTCTGTGCTGTGTGTTGGTGAGGTTGGATGCTATGCTGTGGGGAGGCTGGGTAGAGAGAGCAGCAACCTGCTGCACTGCGTGGGAACAGTGCGTCTGTGGTTTGGGTATACAGGAAGACTCCAGCATGGGGATTTATCTGATTTCTGTCTTTATCTGTCTATCCCTTATGCCTATCACTTAAATACACCCACATCCAAAGAGATATGCATCAACAGCTTGAAAGCTCACAGCATCCTACATAACAGCTTCTGTCAGAAAGTAAAGAATACCATATTAAGTTAAAACTTCTGTGCAAATAGCACCAATGTTGCATACAGAAAAATGTTTATCCTCCATTTTGGGAGCAGTGTCATGAGATCTGCGTTGATGACAACCATCAGGTCTCGTTTAATAAAAATTGAGACTTCGTGTCTTCAGCATCTGTATCCCTTTCTTCTTACACGGTATTTTCATTTTAAAAAGGACACGAACGTCAGCAGTATTTTATTAAGTGATTTTATTTTTGCATTACGTAGAGTGACTTTAGGAATGTAGAAAGAAAATTGTTAAGCGGTTGAACTCCCAAAGGGAAAGATTTCTCAAAGTACGACCTCATTGATGTTTGTTATATTCTAATTGCATTGAGTGGGCACAATTTTCTGACGTTAAATAAGAACTTTTAGGAGAAGCCTACAGGTGAAAGGCTGGGCAGCACACTGCAGTCATGGTCACTAACAGAGCACCCAGTGGTCTTCAGGAGCTTGGTATTGTGTTTTGGCTGAAGCAGTCCAGCTGCCAAACCCCATACCAACCCACAGCCCTGAGAATAAGGCTTTGGGCTCTGTTCTTTTTACACTACCTAAATGTCAACTGTCCAACTGTCAGCTCTCATTTTCCTGTTACAAGTCTTGGATAATTTCCAAGACTTGCCAGGACAAGAAAGTGAGACTTCAACAACTCCCAAAGCCGCACAATTCCATTAAAAATAAGTATATAAATCATTAAAATGTTTGTCTCCTACATTATAAAGAAGAGAAGGAAAACATGGCATTTTCAAGCTCAAGAAAATCCAGGAAGTGAGAAAATCCAGGGTTTAACTGTATTTCGAAATGTCATGATTTTAACATTCTGATTCATGTGTTTTGAATGTCTTGGGATGGAAGTTCTATAACCTAAACACAGACTTTTAGCTTGCAGGCTGTACATCTGAAAGGAAACGGATTTAATCAGCTAGAGAGAACACTTAATAAGCTTCTTAAAAAGAAGTGGAAAGAGTGTCTCAGTTCATATTTTACTGTCAGACCAGCACAATTCTGGAGTAAACAAGGAGTAGTACATCCTGAATTCAGTTTTCATTTACTGAAGTATTGTGTTCATGTCTCGTAGCTTCCTACCAATAATCAAAATGCCAAATATTGTATTCATTTCTTAATCTCACTGCCTTATTGTTTTTAAGGCTGAAACAGCACAGCACTCTCACAGATGTCAGTAAGCTCAGCAAAAAACAAAGCAGTTTCGCAACTGAGCTCTGCATTTTAAAATACTTTTTTCTCTTTTCCCCTTTCCTTTTCTTTCTCTTTTCCTCTCTCTTTCTTTTCCCTTTCTTTTTCTTTACTGTTTCCCTTCTTTTTCTTTCTCTTTTTCCCTTTCTTTTTCTTCCTTTTTCACTTCCTTTCTTTTTCTTTTTCTCTTTTTCCTTTCTATTTTCCCCTCTTTTTCTTTTTTTTTTTTTAATTTTCTTTTATTTATTACGCTTCCTACAGTTTTTTTTGAGGAAGGTTTTTATTTACTTCTAATAACTAAACTTCCTGCCTCTTTATTTCAAACAGAGTCATTCTTTTTCTGTATTTCAAAACATTGAAATAAAATGATGTTTAATGGGGATTTCAGATTCAATGTGATGGAGAGGTTAGATTTCTTTCTAGTAACATTTCTAAAGAGAAAGATGATAAAGTTTTATTTTGTTCTTCTCATTTCAGGACTCCTGACCTTAAGAACACACAAATAACTTGCACTTTATTTACATCCCCCATGTTGCAAAACAGAGAACTGTAACTTAATAATCATGACAATGAGAACCAGCCTGTCTCCTAGTCGTGCTTCCAAGATTCTTATAAATGTGTGTACACCTTGTGGCACTGCTGCATCCCGTGCTGTCACTGTGAGACTGCAGCAGTTCCCCCAAAATCTCATGCTGGTAAGCTACGAAAATTCAATGCACGGACACATTTAAACTTGTTTTTCCCTACACACGTATTTTGCCCTCAGCAGCATTGAATTTCTTCTGCCTTTTGTATTCATTACTGTAGGATCTTTCTGCAGCTCTTAATAATCAATTTTTAAAGACTATTCTTTGTAATTTCATATCAGTAGCAAATATTATCACTGCTATTCTGTCCATTTCCTCATAAATTTAAGAATATAAATGAGGTCCTGGTGATGTCCCACCAGTGAGCTCCCTTCAGTGTATAAACTGATTGTATACAGGATCACCGCGTCTCAAATTCAAAACGTGTTTTTGAGCAATAAGAGGATCAAAAGTTAATTAGTAGCAAAATGGTAGAGATGTCATGCTCTCTTTTCTCTATCTGTCTGTTACCTAAATCCCTTATGACTGGTGAAGTTTTGCAGCTTTGAAGAATAAAATAGCAGGAAGGTTTTCTGTCTGTTTCAAGGGATTTGCTCTTCAGGAAAAAAACAAAAACAAACAAAAAAACAACAACAACAACAAAAACAATCCCACAAAAATAAAATCACTCTGTCTTATTTACATTTTAAAACTCCCAAATGCTACTGTTTAGACATAATCACCAGAATACAGAGTACACAGAGGGATAAGAGACAGCTCTTCTTGTCTTTGTGATGAGATTTAAAGAGAAAAGCGTTGGAATTTCCCATGCCTTGGGGTTCATAGCACTGATGAGGCTGAGAACTCACCAAACAGAAATGGATTTTTTAACTTTCTGTCCACTGATACCTTGAGGCTCAAAGATAACCAGACAAAGCATATTATCTCCAGTAGAGTTCCATATATGAAGTTGCACACAATACTAAGAAATTTCAAAGAGATCCAAAAATCAGGTGAAAAAAAAACATGTAATAGAACCCTTGGGGGCCCCTTGGGCAGCATAAATCGGGAAACAAACAGAATAAAGGGATCTCCAGTCACTCTTGGAAACAGCTAGCTGTAGCACCGAGTAGATAGTAGATAAGCTTAAGTAGATAAGGAGGAACAAAGATAAACTCGTAGCTTGTAAGTAAGGTTCTCCTTTCGCTTGGGACATCACTCAGGTTACTCTTTGAGCTGTCAGAGCAGCACTAAGGACAAAGGCACGTATAGGAGGGCAGAGCGTGGCAGTGACTTGCAAAAGGTCAGAGGGTCAGGGCAGAGCTGTAAGCAGATCCAAGCTTCCCACTTCCCTCTCAGCACCTTCCCACACTTTTGTTTCCTGGATTTTTCTGGGAGTCTTGTATTTAAAGGCAGCATATAGAAACCACATCATAGGCAGCATTCCTCTTGTAACAGTGAGGATGCTGAGCTGCAGCTGCTGCCTTCTCACTCTGCTTATCTGGTCTGTTCACTAGCAACCTGCCTGCAAACACAGAGGAAAATAATGTAAAGCAGAACAATAACCACAGGGAGGAAAGAGGGATGGAGGGGAGGAATGGGATTCATTTTCTGTCTGGTGTAAGACAGCTATTCTTTTCAAACTGTTGCTTTCAACCAAGGAAAAACATGAAGTGAAATGTAAGATACGAAGCATTTCTAAAGCTGCACCATGAGAAAGTACAATTAATCCATGCTGCGTTGGTTGGAACTGGAGTCTCGTCCTTCTCTTCAGCTGTGAAAGCAAGAAAGCCCAACCCTTAATTACGACATGCTACTTTCTCTGCAAGAAATACCTTGTGGGTTTTTTTTTAATAATTGATAGTTTTGTCATTCATGTAACTTTAGATTTCATCCAGTCGATGAACCAATTGTTCATTTAAGCTGTCTCTTGACTTTCCAAGCTTGTCAGTTCAGCAGAAACATGCTTGGCTTCCTCCCCATTCACAGCGGGGGCTTACACTTGTTTTTGTTTCAGAATCAGTACTTCTCTAATGCCTGAAGATACACATTGTTGGAAGAATGCTATACACTTCACAGTACACTTACTCCAGTGGAATTTGATTCCATCAGAGAAACGGAAATCACTGGTGATCTGAGTGCAATAAATCAGCATGCTAGCAGCCTATTTCTGTGGGGAGGGGATAAAAAAGCCAGAGTTTTCTACTTAGACTTACAATTTAGAAAAAAATATCTTCCTGAATATTGATGTTATAAATTCTAGAAAAACAAATCGAATTTAACCCAAAAATTGCACAGAGTGTTAGGAATAGTCAAACTGACCTCTCAGTCACTCTTGAACACTGTGACTTCACATCTTGGTAAACTGTAATTTAGCTGTAATTAGATGACGCAGATCATGCACCGGTGATGACAACAGCAGAGCCATCGTACAAACCTGCTCATGAAGCACGTGCCGAGCACATGGCACAGGAGAGAGGAAGGAAAAACGAAAATTGGAGGAGGTATTAAACAACCTAACAGGGGTACAACAGCAGGCAGCACGTTCTATAGCATAAAGAAACACATTGCCTGGTTTCTCTTCCCTTGCTGCCATCACGGACCATGCTCCCTGCAATTTGGAACAAAACTAGAAGAAAGAATTCACCTCAATTCAGAGTTTGTACCTCACGGTGACTCCATTCTAAGTTTTTCCCAAATATCAAGAGATGCTCATATGCCACAAAAACAACCTAAAAATGGTACAGAAGAAAATAAGAATCATACACGGGAGTGAAAGAATGGTAACAGTTCAGAAACCAACAGATGTCTATGGCTCATTATTCTAGAATTTGCTATTTTGTCACAGTGACATTTTCAGTATGGTAACAATAATTCTATAGCTCAGTCAGTTCAAATTACTTTTATTTTTAGCATCAGTAAGATATGCAGTCTTACCAAAACACATTTGATAAATATCTGGTAAGTAATTCCGTTCCAAAACACCAAAATCTAAAAAATAATCAGTATAGGCAATAGTATAGGCAATTCAGAACTTTTTTTTTTTTTAAAGAAGACATAGGAAACTAGTGATTTACCATAGACATAAGCTGATAGCAGGAGGTTATTTTTTTTGTACTTTAGCAATAACCACTAGGGCCAGATCAATTTCATTAAATTGAAAAATTCCATTATGACTAGTAATGATCTAGCTCATTTTGCTTAAGATAAGACTCATTCCTCTACTGTGAATTGGAAAGATAAGCTCAAACATTGCTGAACTGTAAATGGAATGGATTGCTCTTTGCAGAGTCTTTATCTGTGCAGTAGCACACATGCGTGTCTTCGGAACTCACATCATCATTTCTGCTACTTCTTGTGTTTCCCTTTCATTGGGTTAAAAAAGCAAATATTTACATAGGTAAAGCTTGGAATGTGTGATTTCACCTGGAACATCCCCACGGTGCTCTGTCAGAATACCACCGCCAGCCTCTTGCTGCAGCTCCCACCCTGCACTGTGAGCAGCCTCCAGTGCTGAACAGTCCATGGAATGATGATATTCGAATTTCCCATCAAAGAAAAATTTCAAGACAGCTTTCAGCAGGTAAAGTGATGTGCACTGTCTTTTGGGATAGGAAAGTGGTGATCCTTGAGGATTTCCTGGAACCTGGGCAAACCATCAACTCTGACCATTGCATCATCACACTGACTAAGCTGAAGGCTTAAACTTCCAGAGTCAGTCCAGAGAAGGACAACCTTTCTCTTGCAACATGATAGCATCAGGCCCCGTACCAGTTTGAGGACCATGGAACACACTACCAATCATGGCTAGACTGTCCTACCATACGCACTGTGTAGTCCAGATTTGGCACTTTCTGACTTCCACCTGTTGGGGCTGATGAAAGATGGACTGCATGGGCAACATCTTCCTAGCAATGACACGATCATAACAGCTTTGAAACAGTGGGTCACCTCTTCTGGAACAGATTTTTATGAGTGTAGCATGTAGGCTCTTGTTCATTGCTGGTGAAAATGCGTAGCTAATAGTGGCGACCATGTTGAAAAATAGTATTTTGTAGCTGAGAATTTGTTCTATCAAACAGTGTTATTGTGCTCTTTGTATCTGTTGTAGTTTCCATGGAAATAAATAGGAGGTATTACTTTCTGAATGACCTACACATGTTTTGAAGGAATTGAGTACATGAAAAGATGCTGGTTTGACTTACTTGGGAGTTAACGTATTGTTTTCATACAATATTTTCCAAATAGTCACCATTTTGGCTGCAGATTTCATTTGTGTTGTCTTTTCACCTGCATTGAGATAAATACATTTGAATGCCAAACACCAAAAGCCCTGTTTTTGGAGCTATTTCAGCCATTTCAACACAGCCTGACTTCTGGTATCAGGGAATCACAGGAGCTGCAAACTTGAGGCACATCAACAGCCACAGGCATGACGCATTGGCAATTCTCTCACCATGGGAACAGAGAGGATGGTAAGCCCGTTTCCCTCTGTTTCCACTCTTCTGCATCTTTCCAAGGATGCTCCAAAATGGTGGCCGAGTATAGATCACTGTCAACCACCCTGATGTCTTCTAAAGCTTCCTTTTTCCCTGCCTCCATCTCACACAAAACATCTTTCCCCTAAATTGTACTTGCAGACTGGTGGGGATTGGGTCTCAGATTACCACTGGAGTGTTTCATAACAGAAGGATTTTGGAGGCCCTTTGCCCTGGAGGAGCCCTGCAGACTTCCTGCCTGCTCACAGCAGGAACATCTGAGTTTCATTGTCTTCATCTTCTCACCATCATCATTTGCTGTCAAGCAGGAAGCCTGGTTGATTCTGTGGTATCATAAAATCCAGTGAGATGATGGTCCATGCTGAAGCCTGGCTGATCCTGCTTCCCACCACCCTCATGGTAGCACAGCAAAAAGCTCTTCTTAGGACAGCAATCACATTTGTCATCTGAAGACTGGAGAAGTGTGGAGGGGTTAGAGCAGAGAAAAACCTCCTTCTTCTTTCCTAGGCAGGAATCTCAGGACAGTGTTCAAAACAAACTGGCACAAAGGGCCTGAAAAAAATGTGGGGAGCATCTAATGGAATGATAATTCAGAAGAATGTAAAATATTTGAATAATATTCAACATAATGTTCAGAAGGAAATATATTTGGTAATGGTTTACTTGTTGCATTATAAGCTCTTTTCTGAGAAACAATATGTTCTATATATTTTCTCCAAAGGGTTCTAGAAGGAATACTGGGGCAAATCACAGAGAGAGTTAGGACTAAAATGGAAATGGTGGTTAATATATAATGGTCTTCGAAAACAATACATTAGCCTCTTCTAGTAAGCAGTGCCACTGTAGTGCCCTGTACATATAATCATAGAATCACAGAATGATTTGGATTGGGAGGGACCTCTTAGATCATCCAGTTCCAACCTCCTGCTATGGACAAGGACACCTCCCTCCAGACCCTCTGCATCCTAATACAAAAGCTCTTCTGTCTGCATATCTGTTTATTAACCAGCTGCCTTCCATCCCTGGAAAGGTGATGGAATAGCTTGTGCTGGATGCCATCTCCAGACAACTGGAAGAAAAGGAGGTTATCAGGAGTAGTCAGCATGGGTTCACCAGGGGAGGTCATGCTCGACCAACCTGGTAGCCTTCTATGACGTTGTCACTGGCTGGGTGAATAGGAGGAGAGCAGTGGATGTAGTCTACCTTGATTTCAGCAAGGCATTTGATACTGTCTCCCACGACATCCTTATAACAAAGCTGAGAAAGTGTGGGATAGATGAGTGGACAGTGAGGTGGGTTCAGAACTGGCTGACTGGCAGAGCACAGAGGGTCATCGTTGGTGGTGCAGAGTTCGGTTGGAGACCTGTAACTAGTGGTGTTTCCCAGGGGTCGGTACTGGGTCCGGTCTTGTTCAACATCATCAGTGACCTTGATGAGGGGATAGTGCCCACCCTCAGCAAGTTTGCTGATGATATGAAGTTGGGAGGATTGACTGACACACCTGAAGGCTGTGCTGCCATTCAGCAAGACCTGGACAGGCTGGAGAGCTCGGTGGTAAGAAACCAGATGAGGTTTAACAAAAGCAAGTGTAGAGTCTTGCACCTAGGGAGGAATAATTGCATGCACCAGTACACGCTGGGGGATGACCTGCTGGAGAGGAGCTCCGCAGAGAGGGACCTTGGTGTCCTGGTGGATGACAGGTTGGCCATGAGCCAGTAGTGTGCCCTTGTGGCCAAAAAGGCCAATGGCATTCTGGGGTGCATTAAAAAGAGCGTGGCCAGCAGGTCAAGGGAGGTGATTCTCCCCCTCTACTCTGCCCTGGTAAGGCCTCATCTGGAGTACTGTGTCCAGTTCTGGGCTCCCCAGTATAAAAAAGACAGGGATCTCTTGGAAAGAGTCCAGCAGAGGGCCACAAAGATGGTGAAGGGCCTGGAGCATCTCCCCTATGAAGAAAGCTTAAGTGAACTGGGTCTGTTTAGCCTTGAGAAAAGAAGACTGAGAGGGGACCCGATCCAGGTCTATAAATATCTAAGGCGTGGGGGGCAGAGTGGCAAGGCCAGACTCTTTTCAGCAGTGTGTGGAGACAGGACAAGGGGAAACGGCCAGAAACTGGAGCATAGGAAGTTCCGCACGAATGTGCGCAAGAACTTCTTTACGGTGAGGGTGACGGAGCACTGGAACAGGCTGCCCAGGGGGGTTGTGGAGTCTCCTTCTCTGGAGATATTCAAGACCCGCCTGGACTCCTACCTGTGCGACCTGCTGTAGGGAACCTGCTTTGGCAGGGGGGGTTGGACTTGGTGATCTCTGGAGGTCCCTTCCAACCACTATGATTCTGTGATTCTGCGATTCTGCGATTCTGTGATTCAAATAGAAAGGAGAAAAAGGTTGATTATCTTCAGCCCCCATCACTCTGTTTGGAATACACACGGACACCATTATGGAATTTTTCCATGTTCGTTAATGCCAATGCATGTTTTCTCTCCCAGAAAAAGAATATTAGTAGATTTCCATGACCTGGTGCTGCTTCCTATCCACAGGCCTGCTGGAATCAGCAAGGCTCTTATGGCCGTGGGCTCTGACATCCCCGTGCAAGGGCTATCAGCTTGCCTTAGTCACAACAAACCTCCACCCATCTTGTAGGGCCCTTTGCACAGTACAGTTGCTTTGCTGGGTGAAGGTTGCCTTGCTCTTATCTCTTTTGGTTACCAACAAAAGAAATTATAAAGGAGTGACAGGCAGGACCATATTTGTAACAGAGACTTTCTTTGTCTTCTGGAAGTTGGGTAGTGAAGCTTCTTCCTGCAAATCCCAGGCACAGGGAGGGTCATTTTCTAAATCTGAAAGGCAAGCATAGAGGCTTAATTATGAGCAGTGGAGATCTTTCACTAATTTCATGATCTTGAAAGCTATTTCTCAGGAGACTGGGGACATGGCTTAAAATATCTTGCCCAGTCCTTTAAAATTGACATTAAAAACAAAAAAGTGATTTTTCTTTAGTGAAAAAAAAAGAGAGAAAAAAAGGAGGGAGAGTGGAGGGGACAAAAGCAAGGAAATTCTGCAGCTTTTTTTGAGGCATCAAGGACATCAAGAAAGCTTCCCAGAGCACATTACTTTAAAAGCACCGCCTATTCACTAGGGTGTGTGTGGTCGTATTGAGAGGTTTGGTCATGCTTCAGCAGGTGTTGGTTAACAAGCATTGCTGTACACGTTCCCTCCACCCATCATGCTACTGATGCCACTTGGAGCAAGTGGATTGCGCTGATTACACAACGAGCGCGGATGGGGAACCTCAGTTGTCCGGGAATTTTAGAGGTGATCATGGACTGGCCTGAAGGTAAAAAGTTTGGAACATCACCAGCAGAAGAGGTGTCACGTACTAAAGAGGCCCCACCATACAATGAACTACCAGAAAATGAGAAGAAATATGCCCTGTTCACTGATGGATCATGTCGTATCGTGGGGAAGTATGGCAGATGGAAAGCTGCTGTGTGGAGCCCCACACGACAGGTTGCAGAGGCCACTGAAGGAAAAGGAGAATCAAGTCAGTTCGCAGAGGTAAAGGCTGTCCAGCTGGCCTTAGATGTTGCTGAACGGGAGAGGTGGCCAATGCTTTATACCGACTCATGGATGGTGGCAAATGCCTTATGGGGGTGGTTGCAGCAGTGGGAGCAAAATAACTGGCAGCGAAGGGGTAAACCTATTTGGGCTGCTGAACTGTGGAAAGACATTGCTGCCCGAACAAAAGATATGGTTATAAAGGTGCGTCATGTAGATGCTCACGTGCCCAAGAGTCGGGCTACTGAAGAACAACAAAACAACCATCAGGTAGATCGAGCTGCCAGAATTGAGGTGGATCCAACAGACTTGGACTGGCAGAACAAGGGTGAATTATTTCTAGCTCGATGGGCCCATGAGACCTCAGGCCATCAGGGAAGGGACGCAACATATAAGTGGGCTAGAGACCGAGGGGTGGACTTAACTATGGACGCTATTGCACAGGTTATTCATGACTGTGAGACGTGTGCCATAATTAAACAAGCCAAGAGGATGAAGCCTCTCTGGGGGGAAGGGCGATGGCAAAAGTATAAATATGGGGAGGCATGGCAGGTTGATTATATCACCTTGCCACGATCTCGCAGTGGTAAGCGTTATGTGCTTACCATGGTGGAGGCAACCACTGGGTGGCTTGAAACATATGCAGTACCCCATGCTACCGCCCGAAACACCATATTGGGTCTTGAGAAACAAGTCCTGTGGTGACATGGCACCCCAGAAAGAATTGAGTCTGATAATGGGACACATTTCAAAAATTCCCTTATAAATACTTGGGCCAAAGATCATGGCATTGAGTGGATTTATCATATCCCCTATCATGCACCAGTTTCTGGTAAAATTGAACAATACAATGGGTTGTTGAAAACTATGTTGAAGGCAATGGGTGGTGGAACATTTAAGCACTGGGAGAAGCATTTGGCAGAAGCCACCTGGTTGGTCAATACCAGAGGATCTGTCAATCGTGATGGTCCTACCCAATCCAGCCCCCTACATACTGTAGAGGGAGATAAGGTCCCTGTTGTACACGTAAAGAACATGTTGGGGAAAGCAGTGTGGGTCCTTCCAGCCTCTGGAAAGGGCAAACCTCTCCGTGGAACTGTTTTTGCCCAGGGACCTGGGTGCACGTGGTGGGTGATGCAGAAAGATGGGGATGTTCAACGTGTACCACAAGGGAATTTGATGTTGGGGGAGTGCAGTCAATAATTTCATGTGTATATATGTATATAGACCTATACGTGTAATGCATTTTTAAGTATTGTTTATTTGTGTATATATATATATATATATATAGATAGATATATCTTAAGCATGATGTAGTGATGTAGAATAAGGGGTGGAATGTCATGGTTTTGTAATTTTTGCTATTGGTATTCCACATCATAACATCATGTGGAGCACAGAGAAGAAGTACTACACATCCCAGGGGACCTCGCGGTCAGAGAGGAAAATACGTCACGGAAGCGACGCTGGCACTCTCTCTCACTGCCTGGCAGCGAGTGTGGGTGTGCTTCCAAGCCGCGGCACCTTCAATTTCAAAGTAGGCTTCTCGGTCTTCGGAAACGTCTCTCTCTCTCTCTTATTTCACTTGATTTATTAGCCTTAATTTCAATTAGACTGTATTATAGTAAAATAAGTTTTACTCCTTAGGACGTTGCTGCTGCTCTGTTTGCTTCCTTGAGCCCAGCTCCCATCTCCCTACCCCTTTCCCTTTTTTCCTTCCCCTTTGTCAGGAGCCGGGGGCCCACGGGCCTACTGCCCCCCCTGTCACGGACACAGATTGATCTGATAACTCCGTGACAATTTTAATATAGGCCAGATACAAGCCATTGTTCTTAATCTCCTTTAAATACAGGATGGGGAAAATCTTGTATTATACATCAAAGTTTTTTATAGCACTAGCCCTACACAGATAAACATGTGACTAACAGGGTTGCAAAATAAGTATGGAGGGGCAACAAAGACAAAACACAAAGTTTGTTTCTGGGGCTAATTTTTCTCCTTTGACTATGTAATGAGATCAAGGAAAATGATCTCTTCAAAACCAACAGAGGTGTTCTCTGAGAGGATTGCCTTGTCAGCTCTGAATTTTGTCTATTTGTGTGTGTTTCAAAGGAAATGCCTTAAAATCAGTAAACAGAGTACTCTGAGGACAATTTAAAGCACTTCTTACATTTTGATTGGTTTACATCCTGCTGTGGATGTAGAGGAAGAACAGTCAATGATGTCAACAACAGCCAAAAAAAACACACACAGGAGCTGCAGAGAGCTCATAAACAGCACTGGGAATCAAGGACAGAAAAAGAAGTGGGGGAACACAAAGTTTGTAATCGTTACTCTAGCATTAATTTACCAAGTAATTACATATACATAGCTAGTAAAGGCACTGAGTAAATCTCAGAGAAAAGGAAAGAGGAAGCACATTACAAGAAGTCCACAGATCTAGGCTCCATTTCAAGGCACTTGCAACTCCAAGCAAGAAAGACTGACCTACAGACCACACAGGAGAGCTTTGGATGCACCAGAATGCAGCTGGCAGCTGCGCTGAAGGCCCACCCTTGCAGACCATCTGAACAGTTCACAAGGTCTGCAGCAGTAGTGTTCAAGATGTTTTGATTTGTGGCTGCTAATGTGTGCCTAGTCTCGTGATTTTAAACCTGTCTGTGCCAGATTTGCATCTCAGAGCTGCCTTTGGCTGGCCTCAACGGCCCTGGGCCATTGGCCAGCTGTACACCACAGGCTGAGGCTTTGGTGCTGGATGCTGAGTCTACAGGCATAGGAAAGGGTAGCTGAGATAGTCGTTAGCTAAAACACACTAATTCACACACAGTGATGCTGAATCAGTCATCCTGCAAATCCTTAGACATGCCGTCTGCATTAATTTTAGCAGCAGGCAACTCCTATAACACTAACATTTCCAGACAATTGTGATTTTAGATAGTAACCACTTATTTTCCCAAAAGTCCATGTTCAAATAAAAGGGGTGACAGACAAGACCATGCCCAATGGCTATTTCCCTCCAGCCTACAGCTCCTCACACAGTTAATGAGCCATTTCAGTCCTTCTGATGTATGGCACAGAGGAATCACATGGGCTGGGATTAGTATGATCTGTTTTGCCTTATTTGCTATTTCTGCCAGTTGTGTTGTGTTTGTATTGCAGAATCATAGGATCACAGAATAACAGAATTGTAAGAATTGGAAGGGACCTCTAGAGATCATCAAGTCATTACTGTTATTTACATTTAATGCTGATAAATTAAAAGGATCAGGGCACTACCATGGCAACCTCACAGAAAAACAGGATGTTTCTGTTCAAGTGGACGGTTGAACGGCTGCCTTCATGAAAAAGTATCATTTAAAACCTCAGTTTTTCATTCACTAAATAGGAGGAGTAGGAATCACAGAATTACAGAACCAGAGAACTCTAGGGACTGGAAGGGATCTCCAGAAATCATTGAATCCAATCCCGCTGCAAAGTAGGCCTCCTACAGCAGGCTGCGCAGGTAGGCAGTCAGTCAGATCTTGAATGTCTTCAGAGAAGGAGAATCCACAGCTTCCCTGGGCAGCCTGTTACAGTGCTCCGTCACCCTCACTGTGAAGAAGTTCTTTCACATATTGATGCAGAATTTCCTGTGCTCCAGCTTATGTCCATTTCCCCTTGTTCTGTCCCCACAGATCACTGAAAAGTCCCTTTGACTCCCACACTTAAGGTATTTATAAACATTAGTAAGGTCACCTCTCAGTCCTTTCTCAGGGCTAAACAGACCCAGATCACACAGCCTTTCCTCACAGGGGAGATGCTCCAGGCCCTTCACCATCTTTGTGGTCCTCTGCTGGACTCCCTCCAGGAGATCCCTATCTTTTGTTCTGGGGAGCCCAGAACTGGACACAATACTCCAGGTGAGGCCTGACCTGGGCAGAGCAGAGAGGGAGGATCACCTCCCTTGACCTGCTGGCCGCGCTCCTTTTAATGCACCCCAGGATCCCATCGGCCTTCTTGGCCACCAGGGTGCACTGCTGGCTCATGGCCAACCTGTCGTCCACCAGGAGATTTATGAATAAAATCACAATGCAGGGAAAACTACTGATAGGCTCAGACTATTGTGTGTGAAGCCATCCATCACTGACTCAATGCTTGCAAGTCCTTCTCTATTTGCCTGAAGCTTCCCTTTCTCTCATCATCTGGACAGGGTGGGAATTGTTTATTTGTCTGGTGTGCAGATGAATCCAGGCTCAGAGCTGCAGCTCCTAAGCATTAACAGAAACCACACATTTGCCCTCACAGCATGTCAAGAAACATGTTCCTATGCGCTTTGTTTAAAAATAGTTGTAGGCAAATAAAGCAGCAGAGGAAGAACCAGAAAATTTTGATAGATAAATTCAGCACCTTGCTGGGGTACTTGGGACACTCAGCTGTACTCAGTGTGGCTTCTCAACCTCCTCATGGCCCCTGGACCTCCACATGCTTTGGAATATTGTCGTATCAGAGTTCTGCCTGTGTGAAAAACTGTCGGCTTGCAATCTAAAAGCTCATCTTACTGATACTTTATCCCCCTGTAAAGCTAACGGGGATGAATATACAGCACGCCTTATGAATGCTGCCTTTCACCATCTCCTCCAGTTTCAGTCACTCTCAGCTGCTCTGTTCCAAGAAAGCTGGGCAAATAACCAAATGCCGAAGTGTATGAACCTGAAAGTCTGACACCTCACTAAAGGGTGTTACTCAGGTCTTCCATGTGAATCTTTCTCTACCCATGGCTCAGTAACAATGCTGCAAATGGTCTGCTGGTCTAGCAAGTATTTAAAAAATCACTTGTCTTCCCTTCAAAGGGAAGACACACAGCAGTGTGCACTTGCAGTCCGGAAAGCCAATGGTTTCCTGGGCTGCATCAAAAGAGGGGAGCCAGCAGGGCAAGGGAGATGATTGTCCCCCTCTGCTCTGCCCTCATGAGGACTTATCTGGAGTACTGAGACCAGGCCTGAGGCACCCAGCACAGGAAAGACATGGAGATGTTGGCGCAGGTCCAGAGGAGACCATGAAGATGATCAGAGGGCTGGAGCACCTCTTCTATGAAGAAAGGTTGAGGGAGCTGTACTTACTCAGAGACTAGACTTAGATTAGATACAAGGAAGAAATTGTTCAAGATGAGGATGCATTGTGGTGTAACCTAGCAAGCAGCTCAGCACCACGCAGCCTTTTGCTCACTTCTCCCACTCCCAACAGGATGGAGGAAAGAATAAGAAAAAAAATGTAGAACTTCTAGGTTGGGATAAAAACTAGTTACTGAGAAGAGAGAAATAACAGTAAAAATAATACTATATACATTTACAAAACAAATGATATACAACACCACCAAATTGCTCACCACCCACCAATCAGTGCCCAGTCAGCCACCGAGCAGCACCTGCCTCTCTTGCCATCTCCCCTGAGTTTTGTAGTTTTCACATGATGAAATGTGTATGGAATATCTCTTTGACCAGTTTACATCAGCTGTCCTGATTCTGTCCCTTCCCGGCTCCTTGTGCTCTCCAGCATCCTCAATGGCAGAACAATATGAGAAGCTGAAAAATGGAAACATCCTTGGCTCGGTACAGCACTGCTCAGCAGCAATCAGATGCTATAAAGAAAATCAACTCTGTCCCTCATGAAACCAGGACAGGGCGGTGGGCACTGGCACAGGCTGCTCAGATAATCCGTGGATGCCCCATCCCTGGAAGTGTTCAAGGCTAGGTTGCATGGGGCCCTGGGCAACACCATTTGGTGGCAGGTATCCCTGCCCATGGAAGGTGGATTGAAACTAGATGATCTGTAAAGTCCCTTCCAAAACAAATCATTCTGTGATCCTGCAGCTAAACAAGCCTGAAGTTCACTGCAAAACCAGCAGAAAAACTGGGATATGGTGGATTCTCCATTCTGACTCCTCATCTTCCCAGAAAGAGATTCTGGCTATCTGAGACCAATCTAGTTATATGACAGGTCTGTTTGATTCTCAATTCACAATTCATTGCAGTTTGACTTGTTTTAACTGTATAAGAGTAGCAGTGTATACAATTAGATTTCATAAAGCATGCTTGTAAAACAATGACAGATTGCAGAGACTGTTTCCCTCTGTTTCTGCCCTCAGCTGAATAAATTTACCTTGAAGAGAAGGATACCCAAGTAATCTAGGTCTCTTATGCATTTAACACTTATTAATCTTATGTGACTCCCTTCTGGTTGTGGGAGTCTTGGTGTGTGTCCATACAGAATGTATGGACAGTAGATGCCTGTGCTGGGGCAATGAGATGGCCTGCTCAGATGGAAATGGTAACACTATCATTTATTACAGGAAGTAAAAGTAATGTTACAGACAATTAAAGAACTAGATGAATAGCACCACAAAGATTAAGATCAAGCAGCAAAAGCTTGTTTGAGCACAGTGACCTCTCTAGATATGCTCCTGTTGTCAAGGTTGGACAGTTTATTTCTGCCCTGCTGCAGTTCCCACAGGACAAGCCCAGTCCTTGAGACATCCTATCCTTGGATCAATAACCACTGGCAACAGGTTGTCCTGGTTTCTCCTACACTGCTTTACAAGAACCCACACCTAATACAGTCACACACATTGCTGTCATCATTATTTTCTGCCATCCCTTAATTTTGTGCTTCTTTAATTACTTTTATCTGTTACATGATATCAGGGGATGCACAGGGTGCCACAGATCCTCAGTAGCAGGCAGCAGGACTGCTTTTCTTACTTTTCAAGCAAGATTTTAGAAGCTCTCATTTCTCTGTTATGCAATGAACTTTATTTTTCCTTTTTCTTTTTCTACCAAAAAGATGTCCCATCTACTCTGAGTCAGTTTTTGTTACCGCAGTGTTTGTCAACATCTACCTTATACAACTGATAAGCAAATTACATTCCACAGCTTTCCTAATTCACTTGTTATAGAATCTAATCACTTGTCCTTCTGCGCACACTGGAGACACATTTGAAGTGGAAAACTAGCAGTAGGCACTTAGATTCTATGATGCAAAACTTTGTCAGTTATAATTTTTTTTAAACTTTTGTTTATTTTCACAAAACAGTAAAAATATTTATAGCCATTATTAAGTGAAAAGGACATGATTTAGAGGAGGGTTGTTAGTTAGGGCAGTATGGTTAGGTTGCAGTTGGACTTGATGATCTTTGAGGTCATCAAGGTCATTTTTCCAACCTGAGTAATTCTCTGATTCTCTGATTCTATGAAAAGTATTGATAATTTAACTGCTAACTCTAATTCCAATGCTTATCATCCAAATAATTGTGAAAACAAATATTCTTTTTAAGTTAAAGGACATGGTGACAGCATCTTTATTCCTGCAAACACATTGCTTTTGTCACACACCTAGATTTCTGCTAAGAAGACATTGCTGGCAAAAATTCTAATATTTCCTTCATATTTTCTGTAGGATTTACTGCAGTTCATCCACTGCAAGGTGAATTTAAAGTACTCAGAGAGCACTGTTTTAAGTTATTTGCAGGACAATTACTTTGTGTGCTTACATCCTCAGAGTCTTAGGTGATATTCTTCTTTATCATTGGATTTATTTCTCTGGCTATGCTTAGTAAAACCTAAAAATTTATCACCAGCCTTAACAGTTTGTCAGGTTTTTAGTCCAATTAATAAAGGATTAAAGACCTAAAGATCAAAGACATCATGCTAAAGGAAAGAAGAAGAGAAAAACAAGAAGAAAGAAAAAAAAAATGCAAAGATCAAAAATGTCAATTTATTTCTCTGTAGAATGTGAAGAAATTACTGACTCTGTATGATATCAAAAGTTCTGAGGCTTTTCAATGCTGTCTAAAAATGCACTGTGCTAATGCTCATTTGTTTAATGAGGACGGTAGAACGAAAGGAAATGGTAGTCCCCGTGCTACCTCTTCTTCCATAACTTCTAGGTAAGATTTAAATTTCACTTTCGACTCTCCTATGGATTTAATGTCAAATGATCAAACTTGATACACAGATGAGGTGTTCTGTCCACAAAACCATGTACAAGGAAAATGCCTGTTAGCCTGGCTGACGGTGGTGTGCAGGGCGGCCCGCTGTGCTGCTCTCAGCAGGACTTCCTGCACCTGGTGGGGAAGGCAGACCTTGAACCTGTGCAGGGTACACATCGTACCACTTCTCCCTCTGCATCTGGGAACAGAGGGAAGATCTGTGACCTCAAAACCACCTATTTTTGCCTAAAATCACTGACAGAGACCCACTGAGATTTGCAATTCTGAGCACCAAGGTGTTCCTCAAGTGAACCAAACACCCATGTGTTTTGTTCACTTCCATGAGGACAATTCTTCGCAAGTGTGACCAAGTTCCCGTGTGTTGGAATGTGTTGCATGCAGCCTGGTTTTTTGGACAGACATTTCAAAACCCATCCCTACATATTCCTGCATCAAAGAGACTCCTGAAGAAGTATTTAGATACAATGGTTAACTGCAACCAAAGGCATTTTTCCTTCTCTTGTTTGCTAAGCATTAGACTAGAAGGAGCCTTTTCAATCCCAGGATGACACAAGCAAATACATCATACAAGCCCTTTCCTTAAATGAGGAACTTCCATGTTAACATTCATATTTTTATCCCCAGACTGACTGGAAGGCTGTCCCAGACACCAATTCTACAACATATAGGAGTTGCGTAGTTTGGAGACTAAATTTTTGTTAAATGGATGTCTTGTTATTTATTTATTAAAAAAACTCAAGGAAGATATCTGAGTAATTCCAAAAGGACCAAAAAAGAACCAAGAACATGACTTTGTACCAGTAGCTTATGCAAAGGCATGCACTAGATGGAGGCCCTGAATTAATAAGCAAGCTTTATTATTTGTCTGTTACTACAGCAGCTGTTTAGAAATAGGAAGACAGAATCCCATTAAGGAATTTCACCAAACTGTGTCACAAAACTATTTGTTGTTCATGAACTAGGGATGACAAAGGAATGCTAGAAATATATGGTCCTATATAATTCTGCATTATTGTCTTGTAGGGAAGTTCAGTCACTTACATGACAAATTTTCATGGCTGTGAAGTTTCCCCACACCTTATAACAGCAAATGGGAAGTCACCAAAGGACTGAAACAGTATATATGGTTTATTTTGTGCATAAGTGAAAACAGTGATATTGCTCACCACCTTCCAGAGAAGAAAATCCACATAGTATGGGAACTGAGGAAGTGCTGATGTTCAAACTCCCTTAAAGGTCTTGCAGGCACAGGGCAAGACAGTGTCTGGTCTGAGTGCCTGGCAGGCGCTGGAGATACTGAAAAACTTCATGTAAATATCTGAATTGAGTTTACTGAAAACCTTCATGTAAATACCTGAATTGAGTTTCAGCACCAAACTTTGACAAAGGAAAGCCAACAGTGTAGGAAAGAGAGAACAAAGATTATCTAGCTACATTGGGCCAGGTGGGGAGAAAATATCACAGTAATTAGCGGATCCTGGAGATGCAAGACAGGGAAGGAGAAAACACAATAGAACAGAGCACTGCTTCTGACCTATGGGCTGAGATAGCAGGTGTGATTTTCATAACAAAGAGTGTGTGGAAGGGTGGAGGTTTAAGTGAGAGGAGGTATAATTATGAACTTCGCTATGACTGTGATTCAGGTGTTTATGAATAATTCTTCACACTTCCAAAAAATCCCCAGGGAAGAGATTTTCTGGTGCAAAAACCCACTGTTCCTGTTCTGATATCACAGATAGAAAACCGTAATTGTGCTAACCAGTGAGTTGATCTTACAAGATGGATTATGAAGGTCCACCAGAGAGAAATACAGTGCCGGAATTGCCAGCTGGCAGATGAACTTAAAGAGAACCAAGAGGGTTCTGCCTGTAACAGCGAGAGTATCTCTTACTTGCAATGAAGTGAATCAGCATCTGCAGCCCAGATGGTGAAATGTGTGGGGCTGCAGTGCCTGAGAACAAATGGGAAACTGAAAAAGATGTTTCTCAGAAAGGCTGAAATCACATTCTAGCAGACCTTAGGCTTGCTTTCAATAAAAGAGACATCTAAGTCACTGCCTAATAAGAAAAAAAGTCTTTCCTGGGAAGGTGCATTTATTATTGATTCTCAACAGAACAAAATAAAACCACACAGCCACAAAATACTGCTCACCGAAATGTATCTTCTGCATCATGGCTTACTGCCTTTTTACATTCTTTCTAACTTAAAAATTCATTTACCAAAAAAAAATAGACTGGATCAAAGCAAAGAGAGTGCATTCTTCCCATCCCAGTATGCGCTCTTGATGACGTAATGGATCATCTGCAGGTGTTATTACTGCTAACAGCAAAACAGATGAGCAGATATGATGCACAAGAGACAAGTTGCATCAGCAATATTCCCACTCAGCAAGAACATACCTTTTTTGCTCTGTTACTGAAAGACATAGATGGTTTGGGGGAGAAAATAATTGGTAGAAAAGGAATGAAAGATAAAAAGTTTTTAAAAGCTTTTTTTGTTTTTCCTGTCCAATTCTTCAATCCTGTTTGCAGTCAAAAACTTCTTTTTTTTTCCAAAATTTCATACTACAAATTACATTAAATATGCCTGATTTGCACTTGGTCAACATGGCACTGCCCTAACCTGTAGCAGACAAACACTCTCACAAAATGCCATGGCAAAGCAGAGTCTCAGCCACTCACCATCTAATTTACTGGTGTTGGAAAGAAACATTACACTCAGGCTATCACAGAGCTCTTTTTAATGTAGAGCTTTACAATCACTTGGAGGTCTTAGGAAAAAAATAAAAGAATAACATAAAGCAGCTGGCCTATTTTTGCGTCAGCACATTGCTCGCTCCACCTTTCACCTGAACATCCTGTGCCCCTTCTAGAAGTTCCTTAATTAACCCTTACTTTATCTTACAACTATCAAATGTAAATTAATAGTCATCTGGGGTCATCTTTCCAAGGTTACACTCCATGGCATTCACCTGCTCTTGTCTGTCAGAATTAAATCTGGAGAGTGCTGAGTTGCTCCATAACGTACGTCACTTGAAGATACAGTTTTTCACCTATACAGCAAAGTGTGATCTTAATTTGGGGTTAATGAAGCAAACACCAAAGTCTCAGGGACTAAAATAAAGACACTCTACAAAATGCTTTTTTCCCTCTGGGATGGTAGAAAAGGGTGAAAATCCCTTTTGAGATTTCAGAGCCTCGCTTAACTCTCTTTTTAACACATGGTAAGTTTATCTCAAAACAGCTTTCATTAATAAGGAACAGAATTCCCTTAACTGACCTTAGACATATGCAGGCTCCCAGATGGTAAGGAGTGCTGCTTCAGGCTAAATAAGCAAGTGATGTATAGTGTATGAAACGAGCAGAATCCTTCTCCTGCTCTCAGTCAGCGCAGCTGTGAGTGACAGCACACAGCAAGTGACCAACGCTCACCTTTGCAGCGCTGCAAAGGAAGTTTTATCCCCCTTGAGTCACAGCAAATGCAACCTTTCAGATGTAAAGCATTTTCAAGTGCATTAGTATTAATCTGTTGATTCCCTGAGAATAGATACGCCTCCTGTTTGCTTGGGAAAAGTCTTAGGGCTAAATTTGCTGTTGGAAAATAGTAAAATTTGAGGCAGCTGCACGCTTGCTTTTATTAGTGACTTCTCAAGTAAGAACTGCGAAACAGATTGAATGTTATTACACAGTGGTAGATGGGAGTAAACTGTATTTATACGGTAACCCCTCCAGCAACCATGAGTTAGCAACTGAGGAAAGCAATTCTTTTAGAGCAAATAGTTAAGTCTAACATTTCCCAGTACAAATTTTCACCCTTTGGACCCGGAAAAAGATGTAATAATTGAAATGATGAATTGCTATATCTTGCTGTATCTACTCCATTTGGATTTTAAGCCCTTTTTTTTTTTTTTTTTTTTTTTTTTTTTTTAACATGGAAATATAGAAAAAGACAAGGAATAAAAGAAACAAAACTAAATCCAGTGAATAAAACTTACAAGATTTTAGAGATTTTCAGATTAGTTTTCTAATTTTGTTTTTCACTTCCTGATCAACTTTAATTAATACAATTAACTGTCATATACAAATATATATTAATATCTAATAAAAACAATAATTATTCATCCTAATCTGTTACATTACTTATGTACATAAATAGATCGTGTAATTTCATATTAAATTATAGAAGTGCAACAGAAAAATAAAACCATTTCCATTATTTCTTCATGCTTCTTTCTTCATTAATTGGGAGGTTAAAATACTTCAATTTCCTATCAAAATAGAAGAACAACATATTAGGGGTTCCACTTGTAAGAAGTACCTCAATTTGCAATTAATGCCAGCCAAACCTCAAAACACTCCAAAGTAGTGCCATTTCTGCACTGTAATAGCTTCCATTTTCCTTCCAAAGCACCACCACATGGCATGCATATGCTCAGAATCACACTGATAAGTCCTAAATCTGGCCCCAGAGAAAAAAACTAAAAACCGATCAGTAATGAAACAGGTTTTTGTTTCTGCTACTCTCAAATAGCTCTTGGTTGAATGTGAAAGTTATGTCCGCTGCTACGGAAAATTTGTACTCTTGTTACCCAGACATGGAGAATTCAGTGTCCGCTGAGCAAAATCACATCATGCTTTTCTACCTTCCCATCGTTTTCTTCATTTTCTCAAGTCTGTTTATTTGTCTGAACTCGGCTACTGTTCTGTCATTTGTATCACAAACTAAATAGAATGTTTGTGAAGACTAACTAGTAGGCACAGACATGCACATACTTGCTCTCAGGTACATATAAAAAAGTAATGGAAAATTACAAGTTTCTGCATTGGGTTACACCAGAGCCACATGTAACGGGATCTGGAGAAGATAAATTCCTTAATCAGGGTACAGAAACAGTTATTTTAAGTAAGGCAGGATGTCTGGAAGGATCTGGCCTTGGACACGATGAAGAGATACTTTCTGCTTGTTTTGTTAGTGAAGAGGAGATGAGTTGGCTGGATTAAAAAACTGTACCTTGTTGGAACCCTGAGGCTAGCTAATAATTCATGTTTCAGTTTCCAACAAGATGCTATTGATAGACTAGGTGCATTGTACATGCCTACTGTTGCCCTTTTCTGGGCAGAATCAACTCCACAGTGCTCTGTATCCTGGGTCTTACATGGCCAGCAGAAATTCTCAGCTGGTTTAAGTGGGTGTAGCTCCATCAACTCTCTGGGCACTTGTCCAGTTACATCACTTGTTGATGTAATTTGAGTTGATTTATTTATTATCAAATTTACTTGAGCTTTAGGCAGATCAACCTCACTCTTGCCTCCACTATTGCCATGTAAGACAGTAGTATTGGGAACAACGGCCTTTTTAGATCTGTCAGAGACAATTCATCTTCGTGGCATTTCAAATGGCAAAACCAGCTATGAACCAACAGTGCAGGAACTGCAAGGGAACCATAGGGAAATCATGTTTGTGACCATATTCTGTGATTTTTAAACATTACGGTTCTTTGTCCATCACTATCAAAAACTGCTATGGAGGAGAAAGGGGTTTTTGTCACTACTGCTCCTACTAGAAGATCTGAATCCCCGTTTCTCTGATCTCTAGAATTTCTTTCTGAAGTTTGTATGCATGCATCTGTTGCAATGTCAACACCATTCTCTAGTTTAAGTATTTATTTTCCTCCCTGGTGTTTGTACCCTTGAGGCTTTACTGGAAAACTATAAATTTTGCTAGGCTAAGTAACATGTTTTTAATACATTTCTTAATATCATTAGTGTCATAGCAACATAATTTTCTGCAAGTATTGTAATGTGAGTTGATCAGACTTAATTATGTATGACCAGGACAACAAACAATCTGCAGGAAAGGTCTCACCAAGTGCTTTGCAGAGAGTCCTACATAGAGGAAATTATTCCTGTGAAGCTAATCCCTATGGAAATGTCTGCTGTGAATGAACTATTTTATATATTTCAATATGTGTTTTTTTCTATTCCTGCAATAGATATTTCTGACTTTTCTTTCCTTTGTATTTTCAACAGATGAAATCCTGTCATGTTGCAAAAAAAACTGTTGCTATTCTTTCCTAAACACATGAGCTTGCACTTTATAGTGTTAAATTCAATCCTAATTCTGTTTCTCTATTTACCAGTCATCCCTTTCTTTCCCTGTAGAAATCATCTCTGTCCTAAATCATGTTGTCAGCAAATTCCATTAGCAAACAAATGCTCCTTGTGACAAAGCCATTAATGAACACATGAAACAAGACCAGAGCCGGAACTATGAACAGTACACCTTTCTGATCTGAGAGACCTTTCCAACACAATCCGCAGTTGTCTTATGGATGGTTCCTTCAGCCCTTTTCTCCAAGTCAAATAATAACTTCTCATCTAGTCCTGTATCAAAGGCATGAGCGAAGGCAGTAGAGTGCTACCCTCTCTAGCAAAGGTTATCAAAGGCAGATGTCTAGCTAAGTCTGTCACAGTCTCTCATGCTGAACTTCATTCCTGTATTTAAATTCCCCCTTCAAAGTGTCTTTTAAATCTTTGTGTACTCTGAAGTCAGAGCACCATACTTGTGACCTACGTGAGAGTGAGGGTGAGGTTTAGGAGAGAAACAGAACAGACTTTTTGCCTTGCAGCCCACTTCAAAGAGAGCTCTAGTCTTTATTTCACTGCTCAGAGAAAGACCTTTGGCTGTTATCCAGCGACTGGTAGCAAATCTGATTGAACCATCCTCATGGCTGCAGCTACCACTTCTCCCACTTTGTGCTGTAAAAGCCACAGCTACCTGCTCTGGGAACAGTGCCCCCAGACTGCCTGTACCCATTCTCCCTTTCCTTCAAAAGGGCTGATATGATTCGGGCCCTCCCAAAAGCTTTTTCTCAAGAAAGTTTATGATGCAAGGAAATTCCATGTCTCCTCCATGATGAAGTTTATTTACTGGTTCAGTGGGAACTTCTATATTGGTTCCCCACTGCTCACCCAAAGACAGAAATTGCATAGTTTCGTGTTAGATCGAGGTCATATTGGTAAATAACTCCATTATTTTGTAATAACGGTACTGGATCATTACTCATAATGTGTTCTCCAGTCCATAGCTGGGAAGTAGAAACTTTTAATAATAACTTCCAGGAGACTGCGTCCCTGCTGTCCTACTACAGGATGTCCTGTATACTGTTAGGTCATAGTGGCAGCTCTATAGTCATCTTAATCACTTTTTCTATAAGCTGCAGCTGTTCTCAGAGCTATAATAACTACTTCTCATATCCCTTTTCATGCTCTTCTTTCCCCCACATGCAATCTGTTTGTTATTCCCAAAATGAAAGCCCCAAGCTTTACCAATGAGCAGTTCAAGTATGTGTGCTGGTTGCCAGAGCCCATCACACTGCAAACGTTGCCTGAACAGCTGAATGCCTCCTCTGGTATACCATGAAGTAAAATTCTGGAGTAGTTGATGTCACCATCACTACTTCCAGCAACAGTTGTTAATCAGAGTAAGATTAAGAACAACCTGACACACGAATCTGTGAAGCATTCCTATTTATTTATTTATTTATTTCAGATCTCTCGGAACAGGTCCAGAGGAGGGCCACTCAGATGATCAGAGGGCTGGAGCATCTCTCCTTTGAAGAAAGGTTGAGGGAACTGGCTTGTTTAGCTTGGAGAAGAGAAGGCTCTAGGGAGACTTCATTGTGGCCTTTCAGTATTTGAAGAGAATGTATAAACAGGAGGGGGAATGGCTGTTTACAAGGGTGGATACTAATAGGACAGGGGGGAATGGTTATAAACTGAGACAAGGGAGATTTAGATTAGATATTAGGAGGAAATTTTTCACACAGAGGGTGGTGATGCACTGGAACAGATTGCTCAGGAAGACTGTGGATGCCCCATCCCTGGAGGCATTTAAGGCCAGGCTGGATGTGGCTCTGGGCAGCCTGGTCTGGTGGCTGGCAAACCTGCACACAGCAGGGGGGTTGAAACTAGATGATCTTTGAGGTCCTTTCAACCCAGGCCATTCTATGATTCAATGATTCTATGATCACTATTAAAGCTTTCTTCAGTGTGCCTTTGGCGGCTAGCTAGCAAAGACTTAGTCCTCTTTAAGCTTGGGTTTTATGCATCTTTCTTTTAATGGTCTCATATGTGCCATATTTTTCTTTCCAACCTTATAATCCACTTCTCTTTGAAGTGATTCATGAGTGACATTACCTCACTGCTGTCTTCCCTCTGAATGGCTTTCAAAAATACTATCATAAACTGAGAATAAAAGAAATTTATTATTTTTATAGAAAAGACTCATGAGAACATGTTTCTCACCATGTCTTGCACAAGTAATTATTGCTGTTAGATACATTGCTACCATTTCGAGTAGAATCAAACCAGTAACAGAACCCAGCTGTGCAATAAGACGATCTTTGAGACAAGGATTTTGCAGATGGAGACTACAACATGCTCAGAACTTCCTGTATTAAACATTTTCTTAGATCAACAATAATGGAAACTCTTTAAAAGCTAACACATTTTTCACCATTTGTGTCATTTGCTTTCTTTTTATGTGTCACTCAGCTTGAATGGTGACAATTACATTTGTATTTCAGCCAGTTCTTTCGTCAGACAGGAAACCTGCATTGCAGTTGTTGTGTTGCAAATACTGAGATGGAGCATTTTGAAATAAACGATTCAAATAGGATTTGAAAGAAAATCTTGCAAACCCCCTATCTTAGGGTATGTACAATCTAAGCCTGTACAATTTAGCCCAAAGCTGACATGATGCATCTTCCCACAGATATTTAAAAGATGTCTACTGCATGAATACCTTTCTGCATTTGTACAAAATACAAGAATGGAACAAAATTTAGTTTGTTTTTTTTTTCTGATTCCTCCCTCCACACCAATGAAGATTATAAAAGTAAAAACAGTGAAATGTTGTATGTCTGGAGAAGAGATAGGTTTGATTTTCCTCTTTAGCCTGGAAAATTTAATGCACGGAGTAGAACAAACTGTTATTCCCCATATTTCTGCTCAGCTCCTTCTCCACAAAGAGCAGGTAGAAAACGAGCTTCACTGTTTTCCAAAGTTTGGTGTAATCACAAGTTGGCTTCAGTGATAAACTTGATTTTTCTGCCGCACAGAAGCGTGCAAATGAAATATCTCTGCACACTAGAATTAGTGCTGTGTTGAAATAACATCCCAGAATTTAGAAATTTAGCTACAACAGGTAATAATTTCTGCTTTTAAAGGGAAAAAAAAAAAAAAAAAAAAAAGGAAGAAAAGAACTAAATATATCTTACTGCCCTAGTATTTGGAAAAAAAGATGAAGTTGATGTAGCCGCTATTTACACCGGATATCAGTCCAGAAAAGAAAGGAGAAGGCTGACAGGCTAACACACAGGGAAGAAGGCTGACACACAGCTCTGCTCCTTGTCCACTGGAAGAAAAATGCTGGGAGATTGTTCTGGGGACACTGGGAAAGGGGGAAATAATCTGATCTCAAAAAAAACCAAAACACTCTCAAAGTATTTATTTAAGTACAACGGAAGAGCAAGATTAGAGTGTTTGCCTCAGCTTAGTATCTCATATTATTTCCCTTGAAAAAAATGAGAAATGAAGATAGGGAAGCAATCAGAGCTCCTGCAGTCTTTGCTCAGGAAAAGTCTACAGCTGCGGGGGAGCTGGTTTAGGGTATCTCCACAAATAACACTACGCAAAGTCCAACTGCTGGGGAAAGATAGAACAGTTGCCTCAGAGTGACCTCTTCATGCATCCCAGTCACAGAGATTGTGGAAATGATGATATGAGTCAGCATTTTGCTCCCCGGGAATTATTCATGACAATTCAGATTCAAAATCTGAGCCTCTCACAGTTCGGGGAAGTTTAACTTCATGATTTTGAACTACTCCATCTCTGTAAAATTACAGAAATGGTCACTAGATAGTGTGGCCAAGGAAGTTAAATATCTGAATATATGATCAAAATACATGCAGCTTAATGTAAATCTTCTTGCTCTGCCTCATAATCAGGTTATACGAGCTGTTTGTAATGGAATATATTTTCAATTGATCTTGTCCTGATTTCAGCTAAGACTTAGTACAATTTCTTCCCAAAACCATGGATATCACAAGCTCTTGTGATTGTCAAATTCAGTCTCTATACTGTAGGGTAGTCAGCAAGATCGGTTTGAACTTCTTCCCCAGTAATTCAGGACCATCTGCCTAAGGGAGTAATTCTACCTTCACTTATAAATAAAGAATCTGAATATTACAGCCACATTCAGTATGATGGAGCACAAAAGCAGCACAAATCCAGAGGCAAAAAGCATAGATAGGAAGGGTGTTGAGGAGCTAGATGAGCTCAGCTGCGGGCCTGTTACAGCAGACTTTTATTTATAGCGTAGTAGTAGTGCACATGCATTCCCCGAAATCCAAATCTGGCTTGCATGAAACAGGCATGTGTCCAAAGGTGTTTGGACGGAAGCTGGGACAAGAAATACAGACATGCTGCAGTAGGAGCTTAGCTGCTGTTCAGCTGTCTTTCCTTTCACTCAGCATATTTCCTAGCTTCATATTTTTCTCTTAATTGCCTTTTTCCTGGCTTGAGCATGAAAAAGGAAGGGGTCTTGGGAGACAAGTGTTTCACTAGTGCTGAGGAAGGGCCAGAAGAACACAGTCGTGTACCGCAGCTGGTGAACGTCACTGCACAACACCAGCTGGCAAGGCTACATGGACATGGAAGCCACTTTCCTTCAAGTAACTTGCCCCACATCTGTGCCACGGCCCCTGCCCTCACCTTCAGACATCCAACAGCAGTCTTCTCACAGAATGCCTTCTAACTGATTGACCAGTTAAATCTAGACAGCAGGCATTCTTCAGACATAGAAAATAATGAATATAAAAGATCAGTGGGCAAATTATTGATTTTTTTAATTATTTTTTTATTATTTTTTATATTATTAATTTTTTTATTAAGGCTATTTTTAAAGCTAATTATAGCACCTCATCTCTTCCAAAGGCAATTAACAGCACTTTGATTATTTGGAGCAAGGCAGTGTTTTAAATACAAACACACTTGTTCTGTCCTCTAAAGTTGGGTATGTTTCCAGCAATGAGATCATCACCAGCATTGGTGTGCATCTCCAGTAGGTGGGGTCTCACTGCAAGGCTTGGCATGTGTTAAACATGTCACTACTCTGACAAGCAAAAAAGACTTGAAGTTATTTCAGAACCTTTCCTTTACCTTCCCAGTATCATTTCTGTTTTTCTCATGACTTTTTTTCCAGAAATAATTCAGCAACCTGGGTTTGTTGCAGCAAAGAAAGTAACAGTGCAAGCTGCATTTCACCTAGAACTGAGTCTATCTGGATTATCATCGCAATTTTTTATTAAACCAACACATTTTTAGAGATAATTAGTTCAAATAATTCAAACCCAAAACTCCACTGGTCATCACTTTTATCAGCAAGTGTCAGGTGCTTTTAAACTTGTTAGCCCCTTTCATGAAGCCTCCTGGACAGGAATAGGTTTCTTTCTCATACTTTTGCAGGTAACATTTCCTCTCATTTCATATCCAAATGATGTGCAGTCCTCTTGAAATTTTCCACTAAAAGAAACAAAAACATTTCTTTTTTCCACACTGACATGAGTGGCTGATAGCAGAGACTTTACATGTGAGAGAGAGAAGTCCAACCCCTAATCTAAACAGAGTACTCCTGGGACATGAACCCAGGTTATTCCTGGTAACTGACCCAGCCCTCTTTGTCTCTTGTAGTATTACATAGCAAAAAAAAAAAATTCACTGGGAAAATTTGATTGAAGCTATCGTGCTCCTGCTGGTTCTTCTTGTTTCCATGAACTGTCATTTTACAGCAAGGAAATTGTAGCAGTACAGTGACATCTGAAATGCTTCAGAAGTAGCAGTCCTGTGTAGCTACTTATTTCTCTCCGTAGACTGTTATCGAGTGAGTTGACAGCTATCTCTGATGCAGGCATTGCAGATGCCTGTAGTTTGAAAAAAGGAATCTCAGCCTGTTCAAAGCTGAATCACACTCTATGTACCCATGAATGAGTCTCTGAGATATAGGACAATCCAGAAAGTTCTATTTCAGACATATTTCATGGATGAAAATCATTTTTCTGCCTACATTCACTCTCTGCTGAATCAATCAGCAGTCTTCAGTACTCCTGAAGAAGAATTAGACCCTTGATATGAAAAGAGAACATTCTGGCAGAACACAGAGTGTCTAATATTCATGAACCACTATTATTTTGCCTTTTCATTTAGATAGAGATCTCCTTGTACCTTGCTCAGATGGCATACTCGGTGCCTCAGGCAAGCCTATGCAGTTGGCTCTACAGCTTGCAAAGGCCTTGGCTGCATTACAAGTGTCGTATTTTCTAACAGATAAATTGTTCTTTAGCATTGCCTAAGTAATAGGATTTCCATCAGTATCAGTTTTGCATACCTCCTTCCCCTTTTTCATCTCCCTTTTATCATACAGACGCATTAACTGTGAGCATTGCAAAGAAGCTCTATTTATGTTTTAGTTCCCCTGAGTCCCTCTTGCCATCTCCGAGGGAAAGGATGGCATACAGGATCAAGTTCCATATTCCACCCTCATGTCTTTTTTTAGCACCTGCTTTAAAGAATCCAAGGCCACAGTGCAACAGACAAGGTTTACTAAGAGTGTACAGCACTTGTTATGCAGTAGGATGGTGACGGAAATGAGCTGTGCTCTCCCAGTATGCCCACTTCCACCATCTATTCCTACAAGTCCTGAGACTTGTGAGGAGTCAGCTGAGGTGATGGAATGGGGTTTGTGCATGCATGAGTGGCAGAGAAACGGGTTTGCAAATTCCCAGTAAGGAGCTGACTCAGATGCACCAACAAGAAATTCATTTACTTTGTTTAGCTACATAATCTCTGTTATTAAATCTACATTTTTTTATTTGCAGTTCTGAGGAAGGACAGTTTGACAGTAATTTACAGCCACTTTTATCACAAAAGAATTTTGTCCTCCTAATTAAAATCCGTTCCTCTGCCTAAATGATTCCCCTGATGACACAAATTATACATGGCATGAATGGTAGGGCATCAGGCTGTAATGTCCTGAAGAGATGCATGGAGCGAGGTCGTGCAAGGTTATTACTTTACTTATGGACAGCACACCTTACTCTCTCCTCCCTAAACACAAGATTTCAATCTTGCTTTATGAAATCCAGGCTTAAAATCCTCCCTTCCCTCAGCAGCCGGCCCCTCTCTGCTTCAGGAACTTGGCTATGATTTCTTTTCACCCCTCATGCCTTCCACTCTGAGCTACCCTGCCCAGCATCACTCCAGCCAAAGTTCCAGCTTCTCACCCCATATCTGTACAGCATCTGGCACTAAGAGGACAAGTATAGCAAAACGGTACTATGGCAGCCTTCCTCACCAGTTCCTGAAGCTGAAAAACCTGAGGAATCCAGACACTGTGATTGACCTGTTTCTTTTGTTAAGTTTTGAATAAATTGAAGCTGTCCAATGCTGGATAAGAGTAGAAGAGTTTGTTACCCTACCCACAACTACAATGAAAATAAACCCAAGATTTACCAGCACAGGGAAAGCCACACGAGCAGAGGCTGATGTTTACAATATCTGCAGCATCCAGCTTTCTCCAGTTAGATGGCACTAGTTAAGAAAGCCAACAAACTGCACAGATTTTTCTGTTTCTACTCCCAACAATGTTATTGCTGATGGGGGATAGGTTGAGGGGAACAGCCAACCAAAGGAAACTTTAGCAAATGTGCGGTAATGTGGCTGCAGCCCAAGCCACCATTCAGAGTGTAATTCCACTCCACTGAGGACTCAGCAGGATCGGTTGCAGCAGATAAACAAGTCACTCTGTTATCCTGAAGTGTGACAAATGCCACCACAATGCTGCCTGGAGAAGAAGGGACTGAACACAAGATTCAAGCCCAATTCCTTCCTGAGAAAGCTGATGAAAAAGAATCTCAGCACTCTGACAGGTGCTCCCTTTTCACGAGCAGTACATACATCCCACACTTGACTCAAGGCAAGCCTTGGAGCTAGGATGCACTGACACAGTGATGGTTTTCTCTGTTATTTCTTATACAGAAAATGTCAAGGGTGCAAGCAGGGGGATTTGGGTTCCCTCTACTGCAATCCAATGAATTTTAGACAAATCACTTTGGGTATGTCTATATTAAGAGAGTGAAGGCTCAAAACACCTCAACAATTCCTCTGTGGCCTCTCTAGGCCAGGAAGAAGAAGCAAGATAGAAGTGCAAAGCAAACTTTAGCTCATTGCTGGCATTTGGAAGTGTATTTCCTTTTGACATAACATCTCAGACACAGTTCTGCATCAGCATTTCTGTATTTTTTGGGCCCCAGACTGTTACATCCCTAACTGGAAGGAAAACGAAAATAAGAAACAAAAAGCCGTAACCCTTTGATTCCCCTTGTTCCCAAGTGGGAAGGAATATAAAAGCCCCCAAGAAATATCTTGCTTGGCATGATAGCCAGTGGATGCTAACTGGGTCTGTGACATATACCTTTCATTAGTGTTCTTGGAAAATCAACTACTCTTGGGTTCCTAAGCAAATATGTTATTTTTTTTTTCATACTGACTGGAAAGACAGAATTCCCAAAGGGTATCAGCTGCAACCCAGCACAGCAGAAATGTAATTTTTCAGACAACAACACTGTGAAATATTTCACAGCTGAAACTATATTACCATGACAGAATCTGAAGTCAGTTAACACTTCTCATTGGAGTTTTACTTCAGTGTAACTTTTGAGCAAGATTTCCTTTTAATGTTTCTTGAAACACCACAAATGCTGCCATCTACCTCCTTTCCCTGTCATGCTCCCTTCTTGAGAAAAGTTCAAAGCCCCAAGGTAATATTTGAGTCTCTCTCTGAGTAGCAGAGGTCAAGACATCTACCAGCCATGCGTTCCTAGGCAGAACTCCTGCAGTCTACTTGCAGTCATACAATGAGTAGTCAGTTCTTCTCTTGGACTGTAATTACATCTCTTAGGGAGATAAATCAACATTAATTCGGGGTCAGACTATGGCATGGGAACTCATCATAACGTACACAGTTTGCTCCTAAGCTCAGTTTCTACCTGACTAGAATAACAAATAATACATGGAAAGTGGCATGCTGCTTGTAAAAAGCTCGTGAGTTGAAGAAGCAGCTACATTCACAGCAAATCTCAAGCACTGTCAGTCATCCATTGAGCTCAGCTACTCAGTGTAACAGTCATTATGAGAGTTTTACAGGCACTTAAATGCTGTCCTCAAACAGTTACTTGCTGACAGATCAACAGTGTACAGTCAGGTAAGGTGCCATTCATACATGCTCTGGGACTACTGAACAGGCATTGGCTGGCTAACCCTCCATAAGGGTTATTCAGTAGAGGCAGTAAAGCTCTAGTATTTATAACACCACTATCTGCACACATTTAAGTCTTATTTCTGCAATTTTTTCTAAGGGATCAACTCAAAGAAATCAGAATTTTGCAGCTTGTTTTATTCACAATGAGGATGGTTTCTGCTGTTTTGTTGGTACATCTTTGTCTTCACCAGGACGGAATAAAGTCTTTCTTGAAGAGATAATCAATCAACATCAGAGTCTGCACAAGTGTAAAGGACCAATGAAAAACATTTTCTGACTTCCTGTGGTATGTTTGGTACCTTTTTACCTTAATGTAACCAGGGATATTTGTGAATCTGATCACCACTTCCAAGGCCACTTAACACTCAGCCCTAAATTCTTTCTCCCCTTACCCAGGCTATCACATTTGACTGTGTGTCCGGAAGTCTGTTTCTGCCCAGGGTGTAGGCACTTTACGGCCTAAGCACAGACAGTCTGCCTCATGTGGGATGGATGGGACCCACTGTCCCAGGGCTGCACAACCAGCCAGGCATGTCTATGGTGCAAGTCACGTAAGGTGGGCAGTAGTGCTCAATGGCTTGTCTAGGATTCCTGCATGTAAAGCAGCCCAGGTGGAGTGACTCTTTTGGGAGCACTGGGTAGAGCAAAGAAGTTGAATTTGTTTTCCCTGAGCCCTGAGAAGGTGCCACAAACATCAGCCACTCTTTCCTGCAGATAATGAATTGCACTTCTATGCTCACCACCCATTCACGGCAGATCATTATGTAAACTATTTGTGATACTTAAAACATGACATAGCCACAAAGCCTAAATGCACTGTCATTCTAAAGGTCCCAATGGAGATGAACTAAAACCATAGCTCTGAATAACCTCAGATCACTCTTGTCCTAGATGACCAGAGAGGGCTGGCAGCAATACAAACCAGATGTCAGACCAGACCCTCCCCGTACTCTCTTCTCACTAGGAGCACAGAGTATTTCCTCTCTCCTTCCCCTCCTCCCCAGCCCCCTCCCCTCCCCCCACCCCAGCTTTTCTTCTTCTTCTTTTTTTTTTTTTTTTTTTTTTTTTGGCAAACAGCTAAGACCTGCTGTATCCCCACAGCAGTTTTCCCGTGACAGGATGCTAAGCACTACTTAAAGTCCTTCATTAGCCACTTTCTGTGGATCCAACAAGTGGATGCAATAGGAAAGCAGAAGCATCAGCAGATGAAAGTTGGCAAGCCTCCCTGGGACACTCGAGGCTTTCTGGGCTCAGCTGCTTGCTCTGTCAGAAACAACCATCCCACAACATCAGCAGGAGAGGCACTCAGCCCCAGCTACTGCACTGCCAATCCAGCAGTGCTGGGCCAAAAGGGCCATGAGGCCATTAAAAGGCAGATCCCACAGACCATCCCAAAGCTAATTCTGTTGTTTTGTCACCTCCCTGCAGAATTGTTTTCCTCACTGTTTTCTCACTGGACTGCAGATTGTTTATTCTTATGTATGTTGTTGCCTCTTGTGCAAAGAAACTGAATATAGCAACAAAACTTCCAGCGTACACTTACTGTTCCTTCTACCAAGCACTCTGCCACTGAAGCTCAGAAGGGACAGGTAATAAAACATAAGAGGGAAATGCAGGTGAATTCCATATTCACTTATCCTTAGTACTGATACTATCACTAGTAGTCTTAGTGAGCCACGAGTGCTCACAAGAGCTTTGCCAGATGTAAAAAAGTGTTGGGCTTGACATGCTTTTGAATAAAGCCTCTAGTTTGTCAATCAAAGTGTCTTGAGTGAGTCCCCCACCCACACTTTAACCCATTGCTAGTGTAGTCCTGAAACAAGCACAGTAGCAACAGCTGAAAGTGAAATGTCTGTACATCCAGAGATATTGAAGTGAACCAGCCTTGATCTCAAAGAGTGGTAACTGACCTCAGGCATAGAAGCCAGGAGGCTTAAACATGACATTTTGGTAATTGCAGCTTTTCTCAGCAGCAGCAGGGGAAGGGAAACATTTATTGCAATCAAAGCCACTGACAGACAGCATTGGAGAGGAGGCAGTGGAGTCAGTTCTAGGAAGCGACACCTACTAATGAAAAAATACTTTCTGTTAGAGAGCTGGGATGCTCTTCCAGACCGCCTCCAGCAAGCTTTCCTGCCAAATACCAAAGAGCTGTAGCGCTGAGCATCTTTTAAGAAGGGAAAGGGAGTATTTCACTGAAATATACTGGGCAGATTTGTAATGAGCTTATTTGGCTCAGTGATTAGTTAGTAGCACAGTCTTTATCTATCTTTGAAAACCTTGCCACTTCCATTTTCCTTCTTGTTCTTGTAAAGCAAGATAAGTTGACACAGCCAGGAACTGTATTATGATTCATAACTGTGGGACTAAGAACCTATTTTCATTGACTGGGCAACAGACAGAAAGCGACTCTGCAGCTGACTCCTGGGACAGCATGTAAGATATGTGTGGTATGTGGTAAGCTTTGTAGTCTTCTTTGGCAGAGGAAAATTCCCTAGATAAGGACAATGGTAGGGAAGAGAAGGAGGAACCAACAGAAAATTTTACAACAGCAGAAGTCTTCAAAGAAAGCTGAGGTTTGTGTGAGGATCTTATCTTTTATGGGAAGAATCATTCCCTTAAGCTAAAACAATAAGTAGATGTTTTAACATCTAAACTTGAATCATCGTGCCTCAAGTAAACCCCACAAGCACAGATGCAAATAACCCTACTTGACCTCCGGTCTTTCTGGATCAAAGTATGTCTCAAGGCAGATCTTACAACACCTACAGAAATAGTGACAGACAAGAAAAAAAAAAAAAAAAAGGAAATTAACTCTTATCTGAAAAGCTTTGTTGATTTTGCAGATTTTCCTCCTGAAAAGCCAGAGCAGTGCTCTCTCCTTGCTCTCTCCTTTTAAAAGGATAGTATTGTAGTATTGTTACTCAAGAAATGTGTAAATCCCCAGTGATTTACAGGCACTTCAAGCCATATATGGTGCATCAATCTCATATCCACTCTGAACTGTAGACTTCTTGAAATCAGAGATTCTCATTAAATGTCACCACCTATTTGGGTCCCCCTGCTTTATAGAACAATATACTCAGCAAATTAAACTTTATTTTAGGAGTTCAGTGGGCTAAAAGAAAATGAACAGTGGGCTCAGTCACCTTTGTACAGATGAGTCTAGCATGTGAGTTCTTTTACTCATCATTTTCCTAGCAATTCATCAACCTCAGAGGGTTTTTTGGTAAGCTGATGTGTTTATACTTCCACCTCAGATGGATGGTCATTTCCATAGGCTAGTAGACTTTGAAGGTGCTGCCAGACAGCTACTATGCAAAGCTGCAGGAGGAGATAGCTGCAGGGGACAGCAGGCTCAGGTGACAACAACCCTTATCATTCCTGTCCTCTGTGTCTTGCCTGCACATTGCTCTCACAGTGCCCTAATGGCAACGCTCCCGGCATACATCAGGTTTTGGCATGAGCGGAGTTGGTGCAGTCACACCCCTTGCAATAGACCAAACATCCAGCAAACTTCTGCCTCAGCCAGTGGACGTACTGGTCCTCCTCATGCCCAGCTGAGAGCATGGGAAAGATCTGTGCTCTCACACAAGCCTACCTTGGCAGTCTGCTATAAGGTAACAGCTGGTGATATATGCTTTCAGTACAGTGAGATAAGTGATAAACATGGATATAAAAGCATATTAATAACAAAACTAATAAAATACAACACAATAGCACAATGGTCATAGGATGTAACACAAGACACAATATGCCATTTGCAGATGGTGCATGTCCCATAAAAACGTCACACCAATGACATCCAGCAGATTGTTCTATTTCTGTTGGAATTCTGACTATCCAGCCCACATCATGTTTGATAGCAATGCCCACCTGTTTTTGGCAAATAATAGCCTTTTTATATTTGGTGATTGAAGTTTCCAGGCCTGCATTTTGAAAATACAGAGTCACATATTATGCCTAAGAATATGGTCCAAGTTGGAATCCTACAGAAGTAGTTTAGGGTCTGCAGAATGAGTTACAACACTGCTCTAGCATGTAATTGCTTAACAGAGAAATCTAGATTCAAATCTACCCAAAGGCTATAGATCCCATTTCATTCTCCTTTTTCCTTAGGCCTTCATAAATCTGCCAATATTCCACTCCAGTCAAAAAACTTTCCTTCTCTTATGTATGTATAAACCTGAGTGCATTACTTTGACAGAATATTGCGTGGAACCTCTTCCTTCAGATCTGAGTCAAATTCACATTCCATTGAGTATCTAGAGAAAGGTAAAACGCATTAGTAAGATATGGAAAGTCTCATTGCTGTTGGCTGTAGGCAGAACAAAGTTCAGTAAATAATACACCAAACTGGAAAGGCCAATGAACCATCATCTCTCTTCATTCCATTTTGACAGCATCAACCCCTTCATTTTTATACATCTAAATTTTTTCACTAGCGCTGCTGTACAGTATTTTCTGAACCCAGAGAATAATATGCTTTGCATATCACAGAACAAGGATTCACTACCTACTAAACAATCTCCAAATTTGAAGCCACATGCAGCCCACTATCCTGTAATTTCTTGGAACACTGGTCAGGATGAATAGTGCATTAGTTTTAACACCAACCTGTGGAGGTATCCAATCCCAGTTAAAAGAAAGCTGCCCAGGAATTCCTTTAGAGAAGTAATATATACAAGTCCAGCTGACTGGAAGACACTGAAATATCTACATTTAAATAAAATCCAGTCTCACTAGGTTGCTTATTAGTTTCAACCACATGAGCTTATTATTGAATACATAGCCTATTAGCGAGTAGGTGAGTGTAGCATTTCAAAACCACAAAAGGAATAGTCTTAATGCTGTAGGACTCATATTGGAATATTTTCTGCTGCAGCATAAGTTCAGATTAACTGTTAATGTTTTTGTAGAGGAAAAAATATTCTATCCAACCTGCAACATATCAAATGTGCTCACCAGAAAAGTGGCCAAGTCATCTCTAAATAAAGTGAACAGGTTTGTGTCAGCTTTCACCACACTGAATTTGTCCATTAGATGTAAAACAATATAAAAATGTGTGTTTGTTTTGAACAGACCATGACCAGTAAAACCAAACACAGGAGACACTTCTGAGAGCCCCCGGAGTGTGTGTTTAAGTGAACTGGCTTCGTATTATCACAGGATTTTCCAGCACTCTGGGTGTAGTAACACTCTAAGCCGTGGCTGCTTAGCACCTCTCAACACAAGGTACAGCCTGCAAAGAGAAATAACTTCACAGCTTTCCCCAGGTCAGAGGGGGTTTTTTGTTTTGTTTTGTTTTGTTTGTCTGCTTTTCATGAAATTTAGAAAACATTTGAGTGACCTTTTTGTTCTTATGGATGAGATCCAAATCTGTACATAGAAGTGTAGAGGACTAATGAGGTTCTTCTGCTCAGAGGTGGCTCCCACCCCGATGAACTCCACGCTCTCTTGCTATAAGGGCAGGGACAGCCTGATCCAAACAGCGAGAGCAAAAGGAACCTGTGCAACCCCATGACTATATCAGGCCATGCAGGAGCTTGAACTACATCAGTTCAAACCACATCAGTTCATCACTAGTGTTGAAACGAAGCTCCAACCCATTTGCTATGCCTGCTGCTAAAGATTTTATGTATACAAACATACATTCACACACACACAATCTTTGATAAAATGTTATGTTTATTTGTGTTTGTGTTTAAAAATAAGTATTTCTAAGAAGCGCTGATGAGAAGAACAATCATTTTTAGCCTTACGTATCATGGGCAAAAGCTGCACATAGAACAAATTTAGTTGAAAGGTTTAAAATAAAGAAAATTTAAAGAAGGCAAATAGAATAGCTGGGCTTGTCTTGGAAAGGAAAGCATAAAGAATGCATAAGGGAATGTAGCCAGCATAGGGGTGATAACCAATTATAATTGCAGAAGCAAAAAAAAAAAAAATTAAAATTAACACTTAGCCTGTAAAAGAGAATGGCAAAGCTAAATATGAAAGTAATAATGGTGGACATAACATTGATGGATATATTCACAGTTTCAACCCAGAGAAAAGCAAACAAACAGATCAAAAACCCATAAAAATAAAGGAAAATATGCTTCTGGTTAAAATAAAATTAAAGATTATGGAAAAAAATGCTTTCTGTTTTCTCCAGAATTTGGCTTGGTATCAAATGTCAATGTAGGAGTGACCTTGCATTCTAAAATATGGTTGATTCAGCAACCACTGTACCACTTAACTTTTCCACCTTTACAAGGCAGCCTTGGGCAGTTCTCTGCTGTCTGTTGCTTTCTCACAGTGTGAGTGCCATTGGCTGGTAGATACTGTTAATCGTAGCTTTTAATTTGAATCACTATTAGTTTCTTGAATATATAAAGCAGCTGTGCTAGAGAGCGAAGCAATTGCTCCCAGGCAACAGAAGCTGCTCACTTCCTTTCCAGGGAATACTACTATTTCCAAGCCTTACTTTCAGGGTGATGCTGAATTATGGGCAGAAGTGCTCACAGTTGTCTTTAGATCCAGGTAACTCTCCATTTGGGTACCAATGGATGAGATAACCTCCTCTTCCTTGGTGCAAACAGGGAGTAGGGAAAAGGGAGGGCCATGAGGGTGACCCAGCCCCCAGCTAGTGCCCACAGAAGCAGCTCAGGTTCAGCAGAAGCACCTTGGTGGGGCATGCAGCATAGCAGGCATTCACCTCACTGATGGACCCTCACACCACTGTAGCCAGGTCAGTCAGCTCCCCAAGGCCTTGTAATCCAGCTCAGGTGGTGCCTGAGCAATCATGTGCAGCTTTAGTCACAGACAGGGTACAAACCATGTACACCTCTTTGGGTAAGGAATTCTAATTCTCATCCCCTGATGCATGCTTCCTCAGCGGCTCAGCATCTCTGATGCTGCTTTTCCTTACAGCTCTTCTTGCATGACCTCAATCACTCTCCAAGTTAATTAGTTTCATTCTAATCAGTAAGATAATTAACATCTCATTTTAAGCAAGAAATTAGTTCTCTTCATTTCTGTGCTGTATTCTTAAATCTGACATTTGCCTCCAACTCTAGACAAACTTCACCTGAGCAAATCCATGTTAAGTGCTGACTAGGAGTCAGAATCCCAGTGAATTTTAATATTAAAAGAACTTACCAGCTCTGACTCAGAAGAAATACGTGTGATCACTACATGAATTACTGCTTAGGTTTCCTTTGAAGATGAGTGTATAAAGGTGACTATTCAGTCAGTGCATACTGTTGGAACAAAACCTTCTTCAAAACCTCAGCCCCCTGTGCGGAGCTGAGTGACCCTGAGTCCTTTGACAAGCAAAAAACAACTCTGTGTTGCAGGAGATTTTTATGCCATAAGTAACGTACTAAGGGAAGGTGAGGAAATTTGCAAATAGAGAGATTTTCAGGAATTGGGAGACCTTTAAAGGGAGAGAGTTTCAGAAAAATTTAGGCAACAGAACTTATCTTTAGGAGACATTCTCCATCACCTGCAAAGCTGGAAGAAGTCATATTTGTCTTTGAAAATGCTAAAGGATCTCTTAGATCCTTGCATTACGTTTGCTGATAATCAACAAAATCCCAGGAGATAAAAGCTATATCTATACCCACCAATTTCTAACATTACTGACTATATGAGTCTGATTTCCACATAGTTTAAACAACTATTCCTCCTTCCAGCTTTGGTACTTTAACTTAATTGTCAGTAAAGACATTTCCAGTACAGCTAAACTTTGATCATGAGGCAGTGACTGTGATGTGCTGTGCCATTCAAATGAGTGCTTATTTTTCAGTTCTTTCCCTAAGGTAGTAATAAGCTTACAAGGTACTCTGTAACTGCATAAAGGCTTCTCTTCATCAAAGCAAAGATTTTTGCAGATTTTGTGAAAATGTGTGAATTGCACTGCCTAAAAGGTGATAAATGATTGGGTTATTAAAGACTGAATTGTAAGGATGTAGCAGAAAGGGGCACATTAAAAATGAGTGACAGCGTTTCCCAGTTTGAGCACATAACGACACAGCCTTAATATTCTCCTAATACTGTTTGGAATTTCTGCAAAAAATTTCTTACAGCAGTCACTTTTCATTGTTTGACAGATTCAAACTGACAGTCTACAGGTGAATGGCTTTCTGCCACGTTACTAGTCTTGAGTCATTCAGGAGTGCAGTGACAAGTACATATTATGTGTAGGCACTCATCTTACCAAGGGCCAAGCTGTAAAAATCCTTCTAAAAAGTGGCTTCATTGACTTAAGCAAGTTTGTGTCATGCTTCAGGATGCATAGAAATTGTACCAAGTACAGAGCTTCCTTTCACATTTGATTGCTCCTTTTTCATTCAGTGAAGATAAGCTCTCCTAGCGCTGTAATTCGTAGAGCAGTTGTTGGTTTCATGAAGGTGGCACTAACAGTCACCTCCATCTTTTATTCTAGGCTTCATTCCAGCTTTGGAAGGGTTACCAAGATTTTAAAAGGCTAAACAGAGCAAATTCAATTTCTTTCTTGAACAATTTAGTATTTATATCACTGGTTTAAAGAGTCAGATTTTACACCCTTTTTTTTTTTTTTTTTTTTTTTTTAACCTAAATGTATAGAGTAATTACAATCTGAAACATGCAGTCAACATCACATGGCTTGCTTTCATACTCCTGAAGGGAATAATGCCCTCTTGACAACTCAGAAAACGTACCCTTTTAGGATAACAGAAGTTTTATTATTTGGCATATAAATTAGCAGTACCTGGTTTGCATGGAAATCCCTACTGTTCTGCTGTAACTGACCACCTCCAGCAATAGGGCCAAAGCTTCACCCAGTGGGGAGACCTTCACCTTCAACATGCCTCAAAATACATTGCTTTTTTCTTAGGTTAGTTTCCCAACCTTCAGATGTAGCCTAAAGATGAAGTAATCACTGAAACATCAATGACTTTGTCTAGGGTTTGCATTAATGCTCATGTTAGAGTATTTTAAATAACACAGCCATGGTGTGTTATTTAGTGGAAGATAATAGGCTCATTTTGCCTACAATCTTCTGTTTGAGAGAACTGTGGTCAATGTGATGTCCCTTGGAAACATGTAACAGCATTGCAAAAAAGACTGAATTTGATGTCAAATCTATGTAACATCCATCAGTTTAAGCATCAAGACCATTTATATGGCCAAAGCCCACCACAGTTAGGCCTCTGGCTCCACTTACAGCTTGATTTTCCAGCAAAATCCTCCTGCTTAGATTTTGGAATATATATCACTGTACTGTGCTATCTGATTTTCAGGCTGCTAATGAATTACAGTGGAAGTCACAGTGGGAAATAAGAATCAATGCAGTTTGCCAGCCATCCTCAGCAGATAGGATGCTATCTTACTCTGTTCCAAACCACAGCCACCTGGCAGTGTAGTGATTCTGGGGTGCTCTTTGGAGATGTCAAAAGATCTCATTGCTCATTACAAAATAAAGCGATTTGGGGGTCACTTTCTTGGGGCTTGATGCTTATTATGGGCTTTGAATCTGGCCATTAATGATATGGCAAAGAATAATTATAATGTTTTTTTTACTAATTTCATAAATATTTATACAGTAACAATCAGAGAAGCAACTACCCTGATTACAAGCTACTTCCAGAAGACACCAGTGGAATCCAAATATTAAAAACAAAAAAACTTATCATTATAATTGTAGTTGCTAAATACCTTGACCTTATGCTTAATTTTAGCTTTTCTCACCAAATGGCGTCTTAGTCATCCCTGTTGTATTAACAGAATTTTCAAAGAAAATTTCTTCTTTTCAATAAATCTAATATTGCTCTCTGACTCACTGATACTGCAGCAATTTATCTATAAATATTTAAAACATCTTGCCGCATTTGATTACATATTTTATATAACTGTTTACCCCACCTATATTTTTTTCCCCTTATTTTCCTCCACATGTTCAAAGATTAAAGCATGATTATCATTTCACTCAATATTTTCTCCCTCCGAACACTGTGATTTATGGTGAAGGAGCAGAATCCCACTAGGACTGGCTGAGACTATTGATGGAGTGTCACTGAAACACAGAGCAGTCATGTTTCTGCTCCATCCCAAGAATGACAGCTGCTGTAGGCTTTGCTGAGGCATTCCCTCCCTTGCTTCCTTTCCAGTTCACAGGGATTGAGGCTCAAGCTTTGTGAATCAATGAACATTTATACTAGAATCAATTCCATCCTAGAAGGAAAGATCATTTGTTTTATCACAGATTTCTCATTTACAGTCAAAATCATTTGCATTATGACCATGATAAGATTAATACATATAAAAAGAGACATTACTGAGTATCTCCAGAACAATTTGGTGGCACCACATCTATTAGGGCTCATCAGAATGTAGTGAATCAGGCTGAGAATTTCACTAAAATCCTAGTGCCAATCATAATGGGCTGTGAATTGCTCTTCAGCTCCATGCTCAGTCAACCAAATACCAGCTTCAGGCCAGAGCAAACCCTGTGGGTCCATGATTGCCCCCCTCTACAGGGGGAGGCAGCATGTAGATTAAATTTTGGTGTGCAAAGAGGACTCATCAGTTATATTTATTATAAACTTTCCTTGTTCTACACTGAAAAGTTAAAAAAAAATACATGATTTGGTCTGCTCCCCAGGTCATTTTGTTTCCCACTGTACCGTTTGTAAAGTCTTCATGTTGCCTTTTACAGACCAGTTCCAGAAGGAGGCATATAAAGTCACTTATAATTGGGCTTTGCATCTGCACCTATTGGGCAAAGCTCAAGTAGGGCTTAATATAGGTATAATAATTGCAGGTTGACTCCAAGCTTGTCGACACCAACCATGACTACTTTTTTTGGCAGTCTATCTTTGAATAGTGCTAACATGACAAAAACGTAAAGTAGAAAAAAAATGTATTGGTTGCTGAAGCATCCAATGTTGACAATTTCACTGAAGTTACTAACCTCTAAACAACACTACTCCTCAAATTTAAGCAACATGCAGCCCACTATTTTTAAGTTATTTCATTAAAATAGATAACATCCTAAAATTAATTATCAAAGCAATGTATTTCATTTTTTTACCTTATTAGACACCTGTGAGTACTTTTTCTATACTTCAATATTTAGAATCATAGAGTCATAGAACTGCTTAGGTTGCAAAAGACCTTAAAGATCATTGAGTCCAACCATAACCTAACCATACTACCCAAACTCTAACAACTGTCCGCTAAATCACGTCCCTGAGCACCAGTTTTGGTTTAGACAAGCAATTTCTTCAGGTTGTTTTTGTTTGTTCATTTATTCTTTTCTTAGGAACTCCTTTCCTCAATAATTAAAATATTAAAATCTCCCAAACATTTATAAGTGAGAGCAATTGTGTGTCTAGCAGCCAGAGTCACTGATACACAGCCACAAGAATCAGAAAGGTGTGTTGCTGCTGGCAGTCTGTTTTTCTGACAGTCATACGTGCAACTTGCATTAATGGTGATTGTTGATCTACTTTTCAAAGCTTTAAAGAAAAAAAAAAAAAAAAAAAGAAAGCTTTAAAGGAAAATTACACTACATGAAACGTCCCAGACACAGATTTCTTCAATGCCATGTAAGATCATGAAGGGTAACTACCAGTCTGTTCAGCTGGTATTCAGAGGTGAAATAAAGTCAAGTATTCCTAAAACAGTGTTAATTTAGGGTCAAAGCGAATACCAGTTTATGCCTGAATGCATTGTGTTGTCCTTTACGTATCTTGTAAATGAAGGGCAGGTTTTTCAGTTCTAATACTTTCAGCAGACTAATGCTGAAAATTTGCAGTGTTTTCTGTATCTATCTTTAATTGTCGCAGGGATTTTTTTTTTAATTTCTTTTGTTGAAACTGCTCTATGTTACTATTTGAAATATACAAAAAAAAAAAAAAAAAAAAAAAAAAGATAAAATGTCTAAGTGGAAATTGACTGAAAACAACGTATATATGAAGTAATCCAAGTTCCAAATCCATACTGAAGTATTTCTGTAGGAGAGATGTCAAACATGCTGGAGAACAAAATCCACAGTGGATGCTCCTGGCTAACAGGAGTTACTCTTTGGGACAAACCATCTGTCTTCTCTGTTGTTCATGAAGGCGTTGTGCAAAATGGGGAAAACAGGGCCAGAGGGAGACCTTTATATTCTGAAAGTGATCATTCTGTCCTTTGAGCAAAGAGCCAGGCGTGCTATTAGAACTTTTTCTTTCTTAGTTATGGCAGTAAGAAATATAATTTTAAAAACACAGCACACTTAGCAGCTATTCAGGCTAAAGCCCAGGAAAGAAAAAAGGCAGGCAGAAGCTTTAGGAAAAGATTATAAATTACTGGGCCAAATATGTATATCATATCTATGCACATACATAAAGCATATATATTTTTTATATAGATATATACATATATGTATGTCTACATACAGTATTTCTGTGCCAGTAAAAATGTATGTGGAGTAAAGGAGGTTGTGGACATACCCATCTACAGCAGGTGCGCAGTGAGGCCATGTCTGGGATCCACAGACCTGATGCGTGTGCACAGGGACTGCTTTCTGTGATTGCGAAAGCCCACTCATTTCTAACAAAAGTGAGGAGACGTTCCACAGCCCCTTTCTCCATTCTCTGTTCCCTGAGCAGTCTGAGCACGCTGGCTCTCCCTCCACATCCCTTCCCATTACAAATGTCACATCCCCATCTGCTGCCCCTGAGCTCGCTGTGCTGGCAGGCTCACACGGGCAGAAGCAGCAGCTGACGTTATTCAGCCCAGTGTGCCACACTAGCACTCCAAAGGCAATTATTAGCATTTTCTGCAGAGAAAAAAAAGAAAAAAGAAGAATTAATCAGTGCTGCTGTGTGTCCCTTTTGATGCCTGTAGCGCAGACCACGACCTAGCTCCTGCATCACCATGTCCAGCTCCTCACCCAGGCAAGTACAGTTTATCTGCTCAGAGTGACAATGAGTGTTTTTCTCCAACCAGCCTAGCTGGTGGTTGAATGATTGCTTTTGCCTCCCAGAACATCCCAAAGAGTAAGATATGCTTTTGTAATATCTGAATTACGCAGAATTTTCTTTCTGTCCCCATCCCAAGTGGTGCCAGCAGATATGTGTTACCATAGTCAGCAGGACTTCTCCTAAGTAAAATTATCTGTGCTTCCCTGTTTTATCAAATAATAACGCAGCTCAGAAAGAGTGTGCTCTTACTGAAAAACACATTTTACAGGAACTGCTTCTTCTGATAATTACATATTTGGCGACAGAGGGTGAGGGGGTGAAGAAAAGCTATTTTCCCATCTGCAGAAAATCCTGACAGCCTCTTAAAAACAACAGTAATGAGGGAGAGAAAAAGGATATATTTGTGAAGCATTTCATGCTATAGCTACACACTGGGCCTTCCTTGATTAATTTAGTTTTACAGCGGGGAGCTTTGCACAACTAACTGGAACTCTTGGCAAAGTACAGATATGTCAGAATCTGTGGTTCTCACTGAATGTTTGAAAGCAAAATACTCAGTAAATGGCTTAATTCACATCATTCAAACTCTGACTGAGCCAGGACTGAGCCCGGAGACAAAGTAGCAAAAAAATGAATCAAAAGTTTGCTGACCCAATAAATGGAAGAAAAAGGAAAATTAAAACGTCTTTATCAATGACTATCAACACAATGAGTTCTTTGCCTCAGTCTTCATTGGCAGTTCTGGTTGATGAAAAACCGTGAACTAGCAGTGTGTGTTTGCAGCCTGAAAAACCAACGGTATCCTGGGTTCCATTAGAAGAGGGGTAGCCAGCAGGGCAAGGGAGGTGATTGTCCCCCTTTACTCTGCTCTCATGTGGCCCCAGCTGGAGTGCTGCAACCAGGTCTGGGGCCCGCAACACAGGAAAAATGTGGAGCTTTTGGAGAGGGTCCAGAGGAGGGCCATGAGGACGATCCAAGGGCTAGAACACCTCTTCTATGAACGCAGGCTGAAGGAAATGTGCTTGTTTAAGGCTGCAGGGAAATGTCATTATAGTCTTAAAATATTTAAAAGGAGTTTATAAACATGACGGAAATCTACCTTTCACGAGGGTACCTTGATAGTGATAGGATAAGTGGGAATGGTTTTAAACTAAAGGAAGGGAGATTTAGATTAGATCTCAGGAGGAAGTTGTGCACTCAGAGTGGTGAGGTGCCGGAACAGGCTACCCAGAGAGATTGTGGATGCCCCATCCCTGGAGGTGTTTAAGTCCAGGATGAATGGGGTCCTGGGCAGCCTGATCTATTACCTGATCTATCAGTTGGCAACCCTGCCCATGGCAGCAGGGTAGGAACTTGACGATGCTTGAGGTCCCATCCAACCCTAGTCGTTCTATGATTCTGTGATTCTTTACTGAGTCCAAGCAATCTCCTTGGTCCTAAAGTCTCCTCTTTGTTGGGAAGTCCTGAAGGTGGGTTAGGAAAAGTTTGGAAAGGAAGCAAGTAAAATAACAAATTTTGTCAACTACAGGCACCAACAGAAGAGAGAAAAGTGCTGTAGCAACTCTGCCTGGAGAACGGGAACACAGAGCAAAGCTCTGCCTTCAGCTTTCCCGTCCATGCTGGGTGACGCTGGGGCATGCTGCCTGCATGAACCTGACCCTACAGAAATTCTGCCTCCTCACAGGAGGGAGCACAGTGCAGCCGTCATCAATGCTGCAGTGAGTGGAAACATTCAATTATGGGCAGAAGAGAGGCCTAAGGCCTTGGAAAGGTCTTTGCTTTATAAAGTTGTGGCTCCTGCACTCCGTGTCGCAATCCTAGCTGCTGGCATGTGTAACCATAGCCCTTCAGCTGGAGCCACACTATAAAAGTCTGCAGCGTAAGCTGCTGAGCACAGATGGTTGTCTGTAAATATCTCTATTTAGATACAGAAATTCTAATTCTACCTCTATGTACTGTAAACATCTGTAACATCCATAAGGCATTAAAACACAGGTTTATGAAAAAACATGGGGCATGTATTTGATTCCCAGTTACTGACATTTTTCTCCCTTTAATATCTGCTACTTAATAACCATAGCACTTAGTCTAACATCCAGAATTATTCAGGACAACAATGATCTTGGAACACTGGCACTAAAACCTGTTTTGAGGTTTTGTCTTACCATTCTTGGACACTTGTGAAAAGGGTACAAGAGGACATCACGGTGAGACTGCTCCCTGGACAGGTAATACTAACAAGTAAAATAGAAGAAGAAAAGTAGAATTTGGTTATCAGTCTTTCTGGCCGCATATTAACTGACATTTTAGGTTGAGAGGAAAACTATTTACAGCTCTAGTAACCTGAATCAACCTTAAGCAGTAACGCTCAGTGCTCAGTAGATCCTGACATGGTCTGAGGACTGATTGTATCTCAGATGTTTTCTACTGCCACTTGGAGGTAATTGTGGCTTCGTTTCCAGACAAAACACAGTTTTGCTTCTTATATTTTTATTGATTTTGTCTTCGATTGTCAAACTAACCATTTTGAAACTATTTGTAATAGAGTACTTTTATTTCTATACTTTCCACCACCTCCCTCTCCCCCCCTTTTTTTTTTCATTTTTCCTTTCCTGGTGCTCAATTTGAAATATGTCTCTCTGTGTTAAGCGAGATTAAAAGCTTTACTTCCACTAATTTTCACACTTTGAGCAGCCTGAAAGAGCCGGTTAGCTCCGATTTCATGGTTTTGTTCGTTTTGAAGCAATCTGCTAGGTACAGCACAACCCAGCGGCCAGTGTGAGCACAGCTTCTGCATGGGCACGTTTAACGGGAAAAACAAAACAAAACAAAACAACCATGCTTTAATTCGCTAAACCTAAAAGTTGAGTATGAAAAGAGATTTCAAAGTGCTTTTGGTAACTGAGAAAAAGTTCAACCTGTAGCTCAAGGACCATTCTCCTGCTTCTGAAGGAGGCAGCCTGGGAGTCTCTTCCAAGCTCTTTGCTCAACACAACAGAAAACCTGTGATGTGGTAGTTATAGCTCTGGATGGGTGAACTCAATTGTGCTGGATTGGTGCCACTGGAAACACTCTTCACTTCAGGTTTTATCAACATCTGCCACATAACAACTTTTTGCTCCTCTGCTACAACTCTGTGCAGGTGGAGTTGAACATTAGGACAACGACCAAAAGTAAAAGTCATTTCACAAGTTGATCATACAAACAAATTTAATGTTGAAAGAAAAAAAAAAAACAGAAAAGCATATTTTTTTTTCCAGACAGAAATGCTGTTGTATTTTAAGTTGAATACTTCTGATTCTTGTATTTCAAAACTTCAAAAATTCTTGTACTGATTTAGCATAGTCTGAGGTACTTGGCTTTTCCATATCTGAAGGCACAGCACCGAAATGCAGTTCTCATTCTCACCATTTGCAGTTCTTCTGTGGATTCATTGGGATGCCCAGCTCCAAGAGAAGCTGCACATATTGGCTGAGCATGTGATCGCGGCCGTGCTATAAATGGATAAGTCTCCGTCGTGCTGATCTCCACATAGAACTTGATGTATTCTACGTCAGGAAAACTGGAGTGCTTTATATTTCATAAGACGGATTCCAGTTGTTTGAAGAAGGAGCTTCTATGCTCTGGATTTATTTGAAACATTTGTCAAATTCAGAAAGCATCTTGTTTCACTATCATGGTGAAGTTCAAGCACGTGATAATATTCTGCTCAGAATCATCAGAGAATGCTTGTAAAATAACAGTATAATATCCCTAAAATCCAGGAAGAAAACAAAGAAATTAGCGCATAATGCTGCCCATTCTTGGCACAGTCGCCCCAAGCTGCCTAGTGACCCTTTGGTTTTATCCTAAATCATGGTGCCAGAGCTTTGAGAGACCTCTGGTCATAGTGATTAGCTCTGCACTGTGTGCCATACTGAGCACAGCATGGGCAGTGGTGGCCCAGCTTTCCCCAGCAGCTCCCAGTTCATGTCCCCTCACAGAACAGCTTCTCCTGGACAAGTAGAATCCTGTTTGTCCAAACCTGAGCCTTTAGCTTTATTCATCCATGTTTTCTTGCAGTGATCACTACTGTAAGCAACACTGGCCTTTGAGTCAGCTGCGCACCCACAGTTCTGCCCATGCGTATCCTGCAATCTGACCCATTAAGCAGTGCAACTCTAGATCTAGCTGCTGTCTAGCAACTCATTACCCCCTTGCACAAACAGAATTAGTATACATCAGGACAAAAGACATCATCATTGCCCCTACTGAACTCAGGTCCCACTCTACCTCCTTTGAAACCTTCCTCTTCTGACACGACAAGCTAGTGATGAGCACTTGGGAGCTGAAGGGTTCTTCGGACTAATCTAAAGACCACAAGGTTTGTAAGAGTTTCTGCTTTCCAGTAAAAGCTGATTAGCCATAAGGAAGCATCAGGTATGATCATATAATTCTACAATTCTGTTAAGTATTCTATTTTAACATTACTATCTATTTGAATAAAATGAAAAGTACCTTTGGAAACAACGTTCTTTTACCTTTAATGTCAAATTCTGCTTCAATTGTTTCTGTAAAACAGATAAGCACAATATAAATGGTTTCTTAAGCATAAAGCCATCAGTGAAACTTCATAAATAACTTCAAAGCAATATAGCATATCTCTCAGCAGTGCTGCCAATGCCATTTACTCTTCCAGGGATAAAACCTCCACCTCTTTATTTTCCTAAAACTCATCCCATTTGACTAAACAATGTGCAAGAAAATGGAAATCAACCAGAAAGCTACTGCAACATCTGCTACCAACCCCTCCTACTGTGATAACTCTGATAATTCAACTTGTAATAGTAGTTCAGACAAACTGATAACTGAGGAGAGTTGATATTCTCCTCCTCCCCCCACTCTCCCCCCCCAAAAAAAAAGGAAAAAAAAGGAAACATGAACTACATATTTGGAGATCTGTTCTTTGTCATGCTAATGTTGGATAGCTTATACTACAGGATTGACTCTTCTCTAATAAAACACATTCTGTGTGGGCATAGACAGTATCTCTAAAACACCACCCAGACACTTACCTGAATAAACTATTCTGTACGTTAGTAGTGACCCTAAATCCTCTTCAGCTTTGTGTGCAGTCCAGTCAAGTGTAGTGTTCCCATGTCATTTTAGAAATGTTAGCAATAAAAGTGTCGTAGTGCAATAAAGGGTATTACTAATCCCAATTTACAGAGATGGAAAGAACACTATAAAGACATTAAAGAGTAGAATTTGAAAACACTTAATTTTAGCAGAGTTCTGCCGCCAGAGAACTGCCTGCTCTAAATTCTGTCATCTGAGTCATGAGGTGAGGGGTGAAATCATTGGCCCACATGGCTTGGCTAGAGCCCACCTGTGCGCAAGCTGTGGTTTAGACACTTTGCTCTCAAACGGTGAAGTACTACACCTTTCAGTGCCTTAAGCTGCTGCTGCTGCCAGGAGACAGAGGTCCCAGAGACAGAAAGGACACCTCAGTGATGGTCAAAGTGCTATAGCACAGCTAACCTTGATGAAGCTCCACCTTAATGTTTCTGGGTTTTCCTTCTAAGTTAGACGAATTGATCACAAAGAGAAAATTCTATATGCATGAGTTGATCAGTTAGTCTTCTCAGAAATCTGCTTGGTAGCAAGTACCAGTGGCCAGGTTATGCCACAATCTGCAACCTGCAAGGCAAGGTTTCCCACTGACCTCCTTTCAACCCTCCACACAGAGAATATTCGTCATCGGTCCCACTGCAAAGAATTTGTCTCCAGTGCAACGCTCTGGCGCCTTCATACCAGACCACAAAGACCATCTTCAAAAAGGTGACATCACTTTCTAGTTAAGATATTGCAAGTAAGAAAAAAGGAACTGTTAGGGAGGAAAAAAAATACATGTGCTGACATACTATTTTGACTAAAACCTATTTTTTTTTTCTGAAATTTCAATTTTTTTAGAGTCCCTAATAACTAATAAACATACATTTCTTGAAAACTGTTCTTTCCAGAATAAAAAGTTGGTCTCTTTTACCAAAAGGCATCAGTCTCAAGAAATATTAGTGACAAATTTCAAAATCTCTTTCGATTTCTTCAGCAAAGACAACAGTGTTCACTTAGCTCCGTAGCTCATCCCTGAGAGATTTCACACATGTGGTTTTAAGCAGGTATTGTAAACAAATAGTCCAGATTGCTGGTAGCCATCACAAAGTTACTTTACTGGGGAAGCAATCTTACCTGAGCTTCAGACGTTTTACTGAGCAGGTGAAGTTTAAGATGTAGCTCACAGACTAATGGAATCACTGAATATCCTGAGTTGGAAGGGATAAGGATCATCAAGTCCAACTGCAGGCTTCACACAGCACCGCTCAAAAACCAAACTATATGTTTGAAAGTGTTGTCCATACATGTTTCATTACACAATTTGCCAACTTAAAACAGGGTTTAAGGGTTGGTTTAATGCTAGGTTTACACACACACTTTATTACCATATTTCCTGTCTCTAGAGTATGCATATTCATAGTCCTGATGTGTTTGGATATTTTCTCCCCTTAAAATAGCTTGGGTCTTTTTCAGACCAGAAGAGGATGTGTGCAGCAAAAGTTTGTTTGCTCTTTCTAGAAGTACCTGGGCTATCTCAAACTGGCACATGCAATGCCAGTCAGTGTGCTGAGCTGTGGAACCTGCACAAACAAGTAAAATTCAAACACTCTTGTTTTCACAAAGAGTTTAGAAATCATCATTTCTATCCATCACTGTAGTTTATCAATTCCATTGTTAATCACAAAAAAAGTATCTCTTAAATAAATTGACATTTAGGATGAAGTGGCAGTTTTTTGCTTGCGTCACTTATTTTTTTTGCATTCGGACAATATAATTCTCTAGGCAATAGTGACTCACTTGGAATCCAGGTAATAGCAGCATGCCAGACGGATTTGTTCAACATGCTGCAGGGTGTCACATTAAACTTGAAATAATGATCTGAAGAATCTACAGGATAAAATTATTTCGTGTTGTTAGTGAGAATAGATTTCTCCAGTGAATTATTGAAAACATACATATGTATACACTTACAGTAAACATAAACACAATACAAATAGATCTAATATAACGCATGTATTATACAATTGCGTAATCTAATTACTTGCAGTAAACATTAAAGATCTTTTCAAATGATATCCCTGATTGTTTACATGGTTAGAAGGCAAAAGGAGCATCATATTACTTTGTGACTGAGAAGTAAGAAAAGTCATTTGTTGGATGAAATACATTCTGCACTCAAACAGACAAAAAGTATGCCTCTTTCTTTTTCAAAGTCACACACTATACATTAGCATTATGCCATCAGGATCCTCTGATTAATATATTCCTACTTATGCTAGCTGTGTATTAGACATACTAGCGTGTTGCACAAGGTTAGCAGGCCAGCTCAGGTTGCAACAGTGACTTCATCATGATTTATAATGAGTTCTGTCTTCTATTTTGTGGATTCAAGCTAGGGTTGTGCAAAAGGACTGTCTGACTGCTGGTAATTGGCAGTCATGTTCTGGTCATAACTGCGTACAGGAAATTATGATAGAAAAATGGAGAACAAGACACACCGTAGTCTCAAAGGCTCAGTTTGCAAGCTTAGGCCTAACACAGACTTGCTACATTTTTTAAATGAGTGTTAATGGAAAGCAAAATACCCAAGGTAAACATTCCCTCTTGTGCTTTAGTTTATATAGATATTTTGCAAGTGATACACGCTGGTAATGCACATAGACAAGCTTCTTTCCTTGAAAAATATCTATCATCTCCTAAAATTCCTACCTTCCTGCCATTGAGTATACATGTGCACGAGGAGCCTGCTTGGCCCACACAGCCTTGTTGTGCCTCATTGCTGCAGAACTGATGAAAAAAATCAGTGAACTACATGGATCCTGTCACTTACTGCTCAGAGACAGCTAGCAAACAGGAGAGAAGCTGTCTTGCTGCCCCAGAGCTGCACTGACCCCCAGCCTGGCACAGTCTCACAGGCAGCTTTTTTTTCCAATATTTTGAGTGTAAAATATTTGTTATATCAGTATGGATAATTTATATAATACAGAACTTCCAAACCAAATTCAAAACCCCTATCTTCCAGCTTTTCCTGAATCAAAATATACCTCATGCTTTCTCTACTGAGTAGTAAACACCTTCCCTCTTAGCTACTGCAAGCCACCATTGAGGTAATACTTACATTTATGCAGTATAATTCTTACAATAGGGTGATTAAGAAGAGAAATATACACCGGCTGAAACTCTTGTTTATATTTGCCTGATTCATCCAAGAAACATATGGAAGAGAAAGCTCACATTGCCTTAGACTAATGTAATTATTGTGCACAGGCCAGAAAGAAAAGAATAAGCTAGTTTCTACTTACCACAAAAAGTATACGACAGTTCTAGATCTGACGATGTACAGAAAAATCCACTGACTCCAGGAGTGAACAAAATGAAAAAGACAAACTCAAACATATTGACTTATTTTGATCGGTATTGGGTGGAATTCTTCATTTTGGGGAAAGAGGAACAAAAATTCAGCACGGTCATCCCCAGCCACATGTCTCCAGGGAATATTCGCTTTGCTCTGTCAAATTCTCCTAATTCTCTTAATTAATCCTATTACAGTGCTACCAGTTATCTTCATCATAAATTTAATGAAGAAAAAGTATTTCTGCCTTTGTTGTTACATCTTCTCCAGACAGAAAAGCTCATGTCATGAGTGAAAAAATGAAAGAGAAAACTGTGTGAAATGAGGAAGTGAGAGAAACTAAAAATACGGTTACCAGAAGAATGTAAAAGGAAAGTGGGGCTGACTCAACAGAAGCAACTGTTGTTAAGGCTTGATTTCACATGCTCACAAGGTTTCCTGTACATAATAAAGAAAAGTTACACTCGAACGATGAAAACCTAGTCCACCCTTACTGGTATGTTAGTCAGTAGTTCCTATATGTTTTCACGATGAATTTCTTACAAAGCTCATCATTACATAAGAGAAGTCAGACATTATGGATAGGTCTAATTAGATGATATATTTCTGAAAGTCAGTAAGGATGGAGATTAATGCTACCATTTAACTTGTTAGTGACCAGAACCACTGAAGTTCTGCTCTATATCAGCTACTACCTTCAAAACTGCATCCATCACGGTTATACTTCTTAGTGACAACTCTAAAAATCTGTAAAATTTCTAATAATGAGCTCCATGCCCCTCCCCCTAACTCTGTGACCTCTTCTCACGCTCTTCACTGCAATCTCTAGCAGAAAAGCTGCACCATACAATTCGTGCTGGAGCATCGAGTCCAAAAACTGAACATTTTGTCAGTACAGTGCATGTTAGGGGCGTTGGAACCAGATGAACTGTAAGGTCCTTTCCAACCCAACCCATTCTATGATTCTGTGACTTCAACATTATACAATTTCCCTGACAAAGTACATACACCCCACACAGACTTCAGCTGTTGTTTAACAGGACACTATAAAGCATACAAAACATTTGTAACCATGGTAGTATTAGTTATGTTTCCAAATGGTCATTTCTTCCTTAAAATTATAAGAGCGAGTAATAAAATAAACATAAATCAGGATGCTGTCGTAGCTGGAAAAAGAAATGTAATAACGAAACAAACACTGAAGAGTAGCTACCTCATACCTGTGGCAAAAGAAAAGATTTGTTTTAAATCAAAAAGCTCCAGCCACTGATCTGGAGTGAGTCTAATCAGAACAAGCCAAGACTGACAGCAGACTCAACAGATCCAGCAAAAGTCACAGGCCTGTTTGAAGTAGGTGGGAGACTACACTGACTGTAGGACATTGACATGAGATGACCCTGCTGAATGCATGCCCCTCTGCTGCCATGCTGGGTCTTGCTTCACTGCACAGCACGTTGGGTAACTGATGGACTCATTAGAAAGAGCTCTGCAGATTTACAAGGTCATACGTAAAAGCTCTCACAACTAAAATGAAGACAAACACTTCATTGAATCCTGTGACTTTCCAGACCGGGTTCAATGCTATCTGTTTTCTCTCACAGTTACTGCCATAAATGAAATAGATGAGGAAGGAGTCCCCCCTGGTGGCATACACAAACACATGGGGAACCCCTGCATCCTCTGCTATTGCTTGTTGCAATTGTACTTCACGAGACATTTTCAATACTTTAAAAAATACAGCATAACTACGATTCATTTTAAAAAGGATCTGGCTGTCTAATTAGAGAAGCATAACAATAAGATCTAGTGGTATCAGGGCTAAAATTTCTCTTATGACCATGACAATGAAGTCTGTAACCTTTACTATCATGTCTGGTCAAACTGTACTTAATTCAAACTAACTTGTCCTTTTCAAATCTCTTTGCCAAAATCAGTTTTAGATGTATGAGTACTTTAATGCCTGTATCAATGGCATTCACAGAACTGATCTTCTGCGGTGCTCAGTGGCCAAAACCCTAAACCAGAACACCGTAGGTGTGCTTTTCCACTTTCAAGTTAGTATGAAGGGCACTGGAGAGGAAGGATGCGTATATTTCTATGTTTGATTTTTACTAGATAGATAGTCTTTCTTTAATGTTTTTCATTTATACTCTTATCCAGGAGGAAGGTGAAAAGAAGAGAAAGAACAGTGGGGAGAGATACACAATAGTGCTCATTTTCTAGAGTATTGTGATCATTTACTTTCGTTTTGAAATCCTTCATAGCTACCGATGTCCATTTAACAGAAAATAAAATAAATCCAAATTCAGAGAATTCAGGAATGTTCATTTTGGCTGCTTCTGAGATGCTGAGAATAAAATTTAACTCCAAACCTCCTAGCTGATTTGTGTTTAAAAACCTTAAACAAATTTATGACACTGTTATCCTTTTTCTCAATACATCCAAACAAGTGCTGAGATCGCATGTGATTGCTCTTTAAAATAATAACTTTGCATTTAGATCATTGGCTGCGGATGAGTAATGTGACCAGATGAGCACTGAAATCTCCCTCAGGAAAGATTTACAATATACTTTAGCATAACATCCCATCACAAGAAAAAAAAATAAAAGAACAAACAACAACAGAACCCAGACCAACAGTATTCCAGGGCAGCAGAAGAAAGCACTCTGTTCCAAAGTGTTTGTCAGACAGAATTAAATATTATGGAATTGTGGCATATTATGGAAGTGGGGTCATGACCAGGGATACTAGGCAGAGCTGGAGGATTCAGCTCTTCTACACACAGCTGACGGAGTGCTGGAGTGCCAAGGGAGATGCATCCCAGAGAAGTGCACCAGTAGTGAGTTTGCGCCATATGAGACAGCAAGAAAATAACTGTGGAAAGAAAAGAAGGGAGTGATGTGAATTATTCTGAATGTATTTTTTAAAATGCTGTATGCACTTTGGCTTAGTGACGTGATTTGGATATATATATCAGAGGCTGTTATAAGTGAAGTACATGCAGACTAAGCGTTTTCCTGTGGAAGTAATTGTGTAGCAAATAATTTTGTCTGCTGCCAGTAAGCTTCAAGTTTATTCTTTCCAAGCCAAGTTTAGGATCAAAGCTTATAGTTATACCCCAAAGTATACAACGAACCATTAAACTTGGCAGGAAGAAGAGAAAGCAGAGGATAAAGGCAGAAGAAAGGGCTGTGTCCTACCTGAGGCTGAACAGTCAGAAAGCATACCACAGCAACACTGCCTACCAAGGTATGCAAGAAATTAAGACAGCTGGACAAGTTCTCTGTTTGCTCTTGTTCTCTGCTCTTCCCTGCTTTAAATAGCCGCTCATTTGAGCTTATTTTAAGCTACTCGTTGAGGCCTGTATAGCTGTGCTATAATCTTATTACAGTGGATCCAACTCTCAGCCAGCTCACTTGTCCCATTTCTCAGGGGGGCTGCAGCAGGCTATGTGGTACATGGGGTCATGAAGAAATTGATGTTGTGATCGCGGAACTCCATGGCAACCAAATTACAGCAGTTTAACAAGTTTCCACCTATGAAGTTATACTGAACAGTTGTAATAATTCACGTGTTCTAACTTTTCATGGTACAATTTCATTAAATTTCTATCACCTTAATGAGATTCTCACAGTACGGTGCAAAATATCTACTCAGCTCTTCTTCATCCTTGCCAATGAAATGAGTTTGGTGCATAATAAAGTATGCTCCAGTGAAACTAGCTAATTTTAGGAAGTGCGCTTAGGAGTGTGAAGCACCTCAGAGCTTTAAAGATTTCTCTTTGAAATCAAAAGGGGATCATTTTCTCATCAGAATATTTTACATATGCAAGAAAAGACTGAGGGTTGTGGAACAATTTATTTAAAAAAATAACAATAAAGAATGACAAGCACTGTACTTTATAATTCAGAACAGATAGGTACTGATGAATAATACAGATGAATAATACCGTGGACAAAGCCAAAGACTTTGAGAAAAACAGAAAGGAACACTGGCAAGAGAATACCACGTAGCCAAAAACTGGAAAGAAGAATCTGCCTGTATCCTGTTTTTCCATGAAAACAGCAGTCATCCACAACCTTCTGTGGAAGCTCTTAAAGCCAGAAGGGGATAGGAGGCAAGCATCTAGGAAGGAGATTTGAGTCATTTCATATGTTCCTGCTCTTCATGCCAGATTGAGCAAAATCAGTACTACAGTAAGATGCGAGACCCAGCTGCTTCTAACAAGAAATGGGTTGGCACTGAAAGGCTGCAGGAGCTCGCAACTCCTACAGAAGCTATAGCCTTGCAAATAAGACAGCTAGTAGAGCACATCTTTCAGAAGACTAAGCTTCTATGTCTGTATTTCCTTCAGAATCTCTACTCACACGTACGTACACATTCTTCAAGCCTTATAATTTTTTTCCATGGTGCACTCAAGTTACCTACAACTGAAAAAAAACTACCAGGAATGAAAACATTTGACTGTAGGAAACCCTCTGCAATTATAACTGCTTTTCCCCAAAGGTATAAAATTGAAGAAAAATAAACAAGAAAATGGTAGTTCACAAAATTAAGGAGCAGTGAATAAATTCAATAAATGAACAGGGAAGGATGTGGAGCTTCATTAAAAAAATAATGATACACTAAAAAAATCAAAACATATTAAATTAGTTCAATAGCAGAATGTGTCAGTAGCAAAAGGGGCTGTTTTGCTTCATGCACATTGTTTAGCTTACAAGGACATCAATCATTTCACACTTTCCAACTTGGAAATGTACTCAGTGCACTACGGAATGCATCCAAACTTCAGTATCTGCAGAACTGGACTGCGTTTTATGATAAAAGGATGGGTTCTGCAAACTATCTGTATTCAGTTAGACTATTCAGGACCCAAAGTAAAACAGAAATGCATCTAGAAGTCTTTTCGCATTATATATCCATTTTGTTTGTTTGTTTTAATTCTAACACAAAGAACAAGATGCCATTGCTTGAGTACTAGTTTGTTCTGGTCTCAAGAAGTTCCAGGGATCTAAACCAGACACCTATATTCAAAAGAAGCCAGATCTGAGAATCCTGGAATTACAAACAAGGACAGTCAAATGCCAGCAGGAAATGGGACAAAAGCATTCTTATTTGGTGTCCATAACAATGTTTATGAAGATACTGAGCTTGTTTCCTGAATTTAGAGTTTGCCCATTTTGGAATAGATAGTTGACTCAGTGGAATATTGTACATCTCTAGTAAATTTGATCATCCCCAGTGCTGGAAGCAAAAACTGTTTTCACATTTTAATAAGACTGTAATTCTGTATTAAAGTATTATTCAAATAAAGTTATGTGATTACCATTATTTTCAAGGTGCACATTGGAAGTATAAAATACTTGTCTGAGACTACATCGTGGCCACAATTACCACCTACTTCCGGCAAAAACCTGGGCTTTTTTTTGCATTTCACAGTCAGGAGATAAATAAGTACCAAAGATAATTATTCCTTGTCTGTTTTCTTTTTCTTTTCTCTTTTCTTTCCCCCCCGCCCCCCCCTCCCTTTTTTTTTTTTTTTGAGAAACGTAACCACTTGGACGAAAATCTCTTATTGTTGTTGCTTAAATTCTTACCCAGCAAAATTCCAAATTTCAACAGTAAAAATTCTTTGCATTCAGAAGAAAAGGCTGAGGATTTTGGTACTTCTCAAGCAGCGCATAAACACAAAGTTGGGGCCTTTCTTTTATTCACCCTTCCAAACTATTTCATGTTCTCCCTCTATTTGGCGTTCAAAGATGAAGTTAACATTACGCATGAGCACAAACAAGAATTAACACATCCGACATGAAAACTATGGACAAACGTTTAATTTGGTGTAAAACATAACTTCAACAAGTACCATAATCGTGTGATTAGAATTACTTATTACTGGCCTCCTGCCTTCGGTGTAATGCATTAAACATACAAAAATATATCACTGCTTACTTACCTAGTGATACTGGCCTAACAGAGATAGATCAGGCTTTTCAAAATAAAGCTAATACGAAAGAAACAATTTGAATTCTACAGCTTTTTTAATTCAGTGATTTTTTAAGCCTCAACTTTTTCAGGTCCTTCGTTACTTGTACACAAGTGTCTGTCAGTTTATGCGACAAACCTCAGCTTGGTTCAAAAACATTTAAATCCAATTTCCGCATATTCAGAGTACAGAACTAACTTAAACAACCTAGTCACATGAGAAGATCTTATACTCTTCACTTGAACTAAATGAGACTTCCTTTGCAGAGTTAAAAATCAAGAGGTATATTTTTTAAAGGCACAAGCGCTAAACAGTACTCTGTAAGAGATTCCCTTTTGTTTCCCTGGCTTTCATAAATGCCAAAAGAATCCATTTATACCCACTAGATGCTGGTACTTCAAATTGGTACAAATATTTGTCTTAGCAAGATTTTCATAGCACAGACCTTACTTCTTTTTCATCTCTGGGAACAGAGCTGCTTGGGAGTGTGATTCTATCTCAGGAAACCATTTAAGTAGCTGTGAATAGTGATTACTGTAACCCAGCTATTCTTCCCATCTTTTCCAGAGACCCACAGACCTCTAAAAGGAGGCTACAAGAGGATTTAGCAGTAATACCTGCCTGCCTTTTGAAGTGAAGGCCAACCCTACTCTCATGGGATGAAAAGTAGTGTCCATTAAAAAAAGCCCGACCTTTCTGTGTTAAGTACAGTTTCTCCCTAATCTTAAAAACTTAACAATGTGCTTGACAGGTAAGGAAAATTCCAGATTTTTTTTTTTATATGAGTAGTTCCTTTTAAAGCAGAGATGGTGAGTTTGCAGAATAGTCCATGCATGTTACAGTTCTCCTGGTTAGTTAACAATAAAAAAATAAACCAAGAACAAGCACAAGAAAAACAGAAGCATTTTCAGTGTATTTTGCGTTGTTAACTCTGAAGAAGCTCTACATACTGTTTACAGGTATATAAAAAACAATTAGTACATTCCAAAATTTAAGAAACTAATGTTACCTGATACTTTAGAAACCGCAATACAGTTTAACATTCTTTCACATTTATAGTAGTGCACAAGGAACATTAAGTGACATTCCTTTCCTTTAAATTATTTACTTTCACCACCTTTCTCTTCCTGCTCGAAATCAAAAGAAAAGGCTTTGTCATAGCCCATGAGACGGTTGTAATCCTGAGGATCTGGGAAAAGAGTTGGATTAACAAGCATTGATTTAGTTTTAGCATAAAATGTTGTAAACATCTTCGTGATGTCTGGAATCTTTACATCTTTCTGATGGAAGACAGTTGCTTTTTCTGCCAAGATTGCATTGTACGTAATAGCTGTGTATGTGTCCATTTCCTCTTTATAATAGAGTCGAATTACATAGCCCTTTGTAAGGATATGCAAAGTAACTGGAGTAACAAATGTAAAAAACCCTATCAACCCATAAAATGCGGCTTGTAGAAGCAGGCTGTCAAATCCAATACCAGTTTTCAGCATGAGGTAGGGTGCCATGAACAGGTTGAATATGCTGGTGGAGTAAGAGAAAAATCTCACACCTACATAGAACAAAAAGAAAAATAAGGTTAATACGTATAAGTAAAATTGTCTCTATAATTACCTGTGTTCTGCTACTACAAATTTTTGCCATTACTTGAATCAATTACTATTGAAAAGTCTTTTTTAAAACACTCTCAAATAGAAGAAGCCATTAATAAGTACCAGGAGGTCCAGTCCTCTCTTCCTGCCACTCTCATGGTTTGTTATATTCATTATGGGTTTAATCAAAGCTAGTAGCTGGCTTTATTTCTATGATGAACTCTGCTATCATGCAATTATACAGATGTATGCATTTTTCACTTCACAGACAGGAATAATCATTAAAGACATGGCTGGGCACTTCTCCCTTCATCAACAACCGCATTAAACATTCAGTGTGCATTAAAGAAAAAGGTTTGCTTGGTCCCCCACTGTGCTTAATTTGAAAAACATAGGTTATTCTATATTCACAAGTATTCTGCAGCCATCTTTGCATACAGCTTGAAAGACAGAAGCTGCTGATATCGATCACCCACCATCCTTGAGACGCAATGAGAACCAGTAGCCTAAAGATGCTGTGAAAAGTAAACATATCAGGGCATACTTCCCCCTTCAATTCAAAAAAGCCTATCAGAAAACATTCGGTGAACTACTGTTTGCTAAGTCTTCAGAACATTAACAGGTCAAAGAGAGATCAACCAACGTCTCATTACAGACAGCGCTTCTTGTCATTTTAGTGACATTCAAAAGCATACAGAATGCAAATATTAGTTACAGCTGGTCAGTGTTGGACAATCACTTGAAAGGCTGCAAGAGAAAAAGAAACAGGCTGAGGGATTACAGTCACACTGTACCTTCAGAACTCCCTGCAGACCTAAAATTAACTGAAACAGAAATACTGTTAACATTAATTGCTACACGCCACAGAAGTATAAAATCAAGCATCACTGCAAGATTTTTTTTTTTTCTGTACAGAGATTTGGGGTTTTAGCAAAGTTGTGGAGAACATACGCTTTCTTAATGTTGCATTTAAATTATTTAAATGTTAAAAAACAAACAAACAACCACAACAAAACAATAAAGATCCTTTCAAGTTACACACCTAACACTGCTTTTGCTAAGTTTCCTTTATAAACCAATCTTCCATGTTCTGGGTGGTCAGAAGGGGCAGATGTGCTGAGGCTGCGAACTGCCACCCCTTGAAAAGATGCAACCTGGAAGATGAAAGCAACATCAGTATCTATCAGCACTTCAGAGAATCATAGAAGAGAATCATTAAGGCTGGAAAAGACCTCTAAGATCATCTAGTCCAACCATCAACCCGCTCCCATCATGCCCACTAAGTCATGTCCCTCAGTGCCACATCTAAGCATTTCTTCAGCACCTCCGTGGACAGTGATTCCACCATCTCCCTGGGCAGCCCATTCCAATATCTCACCACTCTGCTTGAGAAGTTTTTCCTAATATTCAGACCGAACCTCCCCTGGCACAAGTTGAGGCCACTACCTCCACAGAAGATTCTCTGTGTCCTGAACCCATTCCAAGCAACCTGAATTAACCATCAAGGTTAGGTTATATGCTACAGGATCATTTAGATTGGAAGTCCTCTTAAGTTCATCAAGCCCAATTGTTAATCTCACACTGCTACTAAACCACATCCCTAAGTACCACATCCACACATCCTTAAACACCTCTAGGGACAGCGACTGCTTCCCTGGGCAACCTGTTCTAATGCTTTATAGCCCCTTCTGTGAAGAGTTGTTTGTTTTTTTTCCCAGTATTTAACCTAAACCTCCCTGCACAACTGGATTAATCATATCCCTGGTCCCACTGGCTATGTAATTTCCAATACAGGCCACGATGCTGCTGGTCCTTCTTGGCCACCTGAGCACATAACCTGCAATCCTTTTTGTACACAGCTTTGCAGGGAAGCAGACACAACCTTTAACTCTCAGAACCCCAGTCAGAGACCACCAGCCCGTAGCAAACTTCGTGCCAAGCGAAGCTGAGAAACCAAATATGCCTACCCAGCCTCCCCGTTACGTTCGTATTTCTCGCAAAGCAAAGCGCAGCCAACTCGAGCCCCTTCCCCTCCCAGCGCACCTCGGAGAGCGCCCCGCAGCAGCTCCGCAGCCGCTGTCCCCCAGCAGGCCGAAACAGGGGCAGGCCCAGAGGGCGGCCGGCAAGCGGGAGCCCACGGTGCGCCGCACCCCGCAGCCAAACGGGGCCGGGCCGGGAGGCGGCGGCAAGCCAGCAGCCGGCGGCGCGGAGCAGCATGGCAGCTCGTACCGCAGCAGCCAGCAGCGAGGCGCTTGGGGAACGAAACGAAACGGAACGGAACGGCGCGGTGCACCGGTGCACCAGCGTATTCTCCGCCGCCGCCGCTCAGCCCCAACCTTTGGTTCCCCCGCAGGAAGGGCCCGCCCGGCTCTAACCCAGCTGTGTGACGGAGCCCGAGGCTGCCGCTGCGGTTATATCATGGGAATGTCCCGGCGCGTGCGGGCTGCGGTGCCTGGAATGGCAAAGCAGCGTGAAACGGGCTGAAACCGTTGTGCTATGCCTTCATAGCAAAGTGCCCAGGCTGTGCTTTACAAGTCGCTCGGCACGCGGCTCTGCTCTGCCTAACGGACCGGCGGTATTTTGAGGCTGAGAAGTGCACAGATTAACTTGGCGGCACTGCTGAGAAGTGCACAGATAAACGTGGCGGCACTGCCAGGGCCGAGCGGCCGGGGTAATCCCGGCGGCTTCGTGGCTGACGGCAGTTCTTCGGTCCGTGACCGCTGCTCACCGGCAGCTATCGGGCATGCTCAGCCTCAGCTGTTCTAGCCGGCTCCGCCGCAAACCTTGCTGTCACACATCGCCTACCTTGCTTCTAACATGGCGGACAACGCCTCTCCCCCCCATAAACTACAGGTCCCGGCATGCCCCGGTCCCGCCGCGCAGCACGCCGGGAGCTAAGCTCTCTCACTCCTTCCAAGGGCAGGGCGCGGGGGGCCGGAAGTGCGCCGTGACCCAGCGGAAGCGCTTGGGAGGCAGCTGGCCCGATACGGCGGGGGCCCTGCGAGCGGGGCGGAGGGAGCGGCACCGACGGGTGAGTGGCTGGAGGGGCCTCGCCGCGGCCGCCTGAGAGGTGTCCCCGGGTTCTGCGTCTGGGAGAGCAGCGAGCTTCGTTGCCGGGGTTGGGGGGCCCGGAGCTCTGAGAGGAGAGGCCTGGAAGAGCCGGGGGCGTGTGGGGAGGTGGCGAGGATGCATGCGTGCATGGTGCTGGAGGTTCGCAGTTAGGGGTTCACAGCTAGGCTTGGGTTCCCCTACTGGGAGTGGGCTGGTAGCGAAGAGCGCCTTTCTTCTCTCTGTTAATAACGGTCTCCCTGAATTCCACGAGCCGCCGGGAAAGGGGCTTTCCAGAACGCTGTTGTGATTAAATATCGCTCTTAAACTTTTTCCACTACAAATGACGTCCACCCTCTTCCCACGCCATGCCCTAAAGAAAGGGCAGTAACTAAGGCCGAAAGAATTTAGGATGCGTTCTCTGGGGTTGTTGTGCCAAGGCGCGAAGTGCTAGTTGAAGTGCTTTGGCTGTAATGGTCGGTGAATGTAAGCAAAACAGGACTGATGGGGAAGAGTGATAGACTGACTGATGTGTAGTAAAGGAAACGTGTTTCTGAGCAGCCTGTGCTCCTTAAAGGCAGACTTCATTTTTCTGTGGCCGTGAGCTTAGATAAGTTATTGATGGCTTTAGGTACATATGTGGAAAGTGTGACACTAGCAGGCAACTCTGAGGGCCAGTATTACCTATAATGTGTAGTGTTGTTTGAAGGGACTTTAAAGATGATTAATGTTGTAGATTGTGCTGTGAGCATTGTGCTATAGGTCGTAGGTTTGCTGTTTTCTCAGGTTTGCTCTGGTTTTGTTGTTGCAGAACTTCAGTTTGGAACGTAGATGTATACATATTGGAGACCTTTAGGATAAGAACAGCGTTGTGCCTGTATTTAAGAATATTCCCTTCTGTACTCAAGTTTCCTCCTTTTGGTATGCTAAGAACAAAAATATAATTGGGAGTGAAGCACTATTTATTAACTGAAAGGGTCCTTAGAAGGGGATAAGTGTTTTTCTCTAATACATCTTGAGATCAGCTATCTAGCGTGTAAATAATTTTTTCCCTGAGATTTGCCATCAACACTGAAAGATTTAAGACATGTCATCTTTATAAACTTTCATCACTTATGGTGTTTCTGTGTAATAGAGAAAAGTCACGTGAGATTTTTACTTCCTAGTACTGAAACGGTGATGAACTGATGTACAAAATTTCTTATAGTCTTAATGTGAGGAGTTAATACTGGTTCAGTGAGGAGATCCAGTTTTGTAAGGTACCCTCTTCTGTCTCTCACCTTTGTAAATTTTTCCCGATCAATTTGCCCCTTATACTTTCTATGGGAATAAATTAATATCTTTTGAAAGCTTGCTTAACTTCAGATGTTTTTGCAGTGGTTTTTTTTTTTTTTTTTGAATTTTCTCTGTATGCCCTACATTTTGTCCTAGAAATATATATTTTTTTAATCAGAGGAACTTTTATATAGGATTTTTACAAGTTTTCTTGCATCTGGAAAGGCTCAGAATGTAGTTACCGTTGTTGTGAGGTAGTTTGCATAATTGTAGTTTCTGATGAATGTTTATAATGAGAGAACAGAAATTGATACTGTATTAAAATTTTGGAATGTTCAAGCAGCTTCATTCCCTCTAACAGCTAGAGATATAGAGTAACCAAGGCTTTCCTTGTATATTAGGGAGAAAACTGTGACACTTGCTTTTTAATTTTTTTTTTTCTCTTGGGAATTACTGGAAAATAAAGTTTCTTAAGAAAAAGAATACCTTAAATAAAGTGAGGCCTTTGACACTCCATGCATGGCATCCTAACTCACCTGTTTGTCTGAAGTAGCATTCAACTTTAGTGTACCTTCCTTGTAAATTGGCTGATCTGGCAATCTTGCTATACCAGTTTTCCCTCATGATTTTTCTAAATATGTTTCAATCCATATTTACTTTTTTTTGTGTGTGTGTGTGTACCCTAAACAGCAAATACTAAACTGAAGAGTGGTATTTTTAAACAAGCTTCTCTTTAGGATCTAGGGTAGGACTATAGTTTAGGATTAAACAGTAAGACACTATTGATTTTGCACACAATGGCCTTTCTTTACTGAAGAACTCTTCCTGATTTACAAATGACACTCAGAAAATTCCACATTTGACTTCTCAACAAACCCAGGAATTGTGAAGGCATTTTTGTTATTTGCCCCACGTTTTCCATAAAGTTGATCTCACAGAATACAAAAATGTCACCAACTGAAGCGTACAAAAGACGTGTGTGTGCCTGTACTGCACAGCTAATGAATTGGAAGCCTTTCGGGTTACCCTACACCAGAATCTGAGTTACAAACATTTTTCTGTGGGAACAAAGAATCTGAGTGCTTGCAAATGTTTGCATAGATTTAAATTTCTTGTGCTAGCTGGACTAAAAGGATGACGTTCTGGAATGTGTACAGCAGTTGTGTGTGTTCAGTTAGATTAACATAGGCCCATCAACTATATTTTAACCTTCCAGGCTTAGAAGGTGTAGAAGGAAGTGATGTTCTGAAAATTCTGGGTGTGTTGGTTGATAAGCATGCAGTTTTGGCCGTAAGTTAGGAAAGGGGTCATGGGCTTTCCCCCCCCCCCCCCCCCCTTACATTTGATGCTTAAGAAAAACAAAAAGAAAATCAAAACTAAACTCATTATACCATACTATTTCTTCTTGGGGTTGTGAGGAGAGTAACGTGTTTAAGCACAGGAACAGGAACATTTGCTTTGTGTTGACAATTATGGTGGTTTATGATACTTAATTATATTCTATCTCAAGGTATAAATGTGTTACTGCTTCCACTAACAGTTGTGTAAGCTTGTGAACCAGGAAGGGAGTTGACTGAAGAAAACAGGCTGTGGCTAGTGCAAGATCATGTTAATAATATCTCAGATAACTTGGGTGTAGTTGTTGGAAAGAAGATGCTTTTCACAAAACAATCATGTTGAACATGTTGAAATCTTCATAATGTATCATGGCACACCTGACACTTCTTGATCCAGAAGAGGAACCAGCACTTGCTAACAGTTTCTTAGTTTTGTTATAGATTTTTCCAAGTTTCCTATTTTCCTTTGCTTATCTCTTTTATTGCATTGACCCCGTCATCCTTTTATGCTCTTCACTGTCAGTAGTCAGTATTTTGTCAGAAGAAAATCTATAGAACTACTCTTAGTCACAATTATCACTTTATATATATTTTTTTAAATTACACATTGTTATGTCAGAACAGATGAAGTGAAGTGGAACCAAGTTCTGCCCCTTGCTTCCAAGGTGAATATAGTGGGATGCATGATGTCACTTTCTTAAAAGTACGTAGGCTTCCTGGGCATCTATGACCTCACTGGGCAACCTGTTCCAGTGTCTCACCACTCTCACAGTAAAGAATTTCTTCCTGATACCTAGTCTAAATCTACCCTCTTTGAATTTAAAACCATTTCTCGTTGTCCTGTTACTACATGTCCTTATAAAAAGTCCCTCCCCAGCTTTCCTGTAGGCCCCTGCTGGTACTGGAAGGCCACTGTAAGGTCCCCACGGAGCCTTCTCTTCAAAGAATATAATGAAGTTTCCTACAACTCCATTTCATATGCCCTTTTTCAAGACCAGTGAATCACTTCTTTGTATGATGCTCTGTTGCCCTTTTGTCGCAGTTCCTTAGTAGCCTAGTAGCCCTTTTCAGTCTACTTGTTGCACATTTGCATCATACTTTATTCTGTTAGACAATTTTGCTCATAAGATTATCCTCTTATCACATTTTTTCAACACCAGATGATTTGCCTTGTCCAGATTCCATCTAGTTTGCCTTCCTTTCTTGTTATCAAGGAAATAACAGATTCACTTCTTACATGTTAGGTTACTTTGGCGTATTGATCCTTAGTGCATTTGTATCCTGTTTTCCTTTATATTTCATACAGTTGACTGCCATTTCTGATAATGGTTTTTTACACTTTGGGTGCTTATAATTATTTTTTTTCCTCCTTCGTCATAAAATAACACATTCCATTTGACATTATTAAAATGTTCACTGTGGGTTTTTTTTGCAACAGCTTTAATATTTAGGTGTAGACATTATTTCAGTTCCCCAGCTTTAATGTGTTAGCTCCCTCAGGTTATGCAAGGTAGCCTTTGTGTTCCTGAGCAATAGATACTCTCCAACAGGACGATTTCCATTTTCCAACAGATGAAAGATACCATCCGTTTTGTGCTGTTACTATTCCAGTGTTCAAGCGTAATTTCCATGGAGGAGTTACAAGAATCACTGGAAATGGTGAAAGCATTTAAAGTTTGATATTATGGAATGGCAGTCTACACAAATTAAGATCATTCTTAAACATGCCTAATGCTCAAGAACTTTTTACATGGAAGAAGATTTGATGTATACCAGTGGGAAAGGAAAAAGAAGTTATTTCTGTGAAGTTGGAATAATTTTCAAATGCAACAGCAAAGTGGGCAGAAGATGCTTTTTGCTCAGTGTTCTGCAAACACTTAAAAACTAGTCATGAATGGTTAATTATGCTGAAAGTGCCTTATTGTGAGAGCTTGAGTAACCATTGGGATTATTTCATACTTCCTTGCCTGAAATGGTTATGAAAAAAGGGAGATAGAAGAAATCAACACTCAGCACTGAAGTACTGTTGAGAAGTGAAGCTGTCTGCAGTAGCAAGGAGCTGCAGCTTTCAAAGATCTGAATCTCTTGACTTTGCTCAGGAATCTCTGTTAAACTTCCTCCAAGTCTTTCAACTCCCTCCTCAACTTGCTTGCTTTTTTTTTTTTTTGGCCCAGCTTTTACCACAGATAGAAGAGGGAGGAGATGTGGTGAGCAGTCTCTTCTGCTTTTTCACGCGTCCTTGGGATCTTTCTCGATAGTGAGTAATGGCAGCTCATGCATCTGCTGTTGCTCATTGCTTTTCATAGCAATTAAATGAATTATCAGAATTTTTAACAGACTTTAAGCTGCCCCAGCCCCTGGGTTTCTGCTGAATAACTACCCAGAATCGCTGGTCGTGTTTTGCTGAACCTTAGGGCACGCAACAGTACGTCATTGATTTGTGCTGGGTTAATGTTTGGAGAGTAGCTGTAGACAAGAAAGGAATTTTAGGACAGCACGTGGGTGGAATTTCTCTTTCATAGTTTTCTTCGCCACAGCAGAGATGCAGTTCAATATAGAGAAATACACACTGAATCTGAAAATACTGGATTTGTTATGCAAATAAGTGCTTTCATTTCTATAATTCTTTGGAATCGTTTTCATGACAAATAACATCTGCAGCAAGCTGAGTGTCAGCTTAGAAGCAATGGAATTCCTGGTTAATTTACCATGTGAATATCTACATTAAATATCTAGAGTAGATTATCTAAATGACATTGGTGTATGTGTCAGGAACTCTCAATCTTCTAGGAAGGACAGCTTGGAGGGCCAGGTATTTAATGCACACTGATCAGATTGTTTGTTGAGCCTTCTCCGGCCTAAATTCCCCAGCTCTGTCAGTCTTTCTGTGACTGACAGATGCTCCAATCCAGGATGCATTTCAGTGTATTTTGTACTGAGGAGCCCAGATCTGGAACAGTACTCCCGATGTATCCCACTGTGACTGAGTAGAAGGGAAGGATGCCTTCTCTCAGTGTGCTGGTAGCACTCCTCCTCGATCAGCCTGGGATGGTCTTGCTCTTCTTTGCTGCAAGGACGCATTGCTGGCATGTGTTCTTGCCGTTCCACAACTTGTCTACCAGCACCCTTGGATCTCATTCTGACCGAGATACTGGTTGGCCTCAAGTCAGTGCATGGTGTAGTTCTTCCAAAGGTGCATTTGCCATTGAACTTCATAGAATTCCTGTTTGCCCTTCTCTAATTTGTTGAGGTGTCCAGTGAATACCAGGACACCCTTATGATGCAACAGGCCCTCCTGTATTCACAATATTCTGAACTGTTGTCTGACTTTTCTTCTGTAGACATATTGTTTATTCTTTTCAATTCCTTCTGCACTATGGCAGAACTTTAAAGCAATTTCTTTATCTCCCTACTACAACTGCGTGGGTGGTGTCTGTGGTAATACAAGTGTAACAAGCTCCTGAAATAACTTTGGCTTGGTGGTCAAGGGCTTTTAAAACCTTAAAGAAACATTTTCTTTGCAAAACCACCAGTTGGAGATTCTAGAATTTGGTAAGCTGGTGGGGATACCTATAGCAAAAAACAACAACAAAAGCCAAGCCAAACCAAGAAACACCAGGTTTCAAAACGGTGTTTAGTGTTCATGACGCTGCACGCTTTGTGTCATCATATTCTTTTTAATAGCCATTGTAACAATGCGAAGGTTAATGACTAGTGCTGACTTAAGAAATTGTATTTGTGACTAAAAACATTGCCTCGTGTATTTTCAGACGCTCCTATTGGAAAAGCTGCTGTTGAAAAGAAATAATTTTTTTATAAGAAGAGAATGGGTAAGTGTTTTTTTTTTCTTAGATCTTTGTTGCTGTTTCTCATGTGAAACATTTTAGCTCTTTAATTGTTAAGAGGGGTTGGACTATGAGACTCTAAATGTTGACCTTGTAGCTTTTTTTGTGTGCGTGTGTTGTTTTTTATTGTAGCCTGAAAACTTTGTGGAACTTCCTGCTAATGTACTTTTTAGAGGATTTTTTTGTGTGTGTGTGAATGTTTGTTTATTGAGATAAGTATCTGTCTAACAGTAAAATGTAATTTATCTCAATGTACCAAACGATGGAAATGCATGTGCTAAAATAGGCTGCCTTTAGGTTTTACAGCACAAAACTTCTAGATAGGGGACAAGAAAATTTTCCTGTATCCCAGCTGAAGTTTCTCATTATATTATTTGCTAAGGTCAATCTGTTAAATTCTGGCTATGAGATCATAATAAGGACTGACAGTTAAATTATTGTGTGTGTGAAACTTGGCTAATCGAACCTGTCGTATCTGTCTCACTACAAATGATGATTAATGAAACAAGATTGGAAAGATTCTGGTGCTAGCTGCACTTTTTCTGAAAGTATTCTAGTATCTTTGGCACTGATGGCAAATTATCAAAATTGTCAGTAACTAACTATATAATAATTCTATTTTTATTTCAAATTCATGAAACAACTTAGTTGATGGGGAGAATGTTATATTTGCTATAGCACCAGATGCAGTGAAAGATAATATATTACAGTTAATGTAATTTATATTTTTTTGTTTTGTTAGAAATAAAAACAACAATAACAGCAGATGTCAAGTTTGTAGTTTGTTTTATCTTTGTACTCATGCATAGAATCATGAAATACTGGCAGTGGATTACTTTTCTGGAAGCATATAAGTATCATCTAATTTTCCAAGCTGTTAGAACTTTGAAGACTTCCAGTTTTACCTTACTGCCAAAATTAATACTGTCCTGAAAATTAAATCTTACGTTCAGTGTCAATTTCAAGTATTAATTTCTAATAGAACCGAAGCAATACTTAATGTATTGGTTCTGTACTCCTTTAGAAAATACAGTATTTGAAATATGGCATTAACTTTTCAATTTGAATATGATAGAAATTGTATGTTTATGGAGTTGGGGTTTTCTTTGCACTTTAAACAAAAGGGGAAGGAAGGTTTAAAGTTATGATGATCTTTATTACAGTTTACAGGAGCGCGTGAAGACCAGCTCCAAAGTCATCTTGGTTCTGAGCATGATGTGGGTATAGAATAGTCATAGAATCATAGAATCGCAAGGTTGGAAAGGACCTACAAGATCACCTAGTCCAACTATCAGTGGTTCCTACCCCAAAGATCATGTTGTCAAAACAGATAGGCAGGTACACAGTAAGACAAAAGAGAGAGAGGAGAGAGACAAGAAATGCACAGTCAAAACCATTATGGGGACACTTCACAAACTTATTGGGTTTTTGTGCTTTCTCACCAAAGTCACAGCATGAGTATGCACTCATTTTCTTAGTCTGACTGGCCAGTGAGCAAGGAATTAATTCAATTTCAGTTTTCCAGCGCAAAAATACTTGCTTTGACTGCTTTCATTCCTACTGTGCTTCAAAAAGCATTTTTTTCCTCTTGTAGTCTTTATTTTTAAGATATTAGTTACATATTCAGATGACTTGTAAGTTATAAGTACTGGCGTGCTAGAGGTGGCAATAATTTTGTGAATGGAAGAAGTAGCATGTTCTTAAAATGAGTAAATTATCATCTGAAGGAAAATTTCTTTCCTACACAGGTTGTTGAAATCATATAAGAATTTGATGATGGAGAGAGGGGAGATGTTTATCAAAAGAGATGCTTTTTCTAAAAAATTACTCTTTTGAAATAGGTTACCAAACTCTTCAGAGAAGTCTTGAAATGTGCAAATATTTATTTTTGGTGGTCTTCAGTGGTTCTTCTGTCTGCAAATATGGTCTTGGGGAAGACTGAAGCTTGTGTTCTTAGTAATCAGAATCAGTCATTGTATACTGAAACTGTTGTTTTCCATCACAGATGGAGAAGAGAAAACATACGGTGGGTGTGAGGGCCCAGATGCTATGTATGTGAAGTTAATATCTTCTGATGGCCATGAGTTCATTGTAAAAAGAGAGCATGCATTAACATCAGGAACAATAAAAGCTATGTTGAGTGGACCAGGTAAGTATAACAGATGTAGTATCTTCATGTCTTTCTCTGTTGAACTATTTGAATTTCTGTTATATAGTGAACAAAAGCTGGAACAAATAATAAATTGTTCAAACCATTACTAATTCCATTTCCATTGGAACAGTCCACCTCTGTGGAGCATTGTATACTGTATAATTTGACTCTGTAAGTTTCTGGACAGCTAGTAATTTTATGATGTTATTACTACCACTTTCCTCTGTTAAATGAACTTGAGGTCATTATATGAAGCTTGCAGCTGTCAAAGCTGCAAGACAAATGCAAGACAAATGACTCCATTGCCAACCAGGTGGTTGAACTGAGTATTCATAAAGTTTTTGTGTCAAGGAGTACTTGAGATTAATGGCACAAGTTAGTGTAAGTGTGAAGGAGAGATAAATTAATCAAAGGGAAAGCCCTCACGTGTTACTAGGTTTGTGAGACTACTCCTTGTTTAAGTGTTTGAACTAATTGTTGAAGCATGAAAGGGTGGAGAAGAGAATGAGAAGTTGACTTGCGTGTTTTCTTTCTTTTCTACCCTTGTCCCATACAATTACTTCTGGCCAGTTAAGTAGCAGTAGGCTGTATCAACTTCTGATCCAAATATAGTCATTCTCTTTTTGATTGTGATGAATGGAATTGCTATCAAGATCAATTTGCTGAATATACTTTCAAACTACTCAGTAATAGTTGAGCAAATTAATCAATTAAAATTCTCAGCTTAATATTCTGTAAAAATGAACATGAAAATACATTGCAGATCCATTGTCTCCTTCACTCCGTATCTGCCTCCGAGGTGTGCAGGAAGAGTAGTTAATAAAACGCACTCCAAATTTTTTCTATATCTGTAACAATATGAAGAAATAAAAGGCAAAGAGGGCTGGAAAAGTGGCTCTGCCAAGAAGTCAGCATTTAAGCATGTTTAACATAAACATTTGTAAGATACCAAGTTTGCAAGTAAAATTATTCTTACTGCCTACAGGCCGTAATTTCACTGATGTGTAAGCATTCTCTGTTTTAGCGTTGTGACGTTGTCAATATGCTAACAATTGTGTTGCTTCCTACTGTTTCTATTACAGACTTTAAGGCAGATTGGCTTCAGTATGTGTGTTCAGATATTTCTGCACAAATATATGTAGCCATCAGCAAATAGCTCTGCTTCGTGGTTATTATAAAAGGGATCCCTACAGAGATATCTCTATAGAGATAACTACATACTGCTAGGTCACCTATAAGTATGGTGTATATGTTAGAGAGCTTTGTATTGTCTTTCAGCTTACTAAGTTTTAAGTTGAGAGAAGAGAAAAACAGTGACAAAGATAACAGTAGAGGAAGGCTGTGGGACTAGCAACAGGATGACTTCATATCCTCTGTTTCATGCTTAGAGGGCACAAAAGAAAGGTTCAAATATACTTGCGTTTTGAGATGTGAGCTTTGGGTAAAATATTCAAATCTAACAGGGATAAACCCTTACAGTGTGTAACCTTTCCTCCAGTACAACTAGGGTTTCCCTCTTGTTCCTGCATGCCTTTTTTCCACAGCTTGTCAAGTTAGTGTATCTTTAAGGCTTCAACCCTCTGTCAAATCTGCCAGAAACCGTCCAAGAAATTCAATGGTAGTGGGTGGAGACAGAACTGATGTGTGTGCATATGCAAATATGGAACATATGTAAAACATTTTTTTTCTTGAGAAAGGTAGCTAAAATTTTGTATGTATACCTCTTTTTCTAAATGATGTTGTGAGCTTTAGTGCTGAGCATGCTGCAGTTTTAGAGAACCTCTTGAAAGCAAGCATTAGAATGACACATAAATTACTGGTGCGGTGGTTCAGAATATTAATATGATGCAGCCTAAATGAACAGACATTTTCTAATGCAAGGGATCCTCTTATTTGTGAGGGTTATGAATGTGAAACGCCCTGCTTTGCACTGAAGATTGTAGCAGCTAGGAATATGGAACCTAGGAAGTCTATTTGGAATATGCTGTATTTATTGTAGTAAAGTGTTTCATTTTGTGGTGAATTGAGACTCTTGTTTGTTTGTTTGTTTTCTCACAGGACAGTTTGCAGAAAATGAAACAAATGAGGTGAATTTTAGAGAGATCCCATCCCATGTCCTATCCAAAGTATGCATGTATTTCACCTACAAGGTCCGCTATACTAACAGCTCTACGGAGATTCCTGAATTCCCAATTGCACCTGAAATTGCACTGGAACTTCTGATGGCTGCAAACTTCTTAGATTGTTAAATAAAATAAATTATAATAAAAATGTAAAACTTTTTTCAGTATTTAATACATGTAGTTAAGTTAGTAACTTTTTTCAGATAGCATGTTGCGTGTGTGCTGTTGAGAACTGTAAAGTTCACTGCAGAGGCAATTGTCTTCAGTCCTTTTGCATATAGCAATCATTCAGTTGAGATTTGTTTTGCTGCTTACACAAATAAGGACCTTTTCACAACTGAGACAAATAAACAAATATGCCAATTAGTAGATGGCTATGCCTTATCCTTTAGGTGTGGTAGAATTTTCTTTTAATACAATGACTGTATAAAATACTGGAGTTTAGCCTAATGCTCTCTAAAAGGTAATTATAGTTAAATACAAGTAGCTGTTTAGGGTTTCTAACTTTCTCTTATTGTTAAAGTTTCTAAACATCTGAACTTAATCTCCTTTATAAGGTGGCTGTCCTTTAACATACTTATACTAACTAGATTAGAAGTGCCCTCTCTAAGGTTTGTATACTGACAGCAATATTCCATTTGAGTTGGAAGCAAAGTACGCAGGAGAATGTTTAAGGCTTTTAATTTAATCATCATTTAGACAAGTGAAGAAGTGTATTTGATGCATTTTCCTTTCTAACCTGAATTTTTCTCCTTCACTAATTACAAATATTCAAGTCACTAGTCTGTACAGTAACACTGTGATCATACTGACAGTGGCTTTTAATCTGTGTATATTCTGTGTAACGTATAAAGTTGTTCTTAATGTACCGTCACTTGGCCTGATATGGATTCTATATAGTTTCAGTTATGATTTATTTCTATTGTTGTGGTGGATTATGTACTGTATTTAATCTTTAGATTAGCAGTCATTCCAGTTTTCTAAAATAGTAACTGAAATGATAGCAGTTATTCTATTCTTTACCTCTTCCCTGACCTCTCCCTTAAATCCACAGAAAAAGACCCTAAATGTGGAGGCCTTGTATTGGATGGAAAGGGCATTAAGAAGATGTTTAAGGAGCTTTTTTAAAGAAATGTAATATAGTTATTTCCAATGTTTTTACAAATATTTTAGAGGAAAAGGATTGGCAAGCCACTCACAAACTAGAGTGAAGCACATTAGCTCTTACTAACTCCTGCTTCTAATTGCCTGTACAGATGGTTCTTAGTTTAAAACAAATTTCCATGAAGCAAAAAAGGAGAAAAAAAATGAAAAATTAAACCGAGATGAAGTTGCTTCTTGTTCAGTCACGGCCTGAAGAACCCTTCTGCCAAAGTCATCTGTAAATGAGAATGTGTCATGAAAAGCAATGCAAGAACAATGTAGTTAGCATTTCCATCAGCTGTCTCTGATTCACATTTTTGATTAAGAAATGATTGTTGTCTTTTATGGAAAAGTCTCACTAACAGATGCTGGGATCTCTTCATTAATATATTAACTAAGGGTGAAACTCTTTGTCTAAGCCCAATTGCCAACATAAATACAATCTTTGAGGTTTTCCAGACAAAAAAAAATGGTAACTTGCATAGGCTACGCAGTCTGCTTATGGACAAGTTCAGTTCTGGCAAATGAACTTAGTCTGGACTTGAGCAATGCTTGATAGACCAGCTGACATATGTCAACATGTCGATAGATGAGCTGACGTTAATTCACATCGCATACTTTGGCACAATTTATCGTGTTTAGTGTGGGGATGTTTCTAATTAGATTGGTTTTGCGTGATAAGGCTGAAGGGTATTGCAAGGCGATTGTCTAAAATCCTGTGTCTGAGCACTATGGTCAGTGCTATTAGTAACTCATTTTCAAGAGCACTAAAAAGAACACAAAACAGAAATATCCTCTTATGCTGCTTTTGTTAGCGCCGGTAGGGATATACCCTAAAAGCTGAAGAAGTACTGACATAGATGTTTAAGTTCCAACTACATTGCAGGCTGAAAGACATAAGTTCTTCACCCATTTTTAATAGTCTTGAGGTCAATGACTTGAAGCTCAGACTGTTTAGTTTAAAATAGAAGTAAAAATAATGTCATTTAAAAAAATAATAATAATTTGTTTTAAGCATTCCAAAACAACCTCTTGTTGAAATACGTTGCATTTTCTGATTCCATGCTCCAGCAGCAAGATGAAATACCTGTTTTATTTCTGAATGATAATTTCATTGTTTTTCCTTCAGCTTGATGTATCATACAGTAGCTTTGAACACTCAGGAAATGCAGTAGTGTCCTAGAACACACTATTTGCAAAACCACTGGCTGTTAAGAAAACTAACCTGCAGATTTCTAATGGGGAGGGGGGCAGAGGGAATTAGTGCAATTTATTTGGTAGCGACATGGGTATGCTATTAACAGACATTGGAAAATTACCACGCTTAACCCCTGAGTTCTGAATAAATTTCAAAATTGAAAATTTTTAAAACTGTGTTTTTGTGGATTTGTGACTTACGTAGCATTATAATTTTCGTGAGTGTGTGGTGAATAAATTGCTAGTATTAGTGTTAGCATTTGAGTTACAGGCTTTGAAATATGTTTAATATGAATATAATATTAAGAAGTTTTTCTCGTAGTTCTGAAGAGTTTTGTTGATTTAGTCAGTGTTTAGATACCTCTGTGCTCCTCCTAACTGCAACGATTCACAGTTCTTAAAAGGAAAGGCCTAGTACTGAGAGAGAATGGCATTCTTAACTGCCTTGAAGGGGATGTTTTAAGGTTCCATGTGCTATAATACTGAATTCTCTTTTGTTTAGCCTGCTAGTTTTGTATCTGATGATTCAAATTTTAAACATTGGCCATAAAAAGTTATAAATTCTTTACCAAGTGCTGGGTTAAGATTTTTTCACAGTACAAGCAACTGAAGAAGTCTCTGATGGCCCTCCAACATGAAATGGCCTGTTCATCTGGAGCAATCTGAAATGTGTTTTACAATACAGGAAATTCCCTTTTGAGGTTTAAAAATGGAGAACTTGTCATCAAGAATCACTAGGCCATTATATTCAATAACTGCATTCAACACATTCTTTAAAAGGAATTGCTTAAATAGTGGTAAGGTGTAGTTGTTTCTGCCTGCATCTTATTGATATATGTATATACATAATGTCATTCATAGTCATGAGTTGCTGAAGTGGCTATTTCCTGTCCTCCCTTTTTTTCTTTGCTGTCCCTTTGAAAGGAATTTCCCAACACCTATCTAAATCTTGATTTATATGATAAACCACAAGGAAATTACAGGCATGGTAAATTTTTTTCAGTTTTATGCCAACTTATATTTGTTTTTAAATTTTGTCTCAAATGTTGCATTGTAATTTAAGAGTACCAGCTACTGTAGGGTCAACAAAATCACAGTAGTGTAAAGGAATCAGTGAGAAACAGCTCATTTGTCCTAGCTAAAACTAAAAGTGGAGACTGAGGTGCAAGCTTAGTTTGAGTTTGAACAACTTGAAGTCTTATTTTTAAGATTGCGTAGATTTAGTCATCAAACTATAATGCTGTTTTTAAAGTACTGATAGTCCAAATCCTTGAAATTAGAAGAAAAAGCATATAGTGGGGCTTTTTTTTTCCCCATGGAAAAGTGTTCAACTCTGAAGGATTTTTTTTTTTTTTTTTTTTTTTACAATAAACTGAAACTGGATTTCTTTTTAAAAATAGCTTATTAAGTGGTGACGTGATGAAAAATATCAACACTGTGACCTTGATGTGTTGCACAACAATTGGAAGAGCCAGACAAGCAAGAACGCAGTCGATGTGGTGATTATTAGTCATGTATTAAGCTTGTTTGAGTGTTGGCAGTAGGGCAGCACTGAGAGAAGAATGGTGACTTTTTGTAAGTTCAAGTTTAAAAGTGTTATACGTCATGAAGTAAAGTTTTGAGCGTGTTACTTCTACAAACATAGGTTATGGTGCAATCTCTTCTCTATGGGAGAAAGGTCACTGAGATAAAAAAAAATAAAACATTCTGTCATTGCCATGTTACTGTTTTATGTTTACAGAATAGAGGATTTTCCTCCCATGCTATATGGGAGGAGAACCTAGGGTGTAAGAAAGATCAAAATTACTCTGACAAACGGAGTACTTCACCCTTTTCTCCTCTTGAACGTGACATTAGTCATGTAATGATTTGTGGCCTTGCTTGTTGAGTGTAGAATTGGAAAATTAAAATTGCCCTTAAAATACATGCAGCATTTTAGATTGGTGAAAGTAACGAGAGTTTTTGGATGATAAACTAAAATCCTGGTGAAGATGTTACTGGTTCTCAGGATAGTGTTGTGCTGTGAGTTTTGGGGGAACACAGACAATTTTGGTGACTTACTGGTACTCCTTATTTACTGCCATTTTAATTTTTTTTTTAAGTTATAAATACAATGAATTATTTCAATATTAATTATTAATTAATTAAAACTGGCTTTTTAGATGAGAATTCACAGCTAAGCTTTTTCTTCCCATTTAAAAAATACTGCAGGTACCCCAGTTGCACTTAACAATAGAAAATAGTTGAGAATCTTCAAAAAAGGAATATTTGTTAGGCTGTTTATTTCTCTTGCATAAATAGTTCTTGGCTTTGGTATCACTGAGACTGAAAAATATCTGGAATCTATTTGCATTTGGCATAAAGGATTTCATTTAGCTTCTTATATAGGGGAAAGCTTTTTTTGCATTACTGTAGTAGACTGGATGTATAATGTTTTTCAGAAGCGAGACTCCATTTGAGTCAGAATTATTTCTCATCAATTACTTGAAATGTATAAATGATCTATCCATTACACACTATCATTTAAACTGTTTTCAGATAGTCATAGAGCACTTCAGTTATGAAAACTACTTGTTATAACTTAGGAGAACTGTTAGAAGATATTTAGCTGAAATAATCATGTAACTACTCATCCTTTTTGTTTTCTTAACATAAGTGAGACTTTGTTTCAAGGCAGACATACTGTGTATGAAGTCTCATCTTTCTTAAGGGGTGTTAAAAAACAAACAGAAAGAACCGCTGACCAACAGGCCAAGTCAGTGATGGTGTACAAGCATGGAAAAAGGAATTCTGTAAGCTATGGTGGCCAGCAAAGATAATGCTCAATGTGATGTGCACATCTGGAGGGTTCACTTTTCATCACTGATGGCTTCCTGCACAGCTGTGTAAGTCACCTGAGAAGTCACTTCAGGAGTTTTATCTTGGTTCTAGATTTGCATGACCAAACAGAAACATAGATCTGAAAATCCCTTATCAGTATGTTTCTTTTTCATTGGTTGAGAAGTATGAGTCACTTCTGTTTATAACAAAACCTATTCACATACCCCTTGGGCTTACCTGAGAATCTTTCAATTCACAGTCTTAATAAAGATAAAAACCTAAGTGATATTTGTATTTAAATCTTAAATGTATTTCTTATCAGTGAGTAGAGTCTGAGCTCTTTGTATGTGACAGGTACAGTAATCATCCCACTTACAAGAGCTCTGGAAAATTATGCTTTCATGTGGAAGAATATTTAATAATTACATAATGTCACACTAATATGTTTATTTAATCAATTATGGGTCCTATGCTGTCCTTGTTACTTAAGTTTTATAGCTATGAATATTTTGAAATATTTATGTTTACAGGATTTTCTAAGGGCCAGAAGAGTACTGGTGCCAAAAGCATGGTTTGACAATTAATTCCAAGTGTTCATTGCAGTATACTGCTGAAAGAGACAGTTCCTCTCCTTTCCCTGGCCTTGTGTCCTTCTTCTTCCCTTACAGTAATTACAACAACTGTGTGTTCACAGAATAGGACAGATTCTTTTTCTGGTCTGATGGAAAATGATTATGTGTGATGTGTGATGAAGCCCTGCTCTCCTGGAAGTGGCCGAACATCTGCACGACAGTGGGAATTAGGAATGAATTCCTGATTTGGCTTTGCCTGTGCACGCAGCTTTTGCTTTACCAATTAAACTGTCTTTGTTGGAATCCATGACTTCTCACCTTTCTGATTCTCTTCCACATCCCACTGAGGGGAAGTGATCGAGTAGCTGTGCAGCACTTAGCTGCCTGTCACGGTTAAACCACAACAGGAATTCTTCCAGTAGTTAAACTGAAAGGTACAGATAATCCAGTAGCTGCAGAATGGCTGAATCCTACATAGTATAAGAAATGGAAACACGACATCTTAGAACAGGCTCACCCCCTTCTGAAGATGCTGCATTTGCAGCAAGTTTGAAATAAGGTAAAAACTTTCCCTTAGTCTCCATTTGCTCCTTTGAAAGACCTGAGACAGTAGTGGTGAATGCGCCCCTTAGTAATCTCAGCTAAGTAAGATAAAAATGGAAGAAGCAATTGATGAAAGTAGGTAAGGAATAAATCAGCAATAACATTTCAAAGGTAAAAGACATCTTGAAAATATAGTATATCTTTCATTTTTGGCTATGTATGCAGTTCATTTGTATTCATGATACACTTTTGTCTTGGTTTGATTCTATGTCTTTTGCTAGTATGACACAGACAGTGCTCTCTGCAGGTGCATCAAGTTTGTGTTTATCAGAAGATCTCTGTTCAGACATTTTAAGCTCAGTGCCTATGAACTTGGCAGTGGAAGAAGTTGGCACAATTCCTCTGAGGTACGTAGTCCTCTGTGCTCCTGAGACGGAGTCTCCTGGCACTGCAGATTATGGTTGCTATGTCGCTGGAGCCACAAAGGGAGGTTGATGTCAACGTGCAGCTAACTTCTGTGGGAGAAAGAGATAACATGGAAGGCTAAAATGTACAGCGCTCTCAGACAAAAGAAACCAAGTACGTGTTATTATAGTAGAGGAAGAATGATATAGGGAAAAGGGGAAAGCAGAGGGATAAATATTGGTAACGATAATGGAGGGATTGGAATGTAAAGAACACTGATTGGTAAAAATAGGTAATCTTTGTAAAACTGGTTAGATAGATCAGAAAATTATCTGAAATGCAGACTGAATATTGATTGCATTTTTTTTCTGCAAACAAGGTAATGCAAAGTACATAGAAAAGTAGATTTTTAAATCCAATTCACGAATATTTTCAGATACATTTTTAGTAGGAGGTACAGTTGCAAATCATGAAAATTGCACTACATATATTAGTTGTGTGAGTCATCATCGTGCATTTGATCAGACCAGAGCAAAATATATCCTGAAATAATGAAGATATCGCATTAAATTCCTCTTACCTCTACAGTTTTTTTGTGTTTGTGATCTAGGACCACAATATAGGAAGCTTCTGGCAAAAACTGAAGTTGGCTGATGCAGGATGAGGCTGCACTAGCCCTAACACTAAAGCTCTCCTTCACACAACCAACCGCTATCTCTACAGCTGCAACAGATTAAGGGTTAACTGCATGACTGTTTCTCTCATATTTTGTATAGGTGAGGGTCAACACCAAAATGAACAGCAGATTACGCTATAACCAACTCCTTGTGAAATCTACCCACATTGGGATTTGGGGCTTTTCATTGTTTAGATTACTGAGTAACTTTGAACAAAGAATACTATGAGCCATCACAAAGTCAGGGACAAAACTGTAAGGAAGAAAATACTTCTATTCATTAAACTCTTCCTGAAAGTCTGCTAATAATATATATATTTTTTCTTGTTGTGCTCAAATCCCTATGGCATTATGCACTGTACAAACACTTATTAATATCACTGCCTCCAATTCAGGTTATTGAGGTATTGGTAGGGACAATTCTCCAGCTGCCCCTATTGCAGTGATAATGAGGAGGTAAAGGGGTTGGACAAATATATCAGTTAATCACATGACACTTGGAAAAAAAACAAAGATGTGTAGTGTAAAATGGATCTTTTGTGTAAGAGCAAACTAGAAGTTTATTTATGGATGGTGTTTGGATTCTTCTGGTCACAAGTTTCAGCTGCAGAGTAACTGTTCAGTTTTTTAAACATCTGGTTAAGATAGGGTGGGAAATAGCCCATCTCCGCCTTATAATTTCTGTGAAGGGCAGATCCTGAACCTTGTTTCTCATGTTTGTTATCCCAAGGAATGGGATTTGCTGATAGATTAAATAACTTCAGTAAACAATATTTTAGCCTAAAATGTAGTAGGTGTCTTTATTTTTAACATTGAAAAGCTTTAGTGATTTAAAAAAAAAAAAGACTTGAACTTAAGGAAAAGGTCTGAATTTTTTCTAAAGCCACTTCTTGCCCAGAGATTATTTATCTTTATTACAGAGCTGAAGACATATTTCTATTGATTGCAGTTGTTACATACACTTCTGCGCCTCTTCATAACTCCTGACCTTGATCAGTGTTTTCTAGAACAAGGTTAAGCAACTGAATATAATGGATTCAAATCAGTTTTGTCTTCCTGTGATTATATCAACAAGAATAGTCAATATGTCCATGTTTATAGCTGAACACATGTCCATTGCTTAAACTTGATGTGCTTGCTATCTTTGTGGCATATGGCATAAAGAAATGTATTTTAGGATAAACGTATGCTTGAATCATGCAAAAATAACAACATCTAGTGAAACAGAGCAACAGCAATGCTCTGCTTAATATTGTAACTGCCCAAGACAGTTATGAAGATCTATGGGGGGGAAAAAAAAAACCAACCTATGTCCGTTGAATGCACTAAATCCCCTGGGATCTAAAACATACTGAGAGATTGTATCATATGTTAGCAGTAACTTCTAAGAAAGCATGATTCTGTGGCTTTTGACACTTCAGTGTCACTTAAATGAAGGCAGTAGAGCAATGCCAGCTTGCAGGGCTTCACATATGACTGAGAACTGAGGTTGGATTTAGAGGGCAAAACGTATAGGATTCAGCTGACATTGCAATAGTTCTTCCATCCTTGTTTCCATTGGGATGGTTTCATTTCCTACTCAAATCGACGTGTATTCATTTCTGTCATCAGCAAATTCCTCCAAAGCCCATAGGCTCGTTCCTTTCTGCAGCTAGCTCATGGAGCGATGATACTCCTGTCTTCTGTTGGTCCTTTTATGCAGAACTCTTAAGTTTGTACACTTGCTTTACCAACGGTAACGCTGCTGACACTGAAACAATTTGGAATCTGATGCCACATTGTGCTGAGCTTTTGTTTTTCTCCAGATAGCCGTTCTCAAAGTTGAGAATACATAAAAACATACCGGAAGGTAACACTTAAAAGGTGGAAGCAAGACCTTGCATCACATCAAATAACGTGATTACAGAAAGTAAGCAGGCTCTCAGATGTCTCAGACCCATCTTTAGTCCTAAACTTAAGGTGGCAGATTTCAAACGTAAATATAAACAGAACAATTGTTCAGCCATTTAATTGGCTCTGCGCCTGTTAGGGCACCTCTGAAAGGAAAATCAGGTGCTGCCTGTGACGGAAGGGTGATCCAAGAGGGTTCTTTGCATCACCATAAAGTACAAGCGTGAGGGGACTCAGAAAGTCCCTGGAACATACAGCGAGGCCAGCAGTATATAGCTGTAGCTATAAAGCCAGCATCTCTACTAAGCCTTTGGGTTTATGTACATGCTAACATTAGGAATTCCATGGGGTTGTCTTCAAAAGAAGCACTATGTAGGTTTACCTTGAGAACCAGGTAGGTCTGAAACACCCAGGCACAAGCAATGGCTACAAAGAAGGTGTTTCCACAGGGTGCTTGCTCTATGGACTGTGTGCAGGTTAACTGCGGTGCTTGTTTGTTTTCACCCACATAGGCACCGCGAAGGCACCCGGTGCAAAAGGAGCAATAGTTCACTGCAGGAAATGAAAACAATCCAGAAATGCTCCCACCCAAAATACGCCCTTGCTAGTTCGGGCACGTCCGTCCCTACAACGTCAGGGAAAGAAAAAAACAAAACACAGAAAGGCGGTAGTGCTGCACGGGAGGTAAAGAGCAGCTATCTTCCTTCGTTAGGAACAACGTCAGCAGCGCAGCACAAGCGGAGCGGCGCCCAGCGTTCACTCGATCCCCGCCGGCTGTTGGGAGCCAACCCCCTCAGACGGAAGCGCTGGCCGCAGCCGCGCGTCCCCGCTTCTCTGCTCAGGCTGCGTTTCCCAACGGCCCCCGGCACGCGCGGCCGCCTGACGGGACCCAGCTGGGCAGTCCCTCCGCAGGCGACGCGCTCGCCGGGCCGGCCTGCTGTAACTGGAGCAAGAGGAAGCCGGCAGCGGCCCGCGCCTGCCCCTCACCCCTCCCACGCAGCGAGGGCAGCAAGACCAAGGACAAAACCCGCCCGCCCGCCTCGCCAGCCAGCCTTGGCGCCCGTCCGCACCGCCTCTTCCCGGCGCATGCGCGGCCCTGCCACCACATGACCGCCGAGGGCGGGGAGGGAGACGGGCGCGCGGTGCTGCGTCTGTGAGGGTGCGGGCTGGCGGCGCGGTGGGAGGGGGAGGATCCATCATGGCGTCCATGCAGGTGAGCAGCCTGCGGCGAGGCCGGCTGCAGGGCTGGGAGCCGGGGCAAGCCGTTACCCGAGCGGCGGGAACTCTCTGGGGGAGTGGTGCGGGTGGTTGAGGGGAGCGGCGGTTCCGACGGGGTCGCTCGAGGGGCAAGAGGAGTCCGGCAGGGCTGGGGCGAACTGAGGGGCGAGGCCGGGCCCCGGCTGTGGAGAGGGGAGGCGGGAGGGAAGCGGCCCTGTGGGGAAGGCGTGGGGAGCAGAACTCAGGGAGCGAGCTTCCCCAGGAGGGGAGGCCCAGCGGGGATGGCCCCGACCCAGAAAGTCCTCGGAGGTGAGGTGAGGGGATGGAGGGGAGGCCCCGGCACTGTCCCTGTCCCTTGGGGTTTGGGGAAGCCGAGGGGTTTGCTGGGGGGGGAACGCAGGGGCACCTCGTGGACACCCCGTTAGGTCGGTGACAAGGACGTGGGTAGGGGCTCCGTCTGTCTGGGGCTGTAATTGTCGCCGACGGGGGGGCTGCGACAAGCGGGCTCTAACCCGCGTGGCCCTGTTGCCCCATTTCTGTGTAAAACGAGATCGTGATGCAGCTTCAGTCCTGCGGGCAGCTGGCGTCTGGTTTGGCTTGGGTGGATGGATGGGGCTGCTGGAGGTACGGTGGCGTGAAACACCCTGCTGCTTGACAGGTCTTTCCAGCTTAATTATTTATTCATACCTGCTCCGAAGGAGTGAGTCTTAAATAGTAGCGGCAGAAATTGCTCTCAAGAATGGATCGCTTTCACTGTGTGCTGTTCGGAGTGGATGGGGATTTATTGTGACGTGCCCAGGACAAAGGATCACTGGGTTTGGTGGCCGTAGTCTCTTCTTACCTCACCTGTAACTGCTCTGCTTTACCGTAATTTTTTTTTCATGTTGCATTTAAATGTAGGTGGTTGAATACTTCTGTTTTCTTTCTCCAACTGCTGTTTCTTTTCTTGTTTTCACTCTGGTATTTTTTTGTTGCTACTAATTGGACAACCCTGGAGTGTAGAAATAATCAGATTAATTGTCCTGATAGCCCAGCTTTAGTATTAGCGAGAGTTAAAATGTCAGAACGGTGAACCTTATGGGGTAAAAATTCTACTGGTGATGTTTAGTGCCATAAAAATAACTGCGTGTCTTTCTGAGTTATTGAAATGAAATGGGATCAAGAACTCGAACGCACTTGAACATACTGTACAGAATGTTCTTGATTTAGCAGTACTTTAGACAGATAGTCTGATGCGTCTTTGATTTATCAGCTTAATCTGGCAGATGCATTTTTGTAATGCTTTTTTTATGGTCAAACTTCACAACCTCAAGTGCAGAATTGAGGCAGTCATTCATGAAGCAGAACCTTTTATAAAGCGATGTGGGGAGGAAAACAGCATAGGGAAGTGACAGTTCTGAAACACAAAGGAGGGAGACAGTCTATGGGCCTCTGTAAGCCTGGGCTGTGCTGCTGTGTTTGGCCTATAAAATGACCTTCTGTAGCTTGCCTCACCCTTGTTCCTTTGGATCCCTTCTTTTTAAAAAGGGGAATAGTGATTACAATAAGCGAGGCTGTTTAGGAGACAGGAATGACAAATATTGTCTCAAAGATGGGTTGTGTAGAGGTTGTACTCTCTTCCTGTAAACATGGCTGTCGTAGGTCTAATGTTGTAATTGCTTCCGTTTTAGATGTAGCTGCTGTAAGATTATACTTTATATTTTCTTCTCTTGTCTTTTGATGAGATGAATTTACAGAGTTCTTTTTGTTTGTTTACGTCCTGCTAACTGTATAACATTCTGAAATAATGACTTCTTTCCTGAATTTTAGGCATTCACTTGTGCTATATTAAAAATCTAGAAAAATGCAAAAGAAATTCCTTAGTAACTGTTGTTTTGAGTAAGTGGGAAACCTAAACCTGTGTACTGTAAACACGTAGGTTTCCCAATTTGGACACTTATGTTGGTGAGCAAGGTATGAAGGCTCTGAATTCTTCTTGCAAACAAAGGAAGCTGTTGCACGTAATTCTGAGTGATTTTTCCATTCAGCGTTATTGAATTAATCGGTACTAAGGTTTAATATGCAAGTCTGTCACCATACTGTTGTGGCAGTGTCATTCGTATTTCTGATAAGAATGGTGTGTACTGAAACTTAGAAGACGTTTCAGTCTTGACTTAAGCTGCCATAATTTTGTACAACGATATAATGCCCTTGGTCAATTAGACCTTGTTTTTAGGTATTCACCGAAATTTCTGTGATTAGCTTAAAGTACTAGCTTTGATACTGTGTCAGATCACTGCTTTTTGCCGTGGTCAATGAAGTAGCTACTCAACCCGAGTAGCTACTGTAGTTTAGTTGATGGGTTGTAACTCATAAAACTTGTGAGTATGAGTCATTGTGTGCATATTTAAGTTTTATGCTTTGTTTATGCTGGACACCTGTTGTGGTAGGTTACTGTTAGGCTTCTGCTAGAATAATAGAAGTCAGTGTTGTTGTGATCCTGTGTCTTGTTTTATAACTACTCTATCGTCCAAAGCGTTGACTAATTTGCTGTTAGATTGATTTAAACCTCGGTTAGGCAAGTGGTGTTTTTTTTTCCCAAGAATTTCTCATAAAAGTCCAAGCTTGTGCAATTTCTTCCTGGAAAAAAAAAAAACAAAAAAACCCAAAAAAACTGAAAAATTGTGACTACTGTAGAGCAAGCGAATGGAATGAACTTGCTAAAGAAAATTTGGCATTGCATCTTTGGGCTTAAGGCAAGAGATGATGCAAAACGTATAATTTCAGTGTTAAGTATTGCGTAGGCAGTGCCTTTTCCCAAGCCCATAGATAACAACCGCATGCATCTAAAACTTGGAAGATCACTGTATCTGGAACACTGAGGTCTTAACTACTCCTGTTTTACTTCTCTTCATCCTTAATTCTGAGTTCCTTGAAGCTTTCGGTTGTGGCAGCGTGCATTGAAATGGCTTTCACAAACATCTATGGGAACTGCTTTGGCTGTGTATTTTATCACTTCTGGTCTTTTCATTATGTTAAGCACGTGAAGCTTGTACCTGTAGATATTTAAAACTGATTAAATTCAAAGCTAATGTAATTAATGACACAAGCAACTTTAGTAAAGATTGTAGATTGTTGGCCTTCAGCAGGCATTTGTGTTATCAGGACTTTGATTTTTTTGCCCTTGAAAACTGCCTGCTGTGAGGCCACCATCAAAATACGTGCATGCATCAAAATCAGAACGCTAATGCAAAAGCAATAGGCTTCTTGTTTTCCAAATGTCAGAAAATATGATGTTCAAAGTATGCCCGTGTTCATTGTGACTGCAGTGTTTCTGTTCATTACCGGCTCCTGTACTCTCAGTGGAACTTCCTGTTTCCAGCTGATGTCAGAAAAATTGCTTATTGCTCGATAGTTCTTTGGTTTTGATAGCGGCTTTATTTAACAATTTGGAAATAATTGTGTTTTGATCTATTTGACAGCTTTGTCCAGGACAAAAAAAAATAAATCTAAACTATATTCAATAAAACTTAAATTAAAAAAAGGGGGGAGGAGGGGTTAGAAGGAGAGAAGGGAAAGGGACAAGAAAAGAATAAGAACTTCAGTGAATAGAACTTCAAGTGGAACCTCAGTGCTGTTGTTCATGTTCTGTGCTGTTGGAGGTCACGGCACAGAACACTATTTCTGTTAAATTAAATATTTAAACAATGAAAATAAAGCAAGTAGCTGCTATAGCTGTATAAGTAATTCTGAGATGTAAACATGGTGGGATTACTGGTAGCAACTATGTGAAATAGTTAGTAATGCCTGTTGCTGAAATACTGTTGGAGGTTTCAGTAATAATAAAATATTAAAACCAGAAGGTGTGGGTACCGTAACTGAGCTCAGAATGAGCAGAGAGTCAAAAGTGTTTCTCCGGTCCACTAAATGGTTGCCAGTCCTTTGTGTAACCTTCAGTTACCAGTCTGTACTGCCATGGAGCAAATTAGTTTTGGCTTACAGCCAAAACAGAGTGAGGTAAATGTAAAATTTGCATTTGTTTTACCTAAATGAGTTTGTTTAATCTGTTTTTTTAATTAACTTCTTAAAATGGGCTGGAAGTCCATTGAAGATTCACAGCTAATAGTTCAGTAGAAATAAAGCAAAAGTTTTTTTTAGACCCTAAGGAGTCTCACATGCTTGTTTTTGTATCTACACCTGTATAAAATGATTTGGGAAATACTTAGCTGTGCAGCAGCTGCAGAATTTGTGGGTTAGGATAGAAGAATTTACTTTATAAATAGAAGGCGATGGGAGACTTCAGTTCACTAGAAACTAATATACTGGTCTAGCAGCAGATTTGTCTCCCAAATAGGTCAGCTGTATGGCTGGACCATGGAAAACTATGAAAGCTTTCAACCTGCTATTTTGAACATCAGCGTCACATAAATGTGTGTATTATTTAAAGTAGTAAGATAAGAGCAGGCAGACATTTACTGTGAAGAACTTTTATCCCAGTTGATGGTAGATGTTTTTTGTTTGCTCTCATAATGCCCTATTCCTGCTCTTAGGCTTGAGAAGGAGAAAATAGAAGACAATAGATCTGCAAAAGCCAGGGAATGTTGTCTTGTTAAGCTGTGCCCTTGGAAAGCTCTGGGTTTGTAAATAATAAGCTAAAGCAGCTTAGTTTAGCTGAAATAATGAGGAAAAGGTGGGCGATCAAGCACTTCATTTGTTTGGTCAAATTCCATCAAGCAGAAAATTTCAGACTAAACACTCTTCACTATGAAGGTATGGGCTGTACTGGTGATGCTGCAGGAGGTTAAGTGGTTAAATTACCCCATCTAATATGAAAGAGGCAAGGCACAACTTCCATGGAGCTTGCCTATTGTTATAGCTGTGCACAGATAAATTTGCTATAACAATCGCATCTCTCATGTAGCCTTGTTTCACATTCGTAAGAGGATCTTTCAAGTAGTTTGCAAGCTGAAATTCTCGCTGGTGGTGGTGGTGAGGATGAAGGTCTTTCACTCCAAAAAATTTCTGCATCTTTGTGAAGTAGTAAAGGACTGACAGCTGTGTATTATGGGTTGTGTTTTGCCCTTTGTATGGGCAGAGGAGGCAGTGTTATAAATTAAGTTAAAAGCAAACTGAAACAAAAAGTGGTTGTTTTTTTTTTCTTTTATAGAGGCAGTAAACAACCTTTGGCAGTAGAACATAGGTGAAGTAACCTGCCTTCTGCCTGCTTTTAATAATTGAGGGCTTTCAGAAGGTATTCAAAATCTTGCAGGTTGTTTCCTCCCTTGGTCACCCACCACCTGAGGTCACCTTTCTCACTGGAGTTAAAGCAGAGTATTAATGTAGGGGACAAAAAGAAGGGGATGGAACACCACCATTTGGTGTTCGGTGAGGAAGGACAGAAGGATGTGATTGAGGATACTATTTAGCCTTTCGTACACAGTTTTAATAAGAGCTTTTACTCTTTGTTAACAAAACCAGAGTTGTCATATTTTTGCTCAACTTTTAATTTTAAAAGTACTGCTTGATTAGTCTCATGAGAAAGATCCTGTATATTTGTTAATACATGTTAAGTTTACCAGAGTGTAGCATGTATTGTCTCTAAAATAATGGAATAAAAGTCTTTGTGGAATTCTGTGCTGCTTGTATAGATTGGTGTATTTATTGGCTGCTATTTCCAATCAAGAAGAGAAGGGATGAAGGAACTGAATGGATTGAGACTTCCTGAATTTCCTTCCTGTCCTATTTTAGTGATATGGATTAGATGAGTTTTTAAATCTTGTTTTAGTTTGCTGTTTCCAACTTCTGTTCTTTTTTTTTTTTTTTTTCCCCGAGAGGCTTTTTTGTTTTTGTCAGAATCCAGTCTTATATCTTGATTATTCTTCCCTGGTAGACACATGGTTGTCCTCATTATGCCAACCCATGCTATTATCGTAAATTCCTTGCTTTAACTGAAGCAGCCTAAATGATGTCCTTCAAAGATGGAATTATTTGTTCAGATTGTTAGTGCCATGTGGGGCTTTCCTGGGCAGTGTTGTGTTTGAAGAATCAATTCAAAAAGCAGATTATTAGCTGTCTGTTTTATTCTTCATTAGTGGATTTCATTTAATTTGCTTTAAAGTGAAAGGTTTAGCGTCAAAAGTGGGATTATCTGGTAAAAAGCATTTTGGGCTGTGGCGTGCGGAGTGGCTTTGTGTGTGGTTATTGGCTTCTATTTAATTGTTTTGTAGTTTTCATTTAAGGTTAATCTTGTCTGTTAGCCACTGAGTCAATCATGCTATTTATTCTTTTTAGAAGAGGAAGGAATTGTTGCTCTGACCTCCTGGGCAAATATTGAGAAATCCACAGCGTGTGGTACTTCTTGCTTTGTTTTAGAATATCTTGGGGTAGAGCATGTGAAGATAATATCCTGTTTACTGAGCTGAGAGGTCAGCACCAGCACTCGCCCATCCCTCCCCATTCCTAGTGGGATTTTAAAATGTTCAGAACAACCAAGTGTTATGGGTGGAAACTTCTTCATGCTCTACCTTTAGGTTCCCTTAAAAAGAGAGCAATGCACAAGATGCCTGATGTTCAGGACTTGAACTGCGGATCGGTCTGGGAGAGTAATGTGGAACTAGGCTGCCAGATGTTAACATGTTTTATTAGAAATAAGAAGGAGGGGACTAATCTGCTTCTGCATCTGAGTACAGATTGAAAACCTGATATTCAGCCAAAAATAGAAACTGAAAAACAATTCTTAAAAATCAAATCCTGCTTTATTTTGTTATGGATGTATTATTTTGTGAAGCAGCTTTGCTGTGTGAAGCTGCAGCTCTAATTGGGCACATCAGACAATTTTTTCCTTCCTCCTCTGGGCCTTGATTAAAACTTACCGTAAGAACTTTGATTACAAAGAATTCTCCCAGGATTGTGATAGTCAAGTGTCTGGGTGGCTTGTGGGTTTGGGAGTCTGGGCCAAATGATTTCACCTGAATAATGGAATATGTGATCTGCTGGGGCTTTCTTGAGTGATCCACTTGTTAGGTAACAGGATTTCTAGTTTGCAGTAACTGTCTCTTGCATCTTTTCTACTGATTGCTTGATTTTTAGTTAAAAAAAAAAAAAAAAGTATTAGCTGTGTCCGTTTTTAATCTTTACTTGTTTCTCTTCTGTGTGAGAGCTTTCAGTATTTAAACTTGGATGTCTAATTAGAGTAACCTGGAAGCAGTTGCAGCAATATCGCTGTTAATAATGTGGTTTTTTGTTTCTGCTGTTTTTTCTTCCTATAGAAGTTTTGTTTCGCTAGCAGAGCTGTTTTCCCAGTGCTTCGAATTTCATATCCCCTGAGATCCGAGGTGCTTTTTGGCAACAAATATGTGAATGGAACCAAAATACTGAAAGTAGGGTTGTTGCTGCTCTTGTTGTTTCCAGATAGTGGGTTGTGCCAGCAGACTTGTAACAGCTCTGCTTATGAAACAGCATGGTGGTGTTGTCACAACAGAGTTTTTACAGCCTAGTGACAGCTATTCTGGTACGTGGTTACCATTTGCCTTCATTCAAGGCAGGAACACATCTCTTGCATGTTAAAACTTCCCCTGTTCGAAAAGGATGGTTTCATGAAATATTTTGTAACTTGAATGAGGGAGGAGGTGAAAGCCTGTAAAGCAAAATGTGTGTTTTGTTTTTTGTTTGTTTGATTGTTTTGCCAAGACTTCATTACAGATGCTTTTGTGCTGACAGTTTTAAGTCTTTGGATGTGCAAGGTAGTAGTTTGCAGTTACTGGAGAAATATTGTTGGGTCCCCTTGGGATGCAGTGGATTGAAACATAAAGCAGAAGACTGGAGCACTTAGGGGATTAATCTTTAACTTCTATTTATGAGTTAGCTTTTCTTCCTTGCAGGTCTCAAAACTAGATAAAGATTTTGCGTTTACAGTGTAGGACTTGGTGGCCTTGGAGAGCTACTCCTTTCATGTATTATTACAATAAAGAAAGGGGATTTCTAATGCTTGGAAATAGATTTCTAAGAAAAATGACTTGCAGATTTTTTTGAGATACCTATCCTTTCTAGTGCATATTGCAAAGTTGCCGTTAGATTTCTCAGTTTAGTTTTTCCGTGTCCCTGTGATAGCACTTAACTGACTGTGGCTACTGAGTTCTCTACTGCTCAAGGTGAAAAGGCTGCCACATTCCAGCTTAGTTGCCCATCCCTGCTTATGTTAGAGAAAAAGAAGGTGTGACGGTGGAACACTTCCTCCAGCAGAAACGAAAGGAAGCTGTGTACTTGTTTTTCACTTAAGTTTTCTATTCTACTGCTGGACAGAATTGTTCTAGATGCCCTTACTATGTCCTGTCTTCTACTGAAACTCCTCTTGGATCAGTCAGCTCAGTTTTTCAAATTGACTTGAATCTTTTGGAAGAGAGAAGATTGCTCACGGAGTATTTGGCTAAGCTCATTATTTAGTTTTCAGTTTACCCTTTTAAAGCTCTGCACATCTTAGGTGATACTTCTTGAAATACCGGAATGTGGAGTATACAAGAATTGCAGAAATTTGAAGGTATGCAGTGAGGTTTCTTCAGTTTTACTTCTTCTATATCATTTTCCTTTGTGAAGTATATTCAGCTTGAGGAGATAAGTCAGGAGTATGGACACGCTATTGAATTTGGTTGCATTATGGCATTAATATTTTATTGTTAATAGAACAGTGTATGTGTATTTTGCCCACTCCATTTATGAGGTCCAGTGCCTTAATTGAAACAGTATTAATTGACTGCCTTAATAGCTCTCGACAGCGTATTAATCGTTGATCGTGACCCTTATTGCCAAGGGTACCTTACTTTCTTACACTTTCGGGTTTTTTTGTAGCTTATAGCTTTGTTGGGCTTGTAACTCTCTCTGCGGTCTAGTTTTGTGAAGGGTGGGGGGGGGGGGACTGTTAGAAGAGTTGTGATAATGAGCTTAGAACTGGAAATAGACACCTGATATTGTGATATATAACATCTGGCTTAATGGTGCACGGTAATCAAACTCGCTGATTCTAGGAGCTGGATTCTGAAACCCTATTGCCAACTTCTGAATCTCCTATCTTAAGCTGCCACTCTGTCCCTCTTTCCACATTTATTTCTATAGGGTTCTACCCTGCCTCTGCTGCTTTATGTGATTCTTCAGGAATCAACACAAGTGAGAAATTTAGCTGTGGCGTTTGAGATGCAACTTGCACTGGTTCTAGAGTTGGCAAAGGAAGGCATGTGCCATGTTGGAGAAAGAAGAATGTATATTTTTGCCTAGCAAAGGTTGCTAGAAGCTATTGGCTCTGGAGAGAAATTTAAACCTGAACTGTGGCAGACAGTGGCTGCCATCTCTCTGGATTGAAATGATGAAGTTTGTTGTCAGCTGTCTGAGAAGCTGGCAGGAATTCTATTGCACCCGGTTAATTTTATTCTTGGCTCCATATGCTTTGAGAAGTCTTACGAGTTTGACACATGAGAAAATCTGTGAAGGATAACAGAAAGGGTTGCACAAATGCTATTTGACGGAATTAGCAGTAGAATACAAGCCATTGCTATGTAAGGCAACTTTAATTACTTGAATAAACTTCATTTTGGAATTGATGTTTGGATCAATGTTAAGCTGTGTTCTTTGTTTTCATCCTTGAGGTGCTCTTTCCTGTAGAGGTAGGTGAATTAAGTAGTCTTGGTTTCAGAGGCTTCCACCTCTGTGAAAATAATCATGTGGACTGCTGGCTGTGCTGTTGCTCTTTGCTTTTTGCAGCTGGTTATTCCTTCAACTAAAAGATTGATGTTATCTACTCTTGGATTTCTGATCTTCCTGTTCTTTTCTTCCCCTTTTTTCTAGGTAGTGAATGTTTTATGTATGATCCTTTTTAGTTTTGTTTAATTGGAAGCTGTGTTAGAAATGCTTAAGCATAAAATCCTCTCAGAAATAATTGTTCAATTAAAGATTGCCTGTGCATCTTTCATTTATTCCCCTTTTATGTAGGTAACTCCTTGACTGCAGTCAGATTTTCCTCCCCTTCCCCCCCCCCGCCCCCCCAGTTGTCTTAAATCAGAAGTGGCCAAGCAGAATGGGAATGTCTGTATGACATGATGGATTAGCACAAGCATTGGAGTGATGAACTTATGATATGGGAAAGAACAGTACAGTAAGCATAAATCCAAAAAGCACATAAATGTATAGAAATCATCTGGGGGAGTGATGGAGGCTATTGTGGGAACGAGTAGCTACACTAGCTGTGTTTTGTCTTAGAGTAGCTGGTTGAGATGCTGAAAGCGACTTGAATATGTGATAGAAAGAACAATGTACTTGGTTCATGTTATGAAAAAGAAGCAAAAGTAATAGTGATGTTTACTTTAGATTTTGCAGCACAGCTGGAGACCTGCAAATGAGGAAGGGCTGCTGAGTGTCGAAGTGCTACAAGTTCATAGAAGAAAATACTAATTTACTGTGGAAAGCTGTCTCCATGTGGAAAAAATATAGCAAGTGTAATGAAAGTCAATGTAAAAGAAAGGGTGAAATCTACCTATGGTGCATTGTTTTAATTAGTGGATTTGAGAAGATTTTTGTTCATCGCATAAAAGGAAGATGAAGAAAAGAATGAACCTGTTAATGGAAAAGAAAAGCAAAGAACAGGTGACATGGATGCTTAATGATGATGAGGCAGTAAGTCATGCCAAAGATAGGACAGATTGGATAGTTTTTTGGTGTTGGATATTTTGTCAGCCACTAGGATTCAACTGTTTGGGTTGTTGTTTTTTGTTGCTGATGTTTAAGTGTTTAAGCATCTGATTTTGATAATTTTGGGGGGAATTATTCTGAGTGAGTTTCCTAGTGATGCTTTTTAATTCCTCTGCTTTCATTTAGGAAGATGGCTTCTGGAAATCACTGAATCAAACAGTCTCTGATACTTACAGGATATCAAGGCTGCTCTGAAAGTAATGCCTCCTAATTTATTGTACTGGCTTATGATGTCAGAAGGGAATGTTGAGGGATGGCATCAGATATTGAACCTTCCCACCAATCTTCTATTACATGTTGTTGTGCAACAGATGGCAGCACAGGGACGGTCTGACAAAATGGTGTCTGACATGAAAGTGTGGGTGAAGCGAAGGAGTACAGTTGAATTCTTCCATATGGGGGAAAAAGACTCACTGACATTCATCAGTGCTTGCTGAACACTTACGGAAACTGCAGTCAGGTGGTGGGTGGTGCATTTCAGTGATGGCAAGAATGGGTCAACTCCTCTGGTGCAGGTTTTTATGAGCTGGTGAAAATGCATTACTAATGGTGATGACAGGTTGAAAAATAGTGTTTTGTGGCTGGGTATGTGCTCTACTAAATAGTATTATTGTATTCTTTTATTTGTTGTTGTTTCCATAGAAGTAAATAGGAATTTACTTTTGGAGTGACTTATGTAAATAGATAAGTTATACATTGCTAGGACATCCATTTTGGCAGTTTTTAAGAGCAAATCATATAGAATCATAAAATTAAGGATGGAAAAGACCTCTAAGATCGTCTAGTCCAACTATTGACTTGTGCCTGTGACAATTCTACACCTTGTCAGTCAGTGTGACATCTCCCCTTTTCTTGGGCACCTCCAGGAGCAGCAATTCCACCACCTCCCTGGGCAGCCTTTTCCAGCGCCTCCCTCCTCCTTCTGAAAAGAATTTTTTCCTAATACCCAGCCTGAACATCCCCTGGCAAAACTTAAGGCTATTACCTCTTGCCCTATCACTAGTTGCCTGGGAGAAGAGGCCAACCCTCACCTGTACAACCTCCTTTCTGGTCACTGTAAAGAGTGATCTCTCCTGTGCCTTCTCTTTTACAGCCTAAGCAACCCCAGCTCCCTCAGCCACACCTTATAAGACTTCACCAGCTTCATTGCACTTCTTTGGACATGCTTCACTGCTTCAGTGTCTTTCTTGTCGTGAGGGTCGCAAAACTGAGCACATTACTCGAGGTGCTGCCTCACCAGTGCCGAGTACAGAAGGACAATTGCCTCCCTGGTCCTGTTGACTGCACTATTTCTATTTTCTTTCTAGCTAATCTGCTCCAGGCCTGTAGCGAGGTATGGGATTATTGTGACCAATATACAGGAACCAGAACTTGGTCTTGTTGAAGCTCATACAGTTGGCCTCAGCCCATCAATCAGCCTACCCAGATCCCTCTGTAGGGCCTTCCTACCCTCAGGCGGATCAACACTTCCTCCCCTCTTGATGTCATTCGCAATCTTGCTGAGGGTGTACTAAATCCCCACACCCACATCATCAATAAAGATATTAAACAGGGCTGGCCCCAGTAGCAGCCACCAAGAAACACCTCTTGTGACTGGTCACCAGCTGGATTTAACTCTGTTTACCATCACTCTCTGGGTCCAGCCATCCAGCCGATTTTGTAGGTGAAGAGTACACTTATCCAAGCCATGAGCTGCCAGCTTCTCCAGAATACTGTGGGAAACAAACTCTAATGTTTTACTGAAGTCTGGGTAGATTACAACCACAGCCTTTCCTTCATCTATCTGGGCAGATCACCTGGTCATAAAAGGAGATGAGGTGAATCAAGCAGGGCCTGTCTTTCAAGAACCCACCATGCTGGCTGGGCCTGATCCCCTGGTTGTCTCTCACATGCAGCATGATTGCAGTCAAGACAGTCTGCTCCATGACCTTCCCCAGTACTGAGGTCAGACAGGCCTGCAGTTCCCCATCTTGTTGAACTGGCATGATTTCCATTCTTTTTCTGTGTAGCAACTGTTCTGAAAGTGGAACAGTAGTTGTTTTTTGATGATGCAAGTATTTTTTGACTTTTATTACTGTAACTTTTAAATGAGACAGCAAGAAAAATGTGATATAAATTAATGGATTCGTTTTTTGTCCTTTTAACTACGGAAATAAAGGTATTGCAGCTGTAGTTTAGTTGAAGTAAAATTACTCTGTTGCAGACAAATATCTGACTGAGGAAGGGAGTTTTGTTCTGTCAAGCTGACAGGATCTGTCAAAGTGTAATTTGAGGGCAGTCTGTGTTGTCTACCATGCTTTCTGGAAGCAGCTGGAAATGATTGGGATCTTAAGAAAATACAAAAGTGACAACAAACGGAGAAGCTGCAGTTGAAAAAAGGATTAAAATAAACAAAATAGGATTCAGCAGAGAAGGTTACAATGTATTTAAATGGGGGGGGGGGGGGGGGGAAGAGGGTCACGTGTCTAGTTCACAAGTATAAAGGAGCTGCCTGCAAACCAGTGTTCCTTTGGTGAGGCTGTAGGCAGTGAATGCTGCCGTGGGTTAGCCACACAGAACAGACAACTAGATCCCATGCAGGTGCTCGCTCATACCATTGTGTGATGGGGAAAAGAATTGGAAAGGTAAAATGAGAACTTGTGGGTTGAGGCCAACACAATAAATGAAGCAACAGCTGCATGTGCAAGGAAAGTAAATAAGGTATCTATTTGCAACTTTGCATTGGCAGATGAACATTTAGGTGTTTGCAGGAAACCACAGTTACGTCATGCATAGGGGTCACTTGGGAAAACATAAACTGTAACTCCAAACACCACTGCCCCCTCTTTTTTTCCCCTAGCTGTTACTGCTGATCAGGACTTATGTGAAATATCCCTGTTGTTATTGGGGCCAGCTGTCCTGTTTGTGTCCTGTCCCAATTGCTCGTGTCTCAGCCTCTTTACTGCCATCGCTTGATAACACGTTTTGAGGTGGATTATTGAAAAGGTGTTAATCTGTTATCCTTTGTCCTGCTATGTATGCTACTTCTAATGTCAGTTTTGTTGCTGAAAAGCAGTTTGCTACGCTCGTGGCTGTCAGACACAAGGAAGTCTTTTCTCTCTGTGAAATAGTCCCTTGTTTAATTTCAGAAACTTTGGAGAGTGTTTTCAAGGTCTTGTGATTGTCTTTAGCTGCATTCTGGGCTTTGTGTGCAAGAATGAAGTGTAGGCAGCAGCTTGAAGAATGTGGTCCTCCTCCTTTCTGACACTTGAGACAACATCTGGAGTAACATCCTTAGGGAGCCCTGTTAGAAGAAGGATGTAGGTGTATTGGGGTGAATTCATCAGATGGCTACTAAGATGATGAGGGGCTGAACTTCATTGTGTACAAGAGGTTATTCATTCTAAAGAAGAGAAGACAGAGGGAAGTTTTTACTCATGTCTTCGGTGGCCGGATGGGTGACAGAGATACCAAACTATGACTCCTCATATTTAGAAGCCAAGGAGCAACAGACAGGTTCGAATGGGAGATGTTTTCTTTACATCTTAATGAAACACTTTATGCTGTGAGAGTAGTGAAAGGGTGTAATGGATTGATGAAAGTAGCCAATTAAAAGACTGTTTTCTCAGTGCTGGTTAGCTCCCTCTTTTTCAGCGTTTGAATGAATTCTGGTTGGTAGATTATTATTCCATCTACAAATTTTGGTCTGGTTTCTCTAGGGTACTGGATAGCATCTTCCAGAGGAGGTCTGTGGGCAACTATTAGTGTGCAAAAGCAGTGGAGTTTGATTCTTGATAGAACAAATTTTGAAAACTTCTGGTAAAAGCATATTATGAGTCCTGGTATGTTTATCGGTTAATCAGTGAATGATCCATATGACATGGTTGATAAAGTGTTAAAGAGCAGCGGAATTGTATATTTTACTTTTCCAAGTGGAAGAAAAGTTATACCCTGAAGCTTCAAATCTTAACTGTTTATCATTTTGTCCAGAAAAAGACATTCTCTTTGTGTAAAGACTGTCTTGCTTCTATCTTTAGACTGTAGTGGATAGAATAACACTTACAAAACCTTAGAAGCACTCTTTTCACCTTGAGCTGTCTAACAATTTCATGATTTGTCATGACGGGGACTGGAGAAACCTAGAAATTGATTATGAAATGGTATTTTTGTCCTTTCATTTCAAAAGAAGTTATCGTAAGATGGTAGATATGGTAGATATAGCTGAAGTTGCACCTTTCTCTGATAGAGAACCTTGAAAAAAGTGGAAAGCTTCTCTGATGGTAGCTGTTGGTCTCCTGTCCTATTTCCTGCTGCTCTGGGCTGGGATCCTTTAGTATGTGGTGCTCTTGTTTTTCTTTTTTTTTTTTTTTTTTTTTTTTTTCCCCCTTCCGACCATATTCTCAAGTGGAGCAGTGTTGGGATGTGTAAAATCCATATGGTCATAATACAAACGCTTATGCCTGCATAGACCTCGGGAAGGTATGGGATTAGAATGGATATACTGAGGTTGAAGGAAAAAGCGCCTTTTGCTAAGACTTGTTTTTGAATGGGAGATTCTTCCAAGTGAAGAACAAGTCTGGAAAAGTGATGGGTTTCTTGACTGATAGCATCCCCTTCCGACATTTCCACAAGAGCCATGCCTAGGAACTTCCTGTTAGTCAGATGTGCAATCTAGTTTTCTGTGTGTGATAGGAAGTGATAGTCAGCTTTTCTCTGTGGTTTTTCCCTTATTTCAAAGCAAATGAAAACAAGTTTTAGCAAATAAACTTATTCTTGCATGGTAGAAATGTTAGAGGATTGCTTTTCTGGGGAGGCTTGTTTTACTGAGTTTTTGTCTGAATATTCAGCTTAATTCATGTTAGCAATGTTAAATACAGTTGGTGTTACAATCTGAAGCTTCCTTCTCTACCATTTGGGGAAAAGAAAAATGAACACAAAGTCTAATTTGATTCTTATATTAGTGAATTATGTATGTTTCTTCTGGAAGTGTTATTGCATTTTCAGCAATGTAGTTGGTGTGCAGTGAAAGCAATAATAGCCTTTAAAATTCTTTTCTGACATAACGTTTCACTTCAAATCAAAATGGTTTAATTTCTTACAAATAGGACACTCAAAATGTGTATTTGGCTGAAACTTTCGTACTGTAGGCACAAAGCAAGTTTTCAGGGCTGCTCAACAGTAAGTAATTTCAAAATGTACACTGTGGAGGTACTAGGGCTTTTTCTTCAGGAGTTGCCTGAATTAATTGTAGCCCTATTTCAAATATATTAATGAAGTATTGAATCACTTCTACATTGTGATTCGGCATTGGAAATGTTAGTTTGAAAATTAGTTTAAAAAGACAACAACAAAATAAAACCAAAGCTACGAATGTGTTTTAAACCTACACTTTAAAAAAAAAAAAAAAAAGAAGAAAAAATAATGTTGAATGAAAATTAGGTACTGAACTCCAAAAGGAAATGTATTTTGTAATCCTTAGTGCTAGGTAAGCCTTGAATCTCATGTAAGGACATTTCCATCATCCTTACTATTCTAAATGGACTGGTGGGCTGTAAACATGGAAGTGTTGGCAGGAAAAGGGAGAATAAGATTAGTGAGAGCCTTGACTTTTCCTCTTATACGAATGGCTTGGAAAATGACAAAACGTATTGCATAATGTTTTATGGAGCGAAAAAATACTCTTTGAAAGCATTGCCAATGGTAACACATCACAGAGGTCCCGTATTGCTTGTTCTGTATAACAGCTCTGTTAGTTTGTATAGAAAATGGTTGCAGTTACTGACTTATCCCTGTGAAAATAGGTGAGAATTATCTGACCTACTGGTATACTACTTCTGTAAATATTACTCTGTAGGCTTTAAGATGCAGTTGTTTAAAACTTACAAAGTAGTTTATTTTTGGCAAAACCACATAATCCTGTTCAGCTTTGTCTTCTATCCTTTGGGATAACCTAGAACAAGGAAAACACTAGCACCAGTACCACGTAGAATTATCTTGAACAACAAAGAGAAGGAAGAGTTGTACTCGTGAGGTCTTGGAAAATTAATTGTAAATCTCACGCTATCTGGGGATTACGGAACATTTACTGTTAAGAAAAGAGGCACAATTTACATCTTTACTATATCTCAAAATCCTGGATACTCCTATGCATTTTGTAATGCAACAGTGCTTCACTTACTGCTGTTATAAATGTTAGAAAAATTGTAATGACAAAACTCTAAGCTTAAGGCCTATGAATTTGCAGTTTGATTTCTTGGAGATGACTTTCTTCTTTCTCTACTTTTAATTACACTTTGTCCTTAACACTAGATTCATTTAAAAATTTTAGCTTTCAGTAATTGATTAATGTTTACTTAAATGCATGTGCTTATTGTTGAAGCTCATTTAATGTTTCAAATATTCTATACAATTTCTCTTTAGAAAAGATTACAAAAAGAACTATTGGCATTGCAAAATGATCCACCACCCGGAATGACTCTAAATGAAAAGAGCGTACAAAATTCAATTACACAGTAAGTATTTATATATATATATATATGTATCTACACTGCTTAGCTTCTGCTATCAAGCTGGAAAGGTGTAAGTAATGAAAAGTCCCCCCATACATCTTTCACTAATCATTCCAGGTAACATTCTGAACTTCTCTTTTTTTCCGGGGAATAAAACATTTTTCTCATTAATGAGCATATTTCTGCAACGTGCTGCATAACTCGGGATCCAGCATAGTGAGTTCATTAAATTCATGTTAGGCATTTTACTGTTTAACAGCATGGCAATTGGTATAAATGTTTCTTGGTTTGAGATAAAGTAATTTAAGAAACTCTTGCAGCTGCTAGCCTGTGAGACTTCTCTAAATTTCACTGAAGAATGGAGTAGCTGATTTAGATGTATTTAGACTCCGTTTCAGTGTTAATTTCCATCCATGTTTTCTAAAGGAAATGGAGAAAGCTTCTTAAAAAGCAAAGTTGCTGAAGTTCATCTTTTGCACTGTTCTCCTTGCTGTGGTTTTATTTGTGATTAGTAAAACTGAAACAGGTGTGGTTAAGTATTCTCTGTGTTTCATTGAAGTCAGCAGGTGATTTCCATATTGAATTATTTTCAACTGACTGAAATTCAAAGACTGAGGCTCTGTTAACATTTTTGGATGATTTTGTCAGGTTTTTCTTAGCTTAATTTTGGGGGAAGTGTTAGATTTTTGCATCTACTGAGATTTTCTATATGAGTATGAATCTCAGGCTATGTTTTCTGCAATATGTTTGTCATTGATTGATGGATCAATTTAAAAACCAAACACTGAGCTGCCTTGTTGAAGTCGTTTCACATTTGCATTTCTGGTGATGGCACACAGACCGTGTTATGTGAGGTTTTGTACAACTGTTGCCTTTTAATTTTCCTGCCTTTTGTGATACTTGATGCTGATGAATATTACTGAAACAAATTGAAGTAGTGCTTTCCAGAATTTGTTACTAATAACAAACTGCTGTGCAATTCATGAATTGTGAGTTCTGTTTCTTGCTTTACTTTGTCATTTTCTTCAGGAAAAAAAAGGTAAGCATTTTACTTCTCAAAGAAAACTCAAAAGTTTTTCCACTTCTTTAAAGAGAAATAGTGACTAAGAGTAGTTTTACAGAAGATGGAAAGTTGCAAAAATTTGGTTTTTTATGTTCATAGTTTTCTATTATTCTAAGGATATCTTTGTTACCAGAGTGCTGCTACGTTGTTTTTTTTTGTTGTTGTTTTTATTTGCTACATGCAATTTTTATACCTTCCAATACTTTACAAATAGAAACTTCCTGTTTCCAGTCGTGCTAGGTTTTTTTTTTTTTTCAAATTGTCACTGAGTAAAAAGCTTCCTGCCATTATAAATGTCATATATGTATATTTTTGAAAACTCTTGAAGGGCAATGCCAAGTAGAATGTTCTGAGTGGTTAGAGCTGGTGCAGTATAGACTTGTATTCACTTGAGTTTGAAAGGAACTGAATCAGTTAATTGAAGCCTACAATGTTAATTTAAACTCAGTTTAATCAGTTATTTTATTTTAAACTCAGTTTAATCAGTTTCTTTGTAGTGTAAGTTAATTAGAAGTTTGGCTTAAGCAAAACAAACAAACAAACCCCAATAATACCTCAATCATAAAAAAAAAAAAAAAAAGCAGTGTCCAGAAAGAAAGTAGAAAGTAATTCTAAGTGAAACTAGTTCAAAAACTTGAAAGTGGAGATTCTGAATCACAAAGACCAGTAAAGCTTTGTAGTATTGATGCAGCACATCTATAAATGTGAAGCAGGATGTATAGCAAGAGGTATGTAGTCTCAATTACAGCTAGAATAAATCATAACAGAATATCCTGAGTTGGAAGGGACCCATGAGACTCATCAAGTCCATCTTCTGGGTCTTTTTAAGACCATCTGAAGTTAAAATTTTGCCTGAGGGTATTGTCCAAGCACCTCTTGAAGGCCATGGCCATTGCTGTGAGGAGCCAGTTCCAGGATCTGACCACCCTCTGGGGAAGAACCTTTTCCTAATACTCAATCTCATGCAGCTTCATGCCATTCTCTTGTGTACTGTCACTGTCACCAGAATGCAGAGATCAGTACCATTCCCTTTGCTCTCCTTGTGAGAAGCTGTGGGCTGCCGTGATGCTTCCCTTCAGCCTCCTCTTCTTGGGGCTAAACAGACTCAGTGGCCTCAGCCACACTTAGATGTTTTGCCCTCCAGGCTTTTTACCATCTTCATAACCCTCCTTTGGATGCAGTATCATACCTTTATGTCCTTATGTTGTGGCACCCAAAACTGCACGCTGTGCTTAAGGTGAGGCCAGTGCAGAGCACAAGAGTCCCTTCCCTTGGTGTGCTAAGAGTGCTGGGCCTAATACACCACAAGGTATGGTTGGCCCCTTTGGCTACCAGAGCACGTTGCTAATTTGGATTCAACTTGATGACAACCAGAACCACTTTCTTCAAAGCTGTCCTCCAAGTCTCTACGTATATATGGAGTCACCCATCCCAAGTACAGAATTCGGTACTTGTTCTTTTTAAACTTCATGTGGTTAGTGATCATCCAGCTCTCTGGTTTCTCTGCAGGCCTTTTTACATACTGATGAGGGCATCAGCAGTTCCTACCCGCTTAGTATCGTTACCAGACATACTTACATAGTGTCCTTTGGGTCTTGCATCCAGATCGGTTATAAAAACACTGAAGAGAGTGGGCTCTAAAATTGAGCCATGTGGAACCCCAATAGTGACTGCCAGCCTGATGTAACCCCATTTACTGTAGTCCTTTGGGCCTGACATGTGAACCAATTGTTTACCTGTCATACTGTGTACTTGTCTAGCTGGATGCTGGACATTTTGCCCGGAAGGTTACTGTAAGTGTTAAAAACTTTGCTGAAATAAAAACAAACAAACAAGCAAAAAACCCCTCATCTACTAGTTTCCCTTGATCAGCTATATATGGACAATCTTGGTGTAAATGGCAATTAAGTTAGTGACAGAGGACTTTCACATAATGAACCAATGACTGCATTATTTTAAGTGTTTTTCAGTAACTTTGAGGATAATTTTCTATATTGTTTACAAGGCACTAAAGTGAGAATGACTGGCCTGTGATTACCAGGGTCCTATTTATTGCCCTTCTTGAAAATTAAAGCATTTGCTAACTTCCAGCCAGTTGAAACCTCTCCAGATTTCTAAGATCATTGAAAAATAATTGAGAGAGATTTTTATGGTGAGCTCTGTGAGTACCTTCGAATGAATCCCATCACACTCCACAGATTTTCATATATCCAGCTGAAATGGTAGATCCTGCACAAGTTCAGAGTTGGCTGGGAGTTTATCTTTCCTCTAGCTCACCTCTGGAACCCCCAGAATTCTATCATCAGTATTGAAGGTAGAGACAAAAAAGGCATTAAATGTTTCCTGTTTATGAACATCCCTGTTTGTGAGGTGACTTAATTTGTCAAGTAATGAGCCAGTGTTCTCTGGTGCTCCTTTTGCTGTTTAAAAAAAAAAAAGCGCTTTGCTGTCCCTTGCAGTACTGGCCAGCATCAACCCTAACTGAGCTTTGACTACACAAATTTTCTCCCTGCAATAGCAAACAGTGTCTCTGTTGTCTCTGTTCCCATGTTGCCTGACCTTAATTCTAATGTCAGTACACTTTCTTTTTCCACCTAAGGTTGTGAAGAGTATCCCTGCTCAGCCAGGCCAAACTTAATCTCCTCTTGCTTGATTTCTGATACATTGGAATTCCCCTGTTTCTGTGTTCTTAAGATTTGACTCTTAAAAGTGGCCAGTGCTGATGGATGCCAGCATCTTCATAAGCAGATTCCTGGAGCATCTTGCAAACTATCTCCCTGAGCAGCCTGAAGTCTGCTTTCCCTGTATCTAGTGCTGAAGTTTTGGTTGCAGTTTTCCTGTCACCAAAGATTTGAAACTCAGCTGCTTTATGGTCACCGTGACCAAAGATGGCTACTAATTGCCACTTCACTGGCAAGACTCTCTCTGTTTACAAGTAACAAATCGAAGAGGGCACCTTTCCTAGTAAACTCTCTTAGTAATCTCCTGGGCCTATTTATATCAGTTATATGATACTCCCAGTTAACAGCTGGGAAGTGGAAGTCATCCATAAGGACAAGGGCAACTGTTCTAGAGATATTCCTTAATTCACTATAAAGTAATTCATCAGTGTTGTCATCCTGGTTGGATGATCTGTAATAGGTTCCTTCAACAATATCCATTTTATTTGCCTTTTCCCTAATCCTTACCCAGAGGCACTCAACTGTGTAATTGCCAACTGTGAGTGCCATACAATCCAACTCTGCTGCATACAGTGGCACCCCTTGCTTCATCTGCAATTAAAGGACTCTTCCCCATTACAGCCATTACCATATTACTGTTTGGGATGCGTTCCTCCTGAAGAGGATGACAGCAGTTCTGTAAAGAAGCAATTTTTCTAAAAAATAATTTTAGTGCAGTAGAGTACTTAAAAGTACATCTTAATTACAGTTGCAAGTAATCCATTTTCTATTTTTAGTTTTCTATGACCTTATCATTTTTATGCTGTTAAACCTTTACAGTTCTGCGGTTTCCATGTGTGTCAGATTATGTAGCATTTTGCTTCTGACTTCTTCATAGGTGTAAGTGCAGGAACATTATTCCTTCTCTCCCTAGGGATGCAGATTTTATTTTAATAAACTGTATTGATGATTTCCTTGCCAGAAAAATGGAAACAACGTGGAAGGAGAGTGCCCGCTACTCTGTTTTATTCCAAGCCTAATTTTATGTAAGAGTAGTCTTTGGAAGTCTTCTATGTCAGCTGTGGCTCACGTAACAGGGAACTGATGAGTCTGTGATGAGCTCAAGTCATCATAATTTGCAGTGCTATGGCAGTGCCTGTATGTGAAATACCCAGCTTGTTACTTTCAAATGTGGGCTTGATGCATTATTCAGTTCTGTAATAGCTATACTAATGGAGAGTTTGGAAGATTGGCTGCATGGAAGTTGATTTTTATTTGTCCTGTACTCCAGGAGTAAAATAATAATATGTTAGTCCATAATACTATTTTTTTTTCTCCAAACTTAGGTGGATTGTAGACATGGAAGGTGCTCCAGGAACGCTATATGAAGGGGAGAAATTCCAACTTCTATTTAAGTTCAGTAGCCGATATCCTTTTGATTCGCCTCAGGTATCTGCTTTCCTCCTTCGTACTTAATTCTGCCTCTAAGTAATAATTGTGTGGCACGTGCTGAATATTAATGCTGTTTGTATATCCTAAGGTGAGGTTTAGTTGTCTCTAGAAAAAAACACATCTGCACAATATGTTTAACATAAATTGAAACAAGTCTGAAGTGTAGTGCCTACTGCAGTCCATTTGGTTTCATGGAAGATGAAAGAACGGTGTACTCTTGAGTTTTCTTTATTTATATGCTATGAAAGAGCAACACAATAGTAGGAAGGTTCCTTTTGCTGCAGCACGGAAGTGAACAACAAACAATTCTTTTGTCTTCTCTTCAGCTTCTAGTTCCTTTTTAAACCTCTTCCACCTTCTCTACTGCCATTGTTAATATGGCTGTCAGAGTACTGTTAATGTGGTAGGAATTCTCATAAATACGTGGCGTCTCTGAGAGGTCTGCAAATCTAGTGGTTATAATTAAGGTGTGAGCTACTGGTTTCATGGCAACGTTAAGTACTGGAGGGGCAGCGTTAACTATTAGGGTGCAGAATGAGCTCTATACATCCATCTGTCCATTACCTGAGAGAAGTGTTACAAATCAGTAGGCTTGTAACAGGCCTGTAGGCTTGTAGGAGGAAAGTGGGTGTTCAGTTATCCCTTCAGCTCTCCCGAGAGTGAAAGAAGAAACAAGAGTGCTTTAGTTCTGGCCCTGTTTCAGCTCAAAGTTTGAAGAGTTGTCACTGCTTTTCTTATGGTTGTTGAAGCTCCAGCAAGGAGCTGCAGGAGTCACTTAAACTGTAAAAATACGTATCTTTAAGGATTAAGGTAAAAACTAGAAATGCTGACTCTTCAGTCTCAGGTTTTAAGGAATAAACTGGCGCATTCCATTCCCATCTGCATTTTGTCAGGTTTGCAGTAAGCTACTCATAGGTGATCCACAAGACCCACTTTGTTTTGATTCCAAGTGGGTGCTGTTTGTACTCATTATCTAACACGTGCATGGGACTGTGTGCAAATGATTGTAAAACCGCAGTCTAGATCAGTACACATAGACAAATGTATTTCCTTGTAAGCATAAAAGGCAATTAAGAATTAAAGTACTGGATATTTAGTTGTTGTAATGTCTAGAATTTCCTTCACGCTGCTTTACAATAATTCGCTGTTTTAAAGCTCTTGATTTATAATTCTTTCTCCTATAAATCTACTTCCTCTGAATTGACAATTTATGTTTCTGCTGTTCAATCACTTGATTGTTTTCTGCATTAATTGAATGTTGTCTGTTATAGCATGCACGCTTTTACTTACTAGTATGCCTAGTCCTGGTTTTCCTGTAAAATGGAAATAATAGTTAGAAATTAAATGCGTTACAAAGTTACAAAGGTAAGCTTTTCAGTGCATAAGAAATACCAGATAAAGATCATTCTGCATCCCCTTTTTTCTGCTGCTGTTAAAAAAAAAAAAATTGCATACCATTTGGCAAGTTGCTTGAGCTATCTCACCTCATTTGTGATTAAGGTGAAACTTCTTTCTGTAATGAGATGGGGTGTGTGTGCGTGTCCATGAACTTAGTCTTAAGAAGATGTTGTGATTTCAGTGGTAGAGATTTATTATGTCATTTTGTAAAAGATTACGGTGCTTATGTTGAATAAGGAGCTCAGGAGGATAATGCTGCTGTGAGGATTTTGGTTTTTACTTCCTTTTCATTGGTCCTGAGCTGACCTCATGTTTTTGTCAAACTTACTGTATGAGCAATAATTGTCAAAATTGATTTTCTAACCTTTGTTATCCTTTAATAGAGAGAAGTTGAGGTTCTCAGTGCTGTTCTCTGTTGTTTACTTCTGTTAAACAAAAGAAAATTCCACTTAAATAACAGTCCAAAATATTTCCTATGTAATAATGTACAGTGGTTGCAAGAGTCCTGTATGTTATAGCTAACAGGATTAGTGTGTTTAACTCTTCTTGAGTTGTCCAGAATTTATATCCTATTGTGTCCATAGAAATACTTAGTTGTGAATCTAACCTTCCTGGTATGCAACTGTATTCCTTAGGATGTAAGAAAAAAAACTGAAGATGCAAGATTTAAAAGCTTCAGTTTGCTACATCTGTTGCTTTTACATTCTTTTTGTTTTGTTACTATTCAGAGGAAAAAACTGCATTTAGCCATCTATGCAACTTCACCTTGACTAGCTAAAAAGGCTTTTGTCATTTCATTTTACATTTTGACTAATAGCTCAAAAAATAAATGAATATAATATGGTATATTGTGTTATTTATTGTAAATGAAAATGTCAGAACCCACCTTTTTTTCTTTTATTTAAAACTATGCAGTTTTTGTAAAATTTGAACAACAGATTACATATGTGGTGTTTTGTTTTTTTTAGGTCATGTTTACTGGTGACAATATTCCTGTTCATCCACATGTTTATAGCAATGGTCATATCTGTTTGTCCATTCTAACAGAAGACTGGTCTCCAGCTCTCTCAGTGCAATCTGTTTGTCTTAGCATTATTAGTATGCTTTCCAGCTGCAAAGAAAAGGTATGAGTTTTTTTGTCCTAGAGTCACTGGCTTGGGTTGGAAGGGACCTTATAAGATCATCTATTTCCAGCCCCCTTGTGATGTGCAGAGTTGCTACCACCTGCTGATTTCAGCACTGTTGGAGTAGAATAAGTGAAAATTATTAGTTTTCTACTTTGCAAAGTAAGATTTTTTTTTTGTTTCTGAAATTCTAAAATAGGCAAACCTGCTGTATCTAAATTTCTGCCGCTTGAAAGTATTAAGCTAGAACTGCAAACTAAATAGTACACTAAGTATTTCATAACTTTTTTTGATGGTAACCTGTTTGTACGTCTTTATTGGAGAAGGAGCGTAAATGAACACTTACACTTGTACAAAGTCATTATGTTATATTAACACGTAAAGTTAAATTCTTGCAACTGTTAAAATTATTTGTCTCTAAAGGCCACTCAAAACAGCTGTTGAAATGTCTTTTTTGCAGCTGTCGGAGATTTTGCAGTTGTACTATTTTATTGACTTTGATCGCTTTTATTTCAGAAAAGTAAATGATCCTAAGCTGCTTTTTGGTCATAAATGAGTGATGTTCAGACTTCTCTTGTAAAAGAGGTTGCTCGTTTGCTCTTGACCACTAGTTTTGGAGTAGAATTTCTGTGGAAGTTAATTTGGCCAGGGCTTGTACATTTGTGATTTCCCAACATGCATATTAAACGTATCCCAGTCGGTCCTAGTCTTTTGGACTAGGAAACCTAGTGATTTTGGTAGGAAAGTACCTCTCAGATTGTTATATCCTCTGCCTCTGACTTTGCCCAATGATGGCTCTTATGAAGAAAACCAAAGTATATGAAATACTGATCAGACATTTGTTTGATGGCAACTTAACCTAAGTTCATTTTTCACCCATTCCAAGCTGGGATTTATGGGTGTGAACTGGACCTAATGTAGCACAATTAGATAAAAACTGAAAAGGAATTTCTCTCTTATTTTTTTAGTCAAAAGCTGTTCCTTTCTTATGGGCTCTCCTCTTTATTTATTCTTCCTTACACCCACGTATTCCTACCCCAATCTCTCTCCAGGGTATTTGGAATTTTTCATGGAATCTTAGCTTGGATTATCTGCAGTAAAAGCCATTACCTAGATTTTTCTTGCAAGATGGCTATCCATGTTTGCTACCTTACTTTAACTATGTTCACAAAATAACCTTTCATTAACTTCTTGAATAGTTCATGTATTTACTATATAGGAATTGTTTGATTATTTGTAGGTCTTTTCTTCTGTTGCAGAGGCGACCTCCAGATAACTCATTTTATGTAAGAACATGTAACAAGAATCCAAAGAAAACAAAATGGTGGTATCATGGTAAGTATTTCACGAGGATCAGGGATTTTGAAGGTTTTTTAAACAGAAGACAATTCAAATGTGGGAATGAAGGATAAATGCGTTGGAAGTCTTAAAATCATTAATTTCAAGAATTTATGAAATGCTGTTTCTCAGATACAGAAATTCACAAAATTCACAGCAAGTATATCTCATTTTACTAATTTCCAACTGAAATTTAAACAGCACAGATTTACACGTTTTAAATTGTGGGACTAAATTTGAATAATAGTTCTTGTCAATTGTCTCAGTCCATGGCAGGTGTTTTAGGTGGATGAAATCCTTAATTAAAGTAAATGTAGCTCTTTTTTAAAATTATTTCTTCTTTTATTGGTGGTAACAGTTTTAAGGCTTTCACTGCAGTAGAAGTACGCTTACGTGTTCCTGGCAGCCACGTATTTTCAGTTAATTCTGCTATGTGTCATAATTTTCAGTGTGAGACAGTTGGGTGACTTAAAGACCCTTCAGAACTCACAGTTAGAAGTGTAGTAATAAGATTTTACGTGTACATGATAAATATTTATGTACTGAAATTGTTCTGTATAATACCATAGTGTCTATAGTGCTAGTGTTGTTGTTTTTTTCCTTGCCATCTGCTCTCTATCTGATTTTTATGCTGTGTGGTTTCTTTCTTCTGCTTCAGCATTTGTCGTTACCTTCTCAGAGCTGGGGTTGGCTGTATGTGCTAGTTCTCTCTGGTCAAGAAAAGAAAGTAAGGTGGGATGGGAGGGACAGAGATAGGCTATGCTTTCCTTTTCTCTTGTCTTGTTGGCCAGTAAGTTCTTACACTTTTCCTAGTGAAAGCCATCAAATAGTAGTTATCAGAAGCCTTTGTCGTCGGGAAAGAACAGAAAATGCTGTGTGCTTAGGTGATGCAGGGAGGAGCTGGTCTTACCTTTAACTGAAGCATCCATCATAAGACATTCATTTTTCTGCTGTCTCCCCACCCCAAGGAATGTTCTGTTCTGTATATGAAGTGAGGTCAGGTAGTTTGAGATAGCAGGACTGGAGAGGCAGCGCTGCTTTCATGTGTAAATTCTTAAAAACCCAGAGATGCCTTAACAATACATGTTGGAGTTTCATAATACTTGCTGATGCCCATGGTTTTTTCATAAATGGAAGTGGAACGGAATGGAACTGTTACTCATGATGCTCTGATGGTCTCTCTAAAACAAGCTGACTTCAATCACAGTAAGGCCAGTGATATATGTCGTAGGGTTGTTAAGAAACTTAAGACTGCTTATCATATGGTTGTAAATAATGCTGTTTATGAAGGTGACTCCAGTAATACTTAGACTCTTTCTCTGCAAGGGTGATAGTCTGGATTTTTCATCTTCACTAGATTATCCAGTATTCACTTTCTCTTCTTTTTCTGTTTTTTCTCTCTTGCAGTGTCTTTGGTGCTTAATTATTTTGAGTTTGCTTTGTCTTTATTGGCAATTTGGGGAAAAATTTTATTTACTACTTTAATTTTGTTTTTACTTGCTAATTATTTCTGAAGAGAACCGAAGCTAAGTTTCATTTATTGGCTTTATGTTGTAGTTAAAATAAGTCCTATTTATTGGTACTGTAGTCATCTCCTTTTGTTCAGGAATTGAAGTTCTCTCAAGTAGAACAGATTCTACTTTTGTTTCTTATTAATGAACTTTGAGTTAAATAAGCAAAAGAAAAATGAGTATGGGGGAAAAAAAAGTGCTTATTTGACTCTGAAAGTTTCTATATAGTTGTGGCTCAAAAAGAAAGTCAAGCTTCTTGTATTCTATTAACAAATCATTTAGTTTCTTCAAAGTAGTTATTCAGTAATTGTTTTCTGAAAGTCCGAAAACCTGCAAGTCGGAGTAACCCAGAAAAGTGACCAAAGAGATGAGAAAACAAGTCAGTTCATTTAAATAACTTACTGTTTTACTTCATATTTTAATTTGTTTTTATTTCCTTTTTAGTTACTAAGTACAAAGGAGATCTTAATTAAAAGATTATTGAGCTTCCAATCCTTTTAAATTTGTAAATTAATAAGGTAAAACCTGCTAATGTCTGTTAGATAAAAATTGTCATTTCACCCCTCCCTCAACAAAGCAACTTATTCCATAAATAGTTATAGATCCTTATTTGTTACAAACTCATTGTCCTCAAAAGCCCTCTTTCAAAACTCCTGCTTCCTCTTACTGATGATCTCTTTGACGATTTAAAAAAAATTCTAGGTTATATACCATACTCAGCGTCTCCTTCAACTGTACATTGAATTTCACATTGAATTCCTCGGAGTTGGTTGTGTTGTGTCAAAGATAAAAGAGGATCTTCCAGATAAGGTTTTTGTAGCCATCTAGGCTGAAATTGGTTTCATAAAGCTGTTGTCTATTCTTTTGTGTTGTCAAGAAGTAGAATTTTATGGGGGGGAAAAAAGTACATGGCAGTGGTGATTGTTTTCAGCCACCACTTCCTTAATGCTTTTGGTCTTTGATTTTTTTTTTTTAAATTTATTTTTTAGGAGGTGTTTTCCCTCATATTTCTTCTAAACTTTCAGTATGCTGCTTAAACACCCCTTCTGTCTCTCTTGCATTCTTACCCATTTTTTTTTTCCTTGCATGCACAACTTTTTTGTTCCTTGCCTTCTTAACAAAACAAAGCCTCCTTTCCCCCCCCCCCCCCCCGTATGTAGTAGTATTGAGGTTGTAGTGTTTTCTCAGTGAGAATGTAGAACTGTTTGCTGCTACTTCTATTTTTACTGTTTATGGATTTAGTAACGTATGCTGTTTGTATGGCTAACTTTTCTGTGTGTGCAAGGTTACAAGTAAGTTCATTAAAAATTACCAGGCAGTAAGTTTGCTTTCTGTTAACAAGCTTAATATCTCCCATTACCAGTTGCAAATATTCTGCAGGTTGATGTGTGGAATAAAAGGTTTAAATAGGTAAGTTTTCTCAGGCAAATATTTATGTTTAAATATGAAAGCGTAGTGCAGAAACCTGTGGCTCACTATACTCTTTTTTTAATAGGTCTAGTCACAGTACTTAGAATTCAGTGAATATAAATATTTTCACATTTAAAGTTTCAATGTTACAGTAGTGATCTATTGCTTTTGCATGTTTTGATCAGCTATAGTTTGTGTTGATTCTCGAGAAATATAAAAAAGTGTTGAGATTGGAGGCATCTGGATAAACCAACTCTGACATTTTCTGATGTGTCTTCCTTATGAAAGGATTTCTCAATTTCATAAATGGATGTAGACCTGCTTTTACTTCAAGGGGGCAAAATGTTAAGCATATTTGGTATTTCCTTTTCCTAATGATTGACTTTGTAAATACTGAATGTGCTAATTATGGTCCTTTTAATTGACTGCGTGCCAATGCTAATACACTTAAGAATGTGTGGATAATAGTTTGGGAATTGTATATTTTATATTCTCATCTCTTTTTCTTGAGCCATTATTGAACAGAATTGTGAACTTTTCCAGTTGGTGTGTTTCCGCTGCATCTTAATTTCTATGCCGGGAATTGCTAATGCATACATCACCTTGGTAATTCGGACTTAGAATGTTTATGTACTTACCATAAATACTCTTTTTATTTTATTTTAAAGATGACACATGTTGATGCCACCGTTTTGTGATCCTCGTAGCAGAAGATAGTCCTACTGAGAAAATGAGCACTTTGATCATTCAGTCTTTGAACTTTAACCTTTGACTGGAAGTGACCTATAGGCAAAGAAGACTACTTCCTTTGACTGCATTTTTACTAGTGTGCATTCTGGGCGCATGTTGATCGCTGGTTCAGTCCATGCAACTGACATGCTTTTATTAGTCATACAGTATTAATGCAGGTGTCCAGAAATGTCAGAATAATTCCATTATTTTTATTTTAAGCTTTTGGAAGAATTCCAGGTCTTCATATATTGTGCAATAACACTGAACTCCTTGGCGGTTTTGGTGCATCCATTGCCGGCAATGGACATTGTACCAGGGAAAGGTTTTGCTCCTGCCACAAAAAGATGCATAATAGAGCTTAGGAAAGTTTCAGATATTTGAATTATAAGCAAGGGATCTACCTTTACCTTAAAAGCCACCCCATTCTTTTGTATTTGGATTCTATGCACTGTGATCACAAAACTAGCAGCATGAGTTAACATGCTTAGCTGAAGGACTGTAATAAGATCATTGCATATTTATTAAATTGTTTGTCTGCTGTCAAATTGTTTTGACATGGAAGGTTTTTCAAGTGACATTGGCAGGGAGGTACAATGTTATCCCTATGGTGAAATAAAACTACTTTTTGTATATAGTTATTCATATCTCTGAAGCAAAGGTATGAGTAATTTAGGGTATGAATGATTTAATCAAGAATTTATTTTGGAGATAAGAGAGGATGGCAGTGATATAACTGAACTTGCTGCAGTCCATAATTGGGCTTGTAATTTGTACTTTAGAGCTTTTTCCAAATAGATTGCACACTGTTATTTCCTGCTAGCCATCAGCATGAGCCCTACTGCCTACACCAATATTTCATTTTATTTATGTGTTTGAAAGAAATCATATAACATTTTTGTTTGCATTCACTGTTTCTTTTGTTGTTGTATGTCATGTTTGAATGTTACAAAATATTTTGATTGAAAAGCTTTGTCAGAAGATATTTTCATGTAAATTATTTCTTTACCTTGTAAGCATCATCTTGTCTTTTAATCCTGTACTATAAAAAGAAAAAAAAAATACATTTTTGACAGAGGCTTAATGTTTTGACAAAAAAGTGTGGACCTTCTTATTTAAGTTTAGACTAAAGTATATTTTCTTAACTTGCTTGTCCCTCACAACCATTATGTTTTGTTTTGTTTTTCCTCCAGGCTTTTACTTCACCCCCCCACACCCCTGCCCTCCCCCCCCCCCCAACAAAAAAGATGATTAAAAAGCCTAAAACCAGATTGATGTATTTTCTATGGAGCAACATTTTAATGAAATAATAGGTAGTTGTTCTCACCACTCTGTAATATTTTGATACTGCAATTAGGTTATCTTTTTAGGAAGCACTTTTATAAACTTAATACCTTTACACATATGCAAAATTTCTATGACTTTTTTTTTTACTGTTGCCTTATTGTTGCACTCAAAAATAATCAAGTAGTCAATATGTGAATGTTTAGGTGAAGCAACTACTTGATTTAAAAAAAAAAAAAACAAAACCAGAAAATCAACAGTGACACAACCCAGAATGAATAACTACAAAAATAAACAGAATTGGCTGATAGTACTGAATTTTTTAACTGCTGTATAATAACTGACAAATTTTATAGCCTTGTACATACTTCTCTGTTATCTAATGTTTAAAACATTTTTAGAAATCATACAAGTGTAACTCAGGGTGGGTAGAGTTCAAATGGATTTGCTTTGGAGAAGTATTTTGTACAGCAATTATTGATATTGTTGGTAAAGTGAGGCTACGATGTACTTCAGGAGCTGCTAGTTTTTCTACTGTATTGAAAATATCTCTTGGCCTTTAAAACTCAGTGGTAAAATCTAGCTTTGGGTATAAATTTGATGTGTATATATACTTTCACAAGGAGCCTTTAAGATCTAGAATTCAGATTCTTTTAAGAGCCAAAAAATAATCATTTTAAGCAAATGAAATAGTTGTGCTCCTAAGTTTTTATTTAGATAAAATGTATTGCTTTAAGTTAATCAAATCTGTTATTTTTGGAGATGTTTCATATGAATGAGCAGTGATCTGAATATTTAATCTGTATATTCTTGTTAACTGCTCTTTATTAGTGATTGAAAGGATTGTCACATCTTTAAGAAATTCATGTATTTTCATACAACTGGTTCACGTAACGGATCCTATCAGATTGTCCACAGTGAAGAGACCTTATTTTGATACAAGGTAATGTGTCTCAAGAAATGGTTAAAGAGCATCTTCTCAGATACTTAAATCTTTTCGTATGTTGGATTGCCGTCTACAATACATGATTTCAAAGAAGCTTTATGACATACTGTATATATTCTGTTGGAGATGTGCGATGTAATGCAAAGCGTTATGTTTTTTTTTTCTTTGCTATCACATGGACTACAATGAAGTTAACTAAATTTATGCTGCTCTTTAATGAAATCCTCTGTAATAAGAGAAAAAGAAATCCAAGGTAGATTAGAATTTACCTCGAGTCTTTTAGTTTACAGTAGAAATGCATTCATTGGTTCTCTTGTAGATCTGTTGGTAAGTTCTCCTATAGACAGAGGGCAAGGACAAGGCCTATATACCACTTGAGCCCTCAAAATAATGCAACTATTCTGACAATACTATGATGCCCTGAAAGGGGGTTTAAATTAGATGAAGGTGGTGCCATCCTTTCCGTAGGGTGACCCCGTGTATGTAACTTTTCTTTCACTCGGAGTTTCTCACATGAAATGGTTACAGAGTTGGCTTGCAATTATCTTGCTTTTATCTTGTGTCAATGTTAATGTTGTTAAACACTTTGTTTTTGTGTTTAGTGTCTTTATACTATAACACAATAAATTCTTGTTTTAAAATAGATCACTACCCTTGAATATAAGTACGTGTGGACCTTTTCGTGGTGGAGTGCAGGAGCATTGTGCATTATATTCAGCCGCTCTTGAGACAAAGCTGTCCATACTTCCTAACAGCTGTGATGGATATCCAGGAAGGGGTTTCTGTAGTACTGAGGTGTCTCTTCTTTCCTCCAGACATCATCTGTTGCAAAGCTGAAGAAAATGATATCTTCAGAAAACAAAACAAACTTAAGATACAATAAATAAAGGAGCTGTGAAATTACTTGCCATTTCTCATAGATTTTTAAATAGTTCCATATTGTGGTTCTTTGTTGTTTGACAAATGGTTTATATATCAATGGGCTGTGGGAGTTTCAGGTGTTTGTTTACATTTAGGGGAAAGAGTTTCTGTTACTTGATTAGCATTGATTGTTCAATGAAACTTACAATTACTTCCAGTTTGGATTAATTTATCTTTAAGATGTGGTGGCTTCTGTTTTGCAAAAAGACACTTTCGTGATATCTGGAAAAAAAACCTATCTTTGTGAAAAGTTCAGTTTTTAATGCATGTGTCCTATGTTATGAAGAGTCTTCTGTGTATTTGATTGTTAGTTCTCACTTTATTTGAAGTTCTGGCCAAACACAGTTAATGACAGCTAAGGTTTTAAAGGTGAGGACTTAAGGAAACCATAAAATTTCCATGTCAGTAACTTTTAAAGAGCAGAATAGACGAACACTTGCCATGAAAAATTTATACATAATGAATATTAAGACTTTTTGATGGGCTTTTTGCTTCTGTTGTTGTTAATATAGACATTTGTTAAAGTTAATAGAGCTTAAAAGAAGAAACAGGGAAAAAAACCACCTGTTGGCGCTCATGTTTTTCAAATATGTCTTGTTGCTTTGTGGTTGTGGAGTTGCATAATACCTACCTTTGTTTGGGAAAGCTGGTGTAGTTTTTGTCTCCTTGATAAAGAGTTCAGCGTTATGTTGCACTGTACACATAGAATGAAGCCTCACAAATCCCCATCATTGTAAAAAGACAGCTGAATAGCTGAGTGTTGAACTGAATAAAGAAAACTAAATGTCTGCTGTAATATTCCATTTTCAGCTGCAGCTGCACAGAAGACCAAGAAGGTTGATTTGGGATTTCATTTGTAATGCAGGTACTTGTCGGCCTATTGTTTCCAGGACTTCTACAAACTTTGCAGACCATCAGGCTCATAAATACTTCAGAGTAATTAGAGGAGTAAAAAAACCAATCCTTTCTTTTACTGTATTAAAACATAATTCAGAAATAGCAATTGGAAAATATTTAGCTACTGCTATTTATTTTTACTGTGATATCAGCAATGAGGGTTATTTTATTCTCATGCCATATTTTTTCTTCCAGGTTTTAACTACTTAAAAAAAAAAAAAAGAGAAGCATCCAGGTGGGTTTTGAGGTCTCCTCTCCAGAGGAGACTCCACAGCCTCTCTGGGCAGCCTGTTCCAGTGCTCTGTCACTCTGAGTAGATTTTTTGTTGTTCCCCCCGCTCGCATTTGTGTACAATTTCTTGTGTTTTGGTTTGTACTGGGTGCCCCTTGTTCTGTCATTGAGCATCGCTGAAAAGAGCCTGGCCCTATCCATTTGACTCCCTCCTTTCAAGTATGTAGAAGCATACATAAGACCCACCCCCCAGTCTTCTGTTCTCCAGACTGAGCAGTTCCAGGTCTCTCAGCCTTTTCTCATAAAGGAGGTGCTGCAGTCCCCTAATCATCTTTGTAGCCCTCCACTGGACTCTGTAGAAGTTCTCTGTCTTGAACAGAGTAGCCCAGAGTGGGACACAGTACTTCGTGGATAGCAGCTTGCCAGTTTTTTCCTGACAGACTGGACTCTGTCACTGAGATTGGAGGCTTTTGAGAGAAATCCACCCCATTTGTCATCTTGCCGCTTTCTCTGAAGGTCTTGTTGGAAAGGCAGATTAAATGTGATGGTTTTGATATCTATTTTTACTGGATCAGTAAAGAATGGCAGCTGTCATTCTGACTGTGAATTCATTGCAGAGGATCAGCCTTCTTTGCCTTACTCTCTGAACTGTTAATATGTCTACAGAAAAATATTGGTAGCTGTGTTTTGTGTGTGAGATTAAGTACACTTTTCTTTTTAATTAAATGTAGACAATTTATTAATGGTTAGTACTTAAAAAGTAGTAGTATTGGAAGTATGTATCACTAGGCAAACCAGTCACAAATGCCTGTAAGAACACTCATCATCCATGTGATTTAGAGTATATCTAGCCTGAAGTCTTGGTTTGCAACAGTATTTGAGTTTTCGGGGAAAGAAGAAATTGGGGGCATCACCCTGCACTGATGTGCTGTACATCACCCTGAGTTTAGTGCTCTTTCCAGTCTTTTATGCATCTGTGCATTACCACATGCTCCAAGCAGCAATTTCCATTTTAAGCATCATGCTGAGGTAATGGATGGCTTTGGTCTCCTTAATAGGCCAGACAGCCCTGTGCTGTGAGTGATTTTCCAAATAGTCCTGTGAATTGTGTTGACTGACGAGGGATGCCATATGGAGATAAGCTGTGCTTACAAAGAGGGTTTGGAGGGATTAATGAGAGGTTGAAGACCAGTTTTGATAGATTTCTGAGATTCTTAGAATATTGGTGGTGGCTCATGGTAGCATAGGAAGGTTTTTTGAGGAGGGCATCAGTAATTGCACCAAGCTGTATATTTTACATTATGAATCTCTTGAAGAAAAATGGATGAGGGCAAATGCACAGGCAGCCGTGACAGTTTGATGGGAAGGCCAGAGTTCTTAAATTTTTTATCAAGATCCAAAAAAAAATAGTACTGGAACACCTGTATCAGTTTGCCAGAATGTGCTGGACAAGGAAAAAACACTGATCCAGTTGAACTGCAACTCAAAGGGTGGATAGCCTTCTCCACAAATGGAATGAATGGCTTTCTCTGTACCTTTATAATAGCTGCTCCAGAAATCCTAATAAACTCTCAGCCAAATAGATTTCATAGTTTGCCAGACAAGAGATTCTGTACTGTTGCAGATAAGTAGATCTAATGTGATACTTTACTGTGCGTTTTTGTAATTCTGAAAGTCCCTTGTTATCTTCCTTCCTTTATTTAGTCTACAGGAATAGACCAAATTGCATCACTTGTGTCTTCCTTATATTCCAGGTGTTGCAGTGGAACGTTATATTGAAAAGCTTTGAACCTTTTTCTTAAAAACCATGCAAATGCTTCTTATAATAGTCTTTACGCTCATCTAGATGTCATCCGTGTTTATATTATCTACATCTGTGCTACTTGGTAATTTTTCATAAACTCATTTCATCAGTTTGTGAAATCTAACAACATTGTAAAGATTTACTACTTGTACATGACGTGAATTGATGTTTTATTCGGAAGGCAGATTTCCTTACATCAGAGGCTGTGGAAAGCTTTAGGTCCTTGTCACGGGGTTATCTAGATCAATCTGTGTCCGTGACAGGGGGGGCAGTAGGCCCGTGGGCCCCCGGCCCCTAACAAAGGGGAAGGGAAAAAAAGGGAAAGGGGTAGGGAGATGGGAGCTGGGCTCAAGGAAACAAACAGAGCAGCGGCAACGATCTAAGGAGTAAAACTTATTTTACTATAATACAATCTAATTGGAATTGAGGCTAATAAATCAAGTGAAATAAGAGAGAGAGAAAGAGAGGTTTCCGAAGACCGAGAAGCCTACTTTGAAATTGAAGGCGCCGCGGCTTGGAAGCACACCCACACTCGCTGCCAGGCAGTGAGAGAGAGAGTGCCAGCGTCGCTTCCGTGACGTATTTTCCTCTCTGACCGCGAGGTCCCCTGGGATGTGTAGTACTTCTTCTCTGTGCTCCACATGATGTTATGATGTGGAATACCAATAGCAAAAATTACAAAACCATGACAGTCCTACTGAATATTTCATCTTCCTAAAAATACTGAAGCATAAATTCATGTAAACTTTTTATCCGGTATTGGATGTTCCTGATTTAAGGGCAACAAGAGTTGTTTTGTGCCAAGCAGCCCAGACTGGAGCATTGCTGAACCCCTTAGAGTTTAATGTCTCAGGATTCTATATGGAGTAAATCAAAGTAAATAAATGGGAAAATTTCTAGTAATCTTGTATAAGCTGTACTCTTCTATGGTAAGACAGCTGCCTTGAAATGCACAGGAAAGTCATTATAAAACCTGCTTGATCTTGAGTTTTGCTGTTCAGAATTTGTCACAGCGTAATTCATTTACCTATTTTTTTCTTATTTACAAAACATTATTGCTAGGTTTAGGCTCTCGAAAGGAATCTTGCTAACAGGTTTATGCTAAAACTTGGCTTCTTGGTTTTGATCTCAGCAGCAGTTTTATGTCTGAGTAGATGTTAAAGATGCTTAATAAATATTTGCTTTGGTCACGCGTTAATCTGGATTGAGATCAGTGTATATCCATCTTGATATGTATGTTATATTTTACCATATTTATTTTTAGCTATTCATTTTCTTTAAAAGTGAAGGCTTCTACAAGCTTTTACATGTTCATTCTTTGTTTTCTTAAAGATGAAAAAGAATTAAAAAGAACTTGAGGAAAAGGAAGTGAGAACTTGCAAGTTTAGGCCTTCAAGTTGAAACTTAAGGGCTGCCTCCCCTCCCAGTCTGAATTTCACTGTCAAGGATGTCTCTTGTTTTTATTTTTTCTTTTAAAAAATGTATATATAAAAACAGTAATATACCTGGTTTCAACGAGAGCTGTATCTGTAGTGAAAAAGCTGATTGGAAAATTTTGGGGTGGTGTTCTTATGTCTGTACAGATGTGGTGCATTATAGATTGTTTTGTCTTAATGCAGCTTTGAAGGATAAAAACATTTTCAGAGGTGGGGATGTTTTGCTAAACTCGGAAGGTGTGTAAGCACTTCATTTGTTTAAGCTTCCAGAGAAATGGAAAATTATGCATATCTGTCATAGATACTCCTTTTTTAAGCATTTTAAATTGCTGTTCATGTAGATTGGTAGTACTTTGTTAAATATGTACAATTCCATGATTTAAGTGGGGGTTTACTCTTGCTTAAATTGTCAAATATCACAAATGGTTAAAAAAAGTGTGTGTGTGTGTATGTATGTGTGTATATATATATATATATATATATATATATATATAAATGGATGAGAAAGGTCTGGCTCAGTTGAGTGCTGTAAAGCAGCATTTTAGAAGAACCACCCAATTAACACATTTGTGTTGTTTCTTAAAATATCTTGTAACTCCTTTAGCCCCATATTGCCATTACCCTGACAGCACATAGTTGCAGACTGATAATTTGGTGACAGTGCTTGATAAGCTTTTTGTGGATGTGTAGTACTTATATTTTCTTAGCGGACACAAAAGACCTTTACCAAGGGTAGTAAACTTAATTTTGACGAGATTGGAAAGTCATGCTAAGAAATCCTCTGAAGTCCAACAGAATTTATCTGACAAATAATGCTGATTTTCAGAATACACTTTTATGATATTCTCCATTGTCCTATGGAAAAGTTCCAATGCTGGTTGCTGTAACATGTGCAATATGTGGCAAACTACTTCCGTGGTAAACTCAATTGGATAGTTAAGTCACATTTGATGTATGTGTAAATGCATAGATTCTGTATTTTTATATGACGTAATACTGTTTAGCAGTGAAGAATGAAAAGCTTAAGTCACAGAATCAGTAATTGTCTTAAAACAGGATATAATTTGAGTTGCAGTGCTGCCAGTTGTCCTTGCTTTTAGTGCTTCCATTCAAGAGTTCACTGTAAGCTTATGAGCATATGTAACCAATAACTTTGCTTTAGTGCTTATCCTATTGATTGTGATAAAGCTTGTGTATCATTACTGATTTCTGCTTACAATACTAGTAACTTTTGGTTTTCTTTTTCTGTGAGGGAGAGAAAGCTTTTTCCTATATGAAGAGTCCGCATAATGTTGTGTACAGAGGATTTCTTTTTCTTATTGTGTGAATTCATGTATGACTAAGATAGTCCTTGTTCCAAGAAAGCAGTCATTTAGAGTCTTACTCATTCAACGTAGCTTTGAATTGCTGTATAATTTTATAACGTTGCCCAATTGCCTTATGTCTTTTTTTTTCCAGAGAATGGTTTAATGTCACTGGAAAATATAAATCCTTTTAAACTTGTTGCAGGGTGTATTCACTGTCCTGCAATAAGAGGAGTGTTTTAGGAAGGCAAGGCGTTGTCAGTTTTATAATCCATACCACAGCAAGGTAGTTAAGATTGCTAATGTAGTGCACAGCGTGTTTTTATTAGTTTACCTTGCATAGCTGGATTGGAAAACAAACACACTATGCATTATGGAAAGCACCTTTCTACTGATTTGCTTATGTTCAGCCTAGTTGTGATCTCTTCAATCTACTTCAGGTAAACTTATTACAGTACAAGAACATATTTGGCTATGAGCGCAATATTTAATTTCCATGTGCAACGCTGGCCTGAACTGAGAGATTTAAAAAGCTCTAATTCCTCCTTCTTTTTGGTGACTTACTCTATTAAAGTCTTTGATTTGAAAAATGTAGTAGGTATGGTTATGGTTAGGTGCACTCTCTCACCAGCACAGTCAGCATTCTCATGATGGACCCTGGTGTGCAGACAGAGCTCTGCTCTTGGGAGCGTGGCTTTGTACGTGTTTGAAGTGTGCTGCTGTGATCTGTCTGCAATGAGGCAATAATTAGAAACCAAAGCACTTCAAGATGGGTGCGATGCTTTCTTGCAACACCGTCAGTGAAAACGGCACCACGTCTGGACTTGTGTGAAGGTTTCTTTACATAGTCAGGATGCTATCAATAAAGGGAAGGGGGAAAAAAAAAAAAAAGGCTTGTAAACAGCAATTTAATCTTACAGAATCTATTGCTGCTTTGGCCTGTGATTACACTTTGGCTTTCCCATTTTTTTTCTCATGAGTAAAGGCAACATAATAAGTAACAAACCCTCCTAATTCAGAAGCAGCAGGCCATTCCTAAACTTTTGGCTGCGTTTGTTGTAACAGAACGCTGATACACAGTAATCTCTAGGTTAGTAATTCTTGTATTATTCTCAGTAATTCATCAAGATGTAGTTACATCTGTCTTCACTGCCTGCAGTCAGGAGATTTGAGGCACTGATTAACCAGAGTTAGCTTTTTATTTTCCCTCTAAAGCATCATGGTCTGTAATTTTGGTAATCCAAAGCTAATTTTTTGTAAATGTGAGGAAAGCATCAGAAATATGAAAAGTTTTCTGCATTCAGTGTAGATGTTGAACATGTGTGCAGTAAATGAATACACACAAGTTCGTACAGTTACCTTGCCTAATAACTAGATGTGCATAAATATGCGTAACATTCTCTCCGGTTATAAGAAGGTGGGATGACTGTACATGAAGTTCTTACAGTTCCTTGTGTGGAAAATAAATTAGGAAAATGTGTGATGATGCAAATAGCTGACACAAAGCCAGGCATGTCTTTATAGCCCAAAACAAATTAAATGTGTAAATTCAAAATAGAGGTTTAGGCCTGGCTTTATTGCAGTTTTGGATACGTGAGCAAGAGTAATTAATACTGTGTAGTTTTCTTAATGTATGAGTGCAATTACTGCTATGGACTGTAAAATAATTTGCCAGTATAATTTTTAAATATTCACTAACATTGTTAAAAGGGCAAAGCATTTATTCAGGCAGGGCTTGATTATTTCCAGCACTGGTGTTTGAGTACAACGGGAACAAATAATTTCAGGGAGATGCAATTCTACCTGCAAAGCAATCTGGATTTGGGTCAGTGGGACAGCTAATGAAGAACTGCCTATCATACCTTCGCATGGAGAAAACTAGATGCAAGCTGGTAGTTGCAAAGCCAGTACGTCATTTTGTTTGGATTCACCTTGGTGGTGTGTTCTTGAATAATGATATTTTTAAAGGAATGGAGGACCTCAGACTTGTGCAATTAGTTGAAAGTGAAGAAGAACAGTGAATATATGCTGACAAGCACAAGTTCTAATTCATTTTGATTCTGGAAGTGATTGCATGATTCATCTGCTGTGGGGAACTCACATTTTAGATGTGAATCGTGAGAGATAAGTGAGTTGTTAAGTCTTCACTGGAGTATGAAGAACAGTTTCCATTAGCTGAGAAAGCTCTGTATCATATTTGTAAACTTTTCACTTGTGGCATGGTTTGTTCACGTCTGTCATTCTGTGTCCTACATGAGGTAATAATGGTTTTAGGCACTTGTGTAATGTACATGTTCGTGAATGTACATTTTAAAAGTAGAGATAAAAATAAACATTTTGTCAAAGCCTGTAATGAGAAGGTGTCCAAGAGGGGCTGTAAAGTCTCCATTCTTGGGTGTTTTCAGAACTAAACTGAGTGAGGCCCTAAGCAATCCGCTGGATTCAAAGCCACATCTGTTTTAGCAGAGGGTTGTTAGAGTTAGGGTACTACGGTTAGGCTGCGGTTGGACTTGATGATCTTTGAGGTTCCTTCCAACCTGAGTGATTCTATGATTCTCTGATCTGGCTTTAACATCGGCCCTACTTTGAAGGAGTTGAAAGGCTGCAGAGCAGATGACATCCAGAAGTCCCTTCCAACCAGTTCTACTGCTCTAATATATAGGTTGAAAGCATGCACCTGCTTCTGTGATTCTGTCCATCTCTTGTCAAGTACATCACTATGGTGGGCTTTTTTGAGCACCCCATGGGATCTGTTGAGGGGTAAAAACACATTTGCTGATGACAAAACGTTGGGCAAGTCACAGCACTCCCGCTGTATACATATGAAGTAGAGCGGATGTATGCATGAACCATACACCCCATACTGTCAAAAATAAGATTTTTTTTTAAATGATTCTGTGACGTTCTTAGTGGGGGTACTGACTGGCTTTTATCCTGTATCTTATAGTAGAAGGGGAAAAAAACCATAAAGGTACAGAAAATTTAAGTAATGACTCGTATGGTAAGTTTTTGGATAAAACATGCTTTTTCTTTTAATTCACTTATCTTTCAGACTTGTACCATTTGTGGCACAAATGTATTATATTATTTGAGATTCATCTGAGTTTGTTTAAAACAATTCAACATATGTTTTTAAACTAAGTTTTTACCTGTTTGATAATGTCGTACAAATATTGAGTATTAATAGCACAGACTGGAGGTACTAGGAGTTTGTTGGGAACACGCTGACTGAAAGCTTAGATTCAGTACTTAAGGTGTGATAGGGTTCTTCAAGCTAACAGTAAGTTAAAATTGCCGTAAGTAAAAGCAAACAAACAAACTGTTATAGAACCTGTCATGATCCAGCTTCTAAATGACCTTTGCTTGTGCAAAAGCTTTCGTAGCAGCCTCACAAACAGTATTTGCGTTATTCCCCATTGATATATTATAGCAGAAGAGTGCGTAAGGAATATCCTACTGCATTTTTGAGCTCAACTCTTAAATGAAATACAAGGTAAGGAATGTCAGAAAACTGAACAATGGAAGGATGAGAAGGGAAGGATGACAAGCTACCACAGCTGAATCAAGGGTGTGTATAAAGCTGTCCTAGCATTTGCTGCGTTCCCAAAAGTGTATTTAAACAGATTATGTCGTAATAGTGTTCTGTTAGTGAGAATAAAACCTCACTGTCACCAAGATACAACACCATCCTGTCACTAAGCCTCAGTATGTGGGTTTGGTGTGTATGAGAGACAAATCATTGTCTCTAATATACAGACTTATACAAAATATGTCTGGGGTGCGCTATTAGGGTGTGATTATACCCCCAGCATCTGGGAAACTGGTTGGGCTCCATCCCTCATTGTGTTCTTTGCTCTCAGCTGGCACACCAATTCCCTGTGTGGTTTCAAGATAAGGTTTTTTAAAAAGTTCCATGGAATAGCATAGATACTGATGAAAACTTCAGATTGATGCTGATCATGAGTAAATATCTGTTGGTTTCAAAAAATATACTTGATACATATGATGTTTCAAGATAGTCAGAAATTTATTTCACCCGTGCCTCAAGACTTTTATTTTTCTAATTATTTCTAATTTAAAGGAAGGTTTCATTGCTGAGAAATGGTTCGGCCCAAATCTGGCATTACAAAGTGCTTTCCATTTTGTTTTCCCTGTCCGGCCCTATATTGTGTAAGTGATGAGCAAACCCCTGAAAGATGGCACTGGGGGCGATGCTTTGGCAATAGAACCATAGGACTACTGCTGGGTGGAAGCCTGTCCAGGCAGCTCCTGGCTAGGAAGCCTGGCTGCTGCTTGGGGCCTCTGAGCCTGTGGCTACTGCTCCATAAGGGCAATCAGCTGTAGAGGTTGCCTTCCTCTTCACCACGTGCGTTGCTGCAAGGAACCGTGGTTTGATCGGACACCACGTAATCCGCGTGGACTGAGATGCTGACATCAGTCGCGTTAACGACGCTCAGCCTTCCTCTCACCACTCCTGCCTGGGAAAGGCGAGGGGTTACGCCTTAAAACGCGGCTGTTACACGCGAGGAGGCAGAGCGAGATGAGTAAAACCGAATTACAAAAGCGATTCTCCTCTCGCCCCGTATCCTTGCACGACGTTCGTTCCCTCGGCCGCGCACGGAGATCTGCCGCACCGCCCCGCGTGACCTACCGCTGGGCAGCGCGCACGCAGCAGCTGCCGGTGCGGCGTCGGCCTGGGCCGGGCGGCCGGTAGGGGGCGGGTCACCGCCAGGGGAGAACAGGAGAAAAGGAGAGGTGAAGCGCTGCGGGGCTGCTCTCGGAGGAGGTAAAAGCCGGCAGCTCGGCGTGTGACAGACAGCTGCTGCTCAGACGGGCGATAACGCATCTGGAGTAAAAGCTGATTTTTCACGGGGCTCTCTCCTCCCTAGTACGCAACTGAAAGAACCGTGAAATTAAAAGGAAGGCGGGGGTAGCAGGGCGAGCGCCGGAGCGCTACCGTGGCTCATCCGTCCGCCCGCTGAGAACTTGAGGGCGCCGCGTTCTCTATGCTTATGCGGCTCTCGTACGGCCGTCTCGCGAGGAGCCGGCCCGGCCGTAGCACACGCGGACAGCGGAGCTCCTCGCTCGGTGCCGCGGCCGCCGCCGAGTCAGCGACCGGGGCCGCTGGGGCTTCCCACCTGCACGGTGCTGGCAACTCCCGGTCCGCTCCGCCTCGCCCCTACCCGGGCACGGCAGCCCCGCAGCCGCCGCGGAGAGCTCGACCTAACCGGCCTCAGCGGCGCGGCACGGAAGGGGGCGACGGGCAGGCGGCCCCGGTCCCCGCAGCACGGCTGCCGCTAGAGGCGCTGTGCGGCTTCACCGGGCCGGGAAGGGATGCGGACGGGGCCATTCGTGCCGCGGGAGCGGGGGGGAGCGAGGCCGTGGAGCAGCGCCGGGAACCCGCCGCGGGCGCCGGGGGCCGGAGGGGCGATGGCGGGGCGGCGGGCGAGGCCGACAATGGGCGCGGGGCGGAGGGTGGCGGGCCGACGGCGCGACGGAGCCACGGCGGGAGCGCCGGGGGGGGCGGAGTGGTTGGGGCCGGCGGCGGCCGCCGCGGCGGCGGGGTCAGTTCTCTTTAGTGTTTGCCGATGTTGGAGGCGGCTCCGAAGTGTCCCCGGGAATCAGGTAACGGGGCCCGCCGGGCGTCCCCGCGCCCCTCCGCCGTGAGGGGAGGGCGGGCGCGGGACGGGGGAGCCGAGCCTCGGCCGGAGGGGAGGGGGCTGCCGCAGCCATGATGTCCGGGTTCTCCTCCTCCCCGCTCTCTCCCCTCCCGCCGGCGCGGCGCGGCCCCGGGCAGCGGCTCTGGCGACCCCCGGGCGCCCTCCTCCCGAGGCACCACCGTGCCACGGTGGGATGGAGGAGGGGGTCGGCGGAGGCGGCATCGACTCCGCCATCCGCCCCGCGGCCCTCGCCGCCGCCGCCGCCTCCTCCTCCCCCGGGCGTTGGAGCCGGGCAGCGGACGGCCGCCACGGGCAGGCAGGTGGGCACCCCGCCGCAGCCCCCGGTCCGGCGCGGCCCTGGTCTTGGGGCCGGGCGGTTGAGCTCGGCTCGGCGGGGCTGCGGGCCGGGCCTGCCCGGAGCTGCGCGGGGAGCCGATGAGGCTGAAGCGGTCTCGTTCTCCTTGGCCTGCTGCCCCCTCCCAGCCCCGGTGTGCCCGCTCCGCACGGCGGGTTCGGAAATTCCTCATACAGTAATGTTCGGGCTCCCGCACCTCGCCCATCCGTTTGTCTGCGTTACGTCCATTGCCTTCATTTCATTCACCACGCTCTTCGCCTGAACTTGGGATGAGGTCCTAAACTTTGCCAGCAGGACTGCGCTGTCGTGCTCCCAAAATGGATGTTAGTGTTCCTTCCATGAGGCAACTGGCCGTGGAGTGGTTCCCGGGGGCTCAGCAGGCTCGAAGGCTGCGGGGCTCTGTTTGAGGTGGGGTGGAAGGAGAGGGACACGTTTTGCAACAGGCCGAGGCCCTCCCTGGCCTTCAGGTCTGTGGGCAGAGAAGGCTCATCCTGAGTGCGATGGAGTCTGGATGGGGCTGCTGGGTGCGTACCTACAGCTCAGGGTGCTGCCTGCCCAGCCCACGATGCCTAAGAAGCACCTTTCCTGGCAATGCACCCACTCAGCATTGCCCTGTGGCAGGCAGGCTGTGCCTCTGCCTGCTGAGGAGTGTCCCCTGTGCAACTACTGTAGTAATGAATAAAGTTTATTGCACCGAAGAGTGAGTGGAACATCCCTTCTGCTACTCCTCACTGTGCCTCAGTGATTACTGAGGAAATGTGTATGGATTGCCACAGGGCACAAGTAAAACCTATGGCTAGGTGGGGTTGGTTGCACTGTGCTCCTGTGATTGAGTGCAGGTTACTCTGTATCTCACTGACATTACTGCTGCCCAGGAGTAAAGCCTGAGATGTACAGTAACTCCAGGTTGGGAATCTGTTTTCTAAATGCAGGGAGATTCCGCACAGGCTTTGTTGTGATACTGCTGCCTGTAAGAGGTGCCAGGTCTGACAGTTCCCTGAATGAAGCCTTAGTGACTTCCAACAGTGCTGTATGATTCCCAGCACCGACTTCCAATCATGGATCCTCTGCTTTGCCCTAGAAAAACGCCTGGAGAGGGAGATGCCTGCTCTTGCTGTGCTCACTCAGATTCCGGGTGCTGGGAGCTGGAGTGAGGCCGTTGCTTGGTTGTGGTTTGTGAGGGAGAGTGCAATTCAGGTTTTCCTTGCTTGAAGGAACTTTTTGATGATGTTTGGCTTTGGCAGAGGCCATCCAGTTTGGGTTCTGGTCAGGCTGCAGTTCGGAGGCTGAAGACTTCAGATCTCATTCCCAGGTTCAGCTACCTCTTCCCTCAAGAGTAATGTCCAAGTAATAACACATTGGAATAATCTAAAGTCCTGAGCTGTGAAAGTGGCTTGTAAAAGATCTCCCTGATTTTACATGTAGGAAAACTTTGTCAGAGGTGTTTCAATGACTTGACCAAGTTTAAAGAGGCAATTAACTCAATCATCCCCTTCCTTGGGGGCAAATGCCAGAGCTGAGTCTCCCACAGAGGTTTACAAACACAGCTCCACCACCATCCTGGTGCATGTTGATGGAGCTGGGTGTGTTGGGGTTGTGAGGTGCCACAGAATGACCTTGGAAGGTTAGATGATGTGGCAGAGCAGGTCAGCAGTTGCAGTGCTGCTCCTCCAGCCTCTGGGAGGGCTGCACCTGTTGTGCTCTGTCTCTGCTTTGACCTGCCTTGAGCACGTGGCTATTGATCTGCTAGCCCTCGAAAAGAAGAGAAGCGCTTGGATTGATTGTGTCTGGTCCTTCAAAATGCATCCTGTTGCAATATCGTGCAGCAAGGGAAGCAGTCCTTGTAAGGTGTGCATATGCAGTACTACTTTTATTGTGTGTTTATTTCATACATACATGTAGACATCTGCATAGATTTCATCCATTGGAGAGCCAAATATCTGCTTCCTCACACCACGTGGGTGTGGTGGGGGAGGACCTAACCTGCGATCTGTAGCATGACTCTTAAGAAGATAACTTCTGTTAATGAGCCGCCAAAGCTACACTTTTCCTTCCTTGGCCATATCGATCTCCTATCAGCAGCAGCACCAAAGAGCTCCCTCAGATAGGCCTGCCTTTACCAGAACAAATTATGTTACTTTTCTCATCTTTGGATCACGCCCACAGCCCATATTTCTCACAACAATGCCTGATTTTTCTCTCTCTTCCCCAAAGAGGAAGAGAAAGTAAGGAGGAGGATGCTTTCCTAAAGCACCTATGGGTGCTGTTGCTGGAGTCTTTGCAGGAAAGCCCTTCGGGTGCTCATGCTTTGTAGCCACCCTTCTGCTGGACTGACCATGTTGACATCACACCCATGTGAGGATCAGGGTTGTGAGAGCCCGTGTGGAGGTCCTGACCTGAACACCCCTCCTTCCCTGCTTGCTGTTCATTACCTGCTGCTGCAATACCTACGAGTTCAGGGGTTCTGTTTGGTACGGGGGTGTATGAGGAATGAGATGGGGGTGCTGAGAAGCAGGCAGGGAAGAGAATGAGGTGCACATCTCTGTGCAGAGAGGAGGGATCTGTGATGGTGTAAATGTGGGGCGAGCAGAGCTGGTTGGAGCATGTGGCAAACCATGGAAAGGGGAGAAGTGGAATCTGTGCATAACAGTACAAGAGCCAAGTGCCCTGCTCTTAGAGAGTGCTCATGTCTGCTCATTGTCAGGGAGCAGTCACCATCACATTATCCAAAGTGTGTTTGTGTTAGAAGAGCAAGAGTTCAGTTAAAACCCGAGAAGTGGTTTGCGGTGCCTTGGTCTGGAAGCTATTTAGAATTAAAAAAAACTTCTTGTCACAACTTCTCATCTGAAAATGACTTTTGAAAACCTGTCTCTGGTGGTATAAGACTGAAGTCACAGGTGTGTGTCTGTAGCCTGCGGAGTTGGTTCATACTGCGTCTCGAAAGCCACGCTTGTGTTTTTAAGCTGGTGGTAGTTGAAGTGTTTCCTGGTAGTGAAACCTGCGCTCCAGTGTTAAGTGTCCTCACCTTTGTTATACCTCTTATTTTTTGTTTACTCAGATATGCTTCTGTGTAGCACATGACTGATATGTAACAAACTTTATGATACTTTATCTAATAAAATCAGACAGTTATTTCTTTTTCCTAGTAAATAACTTATTTCATGTAAAATGTTTAATTTTATAGTTCTCTATCCCCATGATCTTCTAATTTAGTCACTGCTGAGATGGTAGTGAGGGATTCTTTTTAGACTAATTAGAAGTCAGTATTTGGGCACAGATTTCAGATGGTGTTTGAGGATGATCATGGTAAGAGCCAGTGGCTGAGTTGTACAGCTTCTGCACTGGGTTGTCTTGCTATCCTTAGATTCTGGAAAAAGGTGGCTTGTTAGGATGTTGACCATAGTGCCACACACTCAAAGGATGTATTTACAATCTCCTGAAAATCTCTGAAGGGTTGCACTGACATTGGTTGTGCTTACAGTTTCTCTGCCTGCCAGCTTTGAGGAGCAGGGAATTAGTGCTGTTTGCCTCCTGGCTGCAGGGAACAATTAGAGTAGGAGACTGGGTTTTTTAGGGAAGCTTCTTGCAGTGCAGACAGTCATCTGTGGGAACAAGAAGACTTCTATGAAAGTCAAGAAACCTCATTTTTACTATTACTGCTGTTCTTAGTTTCTTTCTTTTTTTGGAATCTGTTACGTGTTTGTTGTTTCCAGTTTCTTGTACAGTAAACCCAATTAAGAAAAGTTGTGTTAGACAATATAGGGAAATGTCAATATTCCAGACATGTAGATTGATTTCAGTCATTGATGTTGTATTTGTTAATTAAAAAAAAAAAAAAAAAAAAAAAAAGTTATAAAAAAGTAGTGGTTTATCTGACTATTTGGAAAAGAGAACTGTTTGTTGTCATCCAGACGACACATCCATACAACTGAAATGTTCTGAAGCGAGTGAATCATCATGCACTGTTCCCAAGGTGAAACTGCAGAGTTGGTACAAAGCAGTGTTGGGTCAGTTTGTAGCGTATGCAGTTGTACTGAGATGAACGGAGAACTGACATACTGTCTGTAGGGGATCTGGCTGTGTTATTACATAAGATAAAAACAAGTAGTCCAAATGCTTCTGTTAGAAATTCACCATTCTTCCCCCTTTTGATCCTCCTTCAGTCCTGCAAATTAGATTGCAGGGCTTTTTCCTTTTCAGAATGTGGTAAACATTTTCTCTTCTTTTGGTTTCAGTCTTATGTTTCTAATAGTACTAAACCAGCCTGCTTTGAGCTGTCTTCCATCTGTGGTGGCAGCATTTCTCAGATGGGCTCTGCCAATGTTGTATTGTGCCTAAGAGAAGAGTGTACGCTCAGGATATATTCTTTTTGCAACTGATGAGAGGCTGGAAATCTCAATGAATATAAAAAATGATTACAGAGAGGTTTTTGTGAAAATCCTTCTGTCTGTAACTCAGTCCAGCACACTTACAGGTCTTGTGTAAAATAGGCAAACTCTCTGCTTCTGTTCTGCAATTAAGGCTGTCTGCCCATCATGAAAGTGGCTAAGAACTTGTCCTGGAGCAGGAGGCAGGTAAAGCCCACCATGCTTTCTGAATACTATCTCAACTCTATTAGGTGAATCCATAAGGCTAGATCTTGAATTTGACCTTTTCAGGAAGGGAGAACAGCCCACATGGTCTTTTCTTCACTCTTTTACGAGTGAGCGGTCTTTGTCAGTTAGGCAAAGCATTAAGCAACTGAAAAGTCATTGAAGATCACAGAATCACAGAATGGCCTGGGTTGGAATCAAGGATCATGAATCTCCAACCCCCCTGCCACAGGTAGGGCCAGCAACCTCCCCATTTAATACTAGACCAGGTTGCCCAGGGCCCCATCCAACCTGGCCTTGAAGATACCAGGGCCAGATCCCATTTCTAGGGACTGATGAAGCTGTTATTAACAGGGACGTTCTGGATGTGGACTTGAAGCCATCTGTAGGTTCCATGAGAAGAATTAATCCATCAGTTTTCTCCAGCTGTTGCATTACAGGACTGTGAACTCACTGCAGCACATGCTTTGGAGGCCCTTTTTCTTGTGACCGTTACATTAAAGAGTAGCTTTCTTTGCTATCATTGCAAATGATAGCAAAGGGCAATGAAGCTGGTGAAGGTTCTGGAGCACAAGTCTTATGAGGTTGGCTGAGGGAACTGGAATTATTTAGGCTGCAGAAGAGGAGGCTCAGGGGAGACCTTATCACTCTCTACAGTAACCTGAAAGGAGGTTGTAGCAAGGTGAGGGTCGACCTCTTCACCCAGGCAGCTGGTGATAGGGCAAGAGGTAATAGCCTTAAGTGTTGCCAGGGAATGTTCAGTTTGGATATTAGGAAAAGATTCTTCTCAGAAAGAGTGGTGAGGTACTGCAACAGGCTACCCTGGGAGGTGGTGGAATCACTGCTCCTGTAGGTGCTCAAGAAATGTGTAGGCATAGCACTTGGGGACATGAGTTAGTGGGCATGGTGGTGATGGATTGGTGGTTGGACTAGATGGTCTTAGAGGTCTTTTCCAACGTTAATGATTCTTTGATTGTAAGTCCTGTACAGATTACCTTTGCTTAGACACCTCAGCCATCAGAAGCAGGAGCGATGTAGTTGCTCTCAAACTAATATAGCTAATGGCCTAGGTCATTCTCAGCTTCCTGATTTCTTCAGTTTTGGCAGCCTAGTTTTTTATTCTAGTTTATGCATTTTCCTCTTCATTTCACTATCATAAAGACAGGGTAGGGCCTCAGCAAGACAGGGTAGGACCAAGCACTGTGGTTGTACTTGTTCAGTCAAGGCAGTTCTAGTTCCAGGGCCCCACTTTGTTAATTTGGATGTCTGTGTTGTTAATAATGGATTGCAAATCTCTGCTCCACAGCTTTGAGTCTGCACGTTTACCAGAACTTTTGTTTTTGACACATAACAGCCAAGATGTTGGTTGGCTTTTTGGGCTAGGAGCACTCCATCCCTTTGGTACTGAGGCTCATTCGTGTTGGCCAGTGATAAGACTCTATCAGACACATATATATGTATCCAAATAGCATGTATTCTCTTGGAGATCTTAGAAAAGTGGGCCCTCCTTCTCTTTTGAAGTGTTTTTTATTTATTTGACTTTTGTTTTGAAGGTGAGGAATAGGACTTTTAGATCAGAAATGCTCCCTGGAAGTTCAGAGCAGGTTTTTCTTTCACTCTGATGTAGAGTGATTCCTGATTCACAAAAACTAACTTTACCCTGCTGGAGTTAATGCCCTGGGAGTCCTGAAAGCACAGTAAGTGGTAAGAAAGAGATTCCTTTAAAGTGAAGCTCAGAGCACGATTCGTCTGTCCACTTCAGTCACGGGCCTGTACTGTTGCTAGCAGTTTTGGCATTCCTCCTATCTGCAAACTTCTTTCTCATTGTCGCTCAGTTGCAGGTTCTGTTACTTTTTGTTTCGAATCTTTTCATGTTACCACTGAATCAACCACTTCTAGTCAAGGTTGTCATTTGTTTTATTTCTAATTCTATATCTGTATAAAAGTTCTAAAATAATTTAAAATTTTAATCCATCGTTTCTTTTCCTGTAATAGTTATGCTTGTAACTTCCTCCGGTCTGCAGAATCCAGGCTTTTCTGAATCATCAGCTATATGGATTGAGATCTCTTATTTGCTATCCTGTAATATATCCTAGTCCTAATCATTAGTATGTAAGCAGTTGGAGGAAAAAGTCTCCTGCTTTTGTCATGCTGATTTTGTGTACTCACAGTGTGCTCAACTTGAACCAAATCTCTTTTTACTAGCCTCTTTTCTGCTGTTTGTTGTTAGCTTAATATCCTCCTCACTGATCCAGCTATGAAGATTAACCTTTTGCCAGATGCACGTTAGTCTCTGCTGTGCTGGAATGTGTTTGCTCAGTGTTCAGCAAGTTTTTAATGTTTAGCTTCTCTCTGATCATATAGGCAGAAGTTTTTCTTCAATGTTTTTTTGCCTTTGCTAATTTACATCAGCTGAAAGGATCTGTAAGCGTGACACTAAGATTTGTCCCCCTTCCAGGACTGACAAAATCTTCTGTAATCTGCACCTTCTTGTGGAGATAAGTATTTTTTATCACACCACTTAAAAATGTCTGCCCAAGCATGGATTTGCTGTAAGAAATCAGCAGGCCATTGCTTCACTCACGCACTGTACTGAGTTGTTGCTGATGACTTGTTGCATTCTCAGGATGCTTAAAGAGTCTGAATTGATGGCTGCTTGTTGCATATGGTTGGAGAACTTAGCTTTGTCCTCTTTGGCTTTCTCCGAGACCCTCCCAGCCACATGTCTTTTATCACCTGGTTTGCTGAGAGTTAGTATCACCAAGTCACCAGTGACTAAGTAGGATCTTTTCACTTCCATAATTTTTACACTGTTTTCGTTGCTGAGCTAGGCTTGTATCATCAGTTTTGCAACAGTTCATGACCTTGCCCCCAAACTTAGCAGCTCTAAACATTCCTCCAGTTGAAAACAGATCTTCAGCCAGATAACTTGGTACAGAGTATCTAGTACTCAGTAATTATTTTGCCTTTATTCATCAACTACATGTGAGATAGGAAGATTGTTCTTTCTCTGGACTCTCTGTAGAGCTCCTTAGTTGACAAGGTAGGCTACATCAATAAGCAGTGTGCCCATTCTGTCCCTTGGCAAACAGGGAGCTAGTCCTAGGAGGTGCACTGAGCTCAGCTTATATTCAGGCATCACAAAACATGAACATAGGAGAGCTGAGAGAAGGGGTAGCTCAGGAGTGATTCACGAACAGGAGGTGAGAATTTCACTCAGACTTTGATGGGGAGCTGCAGCTTTTTGGAAGCTGCGAGAGACTTAAAGTTGGGTATTTACCACTTGGGCTGTGAAATGCTCTTTTTGTTTAAATATACTTGTGGATAATTAAACAAACAAAAAAAGGCACATAAACCGAAATTGTATCACCTTCTTTCAATAAAGCGTAACATCCACCACTGTGTCCACTGAAACCTCCTTTTCTGAAGGTCTTGGAGCTGTTATGATGGGGGATTGATTATAGAGAGAGGAGGGCTGGTAGGGAGGGCTGCAAGAATTTGTGAAAAGAAATAATTGATTTTTTGTGAAGAATTAGGCGTGTTTCTACTGCTTCACTAGTCTGTGTTATGTGAAATGATCGGTAGTAGCTTGTCACAGTCAGCCAAGGAAAACCAAAATCATTTTCTGAATCCCATTAATGTGCAGTTTCTAGTTAGGGAACATGTTTTTACTCAAGAAGGGATGTTTGCGTGTTTCAGAACAAAGTAAGAGTTGCAGGAATGTTTTGCTTAGAATCATCTTAGAATAGGAGTATTTTGTAATTTAAAGTCAATCAAAGCTATTTTGAGGTGTTAAGAGTAAAATTACTAGTTGTTAGCACAAAGTGGAAAAAACACAGCTTCTTTCAAAAGTAATAATTGAATAAGAAGCTAGAATCCGTGAAGGAGTTCAGCTTAGAAGCTGATATCACAAATAAGGAACCAGTTACAAATTTTTGAGCAATTCTGTAGTGGCAGCATGTCAAGTCTGAGTCATGGTTTTTCATTGACTTAATCTCCTTCTGAACTTTTAAGCTGATGATTGATTGTTAAACTAGTGGCTTAGGCCGCCCTTCTTTTCCGGCTATTTTTCTTCATGAAAAAGCTTAGTTACTCATTTTTGTTTAACCTGAGGCAATTGCGGTTTATCTGCTCATCTTCTGTAGTTAAAGATGGCGTGACGTCCTCTGCATACAATGGCAACCAATAACCATTTCAGTGTAAACTTTTTTTCAGTCTTGGTGCAATATGTAAATGGTTCACTTGAGTGATTCATCTCAGAAAATACAAAACAAACAAAAACGTACAATAATGCCACGTTCTACTGAAATTCAACTTCCATGCTCATGATTTCTGGAGTTACTAAATCTTCATTTCCTTCAGCCTTTCTGACATGCTTTGTATGGATGAGTTCTGAGGTAGCTGTGAAAATTGAGCACTTAGGGTCAGTTTTGCAGAGTCTCTTGACAATTGTCCTACTCCACTGACTGTGGAACCAGGTGAGGTCTTCTTTTGAAGAAGTTACAGGTGTGGCTGTGTATTGCAGACTGGCTAAGGAGATGCGTGTTTTCAGTTTCCAAGAAGTCATAGGTAGTTTAGATCATTTCCTTACCGTGACTGTTAAAGAGTTATGATACTGCTATTGCCTTTTGGATTTGTGGTTGCTCCCAGTCACAACAAACTAATACAGAGAAGGACATGACCCTCTACTTTTGTGCATCTGATCGGTAAGGCATCTGTAAGCTAGTTTTTGGGATTTATCTCAAACCATGATGAGTTTGGCATGTGGAAGGTCTTCCGCAAAGAGGGCTTTGGTGATCATCTTGCTGTTTGGTGGGGGGAAGTTTTGCGTTTTCTTTTCCGTAATCATTCAGGGCATCCTGTCTCGGTCAAACTAGTGGCTGTGTCTGAACAAGTATTTGGGCTGTCTGGTCCAGTCTTTTTATTGGGGTGAAGTATATGGCAGCGTGCAAACTGGGAACTGGCTGTTGGAAATTTCCCCCTCCTTTTTCTTTTCTTTTTTCTTTTTTTCTTTTTATTTTTTTTATCATTTTCTTTGATTTCTGGACAGCATCAATGAAACAGGAAAAGCTTTTTGATGAGTTTATCTTTGAAAGATGGTGGAGATTTGCATGAAACACCCTAATCTTTCCCCTTTGTGCTGTGGGTTATGAGCAGGTTGAAGAGCGTTGGAATATCTGACAGACTCAGTTTTTGATGCAGCAGATTGACTTTTGTTATCTTTTAGTCTTCCTTTGGCACTGAAATCTTTGAGTTGATAGTCTCATTCATCTCCCTCATCATTTTACACTGGAGTTTTGTAATTACGCTTCTGAAACTGCCATAGACCAAGCCACTTTCCCCAAGAGATGTTTGCCCTGGTCACAGTGTGCACTGAGGAATTTCCAGATGTTTGAATTTTTCTTTTGTTTCACTTTGCTTCAGTGTCCTTTGATAGCAGCAAGGTTTCATAAGAATGGCAGTTCTTTCCGTATTGGGTCAAGATACGTATTAATGAAGTTTGTCTGCTTTGGAACTCTGCTTCTTATTTGCCAGTGAAGTTTCCCATTGACACAGGTGGCCCTCTAGTATGCACAGGACTGGCCTCTATTTTTTCTCATAGGCAAGGAAATGAACTGTGTGTGTCTCCTGGGGTCCCTGGGCTTTGCTGAGTGTTGTGAGGCACGATGCTGTCTGTTTGCTCCTTTCTCAGCATTTTGGTGTCAGCCTTCCAATTGCTACGGGAGCCAGAGGGATGGCCTGTCCTTCCTCTCCTCACTTTCTGCTGAGGTTCTCTCATTACACATTTTCAGACTCTGTGTAATTTGCGTGTATAAATCATAACCAGTGTGCTAATCTCTGCATTTTCCTTCATTCCTTAGGAAAAGGCTGATCTTTGACAAATGTGTTAGGTGTGGCTCTTCAGTCTGCAGTGCTTCTCACAGGAGTTTATTTGCTTCCATAATTATGTCTGTTAGTTTTAATAAGGTTTATTATCACTTGTTTGTCTAAGACAGGTTTGACTGTAGCCTTCGAGTAGGCTTCAGTTGCCTGTATTTTGACATCCAGTGCAGTTGGAGGTGGAAGTTATCTTGTCTAGTCCTCCGCCATCGCCCAGCTAACCCAAAGATAGCGCCTGTTTGTTGATCGCCGTGGCTGTATTGATTAGCGGTGTAGTGCTTCTGTTTAAACACATGCAGTAGTGCCATTTCATTGCCTTTACACGTTGAGGTTTATCTGAACCATCTGCCACATAAAATGTCAGATGTGACATCAGTCTTTGAGAGAGGACTTGAGCTTCTTTGAAGGTATCCATATGTGATGTTTTAGGACATCTCAAGTGGTGCATTTAAACTGTGAATGGGCTACTGATTTTCACACTGTATTTCCTTTGACTACATTGGGGCACTTTGCTTATGTTCGGAAACCTAAATCATGGCTGTCTTTATTCCTCACCTGAATCCTTTATATATTGCTGTACAGCTTTGTCATAAGGTGTAGTTTACTGTTCTGGTGTGAGATGCACCACACATGTGGATGGCCTTACAGATCACACATTTTTTGTCTTGGATACTTTAACTGTAGTGGTGTTAAGCAATTCACTAGTTCAAAAACATTTGCTTGTTACATTTGTTTGTGTTCTGATATATAATATGTATTTCAAGTTGTATGCATCTTATCTCAGTTGCAGGATAAGACTTTTCTGTTCTAGCCCTCTTGCTAGCACATGATAATTAATAGCAATAAAAATACTCACCTTTGACCATTTTGTTTACCGAGAATGTCTTAGATTTTAGCCTTTTGATTCCATACTTAGTTACCTTATTTGCCTATTTTGTTTTAGTTTGGAAATGTTCCTGTCTTTTCAAAATCAGTAACTCTAAAAAAGTTGTTAGAAAAGGATTAAATCAGTGACAGATGTAAGATATTTATTAACAACTAACAGTGGCCTAGGCATTGATTCATGCTTTATGTAACATCTAGGATCAGCATAGCACTGGAGATTAGGAAACCAATATAGTTTCATTATGAAAGAAATAAACATGCAAGATGAAACAGATTGTAGCACAGTCTTTTCAGTCTTTGTTTTTGGTTTTAATGTTCTTGTCCTGTGTAGCGATTAAAGAAAGGTAGTTAAGCTGGCTGGTGTTTGAAGAAGTGGCTAAAATTATGAGTGCAGATTTTTCATCTGTTAAATTTCCTTTTTATTCTTCCCCAAAATACTTCTCTGCTTCTCTGGTTTCCAGCCAGCAATGGAACACTCTTCAGAAAACTTCACTGATCATATACAGAAGTTTGCAAAAGATATTCCTCTGCAGATAATATCCTGACGGAAATAACTTCTGTATTTTCTGAAAGTGTGATAGGACTTCATGTTCTGACCTGGCAAAAGCCCAGAGAAATCTACAGCTGCTCATTCCACCTGCGTCTGCCTAGCCTTCCAGGATTTGTGTGTGCCACCTTCTGCTGCCCTCAGAAAGCCAAGGAAGCCACTTTTGAGAAAGTGCAGCATTTAGTTGTTCTTCTGAGGTTCAGCTTAGTGCTGAGCAAGCAGGTGAACTTTTCTATCGGCCTTGCAGCTCCTTTAAACTTGAGCGCTACTCTGTAATCTCTGTCCATTCACCTTCCTCATTGTGTGCATTTTTATCTTCGGTTGTAAATTGTTTTATCAAACTAACTAAAACAAAAACTAGTGATTTATTTTTTTCTTATACCTTGGGAAATTAAAATGCTTGTAAGGCCTGATTTCACTTACTGTGATATATTACTTATGTGTTAACTATCTTGTAGCTGTGTCCAGGTTTCCACTGAAGTTAAGTTGTCCCTTTGCAAGGCATTGTAGAAAAATAATAATAATTAAGAAAAAATGTAGGACAGTGTGAAGAAGCAGAACTTCAGTGTATGGTTTGGCAGGGAAGCTAAGCTGATTAGCACGAGTTGAAAGGGCTAATTGCTTGCACCCATGCCGGGTCATGAGTTTATGGCTCTCTGTGTATGGGCACAGACTTTTCTCTGATCTGTCCCTTGCTTGTGAGCTGGTTCAGGGAGGTAACTTAACAGAGAGCTCTGTGCTGGGGGAAGGGTGGACACAGGATTGCTCTCAGCTGCAGCAGCCGAACATTAAGTCAACTGGCTGCTGTCACACCACTCCTCCTAGGGCAAGAAGCAGCAGATTGATGGAGAAGGGTGCTGAGTGCAAACTGTGAGGATCAGCACTGATGGAGTCGTCCTTGTACACCCATTTCATGTGTAGTTTGTCAATTTTGTGTATTTAAAATGTATACACAAGGTAAATTTTATTACTAATTTCAGAGAGCCATCTGCTCACTGTTGCTTTAACTCATGCTCCTGCTAACCTGTTTCTGTGTGGCTATCACATTATTTGATTTTATGGAACAGGAAAGATTGAATTAACTGCTGCTTGGAAGGTAATGCAGAGCTGTGTGTGTTCTGTCATCCCCAAATCAGCTGCCAGATACAGCAGTACCACAGTAAAACAAACAAACATGAAGCTTGGGACCTGTGTAATGTTTATATGTATGTGTGTGTGTGTGTATACATATATGTAAGTATATATATAGCAGGTATTGCCTACGTATATATGGAAAATGTAAAAAATTGTACATTATACTTTTGCTTTATAGATTATACATTTGTATCAAAGTATTTACAATATAAGTGAGAAGCAGCACACAGGAGGTACGTTTAACTTCTGGCAGTTTTGTGTGCCATTGAATGAAGTCATATCAGGAACATAAATGGGTTTAATGAATTTTAAGGCTAAACCCAAACCCTCCTTGGTTAGGAGCATATGTTAAGAGTTCAGTGACCTGTGATTTTTTGCAGAGGAGTTCCATTAACAAGCTACTAACTGCAGCAGAGATTGGCCTGGAAAACAACATTGGGATGCTGCCCGTTTAAACACTGACCACAGGCTGTTATAATGCTGGTCCCGAGCTTTTCAGTATTTTCACTGTTGTGGATGATAGAATAAATAATACACTTGTTAAAGTTATAGATGCTACAAAGCAGGGTTGGAGGAGACTGCAGACATTTCAGAACTAGAATTAGATTTCATTATGATCGAGAAAAATTGAAACAATTGTCTTTTTCTTTCTTTTGTCTTTTTTGAGGGGATTCTAGGAAGACGAGAACAAAGTCTCATTAGCTGCAGAACAGTCAATCTCACAAATAAAACACAGCATATAACATGCTGAGTAGCAGTTCTGTGGTAAAGGACCTGGAATCATAAAGATGACACTGTTGTGAAAAGCAGGCACTAATTAGAATCTCTAACTGGAAGTACTGAATATATGTGATATAAGATGTCAGCGTCTGGTTCTCATTGATAGCTTTTGTAAAACAGTAAAGTAAATGTTACGTGTCATTGGTTTCACACTTGTTCATGGAATGGACTGTGTACATTTAGTTGCATGACACAGTAGTGTGAGCGTGCGATTAGCACGCTGCTTATATGTGTATTTTCACATTCTGCTCAGATGAACTTCAGCCCTCCAGTTGCTGTTTGGGTCATTAGCTTCTCCAGCTGTGTTGCTTTTTCCCATGGAAGCTTTTCTTTCAAGTCAAGTTTTTGCTGTTTGAAAGGTTCACATTTTGAAAGTACATTTACCATGAAAACTTTTTGCTTGTGTTTCTGCCTTCCTTGCTGTCTTACCTGAGCTTTTTCTTTCTTTGCTTATTAGATTAGTTTGACATACTGTAAGATCAGCGTTTCATTCGTATCTTATATCCTTAATTGAAGGGCACAAGCCGATGTATGTTCTAGAAAAGCAGAGGAAATGATAATCATTAGGAAAAACAGAAGTAATTAATAGTGTTGTGTGGAGCTTTTGAGCATGACATGGGTCGTGCTATATCTATGAATATAACTAAACTAACATATTCCAGCATACAGGAAAAATAAATGGAATAGCTGACAGTGGTATTTTCTTTTTAAAGTCTGGGGGTTTTTTGTTCTGTTTTTTAAAGTGAGAGAAAAATTCACAGCTTGTACATCGTTGAATGAGAAAGTTAATACCAAACTGCCTACTGACACCTGTGTAATTGCCTGGATACAAAAGGCTTTCAAAAGCTGAGATTAAGAAAAATTCAGTTGCAGTGTATTTACCTCCCTTTAGGAGTCTGGTGGGGCCTTTCTGTAGCGGTGCAGGACAGACTTAAGAGGAAAAGCACTGCTGTGTTTCAGAAGGCACCCCAGGCTTTTGGCTCCAGCTACAAAACTTGTGGCCTTGTGCCTACAGACTTCAGCTATGCGTACATATCTGCAATAAGGACTGCAAAGTAATATCATTGCTTTGGTGCTGGCGTGGCAATTGGGGACTTCATAAAGGAACAAAGCTGGCAGTCAGCAGCTGCACAATAAAGATTTCCAACAAAGATCCAAGTGTTTAACTTTGTGCAGCACAAAGAAAAACTCCTTTGTGGGCTCTTTGATGTATCAGCCCCATGGAGGGAACTGGTTAGCCACTTGAGATGAGGTGTGTGGCCTGTTCCGGCTGTACCAGTAATGGCCTAATGAGTTAGCCCTCTTTTATCTGCTGGATTTTTTACAGATATCCACGCAGAAGATTTGCAGTTGTTTTGATTATGTAACTGGTTTTTTATCTCTGACAACTCAGTAGGATCTCCCTGCCTCGAGCCCTACATTTTGGGTTGGCAGTGAGTGGCTCTGTGCTGCGGGGCCACAGTGTGCTCACTGCTCCTAGAATGCCATGACACTGGTACAGAGGTGGAGATGAGTGGGAACATACAGGTGTTCTCTGGCATCAAAGTTTATTTATCTGACAATGTGAAAAGGACATTGCAGCACTATGTCTGCTATACGCTCTGTTGTTTATGTCTCAGTGGGTTTTCAGAACTGCTTACAAGTCAGTGATCTGTGTGTCTCACCTACTGAAGAGTTAGACCTTGCAATTACATCTACTGCCTGAGCAGCTCTGTTTATGCAGATTAATTTCCAAAAAAAAATAACGGTTTCTTCTAGGATTTCTTTGGCTTTAGAGGCATAAGAAAAGTAATAAAGTAAACAAACCCCCACATCTTTAATGTGTAGTGATGTTATTCTCAATTCCTACACATTTTATGGCAGTACAAAATGTATTTTTTTCTCCTAAACTTTATCTTATTCACCTTCCCTTCTCCATGATCTTATTACCAAACTAATTTTTTAACCTTAATAGGAAAGGATCAGTCCTTATGATTTATCCCTGTGGAACATCAGTACTATAACAGCCTGTATGTACTTCATAAAACACAATTTTTATTTGAGTATTGGTATGTTCTGCTTTCTTGAAATGAAGAATAAATTCTCAAAATACTGGAAGCCAAATTGTTGCTTGAGAACTGACAGGTCCTGAGGTGTTCAGTAGCATCTCATGCAGTATCATATGAGTGATCTTTCTTACACTCACAGTTAGAAGCTGAAATGCTGTAAATAGCCCAAGGTGTTCCTTAAACTTAAATTGTTACAATGATTTTTCCTATTATTTATGTCGATGTCATTTTAAAGACGATGTTTAATAACTGTGGCCTGATTCTGCCATTATTTACTTTGATACTTACAATTAAGAAACTTTTTGAATTGACTCTGATTCATATAAAATATTTGAAATGAGTATTAAGTACATAGTTACATTAAAGAGTTCTATATTCTCAGTCTTAGGTCCCTCTAACAATACTGCTGTATTCTATGGCACTTTCTGTTAAGTGACGGTAAAATGTTTGCGGTCTGAATTTAGCCCTTGAGTTTGAACACATTAAGTGTTTGTATCTCAGCTAACTGTGTATGTATTTTTAAACTCTGTCACTGTTAGCATTGTACTTATGATATTTATGAAAAGGGCAAACAATTGTACCTCATCTTCATTTCTAATTATTATGTTTTTAATTTTGGCTTTCCAGAGATTAAAATCAATGTGTCTTCCCTAAGTAATATAAATAGCCTTCCAATCTGAACGTCATCTTCAAAGTTCAGTTACACAGTGATACAATTTTCATTATATGAGTGCAGCAGTGCTGAAATAGTCCTACTGCACAGTATACGTAGTGATGTGGGATTTTATTCCAACTTGTGTTTCCTTTTAAGAACTGATACTTGGGTATTTTAAAAAAGATTTGAGAGGGAAGGGGTCGAAAATACCAATTTAATCACTCAAAAAATTGCACAGAGACTATTTGTTTCAGTAAGACCCTAAATAGGAAGGGGTTTTTTTAGTTGTTAAATGGGATTTTTTCTCAGGAAGAGAGAATTACCCAGCAAAGGTAGCAAGGAGCTGCACAGTGGTGATGCTCGGTGTGAAGGATGAGGTCTCACTTCATGTCCTCCTGCGCCTTAGTCAGAGGAACCAGAGCTACAGCCAGCAAAGGTCCCAAATCCCAGGCTGTGTATTGGCTGTTATGAGATCATCTCTCTGCTCCACGTTTAGTGTGTATGAGCCCTTAAAACATACTTGGTGTCTGTTTCGGGATAGGAACAAGCGATAGTATCGGGCCACCCTGCTTGGATGAGGTCATTGGTATCTGGCATATTCCAAGGTAAATGCTTTAGGCACTGCATTTTGGGCAATACAGGAAATCTGCAGTACCTGTGCTTATTATTTATGTCAGGGTTGAAGTGTTCCACCTGTAGCTTGGATAAGTAATTTTTTGGAACTTACTTTCCTTTTTTTTTCTTTTTCTTTATTTTTTTCTCAATTTTTTTCTTTTTATCTGTCTGTTTTCTAGTTTGCTAGCAGAAAAAATAGGACTTTTCTCCAGTGGCCCTCTTTGGTATTTTGTATGCACAGTACTTGAAGAACTTGTTACTGCAATTTGTTGCAAATCAGCTCTTGGAGAAAGCAGCCGCTGCTGATCTCATCAGCAGAAGAACTGCATAGAATTTTGTTTTAGATCAGTCATTCTTCCTGCTGTTCTTTAGGCAGGGTCATCCCACAGTTAAGCAACAGAACCTACAGCCAGGACATGTGGGTTCTGCTTTGGTGCTGTTCCCTGGCTGTGAGCAAACTGCTCTGTTCCGCCATACATTGGTTTGGAAGTAATGTTTGCGGGGCCGTGACCTCTGTGAATAGTTTTGTGACCCAGGTCCAGTAAGAAAAAGAAACGTTGTTGATATCAATACTGTCATTTGATATAAAAAATGCAAAAGCGCCCAGCTCATGCGGATTTGTTTATTGCAGTGATAAACAATGGCACAAGTTAAGATGCAGACGACAGCAAACCTGTCCGGCCCTCCCATGTCCCCCATGGTGCTACCCCTGCCAGTTACAGCCGCAAACACTCTGGGCCTGCCTTCTGCCATGAACGGATCCATTCCGGAGTCGGCTGCCAGCTGCAGCAGCCCCACCGCTGGCCTTGCAGACCCCACACCTGCCAGCAACCCACCAGGTAAGGTGGCCCAAGTGCATTCTGTGTGCTGTTCAAGGGAGTCATTTTGTTCACTTGTTAATTAAAAGTAAAAAAAAAAAAAAAAAAAAAAAAAGTCTTAAGGAGGATATAAGCAAAGAAAGTGAGCTGGGTTGAAGCCAATGGGATGAAGTTCAACAGGACCAAATGCCGGGTCCTGCACTTTGGCCACAACAACCCCAGGCAGCGCTATAGGCTTGGGGCGGAGTGGCTGGAGGACTGTGTTGAGGAAACAGACCTGGGGGTACTGATTGATGCTCGGCTGAACATGAGCCGACAGTGTGCCCGGGTGGCCAAGAAGGCCAACGGCATTCTGGCTTGCATCAAAAACAGTGTTACTAGCAGGAACAGGAAGGTAATTGTCCCCCTGTACTCGGCATTGGTGCGGCCGCACCTCGAGTACTGTGTTCAGTTTTGGGCCCCTCACTGCAAGAAAGACATTGAGGCCCTGGAACGTGTTCAGAGGAGGGCTACGAAGCTGGTGAGGGGTCTGGAGCACAGGCCTTATGAGGAACGGTTGAGGGAGCTGGGATTGTTCAGCCTGGAGAAGAGGAGGCTCAGGGGGGACCTTATAGCTCTCTATAACTTCCTGAAGGGAGGTTGTGGTGAGCTGGGGGTCGGCCTCTTCTCTCGTGTAATCAGTGATAGAACTAGAGGGAATGGTTTCAAGCTGCGCCAGGGGAGGTTCAGGCTGGACATTAGGAAGTATTACTACTCGGAAAGGGTAGTCAGGCATTGGAATGCACTGCCCAGGGAGGTGGTGGAATCACCGACCATGGGAGTGTTCAAGAAACGTTTGGATGTTGCGTTGAGGGGTATGATTTAGCTGGGAAGTATTGGTAATGGTTGGACTGGATGATCTTCTAGGTCTTTTCCAACCTCGATAATTCTGTGATTCTGTGAAAGAAGATTCTGTAGTAAAATATTTTGTCTGAATTGGTTGTTTACTAAGTTAAGTTTCTTTAACTGAGACAGATTTACAGTGAAGTGCTGGTTAATAATATAAAAGCTCAGAAAAGAACATGCCTATTTTGTCGCATTCTGAGCATCTTTTACAGAGAAGTTTTAGTTGGGCAGGAAAGCCTCCAAGTGTATTTCTCTTCCCTAGAACAGAATGTCTTCAGACTGCTTGGCAGTATTCAGTGTTTCCTTTGTAGCCTAATAAGTGCAGTAGTTCCTATGCTGAACTGGGTATAAAATACAGAAATGTTATCATAAAAAGTTAAGCAAGCAGGGAAAGCATGTGCTAAGGTTAAATACAAGTAACCTGAAAAAAGAAGAAGAAAGCTAAAAAATGCTAACACAGAGGACATGAAGTAAGTAGCCTAAGGAAAGTAGAACAAAATCCTTAAATAAAGTGTAGAAAGATCTTTGGTAGTGCTTTGAGAGCAACTTTATTATTATTAGAAAAACTGAGAACTGGAAAGAAGGAGAGACCATAGTGTTTCATCTGTGTTTTATATTGCAACCTTCAAAGTGTTGAGATGATATCCTGAGCGCACAGTCAATTCATAGAACTAGTTATGCTCCTGAGAATGAACTTTGATATAGGAAGTGTAGCATATGTTTATGCCCGTCTCCGCTGTCATCTTCTATAAAGACGTTTTGAAAATATATTTTTTAAATTGCACGTATTCAAAGTGATCATTATTCAGTGCGTATTGTCTTATGATTAATAAGTAAAAGGTATTTTAACACTGAATTTAGCATATTTGCAAAAACTATTTTTTAGTGAAAGTTTTTTTTTTTTAAACACAGTACTACTATTGCAAAGTTTGCAACATTGTGAAGTGTACATTCTTCCACAAAAGCTTTACAGACCCTTTGTTTGCAGCTCCTCTCCAGGATAACATGGCAAACCCCAAAGAGAAGACTCCAATGTGTCTGGTAAATGAGTTAGCCCGTTTCAATAGAATTCAACCCCAGTATAAGCTTCTGAATGAAAGAGGGCCTGCTCATGCCAAGGTAAGGTCACACTTCCAGGTTATGAGCCAAATGTTGAATGTTGAACGTATTATGTCTTGATCTTGACAAGCACGATTGTAAAACACAACCATGCTTCTAGTGTAAAGGGTTTCTTATACTTATCTGTTTTGCTTTATTATTTTCAATTTCAGAAAGTATGCCTGTGTTTTCTTTGGAGCTCTGACTTCTACCTTTGAGTTTATTGTTGGTCTCTGTAAATTTAGCTGGGAAGTATTGGTAATGGTTGGACTAGATGATCTTCTAGGTCTTTTCCAACCTTGATAATTCTGTGATTCTGTGACCTCCCAAGGGTCTTTCCAGAGTATTACCACCTTTTCTATATCATTTTGGAGCGTGTGGTTTTAGATGTGTGAATCCTTCTCCCCAATTGGTGTGCCTCTGATAATTAACTGAATTTATTTCATGGTAATGCAGGCTGCTATGAAGCTAATCATATGTATTGATAACAAGACTCCTAACATGATTGTAGCATTAAAGTTTATAGTGAGCTGGCAGTTAGTTCTTGTCATTTCTCATGTTGATTTGGATATCTGTCTTCATTTTGTAAGTAGAAATTAGGATGCTTTCAGGTGACGGGGAACACAGAGGGATAGTCTCATAGCAGTCATTTCAAATGATTTTGAATATCCTCTCTCATTATGCGCACTCTAGGGGAGGAAAAGGAAGCCTGATAAAGTCAAAGAGAGAAAATGACATAATTAATAATTGTGTTGTACTGAACTGTTCCTGGAGTGGCAAAACCGGATACAACAGTGGGCTTGAACTTGCAGATTAGTAAAGTTGCAGACAGCAGTGAGATCCTCTTGTGCCCTCTGGCCCTCATTTCCCACACCCATCATGTCAGATAGTGCAGAGCTGATGTAGATTCCTGATGTTCTGATTTGGCTGCTGTTGTGCATGCTGGTGGAAGTGATGTCAGCAGGTACAGGGATGGTGAGATCTGGCAGGCTTTCAGGGTCACTCATCAGAAATGAGGATTGAGCTTCTCATCCTCTCCCTGGAAACATTTGGCATCAGGTGATTCACAAGTTGGTTGACTGTAGGTTGTGATGTATTAAGTTTGTTGTGCTTTCTGTAACCTTTTCCTATGATGTGGCATGTTCATTTTGTTTTCCATGACTGCAGTTTAAGTGCTTCAGTCATGCAAAAAGCTGTGGTTTGGGGATTGGAACTTGATGATCCTTGGGGTCCCTCCCAATCCAAACCATTCTATACTTCTGTGGTTCTATGATATGAGTTGTAATACACTTGTATTACAGCTTAACTTTTAGCAGAATAAGATACAGCTCAGATATATTCATTGCTATTTTCCAAGGAACTAGAATCGTTGGAATTGAGCCTGTGTTAACTTCGCTTTTGAAAGACAGATTTACCATGAGTTTCTTAGTTTTTCAGTTTTTTGGTTCACATCTCATTACTTTTAATTATCCTCATAGTGATCAAAAACTGTTACGTGCAGTACAGACTGGCTGTTGCTGAGAAGAATTTTAAGTGTAATTTTGTCCTGTGCAGCAAGTGAGAATGGCACTGGAGGAGAGAGAATAAAGAACAAATACGATAATGCAGGTTGATTTACCTTTAGCCTTTGGAAAGCACAGACGTGGGAATTTTGGATGTGTTAGCAGTTTTATACAGTGTGCTGCTTAGTTTGCCTGATAAAATGTGTGAATCAGAGCTGAGTCTGCTCTAGAAAACATGACCTAAAGGATGCGTTGCTGCACTCCATTTAAGGAGTCTCACTTTGCTTTTTTCACACACATACTGTGTTCCTGTCCAGTAGTGGCTTTCATGATTTTCAGAGTTGTGCTCTACCAGACAGCAGCCTCTGTTGTGGTCATGGTAAATTTTTACATCCTTTTTTCTGCTTGTCTTTGGAAAGTAAGTTTTGACAACGAGGGTGAAACGGGATACTAGAAACTGTGGAGCTGTGAGAGAAGTGACATTTCTTAACAGTCTGCTTAGAATGTCTGGGGGTCTGCCCTCTTTCTGAAAAATCAGAAGCCCTTTATTAGCATTAGCTATGTCTCCAGGTGGATTTGTCAGATGAATGTTCCTTTCTTGTGTACTTCTATGTGAGTGTCATCCCAGGAGGCAAACTTGAAAGAAAGAAAGACCAAAGAAATTAGGCAGTAGTACAGAGATGAGGGCAAGTGTTGGGGGACATAGCACTTAAAAGAGGCTGGGGAGGAGAAGAGCGTTCAGTGTGCAGAAAACATAAGGAGGGAAGAACTGACAAAGTGAAGGGGGGCTGACATCAAGAACACAGCACAGTGAAAACAGGCACAGAGTCTTTGCATTTCTGCTGTCTTGTCATCAGGTAAACATAGGGAATAAATACTTCCACAGAAAATTGGTGAGAAATGCCTGTCTGTTCATTGCAGAACTGTGAGCTTGGACCTTAGCGCTTACAAATTTCACTGGCTATTCCAGACTTCGTTTTTAGTCAGTTTTATTCCTTTAATTAAATTCCCGCCTTTTACTCATTTCATTAATCCTATTCCTACCTATTGTTCTGTTTAATTATTTATTTTTTTTCTCAGAGGAGGTTTTTATTAGAAGGGTAAGTAAGAAGACTAGAGCTCCAAGTGTAGAAATTTTCAACTCGAAATGTTCCATTTTACTGCTCTAATAAATAAGTAAGGAATTAAAGGCAGTTAGGCAGCCACTACTGATCATATTTTTATTGAAATTCAAGGTTATACTTCTTTTATGAAAGAATTACACCAATACATTCTTGCCAAATATGTATATATAAACTTCAGAAACAGGAAGAAAATCAGTTCTGTTAGTAATAAAGATATTTGTTTATTGATTACTTACATGATTATGGGTATTTAGCTGTATTACTCACCCTAGCTTTCAAGTCTGGGGAGTAGTGTTTGGCAGAATGCAAAGTTAAGAGACTTCTTTCATTTCCCCTTCACATATGAGGAAATTGTTATGACTGCTGTGAAAAAGTGAAGTGATGGTGGGAACTGTGGTCCAGGGTCTTGCACCATGCTTCTGAAGCTTGCAGTAGGCCAAGATTCAGGCCTGCAATTAAGATAAAAGTATGAATTTATGGAATTGAGTTCCAGTGCACTGTGTGCATGTGTTAAGAGGCACACGTACTTCAGTTCAAATGCCTGCATGCAAGTACTTGATAAATAGCAATATGTGTAAAGAGAGGTTTAAAGGTTGTCCATTATGCCTATCTCTAGATAGGCTAGTTCAAATCACTTTAAAATGCATAGAGAAAATAACTATCGAAATGAAAATCCTGCTTTATGTTATATAATTCTGCCTTATACTAACTCTAATACATAGATTTCTTTGTGCTTGCCTCCAGTAAGTTATACCTACCTCAGAAGATGGACTATCTTAATTTACCATGTATATCTGACAATTATATCCTGCTTTATATAGTTAGAATTTGTATGGAAAAGACTTTAGTTTTTTATCTTTTCTCCTCTTGTTGTTAGATGCTCAATTTTAAACAGAACATGTACATATCATTCAGAAGATAGATGCTATCTGGTATCTTAAATGTGCTTTGAGATTTACCTTCACAGCTTGCACAGGCATAGATACTGCTAAGAATAATCCTTTATCATAAATTTTGAAGTGTGTATAGTTCTATCAGCCACCAGTTTCTGAACTGTGATTTTTTTTGTGCTTCCTATCTTCACTGTAGAATCCACATTATAGAGCTATCATTACACATATCTGAGTTGTGACTCTGCCCTTGCAGTACATGGGTTATGCAAGAAATCCTTTCACTGTGTACAAATATTTTGGCCAAATAATATGCTGTCTTGAAGAGTGTGCAGTCATTTATATATTAGATTATATATCCATTTATATTCACATTTATTACAAAACTACATGTTTTTAGTAGTATGCTTTACCTGTTATCAACAGGCAGAAGTGGCTGAGTTAGAAAGTGTGAAGAAATGAGGTCTTAACTGATCCGTATGTAATCTTCCACAACAGTTTGCACAGTTATTATTATTTGGTATAAGAGTATTATATATAGGATATATACGCACACACATATATATACACACATATATATACACACATATATATACACACACACATATATAAGAGTATTCTTTTATGATGTTACTGTTTCACTTTGCCATCTGAAACACCAAATGTTGTCCTCTGTTAAGGACCTGCTGATCTCTGTAAGAATCAGATGTGTTATCTGAGAGTTTAATATAATGTAAAGAGGTGATGTATTCTCTTCGTTCTCATAGGTTTTCATGCAGATTGATGTATATGCAGTGATAATCTTGCCAGTGTTCACTTGTTCTTTGTCTTGAAGATGTTCACAGTGCAGCTGACTCTTGGAGAACAGACGTGGGAAGCTGAAGGAAGCAGTATTAAAAAGGCCCAGCATGCTGCTGCTAGCAAAGCTTTGAATGAAACTACCCTTCCCAAACCAACTCCTAGACCGCCCAAAAATAACGTTAACAATAATCCAGGTATGACATTTTCCTCTGTGGAATAAATCTTGTTGAAATTTTGGAATAGTATACCACTGACAATAATGTTCAGCAATAGTATGTTGAACAAGATGTAGGTTAAATTGGCAGATGAGAATCAACCTAGTTCTTTTACAGGCAAGATTAATTAACAACCTCTGTTGAGTTTGCACAGGGGAGTTTTTAATGAACAGACTAAAACAATTGAATGTAAGTGAATATTGTTTTAGTGAAGATTCAACTGTATACAAAGTGATTGTATGTGATCAACACTAGACTGAAAAGATAGGAACAAATTGGTCAATATTGCCATAGCAAAGGCTTCTTTTAAAAAAGAGGATTGTTTTAGCTATTTTTCCAATGGAAAAGCAAAATTTTACCGAGTCTAATCCTGTGAAATTTTGTCTGTGGTATAAATGTAAGCTCAAGTTTTGGCGTGTTTTTTCTTCTATGAGGGTTAGTTTCAGTTTCTGGCATTATACGTTTTCCTTCTTGGCAATTTGTACTATTAAAAAGCCTTAAACAGCTTTAAAAGTTGTTTGAACAGCTAAAAGAACATACTGTGCTGTCTTGCATCATTCATCTTGAGGCGTTACCTGTGAGTTGCCTTCTATACATGCAGCACCTTTTGAGTGGCTGACATCTCAGCTGCATGATCAGTGATCTGTTCTGTCTTATTTGAGAAAGTTAGTAAAAAAAACCCCTCTTCCTAACTTTATTTCACACTAATATAAAAGAAGGAAAATAGCGAGGAAAAAAGATAGAATTTTGCTTTCTTACTTCTTTTTCTTTGTTTACACTCCTTTTTTCCTTCTTTTTATGTCTGTTGGGCCCACTTCTTTCAGATTCTTTCTTACAGTGGAGTCATTTTGCGGTTAATCTTCTCTGGGCTGTGAGAAAGCAGGACTAACTTTCCTTTAGAGCTTAAAGTTGTAGCTGATAGAGCTTAGGAGTGTTATCCTGAGTGTTAGACATTAAGGATTGTTCACAAGTGATGCGATAGTATTCTCTTGGTCCTTTGGAGATCAGTTCGTTGCTCCTCCAGGACACTGGTTTGATCCTGTGTCATTCACAGTCAGGGTGTTTTTAGCTGTTCAGAAAGTGGGTGGTACAGATCTCTGTAAAAATGGATCCTGACATTTGATTCTTGACATTGCACAGTATCACTCAGCTTCTAGATTTTTTATTTTTTATTTTTATTTTTTTTGCTTTTAGTATATTTGTAAAGGGAAAAGCTTCAAATAAAAGAAATAGGCATTAAAAGAATTTATTAAAAACTGTGTCATGTAACACTGTATTTTGCTTTAAGTACAGTGTATTATATTTTCAGAAGAGAAGGCTGCAAGGTGACTTGATGGCTTTTCAGTATCTAAAGGAGAGCTACAGGAAAGAAGAGGACAGACTCTTTAGCAGTCTGTGGTGATAGGGAAAGGGGAAATGGTTTCAAACTCTAAAAGAGGGTAGATTTAGGTCAGATATAAGGGAAAAGCCTTTTACAGTGCGGGTGGTGAGGAACTAGAAGAGGTCGCCCAGAAATGTGGGTTGATGCCCCATCCCCGGGGACATTCATGGTTAGGCTGGATCAGGGCCTGGGCAGCCTGATCTAGCTGTGGTGCCCCTGTTCATTGCAGAGGAGAAAATGGCCTTTGTAGGTTCCTTCCAACTCTTAAGGATTCTATGATTCTGTGATCTTCTTGTCAAAATGATATTTTTGCATTTGTAGTATGTGTCTGGATTCATAGCTTCCTTGCTTTGGAATATATCAAAGTTGTAGCTGATAGAAGTTTCTGAGTAAGTACTGCATAAAAACTTTCATCATTTGGTACATAAAACCTGAATGGCAGTTTGGCACTTTAACTATTTAAAAGCTAGATTCAGTTCTAATTGTTGTAACAGTATTTTGTGAAAATACAAACTCCTTTTTATTCTAGTGTATGTTTAGCTTGTTCAGGGTTTTGCTACAACAGGGAAGTGAGGAATATGGTAGATGAATATATTCTGGAAAAAAAATGTATTCGGATGAGGCTATAGTGTAGCTTCATGTTTGGCTTTGATGCAACTGGTGGTGGTTTTCTGTTTTTGTGTTCTGTCACCAGTAGATGGCTGCAGTGGCACTCGTGTCCAGTAGTTACAGTTCCAGTTTGTTAGATCATTCCTGTTAGATTGTTTGTTTTCAGTCCTAGTCTCAGAAAACCTTTTTGTCTAACTTCTGTCATAACATTACCAAATGACTACGGTAATGTATATTACTGCCTGTTTGTTTCAATGCCTCTTTACTCGATCTGTGATTTTATTTAGGGGTATTCAGTGGGAAAAACATTGCTCTTTTATTTTTTATAATTTCAGATTATACTTTATTATGAGCACTTCGCAAAGGTGAATCAACAGCTTGATTATTATACTGATTTTAACGTATGAAGATTAATCTACTGAAACTGCATAAAGTTTTCAGTGCTCTTTTCATTGCTTTTGATTTAATTGGCATCTATATTCCCATCTTGTAGAGGTGGCAAAATGTAATTGTATCTACTTAGTGTTTGATTTAAGAGCAGCTAGTAGCTTCCGAGTTTATTACAGCTCTCTTGCTGCTCATCTCCGTCCTGTGTGTGTGTTTTGCAGCATTTGTGGTTTAAGTACCTTACGTGTACTCTTTTTTTTTCCTTTCCTCAGGCAGTATAACTCCAACAGTGGAGCTGAACGGTTTGGCTATGAAAAGAGGAGAGCCTGCCATCTACAGGCCATTAGATCCAAAGCCAATCCCCAATTATAGAGCAAATTATAATTTTCGGGGCATGTACAATCAGAGGTTTGTACTTTTTCTATTATTTGATCTTTTTTTCTCAGTTCTTTATTAATGTGTGTGAAATCTTTATAAGCTTCATAGAATATTTCAGAGTAAAATAAAAGTAAGATTTTACTAAGGAGAGGCCGTGCAGCCTCATTTAGAAAAGCACAACCTCCTTTTTAAAGAAGACAGGAGCCCAAAGCTTGAATATAGGGAACTAAGATATGTAAAACAATTGTGTCTATTTTTTTAATGTGCAAACTGGAGTTATGGTCTCCAACTGTATCAGTTAAGATGCAGGGCATTAACCTCAGAGAGAAGATTTTTTTTTGTTATTGATGTTTAGTGTCATGTTCTTGAGATCCTTAGCACTGAAAGTGAAACAGTCTTTTCTTAGAAATTGGTAATAAAATTAGGAAGATTGTATTTTGGAAGTTAGTTTGAAAACACTCAAGTTTCCAAATTTTTACCATTCTGCATTGTCAGCTATCTCAGTTCCTTAATCTTCAGTATTTGGTGAGAAAAAATCCTTTATTTCACAGTTTAGAAGCCTATAATTGGAGACCTCCACTGATCCTGTAATGACAGTAGTGACTTGGAGTAATCTTTGAGAAGACAGTATTCCAAATTTTGCTTTTAAACTGTCGAATTTGTGAAGAGTAAAATGCTATTGAAAACTTAAATGTGAGGGGCAGTTTTCTTAAATGGCCATCAAAATATCGTCTTGAAAATTTCATACATTTTCGAAATATCTTCATCTTTGGTATTTGTATGATTTTAGTGGAGATAGAAAAACTGTTCTACTTCAGCCTGAATAAAATATAATTTGCATTAAATGCGATAATTTGAGACAAACTTCAAGGTAATATGTGTATTTTTTGCATCCCTGAGGGCTATTTCTCTGAGATTTCTTCCCATTCTTCCTGTTTTTTCTTTCCCAGAGGAACTGTGTTTGATCGGCTTTTTCAGAATTAGGCTGAAACTCCAAAAGTAATATGAACACTGTTAGACTTCCCAACAGAATATTTTTGCAGTGAAATATGTTATCCTTCTGCTAAGGGGTTTACTTAATGGATTCTGTAATAATTTTGTACACCTCATAATTATGAAGAAGATTATGACTACGAATGCCATAAAAGTGGTTATGCTCAAATTGTTCTTGTTTGAAGCTGAATTTATAGCAGTGTTTAAAAATCAGGCAGTTTGAGTTGAAAATGCAAGATGAAACAAACAAACTGGGAGAAAACTGTTTCTTTATTCTACAGAGTAGAATGTCTGGTTATTGTGTTACTTGTGTTCTATTTCATGTTGCTGCTGACTAGAGTCTCCCTCCACTCACATATGTCCTGATTTAAGTAGCTGGATATGGGGCCTGAATTGAGCTTTGTTGGTATCCAGAAATCTTACATTTATTTTGATTGCTTTTGTAATGACATTATTTTGACTACTGGAAAAAAAGGCTACGCTGGAAAAAGTGCAAGTTAGTAAGAAACATAAAATGGGAGATTCTAGAATCTCAACTTAGTTACTAGAATATATTTATGGAAGCAAAGCCTCGAGTTAGCAGGTGCTAACTTGAAAGATTTGTTTTTCTTTGCATGGGAAATGTGTAGCATGTCTAGTGCAGTCTTTACTTATTTCTTGAACTTTGTTCCAGTGTTAGTGTACAAATGGTATATCAACATTACTTTTAAAGGTTCATTAGGTAGCAAATGTATTTGACTTTTTGATCACAAAACAAATAGATGAGGTGGGACAGAGGCCAGAATCTCCACTTGTCTGCTCTACTCTGCTTAGCTGAGTGCAGTAGGCTGTGCAGGATGGTTAATAATATGGTGGATGTAAATTAATAAGTAACTAAAGTAAATAAGTAGCAAATAACTGTACCTGCCTGTATGTATGTGTGCACACACCTCCTGTGCATACACTTGCACGCACAGTAATGCCAGAGGAAGGAAGAATGGTGCCATATAACAATATCCAGGGACTTGTCCTATGTCAGAAATAATTGTTTATCACCTTGTTTTGCATTGCAAGCTTGTTATGATCCCATAAGAAAAGCACTTAGACTCTGTAAGGTATCATTTGAATGCTGTTTATTAGAGCTGACATTATAAGAGAATAGCATAGATAATCTTATGCCCTTTAGGTGCGGTAGTGTTGAAACCTAAGATTTGAAACATAGTGTAGCATACTGCGCTCTGTATTTCATCAGTTTCTGACTCTAGATTGAGGAATAGCTGTGTTATTAAGATAGGTAGTAAGTATGCAGAAAAGTTGGAAGACTTTTTTTTTATTTTTTAACATTGTAACTAAATTCCCTTTCCTTGTCTCCATTAAAAAAAAAAAAAAAAAAAAAAAAAAGTGCTTTTCAAGTAGGTGAAGATCCAGATTAAGATTAGGAGATTGTTTTGGGGGAATTTGATTCTGGCAAGATGAATGACTTGAGGGGGAAAGAGTAAAGAACTGAGTTCATCTCAGGACATATCTTTAGTTATTATTATTATTTAGCAGTTATACCTTGTGTTTCAAGTGGCACAAAAGATCCTTTTCAGGAACTCGTGAAAGTGTGGTCTGAGAGCTGCTGTTTGCATGCAAAGCTGAGAGCTGGCTTCCATGTCAGCCTAAAATATTTGTGCTGAGGTGACCTTGATTCCTCCTCCTCTTCCTCCTCCATTGCACCCAGTAGTCTATGTTGCCTTCCAGTTTTCCTTGCTCCAGCACTGGGAGAGGAGCTGCTCAGAAACTAATCATTTTTGGAGGAGAGGAGGGTGTTGAGGAGAGGAATGGATGAGTTACTGCTTGACTAACTTCTGACCTCAAACACCTTCTCACCTGGTCACAAGGCCTTGTGCTGTCACCAAAGGAGGCCAGGAATGAGTTTGCAAGCTGAGGCTCATTTAAATTTGTGAAGGAGTGCACCTGCACATGCAGTAGGACATATGGATATAGGCAGCGGGTGTATAGCACAGACGATGTTGAAAGAGGTTTACACATAGAATGCAATGATGCAATGGTAAGGTCCACAACCAATGGCATAAAATGATGCTAAATATGAAAGTTAATTGTATGGAAGAAAGGAAAACAAAGAAATGAGAGGAGAGGAAAAAAAAGGAAAACAGAAACCTTTCCCAGTGGCCAGCTTGAAAGGGATAAGTGACGAGACCTCCAATGTGAACATCCTCCTCTGGGCACTGTTTCTCATGCAGCTTGTGCTCTCCATATTCCCATTGTTCTCCTGTGGTTTTCAGGAGAACCTGCTCACACTTCTCTTGGTTGTTCCTGCTCATAGTGCTGGTGGTGCTGCATCGGGGTAGGTGCTGAATGCCAGCTGCTTACTGAGTGTGCATGGGGGGGTTGGACTCGATGACCTCTGGAGGTCCCTTCCAACCCCTACGTTTCTGTGTAGTGCTTTGCTGAGTCACACGAATGCATCAGCTTTGGTCTCCAGTAGACTAAGTATCTGTAGACTGCAGTTCGTACTAGATTGAAGTAGGTCTTTCAAAGCTTTTTCATCTCACTCATAGCATGGAGTCCTCTCCAGATTATTCCAGTAGAATCTGTGCACTAGGTTGGTACTAGGAAACTTGATTGCCTCTGGTAAGGTGAGATTTTAAGATAGACTCTCAGCCCTGAATCCAGCCATGCTAGACAATATTTTTTAATTAATAAAGGGCTCAATTCTACTGAATTATAATGACAAGGAAAAAAAAAAAAAAAAAAAGAAAAGACTTTATATCACTTAAAATTATCCAGGTGAATGTTACTTTTTTTAAGCCTCTCAGTTCTGGGCAGTTTTGCAAGAAAGGCGTGTAAGGACCTTTTGGATCAAACAATGTGCACTACAGAAAAGCTAATAATGGTGTACATTGCCTTTGGTATGATTTGTTTTTTAATCTAAAAACTTTACAAACCGACTCTAGGGAAGTAAGTGCTAATGCTTTCACGGACTATGAGCTAACTCATTTTGGTTGCATCTTACTAATTTGTCAGCGCACCATTTGGTACCATTTGGAAGAACTGGCAAGCTGCTCAGGAAAGGATGAATTTTGGAACAATAGGTCAGCTTTGAACACTATTGGCAGGACTGAGGATGAAATGTGCATGCTATTCATATCAATGGCCAGCACTAGAAACTCCCTCACACCCCTCAGTAGACAGTTCGTTTAAACTACGTATGAGTTAAAAAATATATATATATTGAAAAAAAATGCTGTTCAAATTAAAGCAGTTAAACAATAAAACAAGATATGAGTTCAGACCACATGGTCATCCAGCTTGCCTTGTTGTACTGGTTGCTTGCAATAGGGTATTGTGTCTTCAATTAGAACTGAAAACAATTGTCCCTGAAGTTTAATGGTCCTGAAGTATTTTCAACTGTAGAATGTCCGTAAATGACAGAAAAGAAGTTATGTCCTACAGACTTACCCAAACTAAGTGTCTTCAGCCAAGAAATAAAACCACTAGAAACTGAACACCAGCTTTTGATGTTTCAGTATGGAAAGCAGCATCAAAGAGATCACACAACTCAACCCTTGTTGTCTGTGAGAATTCAGAAGTTATTTGCTTATTGTATAAAATTGTCTAAAATGCGTCTTACCGCAATCTAGAAAGCTTGAAAAACCTTATTTTTGTATTTTTTTTTTTTTAAAGCTTTCAGAATTAAAAACAGTTGTGAAGTATAGGAACAAAGGAAAAAATGACGGCAAGCTAAAGGATGGGAATATAATAATGAGAGCAGTTTCTTGTTTGGTTTTAGGGAATTTGTATGGCGTGTTAGTTCTATAAAGCACATGTCACGCAAGATGGTAATGTCCCTGGGATAAACAGCAGCTTCTGTGCACTGTGACAGTTTTCTTCCGCACTGAGCCTTTATGCTAGTTTTGTTCAGGGTTGCTTCTTCCTGTGTGTGTATTGTATACTACAGACTAAGAAGACTATTACCTTTCTCTTTAGTGTGTGAGGGAAGAGTGGAAAGACCATTCCTCCTTGTCTTTTTCTTCACAGCCCTGTCATTCTGAGCACATTTCTTTGTTGTTAGCAAGCACTTCTTTACAACGTCAAACTTAGAGAAGTGAGGAGGAAGCACAGTCTTGCCTGTTCTGGAGCCAGACGAGTTGCCAGGCCTTAAGGCACCAGGCATCCTCTTAAGTGTGCATGTATTCCTCCTGGGCTGAGGGCTAAGCATGGGTCTGTTCACTTAGGCTTAATGGCTCCTGAAAATATGTGTATCAGCCCTGTGAATCAGTGTCCTAAATACAGAATAAGTGCTTTAAAAACGGGGCATAGTAAAAAGAAGTTTGAGGGACCAGTCTTCGGTTGACTCCATCTGTGGACTTAATGTTCTCCAAATTTAGTCTGACTGAAAAGAAAATAGTGTGATTATTGGATAAATATTGTCAGATTAGATAAATAAAAGATGATATGGTGAAAGAATGGATTAAAAATGAAAAGGTTTTTTTTTTCTTCTGTGAATGCTGAGTTAAAGATTAAATATACGCATGAGGGAACAGATTAGAAGCTACTGTTCCTTGACTTTGAGTCTGCATAGCAATGCAGTCTAAACCCTCACCCAGCTTTGTGTGTTTCACGAAAGTTACTTAGTGCTATGGAGAAAAAGAAGAATCTACCCAGAAGAGCAGCTGTGGATAACATAAGCCAAATGTCTGAGTAGGCTGCACTGCAGGATATGATACAAAATCTATCGAGACTGTCTCCAGAAATACACCTGCAATTATACTGCCCAGATACCTAATCTACAGAAAGAGGATGAAGCCTGAAACTGTGCAGGCCGTTGGAAGTCCTTCTGTGCCACCTGAGTATACTGTAGGAAGAGATGTTTGTTCACAGAGAGCCTCATCCATCTGAGGCTTCAGTCTGGTGTTGGCCAGATCTGCCAGAAGCTAGGAAAAGATAAAACTCTGGGGAATTATGTCTTTTCATTAATCCAGGTATGTAATTAGCCTGTTATCTTTTGCTGAATTTCAGTTGAAATTGAAGCTTTTTGCAACAAAAGTGGATTTAATACACAGCTGCGTACAGAGCAGATGTTTTCACAAACATATGTACTGCAGCTCCTAGGCGACCCTAAGTTGCCCAAACATAGTGCCATTTGAGGCATTGTAAGGTCTCTAAGATGTCAGACCAGCAGATTTGGAAGAACACCTAGTGGAGACCATTATAGAATGACAGATGAAGGCAAGGTATTCTAGGGCTTTTCAAATCACCCTGTATATCTATACTTGGTCAAGTAATTGAACCCCTAAAAACAAGGTTCACTCAGCATGCGATTTTAGATAATCTACCAGGGCTCTAGCTATTTATGGGAAACTTCTGGTTTCCGTAGAGGAGTGATGTGTCACGTCCTGCAGGTATCTCTGGTGCATGACTGCATCCCACATGGTAGGGTGTGCTCATGTTCAGGCAGCCAGAGACTAATGCAAGGCTGGGACTCAGATCCAAGCTCACATACTCAGTAGTGGTACCAGCCTGCCCACTGGAAGGCTACTGTCCTGTTACAACCAGCGGAAGGCCTGGTCAGTGCAGTCATCAGTCTGGAGTGCTATTTGTTGTGCCATAAGCTGTCTGCATTTCATATAGGTCTCTCCAGGCAATGTAATGTAATGTAATGGCAACTTAGTTTTCTACACATTATTAAATATATAAATTTTGGTGTCTGAATCTAGAGCTGAATCCTACTCTAAGAAGTAATTCTAAGAATGTTGGTATGTAATAATTTTATGAATGCTGCAGTGGGAGTCATCAGGCTATGACAGTGGAAGGATTGTAAAAAAATAAAAACCTCTCCTCAGAGAGAAAAAGTTCCAGAAGAATCAACTCTTCAGGGGTATATGAAAGAATGAAATCTTTTCTAATATGTGCGTAATAACAGCTCTAATGAGAGGCAGGCAGACACATATACTTTCTACTGAAATGATTTTGATTTAACTAAGTCATGTTTTCCTGCAAAAAGCTGTTAGGCTTTTTGCTCTTATCAGTGCCCTGATTCCCAGGGTGAACAAAACACTTGCTCATGGAGCAGGTTGGGCAGCACTGGAGTTCTTACCTGGTTACAGTCATTTGATTTAATCTGTAATGTGCAACCTCTCTCCCCTAAAATGACCAGAAGGAGCCACTTTGCCTTGCTTTTCCACTAACTTTTGAAAAGTATCATCCTTAAAATTTGTGTTTTAGGAATAAAGAGGTGTAATGATGAAGATATTTACTGAGTGACTTTGAGAAAACTCTCTTCTGCATTCCTTACCCCCTTCTTCTCAGCGTTTTGGACAAGTGAACAAAAACACTTTGGGAAGAGTTTGAAAAACTATGTGAGAGTAGAAATAAAAAGTTGGGCTGAAATAGATTTCCCTTAACGTAGTGTAATTTTATTCTGAACAACAGATGTGAATTTCAGAGAGTTTAAGAAAAGTAGTCCTAACAGCAATGAAAGTGATAGTTCAGATCAGCAGTTTCATTGTTCAGCTGGAAACATTTGATTTAGACCATTAGATGGCAGCATGAATTTGTGTTTTGGTACAAGAATTTCACAGCAGAAGCACCGTAAAAAGTTACCTTCTTCTGTAGTAGAGTTTTTCCTTACTTTCACATGTCATAATTCCAGTATCAAACTATCATTAAAGTAGGTTTACTGCACTGTTTTATCATTTTCCTCGGGCTTTCTTCTCCTATAATGATCGAGGCTATAATGCACCAACTTTAATGTCATTTTCACTTTTATGTGTAAATTTATTGCATGTAAAAGGTGCCAATTTGCTAGCAGTGAAAATGGAAGTGTTGGGCGTATCTGTAAAAAGACAGCAAGAATTCTGTGTAGTACTGAATTTCTCAAGCTTAACCTAAAAACATTTCCTTAAGGGTTAGGCTGCAAACTGGTCACCAAGCCCACACTCTGTTCAGTGTAATGATGCTTTCTGGTGGTGTGGACATTGATTGTCTTGAAAGGGACTGAGATTGCCAGCTGATTGTTTATTAACTTTTGTACACTGCCAGCTGGGACAGGATACAGAGCAAAATCTTGTACGTCAGTGTTATTACCCTGCTGGTGCATCAGTGTAATGGTGTAATAATCCATTCGCAGATTTATAAAAGAATTCTTTGTGTTCATCTTCTGCATGCTACATTTCACTTCCCCGGCCTGTTTGTTCCCAGTCATTGCACGCCTCCCACACAGACATATTGTTGTAAGGCAAGCGTTGAGTACAGCTGTGCTAGGGTTTTTCTTTGCTAGTATTTGTTTCTAGGAAAGGAAAAGGGAGAAAGTCAGTCCATTTCCTGTTGGTTTAAAACAGCAGAAACATCTGTTTGTCTTAAGATAGTTTTCCCAAAAGAACAGTGGCAAGGGAGCTTGCAGGTGATGAGCTTTGCCATTGCCAGTAGCTATCAGTTTAGACAATAGTGATTAGTATGGTCTGTTAAGAAATAAAAAAATAAATAATTCCTCAATCTGTCAGAAAATGACAGAGGATATTTATTCCCGCAATAAAAATTCCGACAGCTCATGTTTAATTTCTACAGTGTTTTAAATCATAAAAAATGCATCGAGTATCTGGGATCAGAAAACCCAGATCCTGCAGTGGAATCTACGGGCTCCATTAAGCTCGTCATGAAAGCTGTTTTTCTGTAGTCGCCTCATCCTGTTACGGTGAAGTTTCACAGTGCTCACAAAATGGTGTTAGGTGATGTGCCTTGACACAGGGAATGGATTCGTTCTGACATATTCATGCTATTGCTGCCATCCACTACGTTAATGGGTGCATTTAACCTATCAGGAATCAATAAAATACATATTCTTAAGTGTATTTACAATCTTACATTGACAGCTGTTAAAAAATAATGTTATGTAGCTTCAAATTGAGCTCACAAGAAAACTCTGTGGATAGTTTTCCCAGTGCAGTGTTGCTGCAGTAGAGCATTTAGCTGCTTCGTACTTCTTCGTGCCTAAAATGTGATACGTAAGGAATAATGTTTTGCACCACTGTGTTCTTCTGAACTGTCTTCACTCAAGAGTGGGTAGTTTTGTCAGTGACCTCTTGGCCCTATTTATAGGGGAACTCCTGAGCCCTTGTACTTTCTTCTCTCTCTTGCTCTCTTTTTTTCTTTTTCTAACTTTGTTTGATTTCAGGATATTGTGAGCTCCCCAAACCACTTGCATTCTGAATTGCGCTATCTGCTTGCCCTTTCCTTTTGTGGTCCTTGGCTCACATTGTGGTTATTTCTCCTGATGTTTCCATCTGTGGACAGAGTTTGGGTAGATTTATTTCTTCGGACTTTCAGACTTCCTCCAGTCTCCGCTTTGGAGGAGGTACAGATCCATGTTTTCCAGCGTCAACTGTGATTTTAATAGAGATCTTCTTCATCTTTGCTTAATGGATGTCTTTCAGCACTGTTCTTCCACTTGAGGGAGTTCTTATAAACCCGATTCAGAAATCTTCAGAGCCAGCATCTTTCCCCAAGACCCAAAGAATTTCTTCGATCTTTTGGCCTTGCAGTTTGCTGGGTGTCCCCCAGTCCTTTCCCTGTATCTGATTGTTTAAGGACGCTTTACTATCAAGATACCAACAGAAGATTAGCATTGTTGGTGTGTATGAAACTAAATACTGATTCAGAATGCTCTCTTAAGAGTAGGAACTTTTAGAGAGTATTTCTTTCTTTCCACAGTTAGCTTTTTATTCATGCTTTTCTTTTTTTTCCTGTGGTTCTACTGAACTGTGGATCTGTAAGACATTATCAGCAGAAGCAAGCCCAGATGCCCTCCTTTCTTGTTACGGCCTTTCTGCTCTGTCTGAAACATGAACCCTGATCATCAACTGTATTCTCTTTTCTTTACCTGCTTTTCTTGTAATGCCACAGGTCAACTGCTATTAGAGCTCAAATGATAGTTTGAGAGAATATAATAATTTTGCTGAGGGAAGCAAGCAAAAGAAAGTTAGTGACTAATTTTTACCAGATAACAACTCAATAAAGTCTGACTGGAATTGTAATGGAAACAGCATCTTTCCTAGGCCAAGGTCTTTGTCCTTTTTGAACTGGAAGTTTTGCCACAGACGGAGAAAGTATAAAATTTCCTTTAAAAAGATGTCTTAAGATTCTTCTATGACAGGATTCCTTTACAAATGAGTCACCGACCAACACTATAATGTAGTTCTTCTTTATGTCTTTTCTAAAGCAGTAATCTCACAGGCTGCTTGTTTTCTGTGAAAGAAAGTACAGTTAACATCTTTTCAGAATGCTAATTCCCAGGATCTTCTGAAGATCTGCTTTTCTCTCCAGGACCTTTTTAAAGAAGAATGCCAGTTTAAGTTGGTTATTGTCAGAGAAAGGGCAGCTGAACTCACAGCATCATGTACTTTGGCACCAAGAGTTGTTTGTTTGAGTTGTTTCACTGAAATGGAGCATCATCTCCAGTTGTGATCAAAAGGGAAATGGTCTCCAGAAAAACAAACAAACAAAAAAACCCAACCAAATAACAACAGCCTTTCTTAGCTTTGAGTCTCTTTTCCATGACAAAAGAGGAGAAAATGGAGTCTGACCATCTTAGTGACTTAGTTGGAAATCTGGCATTCATGCCAGTGAAACAGAAGTGACAGTTCTTAAGAAGATGGGCAGTAGACACTGCACCTTATTTCTACTCAATAGGAGTAATCGATACTGGATTTGTTTATTAAATCAAAAGTCAGAACATCCATTTTGGATACACATCTGATCAATAGTCTTTGGTATCCCTATCCTCAGAATGTTTTTCATAGTCCCTGCTTTCTAAAATGTAATTCCATACCAGCTTATAAAAATTTCCTACATTTCCTGCTTTTTAGCAATTCTAGGATCCTGTGTTTTAGTGTATTGAGCTAACACAATCCAACTTTTATTTCTGTATTAATATTCTGCATTGAATTGTATTCAGTGGACCGGCTGAGGCAACTCACTGTGAGCATCAGTGACCACTGGTACTGGCCCCTCATTGCAGTCATTTATCATTTTATTAGCTATGACTGTATATTTCCTTCTTGGTCATTGGTGTAAATTCATTACATCCACTAAAGTGTGAAAAATGGAAGCATTGGAAGGGAAGTATTATGTGTGCTTTTCATGAATATGCTCCCTAGGCAATACTGCGCTTTTTATGCCTTTGTGTAGGAAACAACTGAAGTACTGAAAGAATTCAGCACTCCTCTTTTTACTCCCTTACCATTTTGCCCCTTTCTATCTTTACTGTAATTGATAAGTACGCCCTTCCCTTTGCTTCCTAAGGCTTCCCTTTCCTTCCCAAGTCTTCCCTTGTAAGGTCTTTCTTGTTGTTTTCAACTTGCTAATGGAATTAGTGCATAGCAACACAAGATATGCTCTGTTCCCCATTGGCCAAGCTCTCTCTTTCTCCATGTTTCATTTCTTTCCAAGTCTGATGGTAAAGGTGGTCAGATTTCTGGACAGAAGCTGCTGCTGGCTGTGATGGTGCATTTTTAGAGGATGATGACTGGTGAGCTATGAGAACATGCGCTCTTAGTTAACTATGCTCAGCTGCTTAGAGGAGGCTTGTTAAGCCATAATTAAGTGTGATTTTTCAATTTGTTCTTAGTGTCAGTCCTTTAATTGCCAACCTTAAAATGATAGGCTAAATTTTGACTCAGGAGAACGCAGTTTAGTGTCTGTATGTTTACATTCCTCCAAATGGGAACAGAATGTACCTTGATATGCACTAGTTATTTCAATTTAACTTAAATTGGATGGGGAGAATTGCTCTTTAAGCTTTCTTGGGCCTTCTTCCTCTGTGCACAATGTTAATTAATTTCTGTGAAGGCCTAGCCCATAGATGATTTTATTTTTATTCACATCATATTACCAGTGTGATAAATGAATGATATACTTTATTTTCTCGTTTGCTAAGTCCATAGGCTGGCAAGTGACATGATTTTTTTTAAGTGCGAATTTCTTATGGAGAAGGAAAATGATATTGTAGTCAGATATGCAACACTGTTTATGTTCTTTTACTGTAATGGGTATTTGGACAGCATTCTCAGTAACCACTCTGCGTGCTTGTAAAGATTAGTGAGTAATACAGTTCATGGGAAATTTTATGAGCAAAGTAGATAAGAGTTTGAGATGTTTGTCTTCTGGATGTCTGTTCTAACCTCTAAGTATGCACTGTACATCACAGCTTCATTATGTTTTCTCTTTTGTTCTTGTTGTACTTGTTTTTATGTCACGGAAAAGAACATTTTCTTTTTACTTATATTTATCTTTTTCTTCTTCCCCAACCTCCATCCCAATTTCAACATTGACCAATTGACATTTCAGTGCCTTAAACTCTGGAGGCAATATTTCTGTTATGTTCTTACAATGTTTATGCTATGTCTGCAGTCGAGAATAAGTTGATGTTGTGTTGACCATTTTCATGACTTAATTGCTTGGTTGATAGATAAAAGTACTTCTCCAGAGGAACATAACATTTTGTTCCGTGCTCTCTTCTCGATTTTGATTGTTATTTTTCACTTTTATTTCCCACCCTGTGTCCCTTATATAGTACTTGGAAGGTTCATGTCATGATCCTTTTTTTCCTTTTTTTTCTTCATACTTCTTCACAGCCTTTTTCACCCATATCTCGTAGAATCATAGAGTGGCTTAGGTTGGAAGGGATCTTAAATATCGTCAAGCTCCAACACCTCTGCCATGGGGACACTCTTACATCAACTTCTCTTTGTTTTGAAAAGGTTACTCAGGCTGGCTTTGAGTCCCTTCTTCCACTTTTAATAAGGGCTTTAGACTGAATCTCCCAGTAGAGGGAGAAATAAAAGCAGAATCAGAGATCTGAACTTTCTGTGCATGTGAGCATCTGTCTATAACTGATGCTGCAAAGCCAGCTCAGTATATTTGTTGTAGTACCTGTTAGGTTGATCTGTGACGCTTAAAGTGTTCTGTAGCTTTCTGTTGGCTTTTTCTAATTACTTTCAATACGGAACACTTGTCAGTGTACATATTCTTTATTGCAGATGGTAAACATATTAGTGGCATGTGCAGAGAGTAAATATTGAATATTTATTTTTCAGCCAAATATATGTATTCAGCAACTTGGAATTCAAAGATACAGTGATGTGGCAATATTGTTGTCTTATCATCACAAGTTCTCCTGGGAAGATTCTATGGTAGATAGTATTACATGAAACTGAATCCCCTCCCCTTTTCTTTTTCACTTAGAATTGTTTGAAGAGATTTGATATTGTGATAGTGAAAGCATGAGTCGTCTTTTTTTTGTTATGCTAATCATGTTGTTTGAATGAACTGAATAGTCTCTGACCCAGTATAAAGAAAAAAAAGTGAATAATCATTAACTTCATTAAATATTTGCAGAGTCAGCATAAATTTTAAAACAAAACTTAAATAAAGACAGGGAAGTAAAACAGGTTAAAACTCAGCCTGATGTTACCGTATACTAAAGGTAGAGTATGTCTGACTAATGTGTTAACCTTGTATGTGTTAGCTCATTTTTTAGGTAGAGAGTAAACATTATTTAGTGGGTTTCTGTGAAGCATTTGATAGCATTAGATAACAATTCTGTTTTCATTAAAATGTAGGAGATGGAGATTTGTATAAAGAATGCAAAGTGGTGAAGGAGAATAAAAATGACCAGTAGTATTAAAAATCAAACTTGGAGGAAGTTTAAGTGCTGTTCCTCTTCCGGGTCTAGAAGCATTCTTTTAAATTATTTCTGTTGAAAGTGCACAGAAAGTAGAAGAGTGGTCGTGGAATACAGAAGGTGTCATAATGAAGAAAGGAAGATCAAAATACACAGGAAGAATTGGGTGATTGTAAGAACTGATGCACTAGAAATGGCATGAGACCAGGCTTTCCAATATAAAATGTAAGATCAAGAGAATAGGCACTTATACAAATTCACTTGTCATGTGAGGGTTATTCAGATGGAAATCTTGAAACAGGATAGTCGTCTGATATTAGTAACTATTTGCGAGATAAACTATGAACAACTGATTTGATTGAACCAGAGGAAAGGCAAATGTGATTTTGAAGAATGTGTTGAGCAAGGTATTTCTGGTGAAGATATACAAATATTTCTGTTATACAGAGCACTGTTGGTCTTTCATAGGGTGTGTCATCCACCAGTCTTAACCCTTAAGTTCGGGAACAGGACCAAGTATAGGAAAGGGCTGTGAGAGGTCATCAGGACAGTGGGAAGCCTTTAGTTAAGCAAAGGATTCTAAAATACCTCGAGTTGGTCACTTGCAGAACAAAGGCTGTGAGGGAGCAGCAATGCTTGCATTAGAATTTAAATGTAATAAAAAGGTACAAGAGGTATGTAGATTAAAGGATACTGTTGGTGCAAAACAAAACATAACATTATAACCAGACTGAACATTAGAATATTTCTAAATATCATCCCAGCTTCTAGATCATCCTCCCAGTAGAATTACTGGAAGCATGTATCTTGTTTTCTGGTAGACCTTAATAGATGAAGAGGACCACATGGTGCCTGCCACTCATGGCACTTGGCTGTTTAGTTCAAGATTTACTTACATTGATATTTAGAAGTAAAAGAGGTTTGGGGTTTCTCTTTCTTAAAATGGCATGTATCTGTGCTCTGTGATCTCGTTATTTCTAAAAAAAACCTTAATGCTGTTGAATCTCTTTCTGTTAATATGTTTCCAACACTTGGTTATTCTTTACAATTTAGACATAGGTAATTAAACATGCAATTCATTAGGGGTTTCCATAAGTGGGTCAAAATTGGTTTCATAAATGATAATTATATGGAGAAAATATATTGAGTCATCCAGAATTACATTGATTTTATCTTTTTTTTAAAGATTCAGATCACAGATTAAATCATCTTTTGAATGAAGGGTCATCCGAGACAAGATTACGTTATTTTTATCCCAGCTGTGTGACATGGCTGAAGGGATGTCAACATTATGTCTTAGACATAAGGAAAAACTTTTTCTCTCAGAGAGTGGTCAGGCTCTGGAGTGGCCTGCCCAGGGAGGTGGTGGAGTCACCGTCCCTGACAGTGTTTAAGAGGCATCTGGATGAGGAGCTATGAGATATGGTTTAGTGGCTTGTGGTAGCAATGGTGATGGAAGGACAGCTGGACTACATGATCTTGTAGGTCCTTTCCAACCTTGTGATTCTATGATTAGGAAAAGTGAAAATGGTAATAGACTGTTTGAGTCAGCTGAAGAGCATTTTCACAAATTTGTCTTTCAGTCTGATAAAGGGTATGCTTAGCTAAAAGTGAAACATCGTGTTTTGTCTTGCTTGCTTAAAGATTGTTTTTAAAGGATGTGGAGGTGATCTAGGAGAGGACAGCCAGACTTACCCAGGGATAGTGGGCTGTAGTTCTTCAAAGAAGTACTTGAAAAGAGACGTGTGGAAAGAACCAGAAGGTAGGCCGTGTGAAGACGAAAGTGGCTGTGCTGGATGTTTCACTCTTCAAAACACAGAACTCACATCTGTAAGAAATGCATGTGGCTAATGGACTGCTTAGAAAAATAGGGCATGGCCATGGAACAGCTGCACTAAGCAACTGATCCCCCAGAGAAATTTCGGATGGTATGGAGAAGAAGTTGCTCACAGTGAATGCCGTTTCCTACTCCACTGCACAGCCCGTGTCTCTGTCCCAGCACTTGCAGAGCTCAGAGCATTTTTCTGGTTGAGCCATGTCTGCAGGGCTGCCAGTTCAATTGAACTGGTGTGGAAAAGGAGCCCAGGGAACAGGAGCAGAGAATGACCCTTTCAGCATGGAGCTGGCATCTGAAGAATGACTTTCCTGTACCAGTTTGGATGTCATATTTTAGCAGCTCTCATCGTGGCCGTACCAGTCCTTGTTCCTTTTCACTTTCAATACAAAATGGAAATAGGATAATAATAATTTCTATAACACTTCCATACTGGGGGAGTAAATGGATTTCATTGTTTTTTACATAGGTGAAGAATACCTCGACCATTAGAATTTAGACAAAACCTCACTGGAGTTATTAGCTTGAGACTCAATCTAAATAAACTTCCTGGTTTCCTTATGCTTCAGTTTGCACTTGTTTTTTTAGCCCCTTCTATGAGTACAGTAACAATATTTATCAGAAACGTTTGTGCCATTGAGGAATCCAGAGCAATGCAGTATGAACACATAGTGCATGCACTAATACTTTATTTGTCTTTGTGTGTGTGGATTTGATGGCCAAGAAGGAAGAGGCCCCAAGGGCTCCTTAGTATGCAATTAATATTTTGGCTAGAAAAGCAGCAGATTGTTTCAGTATGCTTACATGTTATGACATCATATTCCAGTAAAATTATAATGAACTGAATTTTTGTTTGTCTCTGTGGCAAACCAAAATGAGTTTTCTAATTGTCAACAGACCTTGGTGATTTATTTAATTACAGTGGCGCCCGCTCACACCAACTTAGTTAAGGTCTGTCAGCATTTCTGTTATGAACCCCTCTTTTTAGGGGTTTATAACTAGTTGTAAATATTTGCTTATTGCTGAAACTTGGCATTCAAGGTCACAACCGTAGAGCAAATACCCTTTTTCATGTTGACTATTCCTAAGTGATACCAGTGGTATTAGCTAGAATGCGGATTTCTTATTCTATGAAACTTAGAGGTAATTAAGAGAACCTGCTTCCCAGACCTTGTGTGTGAAGGATTTTCTTAGGGATCTCATGTCCAGAAATGACAGATGAAAATGAACTTGTTTTAGTAGGTTATATATGATTGCTTGTTAATGTATTATGTTTTGTCACATGATTGAGTGTATCATTTCATATTTGTATTGCCTTCTGTTGTTTTCTGTTCTTGTAGTCCTGTCATTTGGATGTGCCTGGCAGTTTTTGCTCTGTGGATTGTGTCGGTTTCACCCGGGAATGTTTCTACATAAGAATTTTCTCCAGAGAACAACCTCAACCTGTGTAGCATGCAGGGAAATGGCATATTATTTAAATGTAGATAGTTTTAAAACCTAATGGGTCTGTGTGTAAAGTGTTGCTGTTTGACATCCTGACCGTTCCAGTTCTGTGATTGAATAGACCTGCAGAGGGCTGAGGAGTGTAGTGCTCAAGTGCTTGTCACAGAAGTTCTGATCTGGTATGTTACTATGTAATAGTCAACAAATTCTCTGCGAGTGTCCAGGATTGGTTTTCAGGCCTTTTGGCAACTCAGGCATACGCTGGGAAGGTTTGTTAATGATCAGTGGCAGACGTGACATCTTAACTTTGTGTGGTGTTGAATGGGCATGCCTCTCTAGGACCCAGAGTCATTCTGTGTTAAAACTCAATTTAATCATTGCATTCTGCTTTCAGGCATAATATTATGATTACTGTAAAGGTTTTTGTTAATGCAGATTTTATCCTTGCACTGAAAAGCTGAGGATGCTTTATTTCTATTTGATGCATTCCATGTTGTAGAAAAGCCAATATCCTCACAGATTTAGGCCATTTTCTAAGGATTTCAGGTGCTCCTTTGCACTTCCTCAGCAATGTTCACATTATCAGTGCTCTTAACTCAGCTTGAGGCCATGCAGGGCAAGAGAAGTTTAATCAAAGCCGTGTAAAACCTAATCATTCTACCCATGCCAGAGAGCTGCATGAGGCTCTAGAGCCACAGGCTGAATATCATTTTCCACATTATCACATAAATAACTCCCTAAACACCCTGTAAAAGAAAAGGTGGGGAGGGGGTGAGGGAAAAAGTGAGGGTCTGTTGTGGCATATGAATCTGTAAAATGGATTTAGGTCCATAGACTTTCTTCCATTGCTTGTAATGGAGAGAAAGTTAAGTTTAGTAGCTTGACAGGCAGGAACTTCTGATGGATACAGATGTGGAATTTTGCTAAATCTTTTCTTCTGCTTAAAGATGATTGTATAGTAATAAAGTGGGATGTGCTATCTAGATACCTGCTGGCTTTACATACCCTTTGGTATGCTGCAGCCAATAGGGGCAACAGTTTGCAGAGCAGTTTCTACCTTTTCGTTCTGGATTTTCAGGGTGCTTCTTGTGGGATGGTGGGATTGCTGGAAACTCTTTGAGGAACTTGAGAGTGCCTCTTGCTGCAGGGAGAGGATAGCTAGTGGATGCTGCCGCTCCTAGTAAGTTCTGTCTGTCACACCTGATCAAAATGTGCATTGAGCTTTTCATCCAGCTAGGTCCTGACTAGAGAAGGCCAGGCACCCTTTCACTGGCTACGGGGAGAAGCCCATAAAAGCACAGCTCTCAGAGGCAGCCAGCTGGAGGAACACCTTGCACAGTGCCTCACACAGAAGGGGGCCAGAAGCTCTGCTGAGGACAGTGTGTGTGTGCTCAGTGATGGTGGTGGCATGCCACGCCACATGGTTCCTAGCTCCAGCTGGAGCTGTCCCTTATGTATGGAGACTGTGAGTCAGATCTCACCCTGGAGGGAAGATGGAGCTCTCCAGATCTCCAGCTGCAGGAGTGCTGGAAGCTGCAGTTGGAGGCTACAGAGTAATGAAAATGCAGGAAGATGTCAGCAAGCTGTGCTGGCATCACTAGAAGTGATGAATGAGGTACTGGTTGGATCTTCTCTGAGACCCTGCAGGTGTAAGAGCCCAATTCTCAAAGGAGGAGCGAGGAGAGTCAGTGCTTACTGGTCTGGGAGATGGGAAGTCCTGTGATGATGAAGGCTGGAAGTCTGCAACTTTTGGCATCAGGAGGAAGGCTTCTGCTCCACTGTCAGCTCTGCAACTACAGGTTCAGTGCCAGGACAACAAAAAAGGTTTCTGGAGCTCTCAAGCATCCAGCTGAGCTTGAGCCCCGCGGGAGCACCATAAGGAAGTGGTGGTTTATAACACTGGCAGCATTCTGTTGCAAGAGACAGAGCTCCTCATTTGTGAACCTGACTTCTATTCAATTTTTGCTGCTTGTCAGGGGCTTGGAAATTGTGGAGTGACTGCCAAGGGTTGTCTGTTCCTCAGTATACTACTTGCTGCTGATCTCCACTGTGTGCACCAAAGATATTGCCAAGAGCATAACATCCGCGACTACATGACAACAGAGACTCGATTTTTACAATTATTAAAGACTCTTTGAGAATCACTGCTTGGAAGATACAAGATCAGGGGATCTTGCCCATAGTAGGGCGAGCATTAGGTCAAGCAATCTAGTGAATTCAGGAAAGAGAGAGAGTGGAATTGGTCTACATTCAAGTAAGGAAGTGATGGACCCAGCTAGTAAACAAAGGCAATGTTGGCAAGAGAGATCCTGAAACAAACAAAACAGGCCAGTGAAGGCCCACCTCAAGTGTATGTACACGAATAAGGACAGCATGATGGGGAGAGCCCTTACATCCTTTCTGTGAAATCAGCACTGTTGGATTCCCATCTGAAATGCAAGCATGCTAACATTATTAGCACAGGGACCAAGTGAGAGGAAAGGGAGGACTTCATGCAGGTGCAAGGCTATAACCTCACTGGAATCACAGAGGTGTGCCAGGTTAGCTCACGAATCAGGAGTGCTATAATTGGTGCATATGGATTAGGAAGGACAGGCTGGTATGGCGAGGAGAAAGTATTGTGCTTTGTGCAAGAGTGTTGTGAGAATACATGGATTTCTGAGAGGGGATGAGTGATGCGATACCTGATAGTTCATGGGTGGGGATTAGAGGGTAGACCAATACAAGTGATGTTGTGATGGGTGACTCCTATGGATAACATGATGAGCAAGAAATAGATGAGGCCTTTTTCAAGAACTAGTAGAAGCCTCACTGTCACAGGCTCTGATCCTCATGGGGGACTTTAACTTTCGTAGTAACTGTTGGAGGTACAACACAGCAGGGCACGAGCAATCCAGGAGGTTTCTGGAGTGCGTCCATGATGACTTCCTCGTGATATATGAGGAAATACGAAAAGAGCCGTGTTTGTTTAGTTTGGAGAAGAGGAAGGTGAGTAGGGATAGGGAGTTGACTGCAGTCTTCATTTAATGTGATGAGTGGTTTTAAAGAAGACAAAAGTCAGAGTCTTCTCAGCAATGTACAACAAAAAGTTAAGAAGCAATGGACATGTGTTGCAGCAAGAGAAATTACAGTTACATATGAGAAAAAAGTCCTTCCAGAATGGGTGGTCAAACACTGGAGCAGACTGTCTGGGGATATTATGGAATGTGCATCTTTGAAGATACCAAAATACCCTGGACAGTGCCTGAAAAAAATTGTATAACTTCAGAGTTCAGCCCTGCTTTGGGCACTGCATTGGACCAGATAACCTCTAGGATCCTTTCCAACTTGAGTCATTCTATAATTTTATCAAAATTTTACGCAAGAAAATGCATTTCTAGCCCTTAATAGTTCCCTATAACTGTGTTAAACTGTAAACAGGAAAGCAAAGTAAGTGCCCACTTTCTGCATTCATAAAGGCAACTTAGCTCAGCCCTCCAAGGCCCTATAGCTGGAGGCTTCTTGGAGCCAGTATTATGGTTTTCCTCTTTCCGTATAAACATGTTTTTAGAACTTGACACAAAGTTCAGGGACAATAAGAATGGGCTGCATATTCACAGTTGTTTGAGCTTGAAATGTGCTGCTAACAGAAGAAAATGCATTTTGTTTTGTAATTAATACACGAAACTGATTTGTTTCAATGAAAAGTCAGTCTTCGTACAAAAGGTTATCACACAAAAATAGAGGAAACATAATAAAGGGCTTTTAAGAGGAAGAAATACTTTGCTGCATTTTTTAGTGATTCTAGTACTGTTGCAGTGGACCTAGCTTTCTTCCAAGCTTTCAGAATTTGGGGCTTTTGTATATTGTCACAAAGTAGGTACAAGTTAAATGTTATAAAGGAGAAAAAATTTCTGATATGTGTATGTTTTTCCAAGGAAAAAGTCTCCAGTGTATTAGAAGAAACACTAAGGAAAGAGCCTCTGGCAGTCTAGACCATAGAATATGAAACAAATTCACTTATCTGCATAAAATATGATTAGAGAATTATTTTTTTCCAGAATTTTCTGTTAAAGGATTATTATTTTAGCATTCATTACATAAAATTATCTGTTCTAGATTACTACTTTTCTGTAGAAGTCACTGATTTAGACAAGCTGTTACGTTTGTTGTTGTCATGCTGCTTTGACAGTACCTTCCAAAACCAAGAATGGCTTGCTGACTCTTCATTCCCTGCTAGCAAGGGACATGTCAGGGTAGGGAGCATGACTTGGGTTAGCCATTTCTGTTACTGAAAACAGAGATGTGGAGTTGATGTGAATAAGGGTACTGTTTTCTCTGAGGTATGATAACTGTGTTAGTTCATAGGAAAAGTTTTCAGTTTTTTGCTTTATCTTTCAGTGCCTTTCAAACATACTCAAAACCACACACCCTGCCATTATGCTTGGAATTTTTTCTGTAAGGTGCAAAAAGGGAAAGCAATAGGGTGGCAATTTATGCTTTTCTTTCAGCACCTGCAAAAAGTTTGGCTACCTTGGTGATGGAGGAGAGCTTCTCCCTACCCTTCATTATGCTTTTGGAAGAGAAGTCTTTATCCTTTGCAACAATTTCAATACTTGAACTTCAACTAGAGGCCAGAAGTACATTGTCTAGGTCCTTCACTCTTTTCCATCTGACTTTTTCTCTGTTAAAATGTTCAGGCTTGCTGTCCCTGTGGGAGAGCCTTTGTGTGCCTTCTTCCTCCATGCCACTTTCCTCTGGGACTGGAGTTGTCTCCCAGATGTAACTTCCACAGGAGCTTTTGATTCTCCTTGGCCTAATCCTCGCAAGGCTTAGGCCCTGAAGACCGCAGCACGGAAATGGGGAGTGAAGAGCTGGTGTGCATGTAGGAGCTGCCTATCTGGTCAATTTTCATGTATTCTAGAGGTCTTACTCTGTGAGCAAAAACAATGTTGTAGACCTAGCTACTGCTCTATGTTGCATACAATTGATGGTTAAAATCTGTAACTTATACTGCCGCTTTCTAACCCATAGAAAGGCATTAACTTGTTCATGACTTCTTTACAGGTATCACTGCCCAGTGCCTAAAATTTTCTATGTCCAGTTAACTGTTGGCAACAGTGAGTTTTTTGGTGAAGGAAAGACTCGTCAAGCTGCTAGACATAATGCTGCAATGAAGGCCCTACAAGCTCTCCAGAATGAGCCTATTCCAGAAAAGTTACCTCAGGTTTGTGTTTCAGAAAACATGCCATTCCTAACCTTTGTGTTATGATACCAATCTACTTATCAGTTTTTCAGTGTTTAATTTTAAGTGTTCTGTTTTCGTATTAGCCCCGATAGCAGAGAAGCAATGCAGAGAAATCATTAGTGTCGTTTCTTTCTTGATAACTGCACACCTAACATAGAACAAGACTTAAGCAGTGAAAATAAGTGGGCATTTAAAGATGAGATTGTCCACAGTGTAAGAGTTTATCCCAGAGTCCCAAAGTATAAACTCTCAAGAGTTTATACCAAAAGTCAAGAAAATGTCAATGTAATCAGCGTCTTCATGAAGAATGAATTATTAATCTTAAATGACTGTTGTGCCATGAATGTGCTCTTAAGTAAGTGACTTGTTGCCAGTGTACCCAAGAACTGACATCTACTGCAAAGCTGTCTGATGGTTTTAGTCTTTCTGCTCTTTGTTCCCCTTTAGAATAATTAGCTCTCTCACTGCTGTGTATGTAAGCGGTGTATATTGCTACTTAAAATTGAAAATTGTCATTTTAAAACAAGTTGGCAGAAAAATTAGTCATGGAGTAATCGTTGCAAATTGAAAGTACAAATAAAACAAACATTATTTTAAAAACCGAACAATAAAATTGCTCAGTCAAATAAGCAAAAAATAATGCATCAGGAGACAATCTTTTATCTTAAATGCAGAGGATAGTACTTAGTATAAGAAAGTAAATAATATATGTAAATAAACTGGATGCATACCTGGTTTATGTATAGAGGTTTAATAGCCCTTGTGTGTATGATATTTACCTAGGAAAAGTAATAGGATCTCTAACCTTCATGTCTAGTTGGATCTATTTAGTGTCTATTGAGATTAGTGTCTGTTTGGATCTGCAGGCTTTTAGGAGATGTCACCATGGCAAATGGAGTTTCCTAAATTCTTGCAGCATTGAGCTAAGGAAGTAACTTCATTTTCCTCTTCACTGCCTTGAAGGTGGTGAAACTGAATCAAATCCACAGCTAGCTAAGAGAAAAATTAAAGAACTGTCAGAAGAGAATAATGTGTGTTAGGTGTGTTAGAAGTCGTGTGGTAGTGATAAGATCTGTGGGAGTGCTGTGGCATTCTGGTGCAGCAGCTGAAAGCCATCTGGAGTGCTGTAGGATCTCAGTAGCAGATGTCTGTGGGCAGGAAAATGAATGAAGTTCCAAGGAAAGCCCATGTGTCTTAGTCATGCTGAGGCTACTGGTTGTAGGTAGGGAAAATGGAAGATCCTCTTTGTCTCTTTATGGGTTAGAGCCGTAGGTGACTGGAGAAGGCTGGAAGTGACTCTGGAGTACCCAGAGATGCATTATATGGAGTTGGGTGCATCTACCCCAGGAAGTGCAGGTTAAAGTGGAATTTAGGGCCTCGTGTTGCCAAGGATTGGGCTCTTCCCTGCTGATGGTCATGTGAATTGCTAAGTGGTGGGATGTGCCCTCACCAGGGGATTGCTCCAGCTTTGTAGAGCTCTGCTTCCTTCAGCGGAACTGAAATGCTGGGATCAGTCAGGGAAGATGTGAGATTTCCCATGCCTCGCACATGGATCAGAGCCAGTACATGAGTCTGACTGGTCCTGATTACTTGATTGGTGGAGCTTCTCTGGCCAGTGCCACTGTGTTCTTGATGAGAGTAGGAACCGGAGGAGATAGGCCTGCTGAGACCAGGCTGGCCCTGCTGAAGTGAGCCTCGCTGGAGTGGGGTGTGTGGAAAATAGCACACTAAGTACAAGGTCTTTAACTCTGATCTTCAGAATTTTTGCTTCATGAGGCTTCCGTATAGTCTTCATTCATCTTGATGCCCGCATTTATGTACTTCTTTTTCTCTCATCAGTATTAAACTGTTAAAGAATGTTACCATCTTAGTGCTTCCTTGAGCAAATACATGGAAAGCGTGAGGTGAGCAGAAGCAAGAAATGATCAGCAAACAGAGCAGGAGCGTAGGTGAATCTGAAACTGCTTACATAAAAGAACTATTGTGTGTCTGCCAAAGCACCTTACTATCTCATAGATTTGAGACTAAGAAAGGCTTTACAATTAAAGTGTCAGTTCTGGAATGAGGATCAAATTTAAATTCAAAGTACTTGGGGCATTCCTGAGCATATTTTACCTTCCTGAAGCTGAGGAAGTCTGGGTAGTCACTCCACCGTGCTTGGTGAAAGGATATGCAAGGGCTGAAATGTTAAGGGTGGAGGGGATATTCAGTGATTTTCAGTATTAAGTCAGTATGGTTCTGTGTTATTTTATGTAAATTATGCCAGTGTCTGCTTGTTCCCCCTTTCAGAGATAAATTATATGGTGTGAAGCTGAATGTGGCTAAATTCACCTAGCTTCATTTTCTGTCTAATCAGTATTTTCTTATCATGGCTAAATCTAAAAGCAGCTATGACAGATCTTTTCCTTCTATGTATTTAGAGATTATGCTTAAGTAATTTTAAATCTTTTTGTAGAACTAATGGTTTCCATAATGTCTTGGTGTAAATTTGTTTTCTTTCTAACCAGCTGTTCATCTGTGTGGCTTTTTTTGTCTGCCTTTCAGATTTTCAGTTTATAAAACACAGACTTAATTGAATACCATATTGTGTAAGATTTTCACTAAAGTTGTTTACAAAATAATGTTACTCCACTATTTGTTTGACATTCTGTCCATCCAAAGATACATTTTTTTGTTTTTAATATTGTCCTTTTAACTCCATTCAGCTGATTATTCTCAGCAAGCCTAAGTCCTTGGCTGAATCAGTGCTTTGCCTGTCATGTAATGACCCACATTCTTGACTTCAGTAGTACTTTACATTTCATTGTGTGAAATGAGCTAGAAGTCCTACATAATTTCATTCTAACTACCCTTGTTTCTGCTTTACACTGTACCCTTTCTTTTCAGCAGGTTCTGCAGACTTCTATCAGTTTTGCCTTGTATTTAGCTCCAGATCAGTGTCAGGGATGTAAATTGCTTTTACAGAGTGAACCATTTAGTGAGACAGAAAGTGCTCCACAGACTGTGTATTGTACTACTGCCGGTGTATTTCTGGTCTTCCTTTTTGTTACATACGATATATATTAAGAGTTAAGAAAAGATACAGTATTGGTAAGTGCCCTTGTTATTCTGAAGAACCTGTTACTTTTTACTGTTATTTTAGCTTCAGTATCTGGATTTTGTAGCTGTGCTGGTGGCTGAAGATTTACATCAGGCGTTATTATGTAAGATGGGAGCTCTGCAGGAATCCACCTAGTTCATCCCAAACTTCTTTGATGTTTACCTCCACTAATAAAAAATTAGGAGCCTGGCCAAAATTGCACGTCTGTTGAGAGATCCCAGTTTGAAACATTCAGGGCACTGCAGTGTGAAAGTAGCTGGAAGGTCAACCTTTGCAAACTAAGTAAAATGTGGCCTAGGAGAGTGACACCAAAAGGCAGCAGTTGCAGGAGATGATATCTGGTCCCCTTGCTGATGGTTGTCTGAAAAAAATAGGGCTTAACCTAAAGTGCAAAGCAAAGGCAAATTTTATGCAGGATAATGTTTGTGTGTGCCTTCTGTTGTTTTATCTCTAATCCTCTTTGTTTGTTATGTTCCTATGGATAAATAAATAGCTCTCTGTGTTGAGCAAGCTGCTCTCTGTCACTACCTTTTCATACTGGTCATTAATTCCCAGAGGGAAGCTGACAGAGGGGCCGCTAAGCAGCTGGACCTGCTGGGGACACCTGTAACCTGGTGACCCAGTCAAAGCACAGGAGGGTTCACTCTGTGCCTTCTGTCAGAAGTACCGTCTTCAGTCTTTCTTGAGAAGTACAGGAGACTTTGTCCTTGCTTAGAAGGGGCACCCACAGAGAGGCTGTTAAGCAGGTCACAGGGTCTTTAATACTTGTGTTCAAAGCTTGTATTCAGATGATAATCAGCCATGCCATTTATAAGACTAAAACCCATAGAAGTTATTTTGCCTTCTATCGTTGGTTTATAAAATAATGTGTTTGTGTTCCTTTGATATGAAGCATTACTGCATCATATCTGGCTTCACAGGTCAGTGGGTGGCTGGCAATGGGGGGCTGAGGTGGGGTACCAACGCCGATTCACAGTGTGACAGAAGAACGCAAAAATGACTGAGAATTTATTATCATTGTGTACTATTCATTTCCAGAATGGAGAAACGGGAAAAGAAACAGAAGAAGATAAAGATGCAAACAAGTCTGAGATCAGTGTTGTGTTTGAAATTGCTTTGAAGCGCAATATACCTGTCAGTTTCGAGGTATGTATTCTATATTATCTGTTTGCTGAGAAAGTAATGAAGAACTCAGCACTGAAATTCAACACGTTTAGAAATGACACTTAAATTCATGTAAACTATAAATAAATGACTGTGGTATTATCATAGAATCATAGATTGTTGTGATTTGGAAGGAACCCAAAAAGCACCACACAGGACCACTCAAAATTCAAGTCCTATGTATGCTGGACACAGTGATTAGAAGGATAGTATGAGAAACAGTATTGAGAGCTTTGCTGAAATACAAAAAGGAAACATCAACTGGCTTCCTTCCCTTGGTCGTCTAGGTGCATAACTGTCATAAAAAGACACTGAGTTTGTTAAACATTCACCTTGTGAATCTGTGTTGCATGTGACAAATGACTGGGTAGTCTTTCAAGTGTTTTTCAGTAACTCCTAGAATAGTCTTCTCCGCAGTTTTGCCAGGCACTTAAATAAGACTGACAGGGCTGTCCTCTGAAAGATTAACCAGCTTCTGGAATGGTATGCCGGTATCTATTATGACTCATTTGTATCAGCACCTGAGAAATTGAGCTTCTGCTAAAAAATGAGACAGTCTTTCAGAAAAAGTATAATGCTGATACTTGGTTGGAAACAAGTAAATTGCAGGAAGGCAATAAGTGCATTTTCTGTATAATACTATAGGATGTAGAATCAGTGGCCACACTAAAACTGACCTCAGATAATCTTCAAAACAGAGTTAGACAAGTCTTGTCTTTAACTGCAAGTATCCATGCGCTACAGAAGTTCCCACTAAGAGACTTTGCATTCTGTTTTCAGAAAGTCAAGACTTCCTTTCAGTCTTCCACAGTTTGACACCTAATCTACCTCTACTTAAACCTCAGTCTACGAATCTACTTCTTACACCTTTGCTTACCTTAATAGAGAATTTTTTGGAGCTGCTCTACTGCATTCATTGAACTAGCTGAGGGATTGAGTGATAACAGCAGAATTTGTCCGATGAGAAAGTTTTTACACAAACTGTAAAAATCTGAATTTTACTGTGGTAGAAACCACCAGACTTCCAAGCTGTTTGGCTTTTTTTTTTTTGTTAAATTTTGCTTTCCTAATGCAGAAAAAGCAGATGCATTGTTACACATTTACACTGAGCAAATGTGAAGGACGTGGGCAGTGTCTACACTGGTGATAGTTATTTTCTCTAGGCCTTTTTCATCTTGACGTATATGCACGTCTTTGCATGTTAAAAAAAAATATACTGTTATGTGACATGTTGTACTGCATGCTTTATACAGTTTACTGATGTGTTTGGCCAGTACTCATGGTTTGGCTGATGTCAACTGAGCTACTTGGACCTTATTGGAAATTTGAGAAATCACTCATAAGCTGGATAAGGGAGCCAAAGATACCGAGTATTGATTTTGACAAGGAAATTCCTTGGTATAACAAATGTGTATGTACTTCATGTATGGAGTCTGTAATAGCAAAAACAGTACCAATTGGAAAGTTGAGAGAGGAAAATCTCGAGGACAAAACTGGAGTGTCTGGGGTGTTGGTTTATCAATTTGCAACTGCGTGGAAAGTATGTAATTCCTATGTATGATCAATGCAATGGAAAAATATGCCTGTGTTTCAAAAAGGAAGAGAAGAATTAATGCTTCAGTTTTCACACAAGTTATTTTTTACCTTAAGTATTTAAAAGTACTTGGAACAGTTCCACACAAATCAGTACAGTAAAATACAGAGAGGTGAATGGTCATAGATCAAAGAATAGCTTGGATGTTGGAATGGAAAGAGGCGTAGTGCTTTGAATATGTTCATAACTTCGTTCCTGTGTTTTAGCTTATTTAAGGGAGAACATTTGGTAAGGAGGGAATGAAGGAAGAGATACTTAGTGCAGGAAAAGTCTAATGTGTCCTTTGCCAAAGAATGTTAACAACATTGAAAAAAGACATTTTCTTGCTCTCCTGACAGGTTTTGCATTATTTCCTATCTTTAAATCTGAGTATAAGTGACATTTTAAGATAGAATTTTGATTTAACTTGGTACTAGCTTGTATTTCAATAAGTCTGCTAAGCAATTATGGGTAATCCCCAGGATCTGATGTTTCTAATAGGATTTTATTTACAAATGGTTTTGTGTTATTCCAGGCAGGCATCAAAGCTTTCTTCAGCTTGTTTTTGTGCGATGGCTATAAAATGATCTGCCTTCTCTTCATCTGACGAAGCTTTGGCAAATGTTCCAACAGTGCTGTGTTATGCAACTAATTAATGGTCAAAAAGATATGTAAAGTTCTATGTAAACACGTTCTCAGAATTGCATAAGGGGTGGAAAATAGGGAGAGTGTGCAGAACCCAGGAGTTTTTTTAATGTAGCTGTTCAAACTGTACACACTGGAACAGGTTGCCCAAGGAGGTTGTGGATGCCCCATCCCTGGAGGCATTCAGGGCCAGGCTGGATGTGGCTCTGGGCAGCCTGGTCTGGTGGTTGGCAACCCTGCACATAGCAGGGGGCTTGAAACTAGATGATCGTTGTAGTCCTTTTCAACCCAGGCCATTCTATGATTCTGTGATTCTGTGAAACTCTGCACATGGTTTCATTCCAGCTGCTCTGCCAGTGTGAGTTAGGTGCTTATTCTGTTCATCCTGTTTTGTATGATGTGGCTGACTTTAATTGCCTGTGAGCATTAGGAAGAGTTTTAAAGAATTCCTATCTATTAAATTGCTAACTGAAAAAAAAAAAAAACCATTCAGTTCTGATGAAAAAAAAAAAACGAGCTTCATACCACACCTACCATGGGTGTTTCCTGACTTAACATTTATTTGTCAACTTTTCAGCCAATATACAACTCTAAAGGCATATGTAGGCAAAATTTTTAAGGAGAGGTACAAAGCTGCTAGAAATTGTCAGAACAGTTTTTACTTCTTGTTCCATCCTTGAGCTTAAACTGAAATGTTGCTGTTTTGGTTCTCTTGCACCATGGATGTTTTTTACTTTCCAAACTTGTTAGTAGTGAGTTAGATTGGCCTGAAAGACAAAACTGAGGTCAACAACTTAAGGTGTTAGAAGAACTATGTAGAAATGATACATTACTCACACCAGACATCAGATGCCTTAGGATGTTTCAGACTTGTTTTATTTCCTGTATTGTTTCTGGTCACTGTGAGATGAAAGTTCAGTGTTTTGAGCTAGGAGCAGAGAAAACTGCTGCCTCTGAAATGCAGGGCTTGTTCTCGGCAAGAAGTTTTGTGCCCATCTAGCTCCTGGTCTCCTGGGCGTTGGGTCTTTCAGACTGGATGATGGATGTACCAAATAGTTTGCTCTCATTCGTCTGCTTTAATAAACCATCCAGACTGGGTTTTTTTTACTTTAAATTGGGAAAATCTGACATGTCAGCCCACACAAGCACTTGGAAATATATAGGTATTTTCTAAATAATCGTGGATATAGGTGACATGTTTTTGTTGACCTGTTCTTTGTCTTCTCTGTTATTTTTTTTAATGTCCATTTCATCTTGTCATTGTCTTTTGTTTTTTGTACCTGTAGTCTCTTTAATGATTGAAGCAGCGTTGCTCTTTCATTGTAATTGTACTGCTGTTTTTCATTTGTCAGCATGATTCATTGAATTGAGCCAAATTCACTCTTGATGTAACTTGACCTTAGATGAGTTTTGGCCCCATGTGTTTTCTCTTGCTGGAATTATTCTTTAAATCAGTGGAACAGAAAAGAAAAGTTTATTGAACTGTCACCCTTAATCAAATTCTCAGCTTTAAATTAGCCATGATTTGATCCATAGGTTGTATCTTTCAACTGAGGAAATGGTTTAATGTACTAATGCATATAGTGTTCTTGGAGAGCAAAGCCTGAATTTCTTTTAATGTTTTGTGTGCCTAGGCTTATAGAACAACTGTTTGAAATCATGTGGAATAAAAAGATCTAAAATCTGAGGTTAACAAAAAATGTTGTTAGGTAAATATATATACATATATATATATTTTGCTAAATTACCAATTTTGGACATTTAGCTTGATCCAGATCCCATCCAAATTCTATGGGGTTCATTCCATTGACAATACAGACTTTTTTCATGTACTCACTAACAAAGAAATGGTTTTGAATGTTTTCCAGGCAATTATTTACCTTGTGCCACATGCTTAAATGTTTAAAAGATGAAAATCACAGCAGAATACATTGGTTTTATATTCATACACATGAAAATATAATCAGGTTTTATATTAAAATTCTTTTCCATATATATACACATTTGTGTGCATTTATATATATGAGAAAACTTATATAAAGCTAATATTTAAGGAACTCGGTAATTATGTTTGTTAAGCAACTTATGTTGTCCTTTTTCATCTGGTCAGTATGTACGTTGTTGTATATTTTATTAATGTGCTGTATTGCATATAGGTAGAAACGCCTATATAATGCCATTAATAAGATCACAGAAAGATTAAGGACTCTAGTAACGTTAATTTAGCCTTATTCTTTACAGCTGGCGTGTTGTAAGGCTTGGATAGCACCATGCAGTAGTCAGTTAAGATGCATACTAATGACAAAGGAAAGGGCAGTGCTGAAGGATGTAGTGCAGAAACATAGCTCTACTGTGCCTGCAGTGGAACGATCCTGAGTGTGCAGTTCCCTGGCTTAGGCTGGGGGCCATGAAGGCACGGCTGCTTCTCACACTGCATCTTCAAGTGAAGCAATGTTGAAAACACTTCTGAAATCATTATCCTAAATTTGAGAATGGGAACACACCCAGACTGCAGTGTAACCATTGCACGCTGGCAAAGATGGCCCTTTATTCTGGGAAAATGTGGACAAAATGTGGACAAAGTTGTCTGTTAGTTTTCATTTTGTGTCTTTTTATTGAGATACGCTGTGATAATTGTGTTTGCTGGGTGAAAATGCCACAAAAGAGAGTTTAAAAAAGAAATACAAGCCTAGGGAGGCCTCATTACAGTGTAACTGCAAAACTAAATAATGCAAGGGACATGACCTTGATAAAAAGAACTTTAATGCAAAACATGTTTTAATAATATTAAGATTGAAGGTTCCAGCCCATTAAAAATACAGTTATTGCACCAAGAAGGCCCTGGCACCTTTACCTCACTTCTCTTGTACTCAGGCATTACACTTCCTCAATGGATGTTACTGCACCTACTGAAAAATATGTATTTGTATTGCTTTTGAAGACAACGGAGAGAGGTGCCTGTCAGATGCTCTAATCTCTCCTTGCACGCATTACATGTAACAAAGATTAAATTAGGTAGCTGCTTCCGCCCATCAAACAAAATAGCTGAACCTTTTCCCTGATGAGGTCTCTAATTCCTGATAGACATTATCCAGACCAGTAAGCGTTGCGTACATGAATAGATGGCTGCCTTAGCACGTGCAGTACTGTGATCTATTGGTAACTACATCCTAGCAGCATTGCCTCCTAGGAGGATACTTCTGTGCATGGAAGAGTGTAGACAGAAAAATCCTAAACAAAGGCACACCATTCAGAACTTCCTCAGTTTCATTTTTTCATATTATTAAAACTTCTAGTAATGGAGGAGTACTTCATTTTCTCATTCTCAGTTTTCTCATCGTCTTTCATTCTGTGTGTGTTTGGAAATGGATGAATGAACTAAAATTTCCAGAACCAATTGGTTTTTGTGTGAGTGACGGTGCTTCTCTTGATCGTTCCTTTCCATACTGGTGGGAGGGACAGCTGAGAGTCGTGGAGACAATGCTATGGCAGCCTTTCTAGTGGGTGTGATGTCTCTGAGCTGTGTGCTCTGGCAAGGTAAGAGCTGAGAGCAGGCAGTACTGTCTGCAGCTGGGATAATGTGAAAATTCTGGCCTTTAGGATGGAAGTTTGGAACCACGCAAGAGCATTCCAGATTTTAATGATAACTGAAGAAAATGATAACGTATTTAAACAGTGCCGTATAGACACAGTTTTGAATATGTTGTATGTAGAGAAACATTGATGGACCTTTGTGAATTGAAATTCTTCAGTGTGGGAGTTGCCTTGCAAGAAGACGACAGTGACCTTGGTTTAAATATGTGTTACTGCTGTGTACTGTGTTACTGATGTATATTAAAAATGCAGATCTCCTGTATTTTCTGTGAAACACTGAGCATGATGGTTAGATTCACATTATCTTATCAGCTTTTATTTTCTGTCTTCAAACCTGGTAGTGCCATTAAGAGTTGTCTAGATCTTGTGAAAACCCATCTAAATGCTTCCGAGGAGGAGAAAGACTTCATTGGTTTTAAGTGTGTTGCAGAAATATAAACATTAGGTTATAGGATGATTTGACTCCAAATGTTTTTGTTTAAAAGGTGATAAAAGAAAGTGGACCTCCTCACATGAAGAGCTTTGTCACACGAGTCACAGTAGGAGAATTCACTGCAGAAGGAGAAGGGAACAGTAAGAAGCTCTCAAAGAAACGTGCTGCAATGTCTGTCCTACAAGAGCTGAAGAAACTTCCTCCTCTTCCTGTGATTGAAAAGCCAAAACTGTACTTCAAAAAACGTCCAAAAACAATATTGAAGGTATGTGTCTGCCCTTGTCAGAGTTAAGAATACTTGCTTGGAAAGTAAGTTACTCAGATTTTAAGTCAGTAAAGGCTTGTTTGCCATTTTCTGTCAATATTGTTACTAATTTGCTTCTATCCCATACCTTACTTATTTATTTAATTCTGACAGTGCTGTGAAATTCTCCAATGCAATGGCTTGTAAGGAGCTGTCTCTTGACTGAGCTCACATCACAGCAAGAGTTAGTTCAAGTGTAGTGGAGGATCAAAGCCTCCAAGCAACTCTATAAATTCATGATGATTTTTAGCATCGTCTCCTTTGACAGGCCTCATTGGAATATACAGTGGTTTATCCCAACTCTTTCCTGCTCACTCCGATTTGAGGAGAGAAAATATGAAATACTACTGATGTGGAGAAGTGTTGTACAGTCCAGCTTCCTCCCCTCATGGAGCTGGATTTGGGAGTTTCCTGCTTTCAACATCAATCTGTTGATTTTGGAGAGTTTTAAAAGAAATACAAGAGTTTGTTCCCATCTCAGCCTAGGGTGTCACTTGTCATACTTTCTTAGTTTCATGTGCCTTTGTTAAGGTTAGCATTTGTTTGATAATGTCCTTCAGCTCTCAAAAACAGGTTGAAAATTTTCTGGAGGCCAGTTCATGAAGGACTCGTAGGCTTGGAACCATCTCTCTGTTAAAATGTATGCAGTCTCCGAAGATGTTCATGTGCTTTTTGCTGCACCAGTGAGACATCACTTTAGGGTCTCTTCTAAACTCTTCTAAGCTCGAGTTTCTTAAGTGGTGCTTTTATTCTTGGTGGCAGTAGATTTATTGCTACTTAGAGAATTCAGTTATCCTGCAGTGACTAGCCTTGGTTCGTGTACTTATCCTCAATTTGTACAGAAACAAAAGACCATCTGAAGTAATCAATCCTCCGCTTGACCCAACAAAAGCAGCCACAGAGTGTCCATATATTTATGATGCATCACTTCATTGTCTCAGCATTGCACAGCTAATCAGATTAACTTGTCATCTTTTCAGTCCTTATGAAGATGCTTTGCAAATGATCAAAATCTTCTAAATGGTATTTTATTTTAGGAAGTATTATTTTGTGAGGAAGTAGTGAGCCTTTTGTACATGACTTTTCATTCTCTGGCATGTTGGATGGTCACTTAGACCTGTGCAAAATAATATTGCTTGAAATATACATAAAGCATACTTAGCTGTTCAAACCTGTGTTAGATTAGTGAAGATGATGGAGAGTTGGGCTGTTAGTGACTGGTGTTACAGTCACTTTTGTCCCCATAATATGCAGCCTCAAGGCAAAAACTGCAGGAAATAACAGGAAACCTTCACATTTAAAACCTATGCTTTGGAGTAATGTTTTAGGACTTAAATTTCATCTCTGTTTCTGAGAGGGAGGAAAAAAAAAACTCCTCAGGTTTTCTAGATTTGATAACAATGGCGATGATACACAGCTTTTGATGAAATGCACAGCTATGTCCATGGCCTTCATTATGTTAGGCTAGGTAACATCACACCAGTCGATGTGAAGTTTTAAATATAGCTTGGATTCAGTCCTCATTGAGTATTACCGAGATGGATACTAAAAATAAATAAATAAACACACAGAAGTGTGACCATTTGAAATCTTCATATTGAGTACATGGAGAGCAGAGTCGTGTACGAACAGCCATCTTGTGTAAGCAAATACTTAGGAGTCTGCAAAATTGGAAAATATGTTAATTGCTTCTTCATCTTCCTTACTTTGTTTGCCCTCAAAACAGGACAAGTGATTTCCCAAGGAAATCTAGGTTAATTAGATAATTAGCTCCTACTGAAATTTGTGAGATATGGTTCTCAAAAACTGCTAGGAAAAAGATAGCATTAAAAGTTACTTAATGCATAACCACCAACATCAATGCAGCTTTAAGGATCTGAAGGTTGAGGGATCTGAAAAAAGGCTGTTTTCTCTGGCTGTCTCATTTTGGTATGTTTTGCTCAAGGATGCTAAGGGTATAACCAAGTTAAAACCTCTTCTTTTGCCGTATACCATTTGCCATTACAGTCTTGAACTGAATTATCCAAAGTTGATGATTTTTGAAACAGACGTTAGTAGTGAAAATAACCTGATTGTGTAGGAATCTGTTATCTTTGGAACATTAAGTCTTCTGAAATGCTTTTGTTGTGTCCATTTCTTTTAGTTTAACCTGCATGTATTTTGAGCATCACAAAGAATGACAACAGTAACTCCTTTATACTTGTGCATATATTTATGAGGCTGTATCTTATGTCCTGCACTTTATTTAGCCTGCTCTCCCTTTGTCTCTGCCTGGCTCCTTGCCCACACAGCTGCCCTTGTGCATGACATTGTCTTAATTCTTTCACCTTCATCCTCTCTAATGACTTCAGTGGTAACACTATAAGAATTCGCAGCTTTCTTAGTATCATCTCTTTAGGTTCTTGACCACTTGTTTGCTTATTTGAGAAGCTCAAATAAGCACAACTTTGCCTCTTCATTTGTGCTGCAAATGAAGAATAACTATCACAATAACATTAAAAGCATTCTACATTCAAGCGTCATTTGCATTTTTAAGTTCTTCTGTTATGTTATTCATCTGTTAAATAAAATCTCAGATAAATGTGTTTGAATCTTAATTTCTTCTCTTTTCCTGGGTTTTACAAACCGTATTTTCAGAGCTGTTTGCTTTGAGAGAGAATTCGTTATATGAATAATAACATTAAAAGGATTTCAGAACTAATACAAATAGGTTGTAAGGACTGTGGTTTTTCACCTGTCTGTGTAATCTGGGACAGAAAAATTTCTCTATCCATTTGTTTTCCCCCATCAGATCTGTTCTCCCATTATCAATGTATTTTGAAGCATTTGAAATACTTTGTGGGTGGCTCATGGCATGTACCATTTTTAGCTATTGGAGATTTTCTTTGTATTTTCTAGCTTCACTGCATAAAAACATTTTGAGGGTAAATTCCTCTGGCATGCAAACAGAGCAAGCTTTCTCCACTTTTAATTGCATTGTAGGATGGAAGACAGGAATGCTGAGATGGAAAGTCTGAGGCAAATGCACCTTCCTTTGTTATATGGCAAATCTTTTTTGTTCCCATGTAAAACCAACTTTTCTTAATGTACTGCATGTTCAGCATTCTAGCAGCCTAATTTAAGGATCGCAGGGAAGGGTTGTAGAAATAGGGCAATGAAATATAATGGATGAATCTGTATTTTGTCCATCTCCACAGGATGGTCATAGGTAGATTAAGGTATTAGTAGCTCACCTTTGATAGATATGCATGCTACTCGCATCAGTGGCAGGCAATGGGGGGTGCGAAATTTGCTTATTTCTCTCAAAATGAGTATTAGAGAAGAGGTAGTAAAACAGATTAGCATATATAATATTGATATATAATGAAATAATGGTTCTTTCTTTTAAACCTATTTTAGACTGGACCTGAATATGGTCAAGGAATGAATCCTATCAGTCGTCTGGCTCAGATCCAACAGGCCAAAAAGGAGAAGGAGCCAGAGTATGTTCTTCTTTCAGAGAGAGGGATGCCTCGCCGTCGAGAGTTTGTTATGCAGGTACCATCTGCTGTTGTGTCTGAGATAGTGCCCTTGCTCTGTCATGTTCAAACGTGAGAGAAATGGTGGCATAATATAAAGCTGATTCCTGTGTGTTTAACTTTTTGCTTTACAGTCAATTATACAACTGGAGTATGAAACACAGTACCTGTGTGAACTTCTTTGCAGTTGGACTAGATAATCTTTGAAGGTTTCTTCCAATTGAACTACCCCACCCTATTCCTTCTTTCTTTTGGTGGAAAGAAATAGAGTTAGGGCCCTAGAGAAGTTTTTCTTGTAGTAGTTTTACATTTTTATACTCTTATTTTTGTTTCACCTAGTGGTTTTTGGTTTTATCCCTAATGCTGCCCTTTATTTGTAATTGAAAATAAAATGGAAATTATCAATGGAAAAAAAAAATAAAGATATATATGTATATATATATATATGTATATATATATATATATAGGGTTCCTTCTGTTTTAGGTTCTGATTTATTAATATAATCTTGGATTTTCAACTGTTTATCTTATTCAAAAATATCTGAAAAAGACCATATTTTTTCCTATGCTCAAATCCTGCCCCAGTTAGAGATGGTTCCATGTAGAGTCAGCAAAGTGCTGTGTAAAACAGTCCAGTATTAGAGTGATGAGCTGAGAATTTGGCTTTCCACTGAAGAATTCTCTGTAGTGGTAAAGTATTTGGCTTGAATAAAAAAAGAATCTTAAGAGCAGTGAATACATAAAAGATTCCACTATCTGAGAAGACTTGCGAAGAAAAAAAATCAAAGAAATTTCATAGAGGGTTTGCTTTTCATGTATACTTCTAAACATCGTAGCTGTATATTTTACCCTTTTCTAATTCTTTCACATGAAAACCATACCTCAGCTTCTGCTGCCTTCAGGAAGTCTCCATGGATTCATTATGACGTGCAAAAAACCTTATCAGAATAAAAAGCCTTTGTATAAACTACTTAAACAGTGTTTTCATTTAAATTAATTGAATGTGGAAGTAAAATATCTAAAGATAATATGTTCATTTTTATCTGTCACACAGAGAGCAAGTTTAGATGTGATGAAATGGATCCAATTACTTGTCCTGACCACTAGATAAACAGAAGAAAACCTCTGATGACATTAGTTGGTGTTCTGTTCCCAAAGTTAATTTCAGAAAGCTCTTTCTCTTTGTAGTCAGGCCTTTAATCCTTGATAGAGGTTATAATAATAGCTAAACCAGTTTTACAGGTCTGAGAAATAGCAGAACATTGATTTATTGTGGGTTACGTTATAAATTATCGTTTTGTCTTGTCCCATTAAAGTCTCTCAGTTTTATTGCATATAAGCTTGTAGTAGATTGGCTGTTTTCTGATTGAAATTTCTGAACTACATAGAACATAAAGGTTTTATATCAAGGTTATTAATATTTCTGTTCCATGTGTCTGAATCTTTTTGTTTAATTATATATGTATTTTGAAAGGATATTTGTGATCACTTATTTACAACCTCCTTCTTCTGTTTAGAATTAATAGGTATTTGAGTGAGAAAACTTAAAAGTTTTAGGAAATTAGATATATGATAATTTGAAGAAAGTGAATAATTACTGAATACCATAAGTTACTAAATTACAGATACTATTTATTTAAGAACTGTGTGCCTGTTTTTGTCATCGTTTAAGCTCCCTCCAGAATGCTTCAGCTCATTGACCTCTAAGCTTTCTTTTATTCAGATTGCCTTGAGTATTTTATTGTTTTTATTTTATTTTGGGTTTCCTTTTTTTAAAAAAAAAAACCAAAAAACAAAAAACCATGGTTTGGAACCATGTATTATTTCCAGAGATAATTTGGAAAATAAAATATCTTAATGGGCAAACTGAAATACAGCTATTCAAGGACTTTGAATAATGCACAAATGAATTGCAGTGACAGTACTAATACCTCAAATCAGATGCATACAGCCTCAATAGGTTAAGAGTGGTACCAAACTCAAGGAATGAGCTCAAGACTTGCTCTTGGAGGATATTCATCATCTATAGTTTTTCTTTTTTTTTTCTTTTTTTTTTCCCACATTTTAACTTCTGTTTGTGGTCTGAAAGGCATCTTGTTTGTTGGGAGTGCTTTGGACAGTACAAACACAGGTCCAGCAGTGAGGGAATCTTCTTTCCAGAGAAAGTTTTGATAAAAGCTTGTCAGATGCAGATGTGAAGACAGAAAAAGGAAACAGCTCCTACTCCTGCATTTCTTGCAGTGCAATGAAGTAGAAGGAATGTGAATATAGTTTTCATCCTTCTGAAAAACCACTCTCTTTGAACCACAATCTTTGGGTCGTTGTTTGTCTCTCCATTGTTCAGGATATTGTCCTGCTGATGCTGGGGAGCTGCTGAAGGTTTGCTCGTACAAAGAAGTCTATTCTTAGAAGGTTATTCTAATGTTAGGAGAGAGTGAGAAACATAACTGGGGAAGATGTTCAGCAGAGAGATTGGGGTTGACACAGATGCTGGTGGAAAAAAGATAAATAGAAATGTAGCTCTTTGGTATGAATTTGTGGACCTTCTTGAAAAATCCTAACAAGCTTTAAGGTTGGAAGTGATATTGTACCACTTTGGTACTGTTCTTACTTTTACAGGATTGCATCTTTATCAGAAGAGCTGATGGTAGGTCAACAAGATTATATTGTAGTGATGTTAAAAGGTCTTGCATTTTTTGTAATTATGATCAATGTTTTCTTTTTAAGGTAAAAGTAGGTAATGAGATTACTACTGGAACAGGCCCAAACAAGAAAATAGCTAAAAGAAATGCAGCCGAAGCAATGTTGCTACAGCTGGGTTACAAAGCTTCTACTCCTCTTCAAGACCAGACAGAAAAGGTGAGAACCAGTTGTTGTGATGCCCAAATTTTACCTTTGTTGAGATTTTTTAACTGTATCAGCTAATCCCTTGGTGCAAACAGAACCTTAAACCTGTGCGCTGCATTGCTGGGTTGCATGTCAGAGATCAGCCTTCATTTCACAGCAGCAGGCAGTAAGTGCAGTAAGAGCAATAGGGATCAGAAATGTAATTCTAGAAGACTGTGTGTGCAGAAGTGTACGTGTAATGTGTGCTTATATTTCTGCTTAAAATATATGCCTCTTTTATGCTGCTATAGGTACAATGAGAGGACACCTCTTCTGGAATAGGAAAGAACGTTGTCTAATTTTCTGTATATAGTGCTGCTGAGTGGTTAGGGAAGGGGTGATGCTGCTTTATTTTCTTGCTTTCATTAATCTGTTGCCTACAAGTGCATTATCCCCCCCAAAAAACAAAACAAAACAAAACAAACAAACAAACAAAAAAAATCAAAAACCCAAAGAACAGTAGGACAGGTGTAATTACATACTTGCAGAAATAGAGCTTAGGATTGGGGTAAAGTGCAGAAGAAGAACATGATGCAGCCCAGTATATGGTTGGCTTTCTGGGCTGCAGGGTGACTTTGCTGTCTCATGTACCATACACCAGTACCCCCAAGTCCTTTTTGGCAGGACTGTGCCCTGTCCTTACATCCCTCAGCTTGTACTGACAGTGGGAATTGTCACAGCCCAGGAACGAGACCTGTCCTCCCTTTCCACAAAGTATCTACCTTCTTTACTCTGTATTGGCTGTGCTTTGAACATATTGGTATGTACCTGATGAGGAAAAGCAGGGAAACAGTCATTGAAATAGTGTACTCTTCCCTCTCTTTTCTCCGAGGAAAAAGTATCATCTAGTTATCTGTGGTATGATGTTAAATAGTCAAAACCTCCTTAACCTCCTTATTCTCCTTAACCTCCTTATGTCCTCGAGAGCAGCCGTATGGAGAAGGACTTGGGGGTCCTGGTAGATGAGAAGCTGGACATGAGCCAGCAGTGTGCACTTGCAGCCCAGAAGGCCAACTGTGTTCCGGGCTGCATTAACAAAGGAGTGGCCAGCAGGGAGACGGGGGTGATTGTCCCCCTCTACTTGGCTCTTGTGAGGCCCCATCTGAAGGACTGTGTCCAGGCCTGGGAGCCTCAGTACAAGAAAGATGTAGAACACTTGTAACAGGTCTAAAGGAGGGCCACTCAGATGATCAGAGGGCTGGAGCAGCTCTCCTATGAGGAAAGGTTGAGGGAACTGGGCTTGTTTAGCTTGGAGAAGGCTCTGGGGAAACCTCATTGTGGCCTTCCAATACTTGAAGGGAGTGTATAAACAGGAGGGGGAACGGCTGTTTACAAGGGTGGATAGTGGTAGGACAAGGGGGAATGGTTTTAAACTGAGACAGGGGAGGTTTAGGTTAGATATTAGGAGGAAGTTTTTCACACAGAGGGTGGTGACGCACTGGAACAGGTTGCCCAAGGAAGTTGTGGATGCCCCATCCCTGGAGGCATTCAAGGCCAGGCTGGATGTGGCTCTGGGCAGCCTGGTCTGGTGGTTGGTGACCCTGCACATAGCAGGGGGGTTGAAACTGGATGATCACTGTGGTCCTTTTCAACCCAGGCCATTATATGATTCTATGAACTCAACTTCTGAAATGTATCAGAACCATGGCATGGTTCTGCAGAAGCAGAAGATGTGAAAGGACAAGGACAGGACAGCAGGTGAGCAACCCTGTGCTCTGTCCAGCCTGGGAAAGCAGATGGGTCCTGTCATGAGGACAGGCTGCTGTTTCTCCTTCACATCTCCTCTGCTTTCTCATCAACCTCATGTTCTGGAGCAAATGTTCACAAATGGTCATGGTTCTGAGGCTGCATTGTTGCAGGCTTTTCTCTCTGTGTATTGCATCTCAGTGAAATTTGAAAAGGGTCATTTGTATTGCATTCATGGATCTGACAGTCAATAGCTCATAGTTCATGAGGACATTTCTCTACATTTACACATAAATCTAGAATACTGACACCCCATTTACTTTGTAGATTTCAGGAATTATTTTATTCTGAACGTCTTATGTTAACTGCTTCCTTTTCCTGTATCATATAATACCCAGTGTTATGCATAACCAATTCTATGATTCTATGATTCTATAATAAAATCCATGTGAAGACAATTACCTTCCTCAAAAACTCTATATATTAGAAAAAAAAAATCACAGGAATCTATTTTGGTTTTACTTATGTAACTAAGTAAATATTTTAAAATTGCACTCAAAGTACTTTGCATTATTTATGCATTCTTTCATAGGCAGATATTAGGATCTTCTTGTTTTAGAATGTAATTTCTCTGTAGTCTGTGTATATTGTCAGTTGAGAGCTGCTTATAACATTTAATTTTAAGTCTGATTTGGTAACATTGAGTAGAGCCTAATCCTTGGAGAAATATTTATATTTCAGTGTTAGGCAGTAGTTATTAATGTTTATTCATGAAGGGTACATTCCTCAAATAGCCTACTTGAGACCAAAATTAAGATATGTTAGCAAAGATATGTGAGCAGATGTGGCAATCCCAAGTCACCCTTCTTAGAATTTTTCAGTCAGATTTATAAATATGAGTGTTCTGCTTAAGGAATAGTTTAACCTTTTCTTATTTGTCTCTTTCTACCTGTTTCAGCTTGGAGAGAACAAGAGTTGGAACGGACAGAATGTTGGGTTTCCTGAGCCAACAAGTAGCAGTAAGTATAGCTTTCTACATTCGTATTTGTTCTTAGTTCTTTTAGTCTCTGTAGGATTTAGATTATTCAAGCTAATTGAAATGTTTTCTCTAAATTTGCAGTTAGACGCATTAACTCTGAACTATTCTGTGTGTGTGAATGTAGATGTGAATAAATGCAGGAACAAGATTTTCATTTACTCTTATTTTCAATGTGTTTTTATTTGCTCATTTAATAAAATCAGTCATAATTTTATTAAACCATTGAGTCTTAGTGGCTGTTGGGGAATTAAAGAAGTCATCTAAACTGCAGGGTCAGTATCGCATTCCAGTAAGGTTCCACGTGTCTTATAGATATATATAGATAGTGGCCACGAAAGAACAAAAATTTGTTCATTTGGAACCCTGAGATATATCTCATTTGGTCCAGTGAACTTTTATGGACTGAAAATGTCTCTAGAGATCACATCAGCTCCACTCCTAGTTGTTTCTGTCTTCTTCCTTGAGACTTGTCTATGGATCCAAAGACATGGGAGAACTTGCTGGTGAAAACCAACTTCAGTTTCACTACAGACACTACAGTCATTAACAAGTAGGACAACCTTATAGGTCTTTCTGATAGATTAAGTAGGCAAAGGAGATGATTTATCACTTCTGCTCTTATGGAACCCCACCTGCTGTACTGTGTTCAGCTCTGGGGCCCTCAACTTAAGAAAGTCATAGACATGCTGGAGCAGGTCCAGAGGTGGCTACAAGGAAGATTGGAAGGCTGAATGTACCTCTTCTATGAAGATAGGATGAGAGAGTTGGAGTTGCTCAGCTGGGACAAGTGAAGGCTCCAAGGGGGCCATATAGCAGCCTTCCAGTACCTAAAGGGGACTAAGGAAAAGATGGGGAGAGATTCTTTTGTCAGGGAGTGCAGTGATGGGATAAAGGGTAATGGTTTTGAACTGGAAGCAGGTAGGTTTAAGTTAGATACAAGGAAGAAATTCTTCACTGTGAGGGTGGTGAGACACCAGAACAGGTCTGTGAGAGAAGCTGTTGAATCCCTGGAGTTGTTCAAGGCCAGGCTGGATGGGGCTTTGGTCTGGTCCCTGGTCTAGTGGGACTTGTCCCTGCCCCTGGCAGGAGTTGGAACTAGGTGATCTGTAAGTTCCCTACCAACCCAAACCATTCCATGATTCTATGATTTTTCTCAGCTCTGGACTTACTGTAGTGTGGTAAAGGTCATATAAATAGCATTTTCTTCGCTTTTTCATGAGTACTTATTCTTTTCTAGAACCATGTTGATTTTTGAATTTCTTAAGAGTCTCAGATGTTATCTCTAAACTATGAATTGTAATAGAGATAAAAGTAAATTAGCTGTCTTTTTTTTTTTTTTTTTTTTTCTGATACACATCTGAATTCAACATCTGACTTAGTCCTAGATGTAGTTTTTAGGGCAATTCAGTAGTGTTCCAATCTATATGGAATCTTCTCACTTTCTGGATCTGCTTGGATTTTGTGCTTCAATTTACACAAAAAACTGCCAGTATTTGAAATGATCTTGGTTCAACATATGCCATTGTTTTTCCCTGAAATTGAAGATATTACAGGATCTTAAGACTTATTTGTAATTGCTTCCTTCAAGCTCTATCTTCAGACCTTAACAGTTCTAGATTATTGCTGTTTGTGTTGTCAGAATCTGTAGGGACATGGTCTGTTACCATCTACAAATGTTAACATCTTCAAATGTTAACATATTGGAGTTTAGGACAGCAAAATAAGACTTCAAGCTTTTCTCTGCTATCCTCACCATGCCTTGTAGCTAGGATATGTACAGATGACAAGATGACCATCTACTACCTTCTACTACACTGTTGCCTCTGTTCCGGCAACCCAGGTACCGGTCCGCCCGGTGTGCAGTGGCCTGACAGCCCTTGGACCAAGCGCCCGACCCCACTGGTCCCGCGCCCCGTCCTGGACCATTCGCACGCTATTTAAGACATCGATACAATGAGCGGCAAATGGTGTTTATTGAAACCAACACACTCTTTTTATATCTTTTCTGATATCACAAAGTTACTTATCCTGCCCAATGGATGTGTGACACGGACTGTCCTTTCCACATTTGGTCTTCCTTCCTCCTCTTCCTTATCCTCAGGAAATGTGTTGTCATGGTCTCTCAAGGTTAAAAGACCCCCTGCAGGCCTTATCACTGTCCGATGACTAATACAGCCACCCTAGGCACTTAGTGAACAAGCTTACTACGCTACACCAACAAGAAAATATGCTTTCCAGGCTTTACCTGGTAAGAGTACTGTGTTGATCATACATAAAGCCAAATCCAGAAGGTGAAGGCAAACTCATTCAACAGGGAACAGGATCAACATTCACTGTGTTGTAAACCTGTGGTAACCAAAGGACTCTTTTACATGCATCAACACAGACGTATTTGCAGATACCACAGTCTGTGGTACAGGACAGGTTTGCAGTCTAGGTTGCATTTCTAATGTGTGGAAGACATTCTTAGATGGTCTCATTTTCATTCTTGTGATACCCAAGTAAATTGGAAATCAAATGAGAGGTACTTAATATGTCAGTAGCTATCATCTTTTTTTCTGACAGTGCAATTCAGAGACCACTGTGCTTAATCCCGAGTCCTTTACTCCTTTTTCTTGTCTAGAGTACTCGTTCATGTTAATCAGCCGATTAAAGTGTATCATTTTTGCTTTCAGAGGGACTGTGCTATCATTTTGCAGAATAGGAAGGCTTTGAATGCCTATGCGGTATTCACTTGATGTTTGCATTTGTTGTGATCCTAAAATTTAATTTTAAGTGGTCTTGAAAAACTAGGAAAGGCCCTAAGATTGCTGTATCTATCATTTAGTATCTCTTATTTGGATTTCTACTAATTTTATTCTAGTAAAATTACTGTTTCCTGTTAGCCCAGCATATTATTCATCATGCCTACCTTTGGCAGGCAGGTACTCTGTGTACATAATGCACTAAATTTTAACATAAAACTATGTGAAATAAAACAGGAATAGTGAAGTTGTACATTGTTGTATGACAGAAACAAAAAAGTTATGTATTTGAGTTGAAGAACAGATTCCATTGTGCTTTTATTATGCAGTTTGTTTTGGCTGAGAAATACCCTTCAGTCTGTATCCTCCTACATACTTGATGCGTTTTTAGTATTTCCTCTTACATGTCCTTGAAATTTCTCCTGTTCCCCTGTCTCGTGTACTTTTGTAGCTACCATTGCAGCAGACTTCATTTCTGTTCCTCCTACTCATTGGCAAAGCTTCTTCCCATTGATTTACTTCTTTACCTTTCATCTTCATTTCACAATCCCGAAGATGACTTGAAACAAGAACCTGTTTGTTCCTTTGTTTGGAAGATCTTAGACATGTTCCACACGTGGAATAACAGAGACATGAGTGAGATTTTTCCGTGATGCTCCTGGAAGTGATGTTGAAGCCAGTATTCTTTGAGCACAACACAAATATTTGCAGCCCATGTAGAAGATGTTTGCTGTCAACAGGATATTCATTTATTTCTTAGGATTTGACTTAGGCAAGTACTCACAAAAACAAAATGTGAAACAAATAAACAATCCTAATGCAAACTGTTGTCTCTCGGGAACATTCAGCTTTTGATTTTGTTTTTCTGGATAGGCATAATCATACATTTCATACAGAATGTGTTCTAGGAGAAGCTGTAGATGAGGCATAAAATGTTGAAAAATGAAGAAGAAAACTGTGTAAATCTCAAAGGAAAAAGTATTTTAAGGTTGTTTTTTTTTAATATTTCTAAAAAGGAAAAAAATTACTTCCATAATTTTTCTTTGTTGCCCTACCCTCAGTTTTCATAGACTAGATTTCCTTTATCTATTTCCAGAAATGTCAGTGTCCACAAAGTAAATACTAAAAAAAAAAAGATAAAACAATTACATTCAGAGCAGATCTACCTCTCTGTAAAGGACAGCCTTTTTGTTTTTACTGCCTAACATTTTATTACTAGGGATTCCTGTGTGACTTTACAATCTTTGTTCTTCAAAGTACATCTGTTCCTGCTGTTTGTTCAGCACCTGAAATCATAATCATTTGTTTGTGACATCACAGTTAGTCACTGTGAAGATGGTTAGATTGCACCAACAGATGACAATGATTTCAGACGGTAAATGAGCAGCAGGAGCAGATGATCTCCTAAGGAAAAAAGATACTTGATCTCTTGCAATTGTTCTCAGTAGAAAACAAGCTATGAAGGAAAAAAGCAATGAGATATTCAGGAGTTTCTTAAATCTGTAATGAGAAATTTCAGCATTTGTCCATATATGGCCTTAATGTAAACCCTAATTATATGGTTACATTCAAATTTGTATTTAGAAATCTCAGGTTTTTTTTGGGGGGACAGGGGGATGGAGTTGGGGAAATAAATGCATAATAAATAAGTTATCAACTTTTATATGGGAGTATCTTCACTTTGGAGGAAATAAAATTTGTGTGAACTACATAGTTCTGGCACTTGGTGGTTTTATAAAAGCTTTTTAAGATAGTCCTCTGTATGCTTATTTTCCAGCTGGGGATTTTGATGAAGCCTTACAGTAGTTAATTTAATACCTCTATATTTCTATGAACAGTAACAGAAGTGTACAATTTGGGAGTATAGTTTTTATTTTATACTTCAGACATTTTAAAATGAAATTTATCTGTGTTATATTTTGCTGAAACACTTAATTCCTTCTGGGGTATTTCAGAGGTGATTTCCAGTGCATTGTATGCATTTTTACTCGGTACTGAGTACTGTTGTTTCTGGAAGGATTCAGATTAGTGTATCTGTATGTGATATGGGATTTGAGCACAACTGAGGTGTGTGATATTGCTGGTCCTCCTCCATTCCCAACATGTCCCTCCTTTTGAGATGCTTTGTTAGGTAATAAAAATAATGCAAGTTTTGCATCTTCAGATGTGTTACCATACCATCACTGCTGAGTATAGACGTGTATTTCTAGCATACCTAGTGTTTTAAACACGTGTCTGGAAAGTTGAGAGGCTTACAATGTAGGTTTGGTTTCCTTCTACACTAGAAGGAGAGTACTTACAAGGTACAGAGTAATCTGGGTAATGGAAACCTCTGTGTGGAGATGTGTATCTAAATAATCACTATGATCTGCCGACAGAGAATCAAGAATCAGGTATTGTCAAAATGCAGTAAATCCACAGAAAAAGCATGATCTAAAGGAATCATGGCATTGTACTATTGGTTACCTGTTGATTAAAACTTTTGTAATTGAAGGTGCAGTTATGTGTTGTAGTGGTTTGCACAAAATACCTTCTGCGTATTTTAGGTACAGGTTAAACAAAAATGTTACTAGCAACCTGTTCCTTGGTTCTTGAATAGCATGGGTTAGGTGTAAATAAGAAACATACACTTGGGCTGTGAGAGCAATGGTTTAAATGTTCTCAGACTGAGAAAGAACCCAAGTCTTAGCTTTCTAGGAGACCGGTTAACCACAGAACCTTTAATGTGTAAACGGGTAAGAGAGAACTGCCACCACAACAGTAGATAACCAGCTGTCTGGGTAGTTAAGTTCAGAGAAATTCAGCTTTTGCTTTTCGAAGTCTTCTAAATTTCCTGTATGAATTATGTTTGTTCCAGGTTGCTAGTCCTTTCCTTTGAAAAAAATCTGTGTGTGAAATATCAGCACAAAGCTCTTTCTTTGATGTTAATTCTCAAATTCAGATTTAAGAATCCAATTCTGAAAATGATCTCACTTAATCTTCTTTGTTCAGGCAAGCAAACTGAGCAGCATCCCACAATTAACCTCAATACTGCATTTCTCTAAATACTTTCACGTTTCTCCTTTAACCATCCCCACCCTTTTTCTCACCTGGAACCTGCCAGCTACATTGCCATTAGTCTAGAGTAATAGTTTCCTTGAAGATCTTGAACTGAGGCGTTCTTGCTGTCAGAACCAAGACTTAATTTTCCATTCTCCCCTCCATCCTCTTTACTTACATCAAACATCTTAGCCCTATGACTTCCACTCCCCCACCGCTTTCTCCTCCTCTGATTTCATCTTCACTCATACCTACGCTGTGTTTGTTGATGTCCCCCTTGACCTTCTTAGCTTCAGCAACCTCTCTATCCTTGTCTTTTAGACTTGCTCATTCTTTCATCTCTTCTGCATACAGGTCATGCCTTTGTTTTCATCATCACAATTCTCATCCCCTTCTTAATCTGTTAATGAATAGTCTTGCCTGCACAGGTCACTGTCTGGTTGTACTTAGGCACTCTCCTAATTACTTCACACCCTCAAAGATCACTTTCTCGCTGCTTTTACAAGCACTGTGATCTGTCAGCTCACTAGCTTCATTTACTAATAAGAACAGTATCTTTCTGCATTTATATTGGTTCTTTTCAGAACCTGCTTCATCTAGATTGTAGATTGTGTGGGACACCATTATATTGTTGGATCCTTGCTGTGCAGAAATAATAATGTAGAAATAATGATGAAGGTGTTTTGCTTGTGTCTATTAGAATATTTCATATTATATTTGTAGTAATTCCCCATTACAAAGATTGTCTTATTTTTAACAAAAAATGTATGTTCCCATAATCATCCAAAGTAAAGCTGTGGAATGTTTCAAAGGACTTTTCTCACTAGAATTTAGCATCAATTATTACATAAAATATATACAGTAAAATATATAAAGTCTCCTGTCATATGCAGTTTCAATTTGGTAGTACTGAAAGAGTTTCAGTAAAATCAATCAGTCTATCTATCTGTCTGTCTATTGAGACCTAACCTCATGAAGAACTAAATAGTTTTTACTTAAATGTCGCGGTTATTTTAAAGTTAAGTAAGCTAGAATTTTAACAAGTGACTTTATATAACATCAGTTTGCTTAAGGTCATGTAGACGAGATTGTTGATGGAAGGACATTGTGTAATGACAAAACATTTTTTCACATCTGAATATTGCAGTAGCTGGTGACTTAGAAATACCACAGATAGTTGTGGTAAGTAGATAATGATTGAATCTTGGCTTTTCCAGCCAAGACTGTGTGTAGACTATTACAGAAAACATAATGGACATACTATTTGCCTATTCACTTGTTTGACTGATGTTTTCTGAGTTCCTGCTGAGGTAATAAAATTGGAAAATATTCCAGTATATAAATAGGCTTTTTTACAATGAATGAAGTATGAAAAAATAATTACTTTTTATGATAATATTTATATTTTTCAGTCTTGTTATTGAAATAGTTATTTACAGAAATTTTCTTTTTTCACTCCCAGTGAATTTGTAATGGACTATAAGACAAGTTGAGAACCTGCCAGTTCTATGGAGGAATTGTTGCAAGTGAAAATTCTCCACGTGTCTTAAGATTTTGTCCATTTTAACTTACATAATAATGAAATCAGAGTTGGATTTGGCTCTAATTTTTCTTACTTAATACCTTAGTGCAAAATTTTGCAACATATTTTCAGCAGTGCAGTGGAAGGCTGTATTCAATCAGAATATGGGTAGCGTAAAGTGAAACAAAGTTGTTGGATGGTTATTGATTGAGTTTTTTTATTCAGTTCCGAGAAATACTGATAATCTCTGTGAATAATCTTTTTTTTTTTTTTTTTTTTTAATCCACTGAAGGGTTATTTCAGAGATAACGGTGTTAAACAATTTATGAGCAAGTCAAATACTGAATTATCATTCATTTTGTCTCTCTAGACAGGACATGTAAGTACTACTGCATGCTTGTATCTCATACCAGTGGTTGTAACATGAAGAAGAGCATGTGCTCTACAGGAATGTCAGGGGAAGCCATACACCAGCTACAGGGCTTCTGACACACCAAGTGTAACTTTTCTGTTGGATTATGGGAGCCCAGGTAGAAAACTGTAGTTTGTGGTTTGGTTTAGACCAAATACACTGAGTTTCCTTGAAACAGTCAATGAGTGGCCTTGGAACTGGAAAGGTCATTGAGCAGATACTATACAGCAGAGTATCTCTACCGTGATGATCAGGAAAAAAGAGAAAATCAGCTCTATTACATATATGGATTGACAATACAAACTTAGTGTTGTAGATCATCTTTTGGAGTTGAATGATAAAATCAAAATCTTAGCTTTTCATTTTATCTGACCTTCCTGGCAGAAATAGGAAACTGAAAATGGGACACCAGTGTTACTGGTGTAGACGCTTTTGAGTTGCAGGGAACACGGTCATCATTGTGAACCTTTCTCAACTTAGAAGGCCCACTGCTATGGGGTAACTTGTCTCTGTCTCTATATCCAGTAAATTCTTTTTACAGTCTAATTACATTCTTGCCTATGTCCAAAGCTGTTCTATGGTTCTATGGTGGCAGCCCATTTGCAGAAAAGTCCCCTTGTCCCTTCTGGCAGGGAGACCCCTATAGACAAAGGATTAGGGTTAAATATAGCACCACTTCAGCAGATCTTTTGAAGACTGCCGCTGCTGCTGCTATAAAAAGAAATGGAATCAAAGCATGGAGATGCATTTCAAGGGACAGGCTCATGAAGGATAAGCCATTTTACATCACACGTTTGCCTTGGAGTCTGAATTGTTTTGCAGTTGTGATAGCAAAAGTAGACAATGGATGATGAGATTTATTCTTAGGTGAGAGAGGTCTTTGGTATGGAGTTTTCAGGGACTATAGAAGCTTCTAAGAGACTGCTAACAATTACTGCCAAGGATGAGTAAGACATGTTTTTCAAATGTTAGTGATTACATTGCATAGCTTGCTTGGATATTTTTGTAACACATTTGCCCACAGGTTTAAATAATATAAATGGAAATTATTTTAACATGTTTCATGAATGTACCTCTTAGTTATGTCCAGCAGAAGGTGCAATGTTGTCGGTCTAAGTGGTAGTATTACAGTTGCAGTGACTCTTATTAGTTGTGATGTTACCTTTGAAGTATGACAAAGTCAGTATGGGATAACTGTTTAACAGAGACATAAAAATGTTTTTTTGGGGGGGAGAAGGGAGTGAAAGACTAGCAGATATATGAAAGTATTCACCTGGAGCAACACAAGGAAGTTTTAGAGCAAAAAATTTATTTGTCCCATGTTTTTTTATTAAAGTGCTTATTTGAAGACTAATTATGAGAATTCTTGGAAAGTTTTGACCTGACTTCTGTTTCTCTATTGATGTCATACTCCTTGTTTTGTGATAGCATAGTTACCACAGTAACTAAATTGTTATTATATATCCTTGAAGGATTCAACAGAGTTGAAGTAAGCAGACAACAGAGGCATGGTATTAAAAAAAAACTTCCTCAATAATATGTTACAAATAGATAATGAATTAAAAAAAAGGAAAAAAAAAATATCCCACAAAACAACACGTGCTTGATAGATGTTTTCAAAGAGAGCAAGTTTTATTGGATTTTGCAGCAACTTTCTAAGAGGCTCCATGAAACATGGGGCCTGAGTATAAAATCTTAATTGCTTGCAACTATATTAATGTAATGGCTGGAATATTACATTACTTTGTTTCCAGAAATAATCAATGACTGTAATATAATATCTGCTCTCTGAGCCAATGTATGATTTAAATTAATTATTGCTTATAAAGCACTTTGAAGTCTGTAGCTGAAAGGTGTTGCATAAGAGTAGAAGTACTATTATTAATTTAACATCACCATTAGAGTAAAGGCAGTGCTTTAGATGCATTTGCTATACTTTGCTCAATATCTTTTTATTCATCATATGCTGCATATTAGTTATTTTAACATTTAGAGAGCTTAGTAATCTGGAAGTATTCCAAACCATTGTTCCAGACAGCAGTTAGACATTTGGGTGGATCATGTAAAAACAGTGAAATGGCTGAGAAAGCATGTAAAATGTTTGTTTTAAGTAATATTACATCAATGGAACAGACATCTGCTGTACTGGATTGGGTTTTAAACGTCTTGAAACTCTTTTTTTTATTGTTGCGTGATCTTTATTTTCTGGAGAACTAATGTATTATTTTTAAAGAAGTATGTTGTTATAGACTCTGTTCAATTTGATTTTAATTTCTCAAGTATGTGTTGAGAATCGGGTTTACAGTGGGCCAGGTCTTAGGAGGTGCCAAACACCTTAGTGCCATTGTTGATGTTTGTTTTTGAAACCTGACTTCAACTAACAGCATTTACAGTATCTATTTTAACTTCATTCATATTGTGTCTTGCATGAGACTATTTAAGTGTGATCAGTGATAAGCCTTGGAGACTTTAGCCTCAGAAAAAGGGTATGTTACCACTCTATTACATGATGATTATGCACTATAGCATAAAAATGGCTGTTTACACAGCTGCTGTTCTCTACAAGGTGATATCCTACCTTGTCTCAGATGGAGCAAAAGGCACTTTGGGGACCCTGTCCTCCATCCTTCCCAGTAGTACTGCTGCGAATTTGTTCTTAGCTCTGGATTTCAGCACGAGATCACCCTTGTTCTTAGGACTCCTCAGCCCCACACAGGCAGGGCAGGCAGCAGGCATGTAGTACAGGTGTGTCCAGCTCTGCCTTGGTGCTGGGTGCAATGGCAGAAGCATTTCTTTCTGAAACTGAGGTATTCATGAGGCAGAGCTCTATCCTCTGTTTTGCATGTTCTTAATGTAAAGAAAACAGCAGCACTCTCCAAACTAAGCTCACATAACCCCATAAATAGGTCCTTTGCAGAACTTTGCCAGAGCTTTGTGAAGGTTATGAGCTGATGTTCCAACTCTTTGAAACCACTGTTAATTTAATAGCCAAATGTGTGAGTAAATCGATTAAAAAGATTCACCTGTGAGCAATTTGCTGAGTCAGCAATGAGGAAGCTCAGTTTTCACCGTGTGGTTGAAAATGAGGACATTAATCACTGGTAATATTTTAAAAGTCTTTTTGTTGTAGATGTTTCACTTAAGAATACTGCTTGGACTTCTTGGAGCAAAAGAGTCCTTTGCAGGAAACTGGAAATTATTTCTCATCTTTGAATTTATTTTGCAGTCTGAGATGACTTTAATATGTATTGCAAGTGAATTAAGCATTGGATACTTTGGTTTCTCTTGAGATAACTAAGTTAGTTAAAAAATAAGTTTATCATTCCGAAAATGAAATGCCATATGGCTCAAGTTCACAGATGTTTTATTCAGGTGTATACTAGAAGATCGGTGTGCTATTATTATGAAATTAAACATTTCAAGCTCATTTTTCAGTTTAATTACGATAAGAAAGGAGTTTTCCTCAGTTTTCCTCTTATATCAGCAAACCAGGTACTTGTGCTTCCAACAGATATTTCACTGTGTATAAAATTACCAAACTTTATCCCTAATTCTGCACATCTTTATACACAAAAATATTAGCAAAACTGCTTAAGTGCGTGTTCCTGTTTTTAAGGATGTTTAGGATCAAGATGTTCTCTAAAAATGTTAAATATTTGAAATGTGGACCCCTTGTTCCTAGTTTAGATGTCACTAGAAATATTTGAATGTTTCCTGCAATTCGCATGAATAAATGTAATTCTGTAATGTTTGCTTTAATTCTTGTTGATATTAGTCATGACGCTTGCATAATTTCTATGCTAAGCACGAGTGTTGTCCAAGACAAGTAACTATTTGCAAACTATAGGATGCTGTATGTGCAGCTAAATGTTACAAAAATTAAAAAAGATTGAAGGGCAGGCAGTTGCATAGGAGTCATGAGCACAGAAACGATGTGGTTGCAAGGCCATTTAGGATTACTTAAGCCCAGGCTGCTGTTGTAATTCAGTGGATGCTTTAAGCCAGCTCCTGAGGCACTGCAGCTACTACAAGGAGCCGTCCTGCCCTGCTTTTGTCTCCAACTGCTCGTTCTCATGAGCGTCACTGCATGGTCCTACAGGTGCTTGTGCTGGCACAGGCAATAGAGCAGCTGGAGAGAACAAACAACAGCTGTAGGTGGGAGAGGGAAGAACAACTTCTGATGGTGATAATGCTGACACGGGCTAGTTTAGAGTATTTGTAAAACAACAGCCTAAATTACTCTATCAGGTAGGAGGCAAAGGTTGTGCTGAAATGATGATATTGCTACTATTCTGAAGCAGCAGCTGTTCCTCATGGTTTGCAGAACTCAGGACCTTATTTATTCACATTGTGTATTCTGTGCTTGCCACAGTTTTAGAGTCCAGAAGTTTTTAACTACTTAAAAAGGGTGGTGGGGGAGGAAGAAGAGGAGCACTTCAGGTCTGCTTTGCTTCCGAACAGTTAGGTAATTTCATTTACAATTACTGTGGAAAAAAGATACTGCTTTTAAGTGCTTACTTTGTATTCTGGTGAAAAGTATGTTAATGAAAATTGTCTACATTCCAAGACTGTTCTAGGGTAATAAGAATGATCTCTGCTTTTACTTTCAGCACCAAAGGGAATACTCCATCTCTCTCCTGATGTTTATCAAGAGATGGAAGCAAGCCGCAACAAATCAGCCCCTGGTACCACTGTAAGCTATTTGTCACCCAAAGAAATGAGCCAGACTTCTAGCTCTTTCTTCAGCATATCTCCTACAACAAATAGCACAGCTACAATTGCCAGGGAACTTCTCATGAATGGAACATCCCCGACTGCCGAAGCCATAGGTCTAAAAGGAATATCTCCTGCTTCCCCCTGTTCTGCAGTGCAGCCTTCAAAACAGCTGGAGTATTTGGCAAGGATTCAAGGCTTTCAGGTATGGGAGGGGGAAAATGAAGCTCTTCAGCCAGAATCATAGCATTGCCATGAGGGTTTCACTCTTGCCCTCTTGAATTGGGCATGCATGTAACTTATCTTGTAAAATTATCTCGTGTCCAAGGCAGTTTCTGGGTCCAGGAGATACAACCCTGCACCAATATACAATATATATGTCCCTCCTCTTTTTTGTTCCTTCCTTCCATTCACTTTACTACAGCCCATTGTTTATTCTCTATAAAGAATTACAGGCTTAAATCATGCTTCTGCTTGCACTTCTTTGGGTGTCTCACCTCTTGGCATTCAAAGCTTTACTAACTACTCTGACATTGGTTTCTCATGGGCTCGGGTCCAGACGACACTAATTAATTCCCTTAACTTTGCATTTGTCCTCTGGCTTGGGTTGTTAAAACTGTTCCTCTGCTTCCCACACTGCACCTGTTAAGTGTCACCTGTAGAACAGAGTTTCTATCAGAAGGTGCGACCTAGGAGCAGGTTTGGTATCAGAGCAGAACAGATTGTTTTTCACATCACAATCAATACTAGAGAATGTAAGATGTACTGTGCTGAGTCAGCGTGCTGGTCCTCAAGCACTGATGATCTGTATCCAGCAATGGCAAACACCATATATTTTGTAGGACAATGAAAGCCTGTGTAGTACATTCAGTCATTTCTGCAGTGTGGAAGATGGAGAATGAAATCCTCTTCCTGAACACCGTTACATGCAAAATTACATGCATATTTGTATGGTAGCTCATGTTACTATGTTGCACCATTGAAGGATAGGACCAATTATGTAGAAACATTCTTTTTCCTGTCTTAGAGGCTTTTTTCTTTGTTTTTCTTTGCTTGTTTGTTCCTTTTCAGAGTTGTGAATTTATTTCATTTGAAAAAGTTGGTTTTGTGTGTTCTAGCATATGTCATTTGATCATGTAACCAAATTGTGGAAATGGAAGGTTTCTGTTAGAATTTCTGCATGCCTGATAATGATATTTTTCATCAAAGCCCATGTAATTTACGAAGTATACAGTTGTTGGAAGTGATTGAAAAGAGGCTGCTAGAGTTATGGAAATAGTGTCAGATGTTCTGTTGGCATAAGCAGCGTAGTTAAATAACATTTGCGGACATCAGCTATCACCCGTTGTAGATTTGACCTAACATTGTTTCTGTCTAAAATGTACATTCATTCGAATTTCTTTTGGCTTTCATTTTCAAAATGTAATTTTTGATTCAGTAGTTTGAATTTCTCTGAGTAGAAGAAACAATAAAATCTAAGCCTCACAGTATGCGCTTAAGCTGCTAAGAGGAATTTGGGTTTTCTGAGTTCCGCTTGTTACCTGCCTTGCAGTAGAAACAGATGAATACTGATGAAAAGAAATTTAATCCCTGATGTTTTCACTGCCTGCTTTCGCATCTTGTCAGATTGCTTGTGTCGACTAGTAACACTTTATTTTCATAGAACCAATGCACAATTTATGTTATTGTTTTGATTCCTACTTGCCTGCAGTATGTGGTGACTGTAAAATGATTAGTTGTTTGTCCTGTTTTTTTGTGTGGGCTTTTTTTTTTCATGCTTTGATTCTAGTTGCTTATGTAGAGATTGTTTTTAAAGGGTCTTACCTTGAGCCAAAAATATAATACAGTTACTCCGTAAACTAGACTACTACATTTTACTTGCCCTGGTACAAATCAAGAAGTTTGGTAGAGAATGTCTATTATTGACATATATCTTCCGTGTATGTAACTGCTGATTTTACATCATATTAGAATGCTTTTTAACACCTCGCTTGGATAAGTATGGTATTGATGTGAAACTCTGACACTGCTGGATCCCTGAGCTGAGGTGGAGCGGTGAACAGAATCTCTGTGGGAAATGGCTTAGCGGCCTGGCAGGTGCATATCACAGGTCTCTTCACCATTTCAGCCTAGAAAGCTCTTTGTGTTCAAGAGTCTAAAAGCCTATTTCTTTACAGGTTAACTTTCTCAGGCATATTTACCAAGTAGAAAACTACTGCATTTACGAACAGATAGCTTGTTTCATGTTTCCTGAGTGACCCAAAATGATTTTTAAATTGTTAGCATGTATTTGTATTTTGGTCCCAATGATAACCATAGTTTTGTCTTTTATTGAAGAACATATGCATTCTGTTCTGTTACAATGTATTTTTGGATTTTAAAAAAAATCAATAAATACTCATATGATGTTTCATTTGTAAATGTAAAAAAAAATGTTATTTACTCTTTTGAATGTTTATTTGAACTTCTTAAGTTACAAGGAACTCGTATTTAAAGTGTGATGATTTAATTTAAACTCTGCTGAACTGTATACGATCTCAGTCATGTTCTGTTGTAAGCCTTTAATATCAAGTTATTCCACCAGCATACGGAAAAGTGCTAAAAAAGAAAAATTACATTATAATTCTAAAGATATTTGTAATTGATAAGCAGCAGCTCAGTGTCATTGAAAAAAAAAAAAAAAAAGAAACAACCAAACAGGTGTTTAGCCCAGATTCTTTCAAGGCTTGGGCTTCAAATTACCGGTGATAATTAAACAAAAATACTTTACAAGCAAGCCTTTACAAAGTCTGAATGGAGCATTTTTAGTGCTCTCTTCATATTGATGTACACTATCAGTTAATTGTTGTGCAGACTTTGCCCCAGGTGTTGTTTAAAGAAAAATTGTCTTTGGTAAAATTGCTATTTTTAAGTGACTGCAGTATTTTAGTCATTGTTTTGCAGCTAGATTAGTTATTTTTTGTGACCATGCAAGTGCAGTAAGTTCTTCAGGGGATTTGTTTTTGTTCAAAGATCAGATAAACTCTTTACAGATGAATAATGTGAGCCTGCAGTTGTTATGGAGGCAAAACGTATGTTGCAGGTAGCTTGTGTACAGTAGGAAATGCCCCTGGCAGCTTCCATGGAGAACAGAGAGCACAGATGTCATGCCAAGAGTTGGACTCAATGATCCTTGTGGGTCCCTTCCCATTCAGGATGTTCTGTGATTCTAAAATGAAAGAAGACGTGAGGGAGAGCCCACTGTCCCCTGCATGGCTGTAGCACACTTGGCTTGCAGCTTTGGCAGGACTTAGGTATGTTAACTTGTTGTCTGTGGTGACCATGTAATAAGACCTCACACGAAGTGCAGTATGTTTCTACTTCTTTCTGAATATAGTGGTTACACAATTGATCTCTTTTTTTTATTTTTATTTTTTTCCCTTTTCTTCCCACATCTGTTTAGTGGTTAAGCATTCCGTTTGATCAATAGAGTGATTTGAATGTTGTACTGTTGGGCATTTCTGGATGTTTCCCATTTCCAGTGATGCAGAAACACACTTGGGAGGGAGTCCTGCTGGACACTCAAGTCAGGTTTACTTGTGGCCTGTGCATTTCAGCTTGTGGTTATGAACTGTAGGCAGAGGTGGGTCTAAACCAAATTTCCACACCAATATTGGGATTGATGTTGAGCTTAGGTTTCTCACTACAGTGAATGCTCATTTTGCTTTGTCAAAGGCTGGATTTGGAAATAGTGAAGGAGAGGATATCACTTCTGAGATATGGATGCAAATCTGAGCAAAATTTGTACGTCACTGGATTTCAAGTTAAAGCTGTAGCTTTGAGCTGATCTTTGCGTATTGGCATATTCCTTACAGCAGGACCACAGGTCAAATTTTTATAAGGTACCTGAATGACATTTTCAAAGCTGACACAGGCACAATGAATGCTCACAGCAAGTCATTGAGAGGTGTGAAAATATCTGGAAAGGTAGATGCTTCTTGGGATTTTCATAAACACCTATGCAGATTAAGTACCCAACTTCCAGTTTACTTGTAAGCCTTGCTACCCTACATGTTTCACAAATTTGGGCTTCTGTCTCACACCATGGACTATGATACTCCTTGTGAACTCACTGCTTGAAGTTAGCGTACCTGTGCAATTCCTGCCCTGTGCTGTGTTGTCTGATTCAGATGTGCCCAGGTCTCTCAGGACATTCTCACATGCTTTGGATTTCACTCTGGTGTGATCCATAATGCTGCTTTCCTCCATGTCTGTTCACACCTTGTGCTGAAGGGTGCAGTTACTCTTACAGGAAGAGCAAAAAGGGGAAGTCTTGTCTTTTCCAGACTTAGTGTAGTTTTAGAAGTAGCCATCAATTTTAGTTGAGGCCTTGCTGTGACCAATTTGTGTTTTCTCTTTGTGGGTTTAACTTGCTAAATACTACAGAAGGGTCATTTGTCTTCCAGAGTAAAGGACAGTGACCTCCTCATCCACCCCTACTGAGTCTGTGAAGGTATTTGGATCTTGTTAACAGTTTTAATGACAGTTGAAGAGTTCCTGGTCTTTTTAATAATAAAGAGTTTAGGCCTGAAATCATTTCTCAGGGAGATAACTTAGAGACCACCATGACAATTGGATTTGAGTTCAGTGGAAATTCTTAATACAAAAGGAATGAGCAAGGAATCCAGCATTAAGCCTGAAGTAAATAATTGAGATACAAATTGTTATCACAACTTTTGTGTATATATTCTTGAAAATTGATGCAGTGGCCTTTAACTTCCTTCATTAACATTTTGTTCCCAAGTACAACTCATTGATGATGGATGAAATAACAATTTCCATTCAAAAGTTCTTTTCCAAAGCTGGTTGCAATTAAGAGATGTTGCTTGTTTAGTTAAATTAAAATTCATTGCTCTTTGCTGGATGGAATCAGCTCTCCTTTCGTTAGTTTTTGTTAGCTACATGGCTCAGTGAAATATGCATACTGTATTTGCTAGAGCTCCCTGGGAGAATTGACAGTAGCTATTTCCCTCCTGTTTTCCTGCCTCTGAAGCTGTTTTTTACCTCAGTAAAAACAATACCTTACCCTTTTTCAGTCCAGCTTCCAACTTCCCACAGCAAGCAGAACAAATTCTCTGAATTAACTCTGATTATTGCAAGAATTCTTTGGTATGGGTTGCAAGGTTAGGGATAAAAGCAGGCAGAAAAAAACCCCAAGCCTTCCCCATTGATTCCAGATTTAGATACCTACAGTAAAAAGAGTTATATTTTTATTGTTCTGATGGTTGGGTGAAAGCAGTGTGAGAAATGCTCGATATTGCAGATCATTCTCAGCGGAGTCTAAATGTTCTGTCTTGTTTTTTTCAACATGATGATCTTCATTTCTGTTATTACTTTCATCTGAATAGAGTCATAGAATCATCTGGGTTGGAAAAGGCCTTCAAGATCACCAAGTTTGACTGTCAACCTGAGCCACTGAGTCCCATCACTTAATCATGACCTCAATGCCATTCTTTCCCTCAAAGCAGGGAACAGCTTCTTGCTTCTTTCAGCCTTTCTCCTGGCTCACTGTGTTGTGTAAAGTGACCCCATGCTGTGCCATTCATCTCTTCTTTAGTAGTTATCTACTGATCCTACTCTGCACAAATTATAGCTAGAAGTTTAATAGTTTTGAGGTGATTGTGTTGAAGTGATCAAGTGTTTAAGGTAACTAAACTGTAGTAAAGTTAATGAAAACAAAGACCTATCTCCTGTACATCGCGAAAGGCAAATATAATGTTGCTCAGAGAGTCGCCCAGATCTTAGGGGAAAAATGTCCAATCTATTGTGTTTGGATAGGAAAGGTTCTATGTGTGAAGCCTATAAAATGAATATAATTGTAATTATAGAGTCTGTGAGTTGTCAGAGAAAGTACAGTTTCGAAGTTCCTTGCAGATGAATGAAAAAGATATGTTTTGTCAAGTGTTCCTTTAAACCATTCGTGAATAGCATAGCAAGTGCTAAAAACTAGAATGTAAACCCAGATGATGCTGTTCTGTCCCTGAGCCTGGCAGCTGCAGAGAGATTTGTGGCCACTGTCAGCTTGGAACTGGAGTCTCAGCAAAAGGTCTAGTGCCATTGAGTTTAAAGATCTCACCACTAGTTATAGCTGAAAAATATCAGCAATAGTTAAAGGAAGTAGTATCAGTCTTTCTGGCATCATTAATGTAATGCAGATTTGGAAGGTATGTCAGCAAACTGTTTTTAAATAAATATTTCTTTGAAGATGGTCCTATCTCCTAAATCAGGGCAAATTGGGATTTTAAAAAATTAAATAAGGCTGTTAAAGCAATTGCTTCATCCATATATGTGAAACCCTTTGGAGTAGCTCAAAGATGACTGTTGCCATTTACTATCAATACCTGCTGCAGCAAAACAGGCACTGGAATTGGGCTTTTGGATCCTCTTCCTGTACCTTAGTTCTTTGTCCAAGTGGTTGGCACTGTACTTGCTCATTGATCAGATAGATCAGTTTCTATAGAATGATGTATGGAAGTCAACACTGAGAATATCAATTTCTGGCTTCTGCAGTGGGGCAGCATCTTCCTGTGTGTTTTTACTGCACCATGCTCAGTGGCCACTACCAGAACCTCAGCAGCAATGTTTGTCTCTTACCAGCAGGGAATATAAACACCTACTGTAGAAATGGATGACAAAGTCCTCATTATCTTGGTTTCTGTCTCTTCCGGATACTTTTTTTTTTCTTTTTTTTTTAACCCTAATGTGAAGTTTGCACTTCCGCTGATGACTTAACTATTACATGATGTTCAATACAGGCATTTATTGTGGGCTAACCCTGGCAGGCAGCTCAGCACCACACAGCCACTCAGTCTGCCCTCTGACGTCAGCTGGAAGAGAGAGCTGGAAAGGCAAAAGTGAGAAAATTTGTGCGTTGAGATAAAAACAGGTTGATAGATCAAGCGAAGTTACACGAAAAGCAAAATCGGGAAATCATTCATTACTTCCTTTTGGTAGACAGATCTTTAGGCTTTCCTAGAAATCACTCATAATGGTTATTTGGGAAGAAAAACACTGGAACTCCAAGCTCCCGCCCTCCTTCTTTCCTCTCATTTCTAATGCTGAGCACAGTGCTACATGGTATAGAGTGTTCCTTTGGTCACTGGGATCAACTGTCCTGGTTCTGTCCCCTCCCAGCTCCTTGTGCCCCCCACCCCATCAATGGCAGGGCGGTGTGAGAAGATGAAACCTCCTTGGCTCTGTGCAGCACTGCTCAGCAACAGCTAAACATTGCTGTGTTATCGGCACAGTATTGGTCGCAGTTCTGAAGTACAGCACCACGCAGGCTGCTGTGAAGAAAATTCCCCAGGTCCCATCCAAAACCACTGCAGCTTTCTAAATTTCACTGGCATTTTTACAGTTCTGTACCACTAGGCAGAGATCAGGAAATTGGAGAATGCTCTTATCTGTGTGAACTTACAGTCTTTGTTCTCTGGAGAAAACTTACACTCTTTTATCAGGTTATTTTGTTACAGAATTTCCTCCTTTATTCAAGAGGACTGCTAGTTTTGTTGTAACTGTAATAGAGATTAGCAGGGAAAGAAGTTTCATGTAGGCAAGAGCAACAGCTCAGCAGGGATTTTACTGATGATTTCAGTGGTGTTTGTGATTCACACAGCACCGGTAAAGAATATGGCCAGAAGGAGTGACTTTGCATATCAACCAGCAGCAAGGTGAGGGTGCAGCATGGGGCTCGTGGTAGGCCCAGCTTGACCTGGACTGAAGGAACTCAGTTCTGAAGCAAAAACCCTTAACAAACAGCTTGAAGGGTTGAAGGGGGAGAAAAGAGGCGAGTCATCTCTCACTGTGACATTCAGGTGAGGCAAAAAGAGGCTTTTTGCTCAAAACTCAGTCTCCTTTAGCGTCAGGAGCATAAATGAAGTGGTATGTTTTGCAGCAGTGAGATGATTGCTTCTTGAGTTAATTAAAACAGGTTGATTCTTTCCACACAATGTCATGTATCTTAGCTAGTGCACACAGACAGTCTATACTTGGGATGGATCTTTCAGCAAATTCAGGCAGCTGGTTCTGTACGTGCAGTTTCATGGTGATTCTTTTCCTTATTCATCAGTATAGCATTTTGGGCTTTCACACACAGTGTGTAAACAGTGAACCGCTCACGCTTCAGCTCTTCACTTCGGTGGCAACCTTCCTAAATAAGAGGAGTGTTCCTGAAAATGTATTTCCATTGGCACTGTCGATATGAAGGACTTTCTATCTCTAGACTGACCAAATTCCCCTCTCATCTTACCCAGCTGTGGGGCAGGTACCCAGGGAACAGCTCCTCACTGGAGCCACTTTCCAGTGCCATGCTCATCCTCAGTCAGCTCCGTTAGCAGAACACAGCTCTCCTCTTCCTCTTGTTCTTAGGCCATGTGGTGAGAACAAGGGATCCAGGCTCCCCACTCCATTCTCCTATTTCCATTGACTGTGAATTATAAAATTGATTTCAGTTCCTATTGCTGCACTTACAGTATTTGTCTGAGTAAGTATGTGAGGCGAATAAGTCGTTTCTGAGAAAAACATCAGATCTAATATATTGTTTTGTCATGCTCTGTAGTGATTTCTTTTCTGAATAACTCATTTTTCTTATTTTTATCAGATCTTTCTCATTCTTTTGGGGGAGCGATTGTGTTCAACATTTTAAGTTATTGCAGTTAAATTACTCTCTTCTACGTCTGTATAAAATATTTTAGTTGTAGACTGCAGGAAGGGAACCAGGCAGCGAGTTGCTCTTCAACATAATTGTGGTTTTTTATAGCATGCCATGTCCCATTGCATGACTTCAGCCTCCTGCCACAGGCAGCAGAGATTGCTCTCTGCTCTCTTGAGTGTTGGCTTTTGAGGCTAGGATGGCTCACTTTTCATGTACTCCACAGGAGCACCATCCTTACTAATGCAAACCTCACCAGGGTTAGGGCTTAACAGAGATAAGGTGAGTGGTAGGTTCCGTACTGTACTGGTCATCCCACAGGTTGCAGCAGCAGTGCCAGTAGCCAGTTTTCTCTTAGTCAGAAGCAAGCATCACATCCAGAGGTAGAAGGGAGCTGGGTCTCCTTGGCCTGACTGAGCACCTTACATGTATGGCCAAACCTTCCTTATCCCCCATGTCGCTGAAGACAGGAGCCCTGAATATACACAAGTAGTATAAAACAATGATGTGCAAGCTTCTTTGGCTCAGATACACTGATTTTGCTATTAAGTTATATTATATATTCTCTTTGGGAACTGTGTCAAGCTTTTTCAGGCTTATTCATACTTCTCATGCTTTTATAGGTGGCAAGTGTCTGCCTAGCTACGGTCAGGAATGTAAAATACTGCTGCAACGAACTGTGACAGTCTTTTGCTGCTTACTGTTATCTGTTTCTGGCAGAGTAATGGTTTATTTCTTAGTCTAAAACCTAGGATTGTATTTTAGTGGAGATTTAAGGCTATGATACAGCTGGTATTCGAGCTCTGTAGGAGAAGAGCACGCGAGAACCACTCAAGATTTACTGCTGGGCTGTCAGTCTTCGGGCTACCGCGTGGCTTCCCCCGTCCTGCAGTAGCTGCAGCGGAGCCCTGGCCACTGCTGGGAAGCAGACACTGCGATTGATGAGCCCGAGGCGTGCTAATCAAACATGTGTTTTCTTGACACAATGATTGTGTTATATATCACATGTGAATGTACAGGCCTTTATCTTTCCTTAATGATCTAGCAAGGGGTCTTTTTAAAATGTGGGTGTTTTTCATGCACTCCTTAGATTTGTTCCACAGGGGGTGACCATTAAACACATCTGACGGGCACGCAGTTAGCCAGCTCCCTGCTGAGATTAGTAAAATACTATATTTAGTAATCGCACTACATCAAGGAACTCCAGCATTGCAGGAAACAGTTTGATTCAGTGCTTTTGCTCTGATTTTTTTAATATATTTTGTTAATTTTTCTCTCTTATTTTTTCATCTGGGGCAATTTTTTTTTTCACTCCATTCCTCTTCTGTTCCACTCTCACAAATGAGATATATGGGACTGTAAAGCAGATAGGAAGAAAGCAAAGTGGTATTCTGAATCTCTCTCGTGAGACTTTGTGTCTGGAGAGACAGATCTCTTGTTTCTTGAAGAGATGAACCTGTTATTTGTTAGGAAAGCTCCATGAGTAATACAAGGGTTCAGGTTTTTAAGTACTAGAATACTGTATTATGAAAGCTTCTGGAATTGACTTTGAGGGAATGCTTTGAAAACAGCAAGCGGATTTAAATGTTTTTTTCACCGCTAGTATTTCTTCACCGATAAATATGCATGAAACAGCATTTGTGCATCATCAGGATGGTTTGAATTGTTTTATTAGGTCACCTGACTGCCAGTAGATGAGTAACAGAGAGGGTAAGCTGAAAGGCTGACGTGGCAAAGATAGGCAGTTCAGCGGGAAGTTGAAGGAACAAAAGTACTTCACAGGACATTTGTCCAATTCAGAATTACTGTTTCAAAATCTGATGTTTGAGTTCATTTCAGTTGGTTTAGTTAGGGTTAGGTTTAGTTAGATGTAAATCCAAGCAATCTATGTAAAATCTGTGAAGTAATTCTGTAAATTCAGGATGAAAGGTCGGTGCTTTCACTTGAAGGGGCAGATTTAAAGAAACAGCATCCTTTGTTCTAACAAAATAGTCGGGGCTTGTCAATCCAGAAGATTTGTGCCTTGCTGAACATAATGGCATTTTATTACCTAGTTTATTTCTGCCTAGCATTCTGAAACTCCCGCTGATGCTTTGACTCAGAGTAGTTTTTGGTTTGGAAACATGAACTCCAGTGTCACAGATGACTTCTTTCTTTTGGTAATTCGCATTATTATGTTTTTTTTTTTAAAGTTTATAAATGTTCAATAAAGAAAGCATTTGGCCAGGCAGAAGTTGTGTTTCAAACTGTGAACATCTAAGCAGTGCTGTGTGAAAACAGCAGCCTTTCTTTTCCCTTCCTTCATCTCCTGTTGGTGCAGTCAGCCCAGCCCGTTGCTGACCATAGATGAATGAGTTTGTGCCCGTAGCTGCTCTCTTGCCTTCCTCAGCGATGCATCAGTAAAACATGACCCTTGTTCATGCATGAGGGATGCTCAAATCATGATGTGCCCACTGAGGACCAGGAGACTAACTCTTGCATGATGTTAGGGACATTGCATTTGTAGAATAATGTATGTGGGTTAACTATGGCCGTTGTCTGAACTTGTGTATTGGTCCAGTGTTTGAAACAAGCCTGTTGCAAGACAAGTCCTGCAGTATTTTTACTGTTTTTCTTATAACACGCACGCTGAAGGATATTGTAGTAAAGCTAGATTTGAGAGACATGTATTTATATAAATGCAAAACAAGTGGGAAATTTCCTACTTGTGGAGCACCGTTATGATAGAAGTAAGCTTAACTACAACTTGTTACGCGGTTTTATACACCACAGCTTAGTTTTTCCTCTATAAAACAGTATACGTGGTTGAGAATTTTGGCTATGCCATTCCACATTCAGTTGTGACATTGTAAACATTCATTTTATATCTTCCTTTTTGCAAAGCTATAAGTGGACATCAAAATATTTCCATCTCTACAGTAATTTAAAATATTAAAAACAAGGGCTAAATTTCAGCGTGGCTGTAAAATATCTTCAGATCTTCACATACATTTCTGTATGCATGCGCCTGTTGGTAGTGCCCCTGCATGCATACTCGTGCCATACAGCTTGTTCCTGTGTGACTTAATCTTTTACAAGGATATACAGTTGCGTCTCCTGGGAATATCAGACATAAAAACATGGATGTATGAGTAAATCCACTCGGATTTTGGCATGTGCTTGTGGAAAAAAGTCGCCTAGGATTTATTTCATTGTTTTGATGCCTGGGATGCACTTTGCATTTTATGTGCAGCAGTTTTGTGCCCTGTCTACACAGAACAATGGGGCGCTGTGTTTGGGATTCCTGAGCGGGTTATACATGATTTATCTCAGACACTGGCCGTGTGCAGTTACCCAGGAGAAAAGCGAGCAGAGCTGTGTGCTTTTCCCAATAAATGGGCACTCATTTAGAATTATTGCCAGGATCTGGCAGTGGCACTGCTTCGTGCTGTGTAGAAGTACCTTTGAGCACAGTTACATGTAAATCACTCATAACGGGCTGAGTTCTTGAGTTTTAACTCAGGAGCTTGCGCAACCCACGCTGCAAACATCGACGTGTTGGTCATTATTTTCTAACCAAATTGTAATGCTGTTCTAATAAAAGAAACCTCTGCTTCTGTGCTAACCAAATCAAATATTCCAAACCTTAATGACAGAAATTTCATTGCTGTTCAATCCTTAAAATACACATCCCTCAATTACGAAAAATCAAAGCCTGAAAATTAGGATGTAGATTGTAATTATTCACAGAATCACAGAATTGAATAATTGTCAGAACTTTTTTACTTTTTATCTACATAATATATGGAAAACGACCAGTTCTGGCTATGGTTGAGTCATTCCTCATGGGCTCTAGATGGGAGCCCCCACCGCCTCCTCTCCTGCCCAGCAGAGGGGCAGTGCAGGCAGGCTGGGGGCAGCACTCACAGCTCTTTAACCACAGGCACTTAGTAACTTAAATAAGAAAAGGATTACTGCCGTTGTTAATCTTAGCAATAGCTGTGCAAGCACTCTTGGAGCACTTGGCCAGACTTCAGTTGCTGCTCCTCCATCACAGATTCTGAAGGAAGCATTTGCTATGCCTTTTGTGTTCCCCTACCTCAGATGATAATGATATTCTTAAAGCAGTTTTACAGACATTCAAGATCCTCTCATACTTAGTCATAATAGCACAGACGTGTCAGACGAAACATTTACAGTATATTGCTGGCTGAAAATCTAGAACCATCTGCTGCTATTTGGACTATTTGGTAACTATTCAACTACCACCATTTCTATCTGAGTGCCCATTCTGCTCAAATCAACAAATACCTTTCCACACTTATTTGACAAAAAGCTCTCAAAACTTTAGATCGCAGATCACATTTGAAGAAGAAACAGAAATAAAGCAGTGAGTTTGAGAATGCGGTGGCTGGGCTGATAAATGGCAAAACAGGACGTTTAACCAAACTAGGATATTAGTCACATATGTGCCAAAATATATAGAAAAAAAAATGAATGTTTCTTGCTGACTGTATAAATCTGTAGGCTAGAGAGACTTAATGAAAGGACAAGATTTTGTTTTGTCCTCCTTTTGAAGTCCAATCTTTTGTTTTTGTATCTTTGTTTTCTGTAATTAACCTCAAGAATGTTTATTTTGGTTAAAATGAAGAACTTCAACAGAGCAAGAAATAATTAGAGGACTGTTGTCTAAGAAATTATGAAGTAATGGCCTCGATCCATTAGGATGAGGCCAAAAATGCATCAAGAAATTCTTTCAGGGAAGTTAAGCCTAGAAAGATACCAAAATTCTGAATTTATTGCAGTTTCAGCATGGAACTCAAAAGTAGGGTGTGGATCAAATCTGCTATTGCACATGATAATGTGATGTGGTACTTTTAATTTTTCCTCTGAGTGTCTCCTGTTCTTTCATCTTGTTAACTTTGCTTTATTCCAGTGAGCATTAGTGTACTGTAACTTTATTCTTATTACTCCCATCAAAAATGAGCCTACCACACGCTAAGCAGTTCAGAAAGTTCCATTTTTCTATTTCTCCCTATGCTCTCTACAACGTTCTTTTCTAGGTCACCAGATTTTGCCCCTTTTGCTGTGTCACATTTGCAGGACAGAATCTTCCTTGTCAGTTTTTCTGCCCCATTTCTCCACATTGCTTTCCCACAACACATACTGGGCAGAATATCTAGCTTGCAACTAGATACTGCAGTTGTGGAGTCTTGATAAGTTCTTGTCATAACAGTAGTCCTTGACATTTAAAGAACTTCAGTTTATATATGCAAGCCAAATTTCATACCTTCATACTTCTTTCGATTAATCAAAGTTAAACCATTGTATATGTGAAGGGGCCTCTTGTGGTTTCTAAGTAAGTAGTATGGCTTTTCTGGCAGAGAGCCACAGGCAATTTAGTAGGCACGTACTGTGGGGGTTGAGAGAGGAGGAGAGACAGGGATAATCCAGAAAGCTTTAACAAGGGCTGAGTGAAATCAGCATTTCTATACCAACTGCAAGAACTTTGCATTCTGTATCCAACTTTTAGCCGCAGCTGAATTGGTTTTTTCAATGTAATTGTCAGTAAATTAATTCTGCAATGCAGCAATGATTTGATTTTCCTCTCACTCAACCAGTCTTGCGCTGGTTTCCCTTCACTTGAATGATTCCCATTTTGCACCTGTGGCAGGGAAGATACAGGCACAGTGAATAGAGCGTGCATGGTTTACGAATCAGTATCATGAATGTTGCTAAATCAGTTCCACAGAACAACATGGCTCCTATTTGTTCTCAAAAATAATTTTGTAGCCTACGTATAAAGGTGAGGCTTTCTCACGTAACCTTTGCCTGAGATCTATACAGCTGTAAATAGATACTAACATAAAAGGTCTGTCTCCAGCAGAGCTGATCTCTCTTTCCATTTCTGACAGGGGTCACATAGCCAATGTAAATTACCACCATAAACCAAATTCCATCTCTCTTGTAGAACAAAGTGCTTGATCTTCCTGTCTAGAAGCCGGGAGCTACATAGCAGATTGTAATATTTCAGCAATTCAGCATGAGTGGCAACGTGTTCTTAATAATGAAATGCTGGCAACATTTAACTTAATTTTGTCTCGACATATTAAAATCCATCCTTTCTGTCGGGGATTTAAGAACTATCTGAAGGGGGCCTGAAGACAAGAAAAATAATTCAAGTAGAAGCAATAGCTTCCTCTGTATTTCATGCAAGAGTGAGGTTTAACATGCACATCTTGACGTTAGTAGAGAACAAGTTACTCTTAGAAAAAGATAGCCTAGACGTCTCAGGAAGAATGTGAATTCTTCACCATGCTATCCGTCATTTTGATTTAATTACAAAATCAAATTAAAATATACAACAGTGTGTAGCCATGCCAAGTAAGTTAGTGAATTTTATTAGATATGGCATTTCAATTGAAAAATGAAAACTGTTACTGCCAGGGTTTTGGAGATGTAATGACTTACATGGATGTTTTATAGCCAAGCTACAAAATGTTAAAAATGGCATCTGCCTTTGAAACTATGACTTGAAACTAGGTTCTTGTAATTGTGTAGGTATAACATCTTGAATTCAGTCTAAAAGGCTGTAGGGACTGGAGTACATAGCGTTTGTAAATTATCCAACAGTTAACTCAGAAAATTTGGCCCCAGTATAATATGTGACTACCTAGAATATTTTACACAATCCTTGTTTTGTATTAGAGATGAATTCAATGTAAATGTTTGGAATTCTTCTTACAAACTTGTTGAAAAGGGACAGTATTGTAGCATGACTCCCTTGTACAAACCTGGTGTTTAGCAGATTACGTATGTTATTCTGTTATAGGTACACTACAGTGATAGACAAAATGGCAAAGAGTGTATGACCTGTTTGACACTGTCTCCTGTGCAGATGACTTTCCAAGGTATCGGAAGCTCCATTGAAGCCAGCCATGACCAGGTATAATACCTTCACCCACACTCCTGTACTTTTATTATTATCTAGTAAGGCCAGAATGTCAGCGTTAGTAAATTTATACATGGACACACCTTTTGGTTTTTGTATGGCATGTTCTTGTCAATTTGCCGATCTCACCATAGTAAAATCCTGAATCTCTAAAGAGTTCCCAAAAAGGGGGCAGAACTATGTTCCCTTTTGCAGATTCTTAAGACATATTAGGAAAGCCTGAAGAACTTGCTTTGATTTTGTAGTCAGATGTAAGGTTTCTGCAAAGGTCTTGTTTTATTTTAAATATGTATCAGTTCTTGACTATCCTATTTTTACTGGAAGATTGTGAGTAGCTGGAAAAACAAAGAGGTGAAGCCATCATCTCTAACCATCATCTGTCACAAGAAACTGTCATTTGAGGGGGAAAAGGGATTTTCAGTCAGGCTGTGTAAAACTCCCGTTTTGTTTGGCTATTGTTAAAATGTTTAATTCAAGCTTTGGGCAAACAGCCAAGAGAAAAAAATGTCGCTCATCACCCTGCTGCTTCCAATGGGAACTGAGGGGGACTTCCATTCTACTCCTTTCGCCCTCCAGTACTCCCATGTGTAAAACAAGACAAGACACTGATATTCCACAAGTTTTCAAAGCAAAAAGGAAATAAATACAAGAAAACTTAAAACCACGCTTTGCGTCTTTTAGATATTCAGTAGATTGGAAAAAGTACCATTTTTATTTGACTCTGCAAACCATCTTTAAATTGTGCTATGCTCACGTTTACCATACGTTTAATCAGAATCGGTGCAAGAAAAGGGAAAAGTCACGTGAAGAATTATGAGAATTAGTTACCTTTGAGAAAAAAGTTCAGATATTTAGCCATATTTTAGGTTGATTTTGTTTTGTTTTGTTTTGTTTTAATTGGAAGTCTCTGAGTTGGTTGTTAACATAAACTAAGCCCATTAGTTATTTACGTGGTAACATGAGGATACTTCCTGTCCTTAAGTGTTTGGTGTTTTACAGTAATGGAGAGCTGGGGTAAGTCAGACGGCTTCGACAGCCGTATTCCGTTGAGTCCTCATTTCATCCAGCAACTTGTTTATGCTGTTCTAAATCTGCTCAGTTTTTCTTTCAGTAAAGATCGCCTTTTAAAATTTACTTATGTCTCAAATACAATATTTAGACATTTCCATGAGTATAAGGTGGTCCCTGTCAACTTGCTAACAACTACATTCTGGGCTACCAGCCAGCTTGGCCTTTGTCTTAGCATTTATTTAGGCTAGAGTATGATATGTAAACAGAAAAAGACATTGTAAGCAAAAAGTGCGTTTAAGTCATCTAAATAATTATATATTTAAGAAGTCTAAATGAAAAAGTGTTACTGAGCTTGAAAAGTTAAGCACCTAGATATTAGGAAATTCCAGATTATGTGCAGCATTAGTTTGTTCCCAAGAGTACTCATTCAGTGCTCAAAACAGGACATGCTTCTGGGAGGAAAGAAACTGCATAAAAAAATATAGCTAAAGATTATATTATTGGCTGTACACAAATGGGTAGAATTAAGGCTGTTTGGGCCATTATGAAACTAGAATTTCCTAATCTTGCTTCAGTTTGCAGTTTAAGTAATGTTCCTTCATCGTTTCTTTTAGTTATGTAATTTTCCACATAGCTTTTAAAAAAGAGAGGAAAACGATTTGTCATTGCATGATGGGGTGGTTGTTGCATTACTGAACCCACATCACTTGTGCAAAGATTTCATCGGAGCTGGGAGCAGAAGAAGATAATAATCTCAAAGCCAACAGGCTTTGATCACAAAAGAGATCCACGTGCTGGTCAAGAGGCACAAAGTTCTGCTCATCCCCTTTCTAAACGTGAAAGGCATCCCACTTTTGGGGGAAGAGAGATGCTACTGTCAGCTTTTGTTTGGTATGGGGAATGGCAGGACTGGGTTGAAGCATTATTTGCCATCACCTAAGTAAACAAAGAAAAAATAATAATTAGCAAACAAACAGAACGTACATAATGTGTTGGCCAGGCACTGGAATTAATTGGTGATGGAATTGGATCTCATAATGAGTGATAAAAAAGTGCCCATTTCTTTTTAATTTCTATGTATGTGATTTGGTATAATTTTACTTTTCTTTTCCTACAACTTCACTCGCAGCAGTCTTATGTGATACCCTTATTTTTATAAATATAAGAGGCAGAACTGCTGTACACTGTTAAGCTGAGTTGCCCTCATTTCAAAGTTTCAAATGGAATAAATGCAAGGTAGCCATATACTACTGTAAAACTGGGAACTCTTCTTCAAGTCAGTTGTTAATTCTGCATCATCTATTTTGCACTGTATAATAATTCAGGTGGGCTATTCCCCTGGACACCTCTAATTTCAGTGCAGAAGTGTTGATTTGTGTCAGCTGTGAGGCCTGGCACAAATTGATTTAAGGATCTGTCTTCTTCTGTGTTTATGAAGATCATTCTACTCGTGTTGAATTTAAAATATCAACTCTCTAAATTCAGCTGGTGTTTTTTGTTGTTTTTTTTTGATTGATTGGTTTTTTTTAATTTTGCTTTTAGTGGAAAACTGTCTCAGTAAAATTGTAATTGTTTCACCTTGAGAAGGTGGTAGAATCCGTTATGTGAGTGTGTCTGATAAGACAAATGTATACCAGAATTGTCGCTATGTTGTGCTAAGAAGGCTACAGCTGACCAAATACCTTGATCAAAAAAAAAGAAGCAAAAGTAGGAAAATCAGGTTTCCAATAGTGCTGTAGTTTACTTTTGAGGCTGAAATGCCTTTTGTAGCATAGGAAACTCTCACTTTTCACATCCAGTGGGAGATTTGTACCCAGTAGATCCCAGTGTGGCTGCAATCCTATGTAAGTGTATTGCCTTGCTGTTTCAAATTTACCAAGTCGTGACAAAGCACTTTTCAAAGTCGCTCTTTTCCTACACATGGTAGGAAATTTGTCTTTTCATTCCGATTTAGATTCTGTGTTTGATAGGAGTGATTTTTTTTTTTTTATTTTTTCAAACAAACACTTCATCATTTGAGCAATTTCAGATTGTAGCAAATTGTTCATACTGGTAAGTTAATAAGTGTGTATTCCAAACATCCGACTGACGGGACACTTCTCATTTGCGTATGTAGCAGTGTTTTCAGAGCTATCATTGTTTTTTCATTTTTCTTTCATCAAACAGTAAGAAAAAGCGAGAAACATTTCTACAGTGTAACTGCAGTCGAGTTTGTTTTGTTGGGTTTTGCATTCATGTATGCCAACTTCCTCAGCAGAAACTTCATGATTTTTAGAATATTTTTTCATGAGTTATTTCCTTTTCTATTTTGTTGTGCGGAATCTAACAGCATCCTTATATATTTCTCTTTCCTTAATGGACACTATTATTTAGATAAGTTTCTAGAGATGTTCTCCACTCAGTATCAATTACAGGACTTGTTATAATGGCATGTGGGTTAAATTTGATGCTCTGCGAAATGCAAGAAGTCAGAATTAACATAGTTCAAGTATAAAAGCGATGTTTCCACTTCATCTTGAACAGCTTCCATATCTGCACATCTATTTTGCAAACTTGCAATTGGTATTTACTGTCTTTTGTGACTTTGTAATGGTTGGTGCTTTTCTCAGTGTTTCATCTCTGAGTGTAGGACCTCAGGAGCATAAATACCCCTGTGGTTCTGTGGCTGTGAAGAAAATCCTGAAAAAAGGAATATCTCGGGTTCAATCTTAAGGCTTGCAGAGAAGCAAACAAATTAAAATTATGAACATTTGTTTTAAAATGAAATTATTTTTAGAAGTCCATCCTGGTAATAGAGAAAAACAGGTTAAGCCCATCCTGGGATTTTGAGAGCTTGCCATTACAGCTGGGTTTTTAACCCCCAGATAACTTGATGTTCATTGTGGGATTACCAGTTCTCTACATAGACTTTAAGAGGCAGCTCAAAGACCAATGTATTTTTTTTTTAGGTCTCATTTCTTTAATATTTTTTCATTATTTTGGAGGCTTGAACGTATGTTTGTTTTCTGAAGCTGGCAGTGCTACCTATTTGTTACTAACTTTTGCTTCAGCCAGTGGTCTCCATGACATGTGCTGTTAAAGGAATGAACATGTATCTTTTATGGTCGTATCTTGAGTCCATACCATCTTAATTGTATTCATTGTATGAGTTGTTTGTTAGATCATGTTTTCTGAACTCTCCTACACATTGCAATGCATAAAATAGAACACTTATTTGTTAGGGCAGGTAACAATTTTGTAACGTTATGTATAATCACATTTATTTTTGAGTATAAATGTAACTGGAAAAAAAAAAAAAAAAAAGCTGGGGCAGTGGAGGACCTATGGATGAGATAGAATTGGTGAGAGAGCCCAGCAGGGATGAGGAGGCTGTGCTGAAAGGATGCTGCTGCACTGAGCTGTTTCAAAAACTGCTGGTGAGAACCTGGAAAGACAGCAGCAGCAAACAATGAAATGAAACGTGCTGTGTAGGTAACTCTCACTGTTGGCCTGCAAACAGATGTTCCTGGGAAAGGTTAAGGCCTTATGATGATGCCCAAAGGTGAGCAACTCTTGGTGGGGTGGCGGTAGTTCTCTGGGGGCAAAAGGCCTTGGGGGATGGCTGACAGGCTTGGGGCATTAAAACTTAGGACAAAGTATAAGGAGAATTTGTTGTGGTAGCAAATACTTAATATGGAGATCCACATCTCTCTGATCTCTATGCTCCGATTTTGTAGAGCATGCTTAGGAGCATCATTGAGGGAAGTTATGTCAGCTGGAGTCACTGACTAACCTGTGAGAGAAACAAGCACAAAAGATTAATGGTGCAGTCAGTGATGATATAGAGGATGGGAATTCATCCAGTGCTTTAACCAAAGATGATGAATGGGATTGGGATTTTTGCTAAGATACATTTCCAAATCAGAAAAGAAAACAAACAAACAAACAAACAAACAAAAAGATTGTTTTACTGGATACTGCATTAATTCTTGCTTGAAATGAATTTCATTCTGGACTGAAATTGCTGTTTTTTGCATGTTCAGATTTACTTCTCAGTAGACTTTTTTTTACCCTGGGCATAGCAAAAAAAAAAAAAAAAAAAAAAAGGAAAATGCTAGGATTTTCTTTAAAAAATACAAGTATTTCTTCTTTCAACTGGTATTGTATGTTTCCCTTGTCGGCTAATTTCTTCTTTATTCACTGTCAATTCAGTGTTCATTGCTCTGGGGTGATTTCCTCAATAAAATGTGAAGGGTTTAGTATGACTCACTGAAAACCTTCTAGCCATTTTCCCAGGGCTCAGTGATTCCTTCACAGCCCCTTCACTACCAGACTCCTACCTGCTCTTGTGAAACCACCTCCTGCAGCTGAGGCTCCTGCTGTGCTAGTGTGAGCTGGCTGGCTGCTGCCACTTCCCTGACAGCTCCATAACCTTCAGGGCATGGCCAGGGCTGAGCTCCTGGTGCTCTCGAGGAGACAGTTTGCTTGTGACAGAAATATAAACTGCTTTTGATATATTGCACCAAGCTTCACTCTTCTATCATTGTGTTGGGAAACTTGCACCTCTTAAGGCTGACATTGCAGTCAGGAGTCATCCCAGCAGGTTTAGGTTAGGCTCACCAGGTTGTTGTCTGCTATTTTGTACTTTCTTCCTTGTCTGCTCTGCTCCCCACGACTGTACAACTGCATTAGTACGCCGTGTCCGTAGCCTTCATCTTCTGTTTCACATTAACTCACTCTGGATGTACGTGACAGAACATTTGCTTTTCCCTGGCAGCAGCTGAAGTTTTCCTTGATGAGCCTAAGATCAAACGTCTGTATTTGTTCAGAATGTGTAATCTTTCATTTTCCAAAAGTGAGTTACTAATTAACTGCCAAATGGGAACAAAATGTAAACCAAGACACTGCTGTCTCCCAGACCCTTTCAGTGCTCTCCTTTGGAGCTTCTTGAGCAGCTTCCTAATGTGAATGCCTCTCACTGAAGATGCAGAACAGGAATTTTCAGTGCTCTGTGTAGGTATGTTTGTTCACACAGTAATGTCAGTGGGATATAAAATGCTACTGTTGCAGTCTGAGGGTATCTTGAGTGTTTGTCATGTAAATAATGACAACGGCCTGTATTTTGGGGTCTGTTTCCTCCTCTGTTAAAAAAAAATATCATGAGGAATCCATGTGATAACTATAGATGAAGTTTCACAACAATAGTGAGGTTGACAGAATCACAGAACAACAGGCTGGCAGGGCCCTCCAAGTCCAACTGATCCAAATCATGCTCAAACAGGGACATCCAGAGCAGGATGCCAAGGCCCATGCCTGGTCAGCCTTTGAATATCTCCAAAATGGGGGCCTTCACCTTGGCAGTTTCCTTCCCTTGATTTCATCTCCAGCCCTGGCTGTTGACTCTTCTGCTTCCTAAACCACTGAGCTGGTAGAAAATAACTCAAGTTTTTAGCCTGCTGAGGTGATCATCTGGCCCACTGAGAGTAAGATGAGTACCAGAGCGAAAATGAAGGAGACGTCAGGACAGACCAGATACAACAAGTGAGATGGAATGGGTGGCATCCACTATTCACAGCAGCCAGCCAGTAGATCAACTTCCTCTCTTGTAAAATGTCACTTGAAGAGGGTGAGACAAAAATTAACTCTGTAGAAAGGTGATTTTACAGTATAAATGTTTGGCTTATTTAGCGTTCTTGAACCTGTTCCCTGTTCAGTAGCATGATCTGGCATAAAGAAGAGAACAGGAATGCACACAGAAGGAGGAAGAGCAAGATCATAGCATCTCTAACCCCAAGCTCATAACCTAGAGAATTTTAGCTGCTTTGGATCTGCATCCTTTGTAATTGCTTGTATTAAAATACCTAAGTGGGCTTTCAGTGCAGTGCAACATGTGGAAATGAAAAGAAAGGCATTAACAACATGCAGTGAACCAGCCTTCCAAGGACCACAGACCAGCTGCTTGATATCCTTTGTAATGTGTTTCTAGTTTATTTTGTTATACTGTTACTTTAGGCTCATTGGGCCAATTGTGAAATATAAAAATCTTGATTTTTTTTATTTTATTATTATTATTATTTTGATGCTGCTATTGCTGTCAGGGAAGGCAAGAAGATAAAGGTATTGGAGAAACTTGGGAAAGCTGAATGTTGCTGTTTGTTGCTTTGTCACACTGCAGCAGGATATTCAGCCTGTTTGTGGTATCAAGAAATCTAACAAACAGCTTTTTCCCTGGCAGGAACAACCAGCTGGAAGATGACAGGGGTAGGTTCTTCTACTCAGTAGTTAAAAATGGATAGACAGAGTCCCACTAGGCAAAAGTTGGTGACAGAGATGGAGCCCAAAATGAAGTGGAAGTAGACCCCTCTAGTACCTTGTCTTGCAGTTGGGATTGACAGGGTCTCATCTTTCATCTTGGCCTCTAATAAGCAGCATTTTCAGTCTAATAGCTGTATTCGTTTCAATTTCTAGGTCTGGTAAAGTCTTCCAAGCCTTTTGAATTAAAGCTAACACTCAGTCAAAACCCAGTTGCCTATTTTGTAGGCCCTTCCATTTTAGACTGGTATTAGGAAAATATACACACTACTTTATTGCTTACACTGTACTTGCCAGAATTATTTTTCACACACTAATCAAAGTAATGCCATATCTGTTTGCTGATATGTTTTTAATCACTTGTCGTTTGAATAAGTTGCTTAACACACTAATTATATAATTGGCATTTCATCATACATTTCCTTAATACTTCTACAAGACAAAATAATGGTTTGCACATGTTGCATCTGAAGAATTGTGCTTTTGCCAAAACTGTGTTTGCCACCTAGCTTTCTCACTCCTCTTGAAATAACATGACGTGGCTGGCATTATGCATTCAAGTACTACAAAGTTTCAGAGCTTTTTGTCTGGGTAGTCGTAATACAACTAACTGGACCTACACAGTGCAAGTAGGAACTGAAGGTGACATCCTATACCCCTTCATTTCGAAGAGGCCAGGATCTCATAATTAATCTTCTGACAATAGAGAAATGGAGGAGCTTGGGTTTTATAAATAATTGTGGGTGAATAGTCATGCTTATATACTGTGAAAGACATCAGGATAGCAAAACAGACCACTCCCTTCTGTCACTGGTTTCATTTGGTGTCATGGTTTTGTGTTTTGTAATTTTTGCTATTGGTATTCCACATCACCCTGTGACATTTGGTCTCATTGGTACAGTAAGTGGCTATCTGCCCAGAGTTTTAAAAACTTTTTCTGTTTAAGATGGGCCTACATTCTGTTACCAGCCCTGGTGGTGGTCTAGTATAAGACCTGCTGTAAATTTAGACTCTTTTCCAATTTTAGACTTTTATTTAGACTCTATTTCCAGAGAAATAGCTGAAGATTTTCCCATCCCGATTACTAATGATTTACCTTTGAAAATGATTTAACTTTTTTCTACTGTAGCTGTCACTGCTCTGATTAGAGAGGTAAAGTGTCAGACATATCCAGGGAAAAAGGCATTTCTATTCTTCAGCAGAGCCCCTTTAACATAGCATAATAATTTTCTCTTGTCTCTCAAATTCATTTCATGTACAGTTTTTTGTGATGCAAGTCACCCAGTGAGAACATTCACCTGTTTGAGACAGGAAGAAAGGAGACACCATCTGGCCTTCTCTCTAAAGCATCTAATGTGTGGCATACTCATTTAATGCAGGAGCTCCTGCGTCCCCAGAAGCTTCTCATGTACTCATCTTCCCCATATTGTAGCATTACAGACCGCCTGAATTCCAATATTGAAATGTCTCAATCCAGCGAGATCCTTCACATATGCTAAATGTAAGAGTTCTTCCAAGTAATTTACTCTCTCAAGGAGCCAGTGCTAGAGATAATAAACACTAAAGTGGAGATATTGAGCAAAACCAAAACTGTGAACTCTTAAGTTAAACTTTAAATTTCATACGTATTTCTTTATATCCTCTCTTTCTCTTTCCCATCATTAACGAGAATGGGAGACCTAGTTTTTCTCAGATCCTTACGGCTATACAAATAATTGATTTTACAGTCCAAAATCTCCTGTCTCATCCTTCATCCCCTCAAAAAATAGTTCAAATTGGTCCAAAATAAAGAAAAAAAATTATCCTTGCCAAAAACAATAATATGGCTTGTACATGGGCTTTTGTAGTGAAACTAGAAAATTGGCTGAGATTTACAAAAATTGTGGGAAAGATGATTAATTATTTTGCCTACTGGCTCATGATTAATTATTTTGCCTACTGGCTCTGTTGTTCATGCACTCACGCAAGACACAGATGATGTAAATCTTATTCTGTCCATGTTGCCACCTCATGCTACAGGCCAGTAGTTAGGTAGTCACAGGCATGTGAAGCGATAATCTTGGCATGGCCATCTCTTCTTTCACTGTTTAGAGTGCTCAGCAGGGCTGCGTGAGCTGAAGAATTCGGGCAATCTCATTTCATAATACCCTACAAGAGAGCAGCTAGCGTGCTGTTCTGAAAACTGAGAAGTATTCAGATCCTATAAATTAAAGAACTTGATAGTACAATTTTCCATAGTCCAGTCCCTACCTGTTGGCTATTGGACAAATCAGGTTGCCCAAGAAAGTTGTGGAGGCCCCATCCCTGGAGGCATTCAGGGCCAGGCTGGATGTGGCTCTGGGCAGCCTGGTCTGGTGGTTGGCGACCATGCACATAGCAGGGGATTGAAACTAGATGATCATTGTGGTCCCTTTCAACCCAGGCCATTCTATGATTCTTTGATCTTGCTCTTTTGTTTTAGCCAGAAATGACCAACGCTGAGAAAGCATAACAGATAACTTCAAAGTTTCTAAAATTGTTATGCTGTTTACAGTTGAAATCGAGAAACACGCGTCCCAAGACTGGGAGCAGATTTGGTCGAGGGAAAACTGCTTTTTCCAGTGTATGTATTTTTAGGACAGAACATGCTTGCCCCCAGGCAAGGCCTGGGGGGCAGTGCACATCCAGCTGGTGGCGGCATTGCCAAACCTCCCAGCTAGTGCTGGAAATGGTTGGAAGTTGCCGCATGGATCACTTGGCTGCCAGACCGGCTACAAAGACAATTTCAGGTAGTAAGACACGTTCAGCTAGTCTCTGCTCTCCCCAGCAGCACCCAGGAAGCCTCCCTTCTATAGTTCCTCTGAGCATAACCTGCAGGCAAATTGAAAGCTTCCTTTCCTCAGCATTGTAAAAAAGCACATTTGTTTCAGGACTTTTAAAACCCAGTTGCATGGGTTTATAGGGGACATCTTGGCATGTATTTATTGCTAGATCTGTTATGTCATCAGCGTTGCTCTAAGACAGGTGCTGAAGGCAGTATTGTGTGTGCTGGTGGCACTGGGGCTGCGAGCAGTCCCAGTCCCTGTACCTGTCACGCCTCAACTATTCACATGAAAAGCACACCTATTACTGATACATGGCTCCTCCCAGCAGCTTAAAGTTTCCAGCTGCTTTCTGAGATCATAAAAGGCCTGCTCAACCATGACTTCAAAATGTCAGGCTATTCAGCAAGCCCGTCCTATTTCAGACTACTCCCTAAGCATTTCATACTTCAGCGTTGTTGTAAATAATAGTGGTAATTTTTTTTTAGCACAGCATGCTGTGTGAAATTATGAATTGAGGAGATTTCCGTGCTGTTATATTTGATCCAATACCCCATTGTCACTGATGTGAAGTGTTGCACTGACACACTGTCATTCATTTAGTGGGACAGTGGGACCTGTATGAAACTTTGCTCGTATGAGGGGGCCTTCATAGTGTGCCTCGGTTTATCAGTGCAGGATCTGGGGCTGGATTTTGGAGTGTGCCAGAGCACAGGATCATTCTTTCAAAATTAAAATTAAACAGGGATCGGTGTGTGAAAGAACTTTGTTTTAGTCCTTGTATGCATGTCCACCCTTGTAAGAAAAATAACAGAGGGGTGGGGGAAAAAAAAAAGAAAAAAAAGGAAAAAAAAAAAAGGAATATTTGGTATAATTTTCTAATTTCTGCATAATAGTTATGCAAAGTGACACAGGTTTTAGAGGGAGTTGAGGAAGGGAGAAGAAGGAATCAAATGTTGGCTTGACCCCAAAATGCATAAAGCCTGATTTGCCCTTACAGAACAAAAATACTAGCACAGAAGTCTAACATGCTGAGAAATATTACACAACAGTGTAGACATGTCAAACTACCTTGAGAAAACTTGCAAAAAGTTGAAAGGTTTTTGGCCCTCATTTAAATGAACTGGATCTTGTGGCATTTTTTTGGAACTCTTCTGATAAGTAACACTTGAAACATTTTTGATCAAATGGCTTTTCTCAAGCAATTACACATTCTTAATTTAGAGGCCAGTTCAAATGATTGCTTGTTACCTTCATTTAGCAAAGGTTCAACTGCTGTGGTTTTCTGATCCTTTTAAAAAAGGCAAACAGGGAGAGTTTACACAATAAAAGTTCTTTTTTTTTAATTCTCAAATTAATTATTTTGAAATATCTCACAGATTACATCAGTTTCTTACTTGCATTCATGTTGCAAGATGGCGACTATTGTATATTGCTAGTGATGCATTAAATTAGTTGTTTACGTTATAAAATCTAAACATATTAGAATCTTTTGTGTTTGTCTTCAAAGATTCCTATTCTAATAAAGCTTTCTGAAACAAGTAAGGTTGTCTTTTTTGTTTAGTTAATGCATCAGTGGAGAACCTAAAGATTTGTAGCCTTTAGCCATCCCTGTCTGTGTTTAGTAGAGTGTAAGGGAATTGTGTTTGGGACACTATATATTTTAATTTAAAATGGAAAGTTATACTTTTAACTTAAGCATTTTCCATTTAGGAAGAGCGACACCTGAGCCAAATGTAGGCAAAAACTGTCTAAATTCATCCTCTTTCCTCAAGGACTCTATTTTACTGTGGCTTTTAATTGCAGTAAAAGTGTTACATACTGAAAAATAAAATCTTGGCTGCATCCTTCCTGTTTCTGATATCTGCAAGTCTTTCCTCTGTTCAGAGGGATTCTGAGGGTTAGATGGTACAAGACCAATATTTAGTAAAGGACATAATTTAGAATTTTAAAGAAACCCTGCAATTTGGACTCTCAGATTTGTTCTTTATCAAATACTTTAACAGAGACGTAATGAAGAGGGAAATAGAAAAGCAAAAGCTATCAGCTTTAACATGGCTGGAGTGGCTCTGTGAAAGTAACTTTTACTTTTGAGGGAAGTGTATGAACACATTTTTCGAACCAGGGGAGCTCCTTGAAGAAGCAGCTGAGCAGCACAGCAATGAAAGACCATTCCTCACCCTCAACAGATTCCTTTTCAGTGTGTTACATCTTAGTTTTTCAGCTAGCAGAATGGTTGTTTTTACTTCATTCTAGCTCATACTGTATCTGCCATATGAACCTGGATTTTTATATGTTTAGACATACATCCTCCTTCTTACAATGATCCTGAAAAACAGCAGTATTCTATTTACCTATCAAAAAAAACAAAATAATAACTTGCGTTAATGTCGATGACCAAATAAAATTGTCACAGTTATTTGTTACATCAACAAACATCACTGATAAGAAGAGGAACAAAGCAAATCTTAACTTCAGAAATGGCTTATTTTCTGTGTACATGATATGCCTATTAGGATAACAAGCCAAGAGCACTTCGTGTTTAAATAACCTGTAGAGCATACAGCAGTATAACAAGCTCTGAGTTATAGTAAGACTTAGTAAGTTATAGTAAGTTATAGTATAGACTTGGGAAATGTGACAAAATGAATGATGGCATGAGGGATATGGTACGGAAACTGGTCGGAGAAATTATGGAATTTGATAAAATTAGGAAGCACCTTAAGGAACATCTTGTATCAGATTATGACTAAACAGTAAGGAAAATGATAAGGAGTAAACTGGCGGTTTCAGTAAACAAAAAATTAGGTGAGATGAAGACCTTTGATTAAAGAAAAATGGGTAGCATTTTAACGTAAAGTGTAGGATTAAAAATATATGTACATTCCTTTTGCTGGAAAGGCTTTTTTTAATGAAAGAAGGTATGAGAATGTGTTAAATAGTAATATATATAACAGCCTGCCAGAAATTGTTTCTGGGGCTGTCACTTGTTGAGGTATTTAGGCAAGATGTGTTCCATCAGCAGCCGAATGCACGGTGCCATATGTAACAGGACATCAGCATTCATGACATCTGGATAATCTGGATAGTTTTAGTAAAGTTTGAAGTAAATCTTGAAACATCAAAAATAATATGGGAGATCTGAAGTCTGGCGTACAAATTAAAGCCCCAAGAGAAAAACTGAAGCCAGCATTTTGAATATACCCTCTATTTCTGGACTTCTGACTAGAGATACTTTAATCTATGGTAGCCTGAAGCAAAGAGCATCCACAGCTTTTAAAAGGCTGTGTGCTTTGTCGTTTGCAGGAGCTTTACCCATTCTATTTGTATAAGATACCAGATGAGTAGCCACACTGCTGGGTTGATAAGAAAATCTGATTTTTTTTATTTTGTCGTCCGAATGTCCTGATCCCATACACATTTTCCTATTTTTATAGGTCTGCATATGTGTTGTCCCATTAAGATTACTCGATGATTGGTCTGTGCAAGTGTACATACAGTCAGAAATGCAAGTTCATCTGATGTGAATGGAAGTTGATCTGAAGTAAAATACCCACTGTAGCTGCATTGCCTGGGTTTGGTATTCAGACATTGTTTTGGCTAGGATCTTGTCGAAGTGCATGAGAATAAAACACAGCATCTCAAGAAGTATAACTGATGTTCCTACAGTTAGTTTTTAATCTCCAAACTGAATAAAAACTGAGGATTCCAGCCATATCAGTGATTTCTACGGTATAGTCAATGATTTGTATTTTGGACCCCTTTTTGTTCTATTTTCTTTCACAAGTTATTGTGACTGGAGCTTGTATGGATATCGCCTCCTGTAGGGCAATGGTAACCGAGGAGGAAAATCTGGTCTTGATTTTAGGAACAATGATGGAGAACAGTACAGAAAGGCAAAAGCTCACTGTTCAATCACATTGAATCACAACCCTTGTCCTGAGTATGGATATATGTGCTGGGCTGTGTTTTGAAGAGCCACATTGTCTTGTAGACCTCCATTTAGGTAGTGCCTCTTCTCTCCTAGCTCTCCCTTCCAAAACATTCCAGGGTACAAATTCATACTGAAAGAGAAGGAGCAGCTCAGAATATCAGAGAGGCGTATGTCACTGACATTTTGAGCAGGAGTGCAATATTGTTGGGGATGGTCTTTATCAGATGCAACGAGCCTCTGGGGTAGTTGGTGTGAACTTCTGTGTTCCTGATCACATTCTTATGCTCAAGGAGAAATTAGAAGGTAAGCAAGCCAGCTAAGAGAGTTATAACCAGGGATGTCTTTTAGCTTCTACTGTGCAAAGAAGCCACAAAAGTCCTTTCAGGTGTTGAAGTAGACTGTGCAAGTATACCAGTGCGTTGATGGCAGAAGCCAATGTTTCGGAGTTTGCAGCTGAAGTTTTCCTTACATTCCTTGTATGGCAAAAGAAAGTGAGGTCTCAAGACCACTTCACTCTGTACACTGAGAGCAGATGTGCACTTTTCTGCTTGTCTGATCAACCTCTTACAAGATCTTGTTTTGGATTGTGTCACCTTTGGCACCTCTCTCTGAAGATCTCTCCGCGTAGGTAAAGCCAGTACATTGTGAGATTACCTCCTCACCTTCTCTCACAAGCAGAATAGCTGAAGTTTCTTTAGTCTCGTAGTACAAAGAGGCTTGTGCATACACACCTTCTTCTACCAATGCTTGTTCAGAATAGTCAAATCTGTCAATACGCTTAAACTTTGAAGCTTAAAGTTTAACACGATCAAGTTCTGGAGCGTCAATGCTGTCTGTATTGGTAATACACTTTGCTTTTCTTGATGATATTGTTTTGACTGTGCGTCTAAGGGTCTTGATTGCTGTTGTAGCCATTATGCTTCTTTTGCTTGTGCAGTTTTTCCATCTATTACTCTACTTTTTGTTTTTTTCTGGAATAAATGAGCTGTATCTGAGTGAGATGGAGTCTGTACCATTGCTGATTACCTGTTGAAAAATTTTATAATGCTTGTATCTCCACATTACAGATACACTCCAGAATAGCTGCCTTTCTATTAATTCGTAGTCTGTTCTGGGAGGAAAGCTGAGAATGTGGCAAGAATGTATTGCATGTGTTGAAAGTAGGTCTTTATATATGGCAAGCAAGATTCAATTTACCCTAAATTTCATTATTTTGTGAGTTGCATTCCTTGAGTGCTGGCAGTAAAGTTCAAAATGTTGATATGCTGGTATGATTAGGATGCTTTTGATGAATGTGAACTGTGTGAGACTGGGCTCCTATTCAGAATCAATCAATCAGTGCCCAGGGAGGTTCGTAAATAAATGTCGTTAAAGCGTGCATTTGCAGAGGGTGTATCTGTGTTCTCTAAATAATTGCCTGACATGTTCTCTGCCTAATATCCTTACATAGTGTCAAACGTTACAGACCAAATAAACCATAAAAATGCAAGTCTTCTGTCTACAAACCCACAGGAAGTGGCAGACCTCTGAGCAGTTCTGGTGAAATCAGTTATTAACCCAGTCTTACGTCAGAATACTTCTACAGTCTTAAATGAAATAACATTAAATCTCTGATTAGGACAAAGTTCTTACAGATTACCTCAGAGCAGAAAATGTATTCACCAGCTGTCTGTGCAACGTAGGAAGTAACGTATATATGTTTATTCTCACTGAGGTTACAAAAACTTAAATGTCTGATTGCAGAGCACTTATGCATGTAGTTAAAATTAACTCAGAGGGATTACTTGTACATAAAGTCACTCAGTTACGTAGGATTTTCAAGATCTGGCCTGCATTATATGCATCTATCAAAGTACTTAAAACAGCTTGTCACTGTGGTGTATCTCATATAAATTAATAATCTGTGTATACATCAGATACGCAATCAAATTATATTTCACATTTGAAATATATTTAAAATATTTTCTTTTTATATAAATTTCTTCAGTGCAATGTTTTTTCTGCTGAAATCCGAGATGATCTCTTTAATTGTATAGTGTTGTGTTTCGGTAATTCAAGTCACAGTGCAGGTGGTACATGCAGTTTACTGATGTTAGAGATAGTATTTAAACAACTCCATGCTCAGAGGTAGTATATCAAAAGTTTTTAAATTGAGGGTGACAGGAACTGGTGCTGCACTTTCATGTTATCCAACAATGTGGAAGAATTTTGACATACAGCTGGAATGATCAAACCGCACCAGTTTTACTTTCTAACTTCAGTTGACATGAATTTCAAAGGTATTTGGAAATTATTAAATTGTATGCTATGTTTGGAGAGTTAAAAGTCCTCAGGGAACTTGCTTATTACGCCTGATGGAAGGGGGCTTATGATCTGAAAACACTGCATAGGTATCAGCAAAGCTGATAGATTTTTTTTTGGCAAATCTCTTTCTATTTCTAATTTGTGATACATGCAGAAGCTGTGGTTTCTGTAAGAGCTGTTACTATGAAAGTGAAACACGCCGCTCCTAACCTGCCCACATCATTTCACAAATGCATTTCTTTCATCGATACGGAAGGAGGCTGGCTTGAGAATAAAAAGGTTACATCAGATTGTCCGTATTTGGTGTAAATATGGGTAATATTTGTAAACATAATTAACAAGAAGCCCTGAGTGGTTTGGTGATATATATTAGTTTCTAATTCACATCGTAAGTGATCTGATTTGTGCAAATTTGGGAAGTGCTGTAGAATATTTCCTGGCTTCTTGCTTTTTGTCTAAAAAAAAGTATTGGAACATTTTGTTAAAAATTGTTGTGTTGCTTAAAACTGATACAGCTCAAAAAGCAAAGCTTTAAGCTTACAGATATGTAGCCTAAAATCCATACGGAATGTAAAGTTTTCTGTGAATTCTCATCCTTTGTCTGGAGTCTGATAGCTGTTACCCTTAGGACTTAATTTACTTCTCTGATTATATTATATCATAAATGAGATTTTCAAAATCTAAAGAAGGAATTGAATTTCCAAAAAAAAAAATGCTGTAAAAACTCATGGTTGTACGTTAGCTAGGAAAAAGGTATTTTTAAAATGGCTACCTGGATTTGTATTTAAGCATTTATTTGAATCTTAGTTAATACAGACAATTTCCCTGCATTTTTACTTACAGTAAGGTCTTTTACATCCCTTATGCCTTTTGCTGTCCTAGCACCAAGCAACTGCTGCATAATGATGCATACCTCAGCATAGCAGCTTGGTTTCATAGTTATCTGACGGAACAGAGAGTGATCATTTGGTGTTTGCTGTACTTATCTGCTGCAATAACAAAGGATTAAATGCATCCTCACTCCTGTGCTACAGTTCTCACACTTTCCCTGATGGTCCAGATGGGCAAGAGAGAAGTGTTCACACCGAAACTCGGCTGAGATGGTAGGAAGAAATTAGTTATTAAGAAATCAATATACGTCTCATTAAGTGAAAACAGTGTCATGTGTGATAGTGATTTCTGTTAAATAGAAGCCTACGGGGGAAAGGATTATGGCATGTGATTGAGACACCTGTTGAGAAAATAGGCAACTATTGACAAGGCTGATACATGACTGAGTGACTGCTCTGCTAGTCTTCACATGATCCCCACAGAGAGCGAGCTTCGACCGCCTGCTAAACAAGGGCTGTTTGAAGTTTCTTTTTAACATTTCCAAGACGTTAATTCAGCGGGACATCTCCACCGGGGTTCTCCATGTCACCAAATCAGCAGCTGTTGAAATCCATTCACTTCAGCATGAGATGTTTGTATAAGTTCTTTTTTTTTTTTTTCTTCCTTTTTTTTTTCTTTTTCTTTTATTTGTGACAACAGCAAAGTAAATAAAACCCTAAAAATTCAGCACTACTTAGCTCACGTATGTGTGAGAACGGCTTCTGATGGCAGTTGTAGTTGCTAAGGCAGAATGTTTATTTGCAGAAAACATGACAATCTGAGTAGTTTATTGTGAGACACAAAAAATACTGGCCTTAATAGACATCTCTGTGACATTTTTCCAACGTAAACATTCAGTTAACTTCTGTGCCAACCATCAAACTTGTGTAAAAAGTGTTTTGAAACAGAATTGTCTTTGTTTTTCAACCCCTCAAAAATCTTAAAAGTCTGAAAGCAAATGTTTCCTATTTTTTCCAGTTAGTAAATGAAACGCTGTTTCTTGGGTAGGAAAACATTTCTATCTGACTCACATTTCCCTGAGAAAACAGCTTGTATCATAGAATTAGTTTAGTTTGAGGGGGAAGCAGAACAAGGCAAGACATGTAAACATATTACAAAGCTCACTTTGATATTTAAATGCTTTTTTTTTTTTTTTTTCCTGGCCATCTGAAAAAAGGTGTGGTGAATGTAGTCAATTGTAAATAGAAACTCTGTATTTTCAGTCAGCTTCATTGTTAAACCCGAGAACTGCTGACCACATATGAAGACTCCCGGTTTGAGCTGTTTCTCTTCTGTTTATTAAATCTGTTAAGACTTAAGTGTATTTTTACAAGTTCATTAATGTATTCCATTCTCTCTGATGTGTTTTTTCCCACTATTATCAGATTTCATTATATGGGACGAATTATCTGATCAACCCATTATACAGCCAAGCAGCGTTAAGTCTGATTGGAATTTGGTCTTCCTTCAGTTTACAGGGGGAATATTGTGTAAATCAGACTCTCGGGTTTCAGTGGGAGGCACAGGGCTGCACAGCATCCATTTGTCAAGTTGATTGCACCTCAGCGAGGTTGCATTAGCTTGTCTTTGAACAGAAGTGAAATCCTATGCGAAGCTCCCCTTTCTGTCATTTACACTAACATCCATCCTCTTAAACCAAGGCCTCAGAGAAAAACAAAGTGATGGCACAATATCATCAGTCACTCAAGTTGTCTGTCATCTGTTTTCTTAAGGAAATGACTTTTAAGTTAGTGGAGCAGAAAATCGAAGAAAATTAGCAGAAGGTTGTTGTGGAAGTAGGAGGAATTTTTAAAAATTGCAGATGTATGTGGGGAAGTCCAATGGCAAGCAGCAAGTAGAAATGCAGTTGGTTCCGGCTTTTGGTTTCGTGTTAATGGAGTGCCAGCGTACCTGATACGTAATAATTCAACTCTTAATGAAACTTTATTCATAAACTTGAATGGGGCTGTAAACGCACAATAAAAAGCTGGTATGCACATTTTCAGCTTTTATATCAGCGACTGTGTTTTACGATGCTGAATACTCGAGCAATTTGCACTCTTTTCCATGTGTCAGGAGAGCTGTGTGTGTATCTCAGAAATGTTAAGCTGGAAAGGTTGTTGTAAACAGCTCTGAGAGGGCGCTTGGGAGTTTTTTGAGTCTGAGAACTCGGTTTTTACCCCGATGCCCATGCAAATGGCATCAGTAAGTAATGTGACTCGTTTAAACTGTTGTACCAACCAACTTGTGTGGGACAGTTGCAGCAGTGTCCGTAGGGTTAACGGTGTAAATAAAGAGAAAATAAAAATGTGTACGTTATGCACAAAATAAAAAGCACCACGTTGGAATAGACTTTTTTTTTTCCTCCCATCTTTCCAAACTCTAATTTTATTCACTGTGGATGGTAAATTTTTAATTTGAGGTGCTTGGTTCAACTTCAGTCCGTAGGAGAATTAGTTTTGTCTTGTATATCTTAAGGGAACGTTTTCACTGTATGTTTTAAAGGAGGCTTATGCTGACTATTTTAGCTTAGAGCAAAACAACACACTCCGAGTTTAAAATAAAAACTGTGAGCTTTTGCAACGAACCAGTGTGAATTTTGAATTTATTTGGTTATTTTTGAATAGATACGCCTTCTAAGGTCTTTCCAGACATGCAGTAAGTGATGTGACTAGCATTTGTCAAATGCGCTTCTTCCTTCTCTTTCTTTTCTCTCTACCCAAGGGAAATTGCATGAGGATTTTATCTAATTATATGCTACAAGTATAGTACTCTAAATCTTACTACTCAGTAATAGACAGATTCCCGATGTTGTCACAGTTATTCAGAATGAGAACCCGTTTTCTTATATCCCTTTTTCCTTGTTTCCTTATATCCTTCTTTTTTTTTTTCTTTCTTTCTGCTATTATTAGACGCACAGAACTCCACAAAACATGACAGCTTATTCTATATTGCTGCGTTTTAGCATAACTTGGAAGAATTGGGTGGGAAATGGTGTGACAGTATGACATTCTGATATTCCTTTAGACATATATAGTAGCACATCGTCACTTGGAAAGAAGAAGGAAATGTAGATAAAGGTTAGTCTTTTAAATAATGTGCAAAGCATATACTTGTTACATTCATTTACAAATGTAATTGTTAGCTAGTTTAATTCTTCAGTCAGTAAATGTTCAATTTTTCATGTGCTTCCCAAAGAAAACTTAAAATGATTTTGTGGTCTTGAACATGCTTAAATTGGAATATCTTTACTCAACAGTGACATTATATATGCTCAAGTCAGTCAGATGTGTAAGGCTCTGCAGGATCAGATCATAAATAAATCTATGTTTCTCCTTCAAAATAAGTCTTAAAGCATTTCAGAAGCCAATTATTTTTAAATGCAGTGTGTAAAATTATGTAAAAAGTTACAGATTATAGAACAATCAAGTAAGCTGCTCATGCAGCTCACGTTGCACTGAGATATATATTACTTCAGGTTGTGCTGTGAAGATGGTAATGGCCACATTTTACACTTCTTTCCCTTTTATAACCTAATGTTAGCAATTAGGAATTTGGGAACTTGAGAGCCCTAGTAGATCAATCTTGATTAGTTTATTTTTCTTTGTAAAGATTTTGATAGCCTGGTAATGCTTTTGTTTGAAAGAGTATTCTTTACTTCCTCTTGCGGGGGATGAATTATTGTTACACCCAGGTCTTCCTCTGAAATAGTGAAAAACAATTTAGGTAACTGAATCTTTGATGAGAAGACCTTAGATTGAAAAGTCTGGCATTTAATTGCCCTTTTACTCATAATTCTTCTACATTTAACCTCAAAGGTGATTTAAAAAGTTATATCTTAATTGCATAGCCTCACTCAATCATTAGTACTTTGCTTTGCAGCAATTTATTACAACTTTATTTCCCTGAACCATCAATGAAGATGATGCTGAATTTTATATTAGCCAAATGTCCTTTTGAGATTAATGTGGTAATATAGATTTTATGCATGCTTTTCAGCTTTAATATTTGTGTTATTTGGGGCTGTAGGCATAGCACAGCTGCTTAAGTAGTTCAGAGAAACTTCTGAGTTTTTTGTGAAGAACTGATGCCTTCGATTTATTTGACGTGTGTCTGCAAGAGAAAAGAATAGCAGTGCAGTCTCTGAAGTGCTTCTTTCTAGATATTTTTACAGCTTACTCACATGGGGTTTTCCCCTTTGAAGATAGTAGCTAAACTCCCATTGTGAGGTGAGCTCTGTGATCAGGCAGCCTCAGAGATGGGGCTGCGGGCATAAGGGCTCTGCCACAAACGTCACTATTAACATGGAGCAAGTCACTTACTCTCCCTTTAAACTGTGCTTGTCTTTCATAATGTTCTTTTGGAGATGACTACATTCTTAAAACTTTTAGGGTTCCAGATGCTAAGGCTGTGAAATACCAGGGAAACCTTGTGTCAGGGCAAGACCATGGCAGGATTCACTGTGAGCATGTTTCCTGTTATGTTTTCCTGTTCATTTTGATAGGTAGTTAAATATGCCAGATGATAGAAAAGAGTTGAGCCCACTCTGTGTAACTGTCATAATTTAAAAAATTCACAGCTTTTACATGTAGTCCATATCCAAATTCTCTCTGATTAGAACCAGCAGCTACTGCTGTCTCCTTTGTAAGCATTTTTGCTTGCCCAAAACTTCCAGAGATTTCAGTGGATAAGGCTAGTTTGATGAATACTTTAAGCCAGGTGTGCTGACACCAATGCCAAATACACCATCCCGCCTTCCCCCACTCCTGGCTGCTCATTCCTGACCCTCTACCACTCTTTCCTTTGAGCTCTTGCAGCTGTTTTTCTTGCAGGCAGTGATGGAGGTGAGGATGGGGGAGGACAGGACTGTTTCCTTTGGCAACACTGCTGGCACGACCCACAGAAATGTTGGTTTGGGTGTAGACCCCAGAGCCAGCTGGGTGAGAGACATCACAGGCAAACCAGAGGGATCCCAGCAACGTTCCAAAAACGTACACTTTGGGGATGTGTCTTTGGGAGAAATACTGTGGAATTTAATGTGTGTTGCACCCTTCTTTTAAGGAATAGGTAAGGTAATTTTAGTAGCAGTACAATCAATAGCACCTTCTGCCCTAATTTCACCTTCCAAAACAAAAGGCTGTGTGGGGATGAACTGGTATTTTAACTAAGTAGAAGAAAGCTATGACTGAGTGTTAAACCTAGCTCCCTGGAAGTTGGGTAGATCTGGAAGACAAGGACAAGGAGAAAGTAAAAGAGAGGAAACAGGAGAAAAACACTTAGCAAAAGAAGTCAAGGGAGGATAAGAAAGTGAAAGAAATAATTAGGTAAGTACTATGACAGTCTCGTAAGAGTCTGCATCCTGACTGAAAAGGCTTCAAGAATGGATGGCAGGAAATTTTTGTTGTTGCGTATCTCCTGCATTCAAGGAAAAAGGAGTGATGTTGGGGGCGGGTGATTTCAGAGCTGTTTTTTTTAACTAGATATGCCTAAAAGATTCTTGACTTCATAATTTTCTCCTCCTAATAGGAACGGCCCTCAGGGCCTCAAACTTTGGCTAATCATTTAGGTCAAAAGGGTAATAATAATGTAGAAGACCATGAATTAGAAGAGTACCCTGGGGAAAGCTTGACCCAATGCAGAAATAGAAAATAGCCATACAAAAGTCTGTAATGGGATCCTCTGAAGCTGAATGGGAAAATGAGGGCTCGTACAAATACACTCGCCATCTAATATGAAACATAACTCCAGAAGTATGTATTTTTATTCCCTGTTACAAGACTGAAACCACAGTGGAGTTACTGTAACACTGAGGCTGAACTAATCCCATCACAGGATCAGATCTTGGTAATAAATAGTTCCAGGTGTGATCCAAAGAGCAAGAATGTTTTGATTTGTTTAAACTGAAAGGTGTGGAGTTTTTTCAGTCTTTCCACTGACAAGGGAAAGTTGTATAAGGTGTGTAACTGTGGTCTCTAGAAAGAGAGACCTGTTTGTTGTGTAGCACTTTTCAGCAATAAATCTCAAATGCTTTATCCAGAAAGCTGATAGCATGTCTTACAGGTAGGGAGATGAGGCATGAAGATGCTCAACGTCTTGCTAAAAGTCAACCACCGTGCTGATGGCAAGCCTGGAGGTATCAACCCTGGTAAAGCACTCTACTTAGCTGCTTCCCCTATATACAGAGCATCCTTACAATCTCCCACTTTCTTTATCATGAAACTCGGAGTTTGTTATGGGAGAATTTGGGGAAAGAGCTATTATTTCCTATATATTCATCGTGTAAATGGCAATGGCTCAGAATGGAATGGGTATGTGTTTAAAAGGTTGTAACATAGATGAGCACATACATAAGGACTATGCTAGAGTCATGCAGACAGTCTTATAGCCGATGTCTCTCTGTTTTCTAGTCTTCAGTTTTGCAGTTTTATGGACTACATCTAATCAAGCACTTGAATATCCACAAAGTGGGCTGTAATTGTATATTAGGTTGCTAACCTAAATTCATAGTACCTTTCTACAAGATGTAGCTGTCCTACATCTGGCAGCAGAAGGCATAGCAGCAGATAGATAGAATTGTATGCTCAAGAGGGAGTTGCCTAGGGCTGGCTCCTGGGACACTCTAAACAGTTCTGTATGTTTCTGCACCATAGGCCCTGGTCAGAACTCATATAGCTGCATTAGGGGCACAGACTGGTGGTAAGTTCACAAGTCAGGAACTTATGAGCAGGAACAAAGTTTATGTTGTGGTGTGTTTTTCTGTTCTGCTTAATCCAATGTGTCCAAAGATATCAGCATAGCAATGGAGAAGGAAGGCAGTGACGACTGCTTCTCTGTACCTATGCTAAAACTTAAGAGAAAAAAGCAAGTGGGTGCTGCCTACTTGCTTTTTTCTCTTAAGCAAATGATCACCAGTAGGTACCAAGTACAGGACCTCTGAATATACTTTCCTTCACTACACTTCCTCCTGCAGAGGCTCTGAACTAGGGAGACTGTTGTAGGGCACATCCCTTACAATACTCCTAGGTACCTTGAATAATTCATGAAGAAGTTTTGAACCCCTTTTTTCCCCTCAAGCACACAGCCAATTGTACAATAGAAGAGAGTTTGTAAAGCTCTGTAAGGAAAGCTGCTTAGCTCTTCTGCCTGTAGGTATTTTCAAGTAGTTTTTATTAGTCCCCATTATCAGAAGATGACTAAGCTGACCACTTAATTTTTGCAGAGTTCATACACTATAATAATTTACTTTTTATCTCCTTATTAGGGTTTTACAGCCTTATTTACGTTGTAATAGCAGTAGTGATCTTTTGCATATAGTTACATTGCGTTTGATTGGGAATAACGCCAAGAAAACTGAGTGCTTCGTGATTTAATTATTTGTGTTCTTTGCAAGAGTAATTAAAGGATCATGCCAAAATCTTATCAGAGCATGAAAATTTAGCATACCAAGACTGAAGCTATTTAAGTGGCATGCCAATGATTTATGTGCTGACAAGATTCCCTTTTAGAAACTCTCTCTTCACTACTGGTAGTTAGAAGTGTAAAGAATGCAGTAACCAAAAAGTGTTAGGAGGAAGAGGGAATAGGTTTGCAACTGGCTAGTGACTGTAGATGTCTTAGTATCAAAAAATATCACCAGAGAAATTGATCTTTCAGAACCGAGCAAATATTTTCTGAGAACCAACCCGTGGGCATGTATTTGAGAGTCAATCAGCACCGATACAACTATTCTTGCTAATCCTTTTCTAAACTTTTACCATGACGTTTTTGAGCTCTAGTTACTTGTTGGGAGCGCTGCTTTCATCTGTAAGCATTAAGTTGTTTCAAAACCATTGCAGTATAGGAAATACTAGTGATTAAGGTACTCCATGAAATCAAAAAAGCTGAGATATATTATATTCTTTCTAAGCCACATATGTCTACCTGATTTTTTTTTTTCCCTAAGTATTTCCTCTGTCACGTTAATTAATATATTTTCAGGCAACAGATTTAATCATCTTCAGTGTAACACACTTCTCGTGGCACACCTACTGTGGCCTACAGAGTTAATCCACATCTTTCCTGAAGAATTTTTGAATACTTAAGAATACTGGTCTGATGAAGAAGGTGCTTAAAAGCATTTCTTTGTAGATGCTTGGAGAAGAAATATTTAATAAAATAGCGTTCAGATCTGCAGATCATGTTTAACATTTGAAATACATCAGTAGCACTGAGTCAATTTGGATTTCTCTATTCAGCAACTAACTGAACCTAGAAAGAATATCGGCAGCGTCCTGCAAAGTGCTGATCTTCAGCACTTTTAGAGCTTTACAGAATTGATTTCTCAGTCCCAAGGCAATTGTCCATATCATGAAAGTGCTGAATGCTATTGTAGTCAGAAGCCTCTGTTTGAGAGCAATCCAAGAAAAAATGCCAGTATTTTGTTTCCAAGTTCTTTTTGTGAAATATTTGGCTCCAATACATAGAGAATTTTCATAAGGCTCTTTGAAAGTCTCTTGTTAGAAAAAGATGTATTTTTTTTTCTATGTGCATAGCTCATTTTTAAACCAAAACTAACTGAAAGTTGCCATATAAGCTTTTTTCTTAATAATCAGCAACAATAGCTGTATTTGTACCTCCCCAGAGAATTAATACCCTTAATGTATTTAAAATATTTGAGTAGTCATATAAAATAAGCAACACAAAGGTGCCATATTGAAGTCATTAACATTTCTCTCATATGTAATCCCAAGTATCTAGATCCTTGTAATTTTATTGGCAAAGGGAGCAAGTACACAGCTTTACATACCAGCTGGGTTATGAGCATCTAAATGTTAAGGCACTTCCACGGGCCTGTGCTCTGTTTTGTCTTCCTGCCTTGCAAGTGATTTTAATGTTGGTTAAGAAGTCCCAACTGCTGATTCTGTCTCCAGACCATGCTTAGCCGCAGATTTTGCCTGTTGCATTACCCATCTCCACCGTGGAGAGTGGGGTCTCACTCAGTCCCACCCCATCCATTCCACGCGTGGCTGCCCTGCTGCTCTTTGCTCACCAGAGCAGAACCACTGCACTCAGACAGCAGCTCAGCCGGGCACTGGGGCTGCCGGGCCCTGCAGAGCTGCCATTCCCATGGCTGTTGTCGTCTGGAGGAACAGGGGACGCAAAGAAAGCTGAAGGTAAAGGACGGGTCACTGGTTTGCTTTTCTTGTTCTTTGATATGAATAATTGTTAGAAAACAAAATGTAATTTTCACCTCAAAAACAGAAATTAGTACCATTTTTGTTTGACGGGGTGACATCTTATGTTATTAAAGAGAGCCTCAGATGGCTGCTAGGGATTAGTAGGGAAAAACATTTCACTTGTAGGTCACCCGCATGGGTCTGGCCTGGGGCGCAGATGACTGACAGCTGCTTAGATGCAATGTCCATGGGAGGCCCCTGTGAAGGAAGCTGCCTGCTTCAGTCTGGTGGGACAGTGTCAGTGTCACCAGCCCACAGCACCACGGTCAGTAACCTCTGTGGCTTTCCTGCCTGGAGCTCAGCTTCAGGGTGGTGGAACTTGACATCGGTGGGACATGGGGCCTTCTGCTACTGTGCTGCACTTGCACAGTAAGCAATGTCAGATCTCCAGCCTGTGCTAGCTCTTGCACAGGGCAAAATTATGCAAGGAAAGCCAGCAAGAGCCTCTCCAAACACGCTCTTCCCTTTAAGCATGAGCATTGCTGTATTGTGTAGCCATGAAGAAAGCAAGTGCCAAAACACAGGATTCTTTGCCCACCACTTTCTGTCCCAGATTCCTCCCCACAACGTCTCCTTCTACCGGGCCTCACTTTTACCTCTTTTGCTTGCTGCTACACTTTCCCATGCCATTTTTTCCCCCCTTGTAAACAATGTGAAGCAAGTATCTAATGTTATCTGTAGTGCTGACGCAAGAAAATTAGACGAGGTATATTACAGTTGAGTTCAGTATGCTTTCCAGAGAAAACTGGTTAGGTCAATTTACTTGGCACTGTGTGCTGCTTTAATCTTAACTCAAGGCCTGCTGTAGATGTACAGCAGCTGGGGTTGATGTCTTCATGCATGGTTGCAAGTCAGCCAGTTAATTTCTGTTTGTTGAGAGGTAGGAATCAAGCAAATTTTTCTCTGTTGAATGAAAACATTGTGGTGCTAGTAACAGGTGAATAAGCAGTGCTGGGTAAGAAAACAACCTGGAATTACCGCCTAAACTTTGAAGAGCTGGATTCCACAGCAGAGAAGTCATGGTTTCATTCGATTTATAATGGCAGTAGTGTAACCCCATATCTTTTATTAGAAGAATTAAAAAGACAAACTGGCTTGACAAACTTTAGGACAAAACATGTCACTGATGGAATGACAGTTCAACTCCAGTCCAGTGCAGTAGGCTGCTAATAGGGGTGGTCAGTGTATTGGTAAACCTTTATGCAGGCTACAGAAGCTAAGTAAGTTGCTCTTCCTATCATGTTCAGGCTCTCAATGACCTCTCAGGCTATCCCCATCAAGTTTGTTGCCATATGTCTCTAGAGGTACCTTCGGCTATGCAGTATGTGACCCACGGGTGGATGAAGTTCCTGCCGCATTCTGTGCAGTCCGCAAAGATTAGCACTACATTCACCAGGACTTTTGAGTTTAAATAAGTGCTTAGAGTTACAGGTGGTCAAAGAATAAACTACTTTTAAGTACATGCTACTTAAACACCTATGTTCAAATGAAGTATAACGTGAAAAAGCTATAGCTCTGTACCTCACCCTACTCACAGTTAGGTTTCTGTGATATTAATGGTAGCCTAATTCCAAATATACCTCAGCGTGATACCTTAAAATTACTTAACACTGTTTGTATATTTAGAATATAAAACTTTGGTTCAAATGGACAACTAATCCTAATAGTAGAAAATTAGATCAAGGTTTTTCTTCAATCAAAACTTTCTTCTCCCACTTCCAGAGTCAGGCACCTGTTTCCTCCCTTTCTGGGAATCCTGAGCTATTCCTTGCTCAGTGTTGCAGCCTCAGTTGAGGTTGTGATGTGGGAAAGGGCAGAGAAAGAGAAGTAGCCTGAGGGGATAACATCCTTTTTTTCTACCTCTACTCTATTTCTCTTTTTTTTTGTCACGTCTTCAAATTTTAGTCTGATATTTCCTCCAAAACTTGCCTGCCTAGATGCTTAGAATGATTTCCTGTAAAGTTCTGTATTTACCTAAACCTGCAGGTGAAAAGCCAACTTCACACTCAGTAAAGCCTTACCAGTTATTCTTTCAGGAGAAATTAATACATTTTCTTTGCCCAACTCTAACACATGCTACCAAGTTAAGCTAGGAGGATGAACCTGTCTGGGACCCTTCTGTGGTCATTGAAGGAATGGCTGGCAGGCAGGTAGCACTCCCTTTGTGTTTCCGTAGTCCATTATGCTGACCATTAGTTTGACACTACAACTCAGCTTAATTGGTAGCTGCTACCAAAAGAAATGATCTCATCCTTTTCCGACCATCTTGCTCCCACTCTCATGGTTGCACAGGCACCTACCAGACTTGCTTTAGAGGGTAACCCTGTAAAAATGAGATGAGATTTATGGCTCCCCTTAGGAGTTGGTTGGGTGCCCATAGTGGTGGAGAACTGGGGGCAGGAGCATGTTTCTAGGGGAAGGGGAGAGGCTGGGCAGCTTATTTTAGCAGTGACATGGTGTTAGATGGGCTTAGTCGTCATCTTGCCAAGCAAGCCTTAATATTCTGTAGAGAACTGCATAGTTGCACTATTCCACAATAAACCTGTGGTTCCTGTTGTGAGTCAGCCTATATAACTGAATTAAGTTTCCAAATGAATCATGCTCCTAATGTAGTCCATCAGGCATGGTTGCACAAACCATCTGTTAGTGGTGACACTTGCATGTAGGCCTGGCACTGCCACCCCTTGTGTCAGTGCAACTGGGTCTGTGGGATGAATGAGTCTGGAAAGCTGGCCAACGTGAAATGTAACTTCTATTTTCCTGGCAAACAGATGGTTATAGCAGTGTAATTAATGGAGCAACACAGGGGCTGGAATGGCAGTAGGGGAGAGGAGAAAAAAAGGAGGAAAGACCTGCTTAGATATTGGCCTCGGAAGAGATATCTTTATAACCATTGCTTTAATAAATGTTTAGCAAAGGTTTTCTTTATCTAAAGTGTAAGGGACGTCTGGTTTTGGAGCAAAAGGTCTGAGTTTACTCATACTCCCAATTTGCCATGCTAGGAATCGTGACAATCTTGAAGATTAGAGTAGTAACGCAGTTTGCTTCATGTTGTCAGTCAAAGTGAGTGTGACTCTGATTCCTGAGTATGGGGTAAGATAAATCAGTTGTCTGACCAAAACTGGCAGTAAGTCAGTCCTTGAAGGAGCTCCTGGGATTAGATAGCGTTTCCAGGGTTGATTGTTCACTCGGTTTGAAGGGGAGGGAGGGGCTGAGGGAGAGGGGAATTTTGCAGGTGTCACATCACGTGTTCAGGAGCATGCTCACATTACTGGAAATGCTGAACTGGAGCAGACAGTGTAGGTGACAGGACAAATGTGGACCTGCAAAATATTGCAGTTATATAAATATACCGTTGTTAGTGTCTGAAAGAGTCTTACACATAGAGTCTTTGAACTTTAGCTCCCTATTCACTCTGCTGCTATTTTTTAATAACTGTCATCGTGCAAAGAGCTGTGGGGCCAATGTGTTCTCAAACAGATTCCAAGCAGGAGTTTACTGAAAGGGAAGGAGGACAGAAGGATCAGTCCCACAGCACAATAGTGGTATTTTACAAACAGCGTTGAAGCATTTGAATGTGTGGTGCTCTGCAGTTGCCTATAAAGCTCTCTGATGTCAGTCAGAGCAAATAGAAATCTTGCCATATGCTCCAACCTTCTTTTTGTGTGGCTGTGGGTTATGTGCAAATCTTTGAGGTGGCTGGTAGAACTGTTGTGAGCATATTGGGTGCTTGCATGAGTCAGGGCGTGACTTGCAATGTGCTCAGCATCCCACACTGATTGCAGCCCCTTGAACTGGAGTGCTCTCAGCACCTCACCACGTCAGGCTCTTAGCGGGTGGACTGCATTATGTTACCTTCCTCAGAAATCAAGTGCTGCTCTTGTCAAATCATTCTCTCTGCCCAAATTTGTAGGGGTAACCAAACTTTCTCCCAAGTAATTCCTTGCTGTTACTTTGCTTTGCAGTGTATGGAGGAGGCTTGTCACGCAGAGAAGCCTGTGAGTCAGACCTGTAGGGCATGTCACTGTCACGTCAGGTTCTTATGCTGAAGCTAAAAACAGTTTGTGTCAATGCTCCCCATTAGCCGCCCTAATTTTTAGATGGAAACTTGACTGTCACTTCTACTTAGCTGCATCATTTCCTAACATACAATGATGTGCAGGTTTTGTTTTGCTAGCCCATATTCTGTGTAAAGGCTTTATAACAAGACCCGAAATGTTGATTTGTTTATAAATGGAGGCTGGTGTTTCATGTTCATTCTTTCTTATGACACTTCAAAACAAAGACAGAGTTACCTATGTTCAGTTTTGTTGCTCTTCCTAGTCAAGAAACCATTCATTTTATGCTAATTGTGGGTAACTTTTTAGTCAGAACAGGATCACCTGAAGTACTTTTAAAGTATGTTTATGGAGCGTAGCTGCGTACTACACAAGGTGTTAAAAACTGACTATTTCACATGTGCAAATACACTTTATTAGTAAAACTTGAAATGGTTGAACCCTGGTCCTTATTTTATGACTTTGCTTTACTTCTAGTTGTTTCGGTGACTAACTTCCAGCTCCAGTTCACAGTTCGATTGTTTTCTATGTAAAAGATGTTTCTCTTGGTTCCCCTGAAAAATTGTGAATTTCTAATTATGAAAGGAAGCTGTTTATCGTTGTTCGAGGTGTCTGTTTGACAAGCAGTCATGCAGAAATAGTGCAATGTGTAGGCTCCCAGCATAAATAGAAGCAATCATGATCCAAACTGTGGATAAGTAATTAGAATAATAACTAGAAATAAAGAAGCTTTATATTTGCTTTCCCTTTTCTGAAGCAGCTAAGGGCAAGTGTAGAAACTGATCCTTATCTTTAGTTCTTCCCCCCAAATAAGGATAACATTGGATTTAAGAATAAGAGCTAATCGTATAAATTTAGGTTTATGGAGGATGTACTGTAGACTGTCAAAAATAGTGTGCCTAAGGCAAATTTGCTTCTGAGGGGAAGAATGCAGTAAAGCTTAGGGTCATACTGAAATTGAACTGCAATGTATTATGAAATAGTTTAGTTCTGTAATTCCTGGATTGTTACATTCAGATTTTTCAGCCACTACGGTTCTCTGTTGATTGTAAAAATCCTCTGGTAAATGCCAAGGACTAGCAAAGTTAAGGATCTCTTTTTACTGTTGAAGCTGTTCAAAGCAAGAAGGAGATAGTAGTTCATTCTTTAAAAGGGAATGAATACTGACCTGAAGCTGTTAAGTGTATTTCAAAGAGATGATTGAGCATCGCGGCAGTGAAAGTATACCTGGTGAAAACTGCCCATTACGTTTGTGTGATAGATCTTATGTATTTCATATGTCTAAGAAAACAATGAAGGTTTGGTCTCCTTTCAGATGTTTATCACCCTCTAAACTAGGACCTAGAGGATGAGGTCAGAGAAGACTGCATATCATGTATGATCTGTACGGCATCTAGCACAAGTTAATCAGACCTAGTGCTGCTCTAAATTACACCAGAACAAACTAGTCAGAAGACTTCATTACATAATCTGCTGAACGTGACAGTCTTTTTGGATTATGCTTTGCTACAGGTTTGTAAATGTTCTGAAACTAACAAAGAAGCAGATGAAACCCATTTTTCTGGTACTGACAGTTCTTGTTTGTAGACTAGCTTTATAAATAACTCCAGGACATCTGACATCTTTTTCATATAAAATGTGTTGGCAAAAATTGGCGTGAATTGGTTCCATTTCATCAACTTTCTTTTTGGTTCTCTCTCTCTCTCTTTCTCTTTTTTTTTTTTTTCCTTTTCTGTGGGAGTATTCTATTTTTTTAATCATTTTGGAATTTGAAAGTTTATTCATATCTCCTTAAGCGTATATTATTTGAAGGAACACATAATCCCTTTTAGGCAGCAACTTTTACAACATGTGGCGGGTGCTTCTGAATCAGCATCAAAAGTTGGCATCTCCAGTACCTCCTTCATCAGAAGCAGTGAAGTTTCATCAGAACTAGTAGGAGAAACTTTTTTCAAGAGAACGTAAAGAAGTAGTGCTTCTTTACTCAGAGAAAGAAATAAAGCTGAGATTTGTTATTAAAATGAAAAACACGAACGCTTCAAAAACTGTCTTGGGTGCCACCTTCACACTTAACAAAGAATGAAACATTTCTAATTGAGGATAGACATTGTTGGTAAATGGGAATTGAACATGACTTGTCATAAGACAGCACTCCGTTGCCTGTGTATTTGTAATGGGATTTGATGATTTTTCATGTGTGGAAACTTGCGATGCAGTGTATCTTCTTCCTGGCAGATGAAGAAAAGAATAAAATGCAGAATGATATCATTTTCAATCTGTGTGGTTAGACTAATAAGCTCCCCCCAGCCTACTTTGTCCAACTTTCTGGTCCATTTGTTGTAACTACTGGGAAAATCATCTGAGCTCACTGTTTAGAAAAATACACTGGAGAAATGTGTTAGAGCTCCTGAGACTGTTGCATGTTCTGGCAACCTCACTGCCATGTGTGGGGACAAGAAGTGTGTGCCCACCAGCCACTCTTCCCTCCATTCCTTTTCTCCAGATGTGACCCACACACATGGGCTGGTGGGAGAATTGCAGCAGGGCTCTTGCTGCAGGTACCTGCTCCTGATGCATTCATCATGTGCGCTCAGGAACTGCTGAGGTGTAAACCTTTAGAGTAGTCACCCAGGCGAGAGCAACATTCAAGGTCAGGTCCTGAGGAGCAGTGGAAGCGTGTGGATTGTGGCCATTCTCATCTGATGCTCACTTCTCAGCTAATTCAAATCTATTCAGATCTTCTCCCTCTGAAGCCCTTTGTTCAACTCATTGAACTCTGCAAGAAATAATTCAAGGAAATGCTTTAGGCAATGGAATGTAAGCCTCAAGAAAGGTCCAAAGGTTTCTGCTCATAATGGGATCCCAGCATCTCTTAAATTCGTGGATTGCCTGATCCCTTTTTTGTTCCTTCTTAAATTGGATATTTATAAGAAAGAAAATCCACAGTGTTTCAGCTTTCAGGAGTTCAGTGGGAAGAGCCTCTTAAAGTTTAGGCAGGTATAATCCTGATCTCTCTCACCAGAATCCCCAGTTGGAAAAACAACTGGGAGAACAGGTCGCTTTGTGTAAAATAATAACTCTGGGGGATTCATGGCTTTTCTCTTCCCAGATTATGAGCCCAGACACAAATGTCTGACCAAAGCAATGGAGCCTTTACAAAACCTTTCCAAAGGAAGGGCTGGATGTTTAAGCTGTTTTCCTATCCCAACTCAGAGAATGACTTTTCTGTCATCGTATATCAACAAATAAACTTTTAGCTAAGCTATGGGAACAAAACCAAGTGGTTTTGTCCAGTAATAACATCACAGTGGAGTGAGGATGATGCAGAAATCTGAATTTCCAGATCTTAATTTTTGTCTTGTATTTCTAATACTCGAAGTTAATAGATGACATTCTATCTTATTTTTATTTAAACTTTATTTCACAAATATATATATATATATATGGAAACCACAACATTTCTCAATGTTGAAATCCATATTCTCTGATAACTTAATTCCATTTCTGGATTCAGACCTAGATTCCTTTCTGCACTAAATGAAAACAGAGTGCAAGGTATTTAATATCCTGTCATTGAGACAGTGCAAGCTCTTACTATACAGTGAGTAGTATATTAGTACATGATTTTTTACTATTAAAATGGTCTGGTAAGCTAATATAAGAGTAAGATGTGAGGATAGACATTGTTTTTGCATCTAGGCTGCCCTAAATAATTTCACTCTGTCCAAATTTTTGAACAATCTTTTTTAGAGTAATCTGTGCTACTAATTCTTCATAACATTAATTATTTGAAATAATTGTTATTCAAATACCGAAGATCGAGCACGATTTTTAAGACTGCGAGACAATGCAGTGTCACATGAAAATGTAGTTTTAAAAATGTAACACAAATTTCATAGTGTTGGTTAAAGGAAGGGGAAATTCAGACCTATGTTGGTTATAACAATCCACATTCTCAAGGCTGCTGAATTCATGTTCTACAGCTGTTCACAACTTTATATACTCTGTAGTCAGATAGGTTAAATACCCGCTTGGGCTAGAGCAGCATTGGTAATCTGATCATTTGCTTTCATAATCTAAATTCTGTACCCAGTACTGCTGCATTGTTGCCTGGTAGAGTACTGAGACTGGCAGGGATGGAGGTAATGTTCTTCCTGGCAGCCTGCATGGTGCTGTCCTTCAGATTTGAGACCCAAACTGTGTTGGTAACACACTGTTGTCTCAGCTGTTGATACACAGTGCTTGCAGAGTTTCAAGGTCTTTGTTTCTCACTCTGCCCTCCAAGGGAGTGCGCTAGGGTTGGCAAATGGTTGGGAGAGGACCCAGGCAGAACAACGGAGCCAAGCTGATCAAGGAAATGTTCCACGCTTTATTATCTTCTGCATAGCAATTAATCTGGAGGGGAGCTTTTCCAAAGTAACTATCACTCAGACACTGGCTGGTCTGCAGTGGGAGGTGATAAGGGATTGTCTTTGCATCACTTGTTATTTTCCTCTCTTTCAGTTTATTTATTAAACTATCTGCATCAACAATAGTTTTTTTCACTTTCATCCATCTAATTTTCCCCATCCTTCTGTGGGGAGGAATGAATGTTATGATAAGATTGTGGACTAGGCATCATATGTTTCTTTTTTCCTTTCTCCTTTGCTAGTTCTGTTGAGAATGCAGTAGACTAGTACACACCACTCCAGGCAAGATCTCACATGTGTTCTTTAAACCTAATCTAGCAAAGAAGTGACAAGGCCACAGCTTCCGAGTGTGCCATGTACTAGGCTGAATAACAATGGTTTACTGACCTGATCTGCACAGAAATCAGATAGTTTGACCTGCAGAGTCTTCCTTGCTCACAGAAATATCTCCATTTCAATTGTATCATTCATTTATACAAAACTGGAGACTAGGGCAGAAAATGTGACTTGGCCTTTTATTTTTTTCATATGTACAGCATTTTGTGGGTCATCCTTTCTGTTCCAAGTAGATGAGAGATTGCTCTTTCTCTACAGCACAAAAGCGAACACTTCAAAATTCAGTTTTAATTTGCACTTAGATGCAGTGTGTAATTCAGTGGTCTGGAAATAGTCATGAAATCATCTCTCAATAGTGTTTGTTGATAGCCGAAGAAGAGCAGATTGTTAAATATGGTAAGTCACAGAATAAATTGCAGCCAACCTGCTGGATTCAAAGGTCCACAGTGACATAGTTAACCACACAATTATTCATCAAGGAACAAGAGATCAAAGCCATACTGACAGAATGGAGAATTTTAGCCTAAAAGTAAGTAAGTGATCAGGAGTGGGCATCTGAATAAGAGTTCCCATTACAGTATTCAGCCACAAATGTGTTGGTATGTATGCTACAAGGTACATCGATGTTAATGGCATTGGTCAAGTTGGTGCTGGAAGAATTCATCTAGTCCCAGTGTCAGCATTTTTAAAAGGATGTGGAAACACTGAGGTAAGTTCAGAAAACAGTCGCAAAAAAAAGTGTTTGCTGGAGGAAGTGGGGGAAAATGTCTTCTGGTGAGAGACTTGCAAGCTCATTTGGTTTAATTTGTAAAGGGAAAAACTGGGAGCTGACTTGACTCTGTCAAAGTGCTTACAAAGAAAAATTGTTGATTCCTAGGGGACTCTTTGATCTAGCTGAGAAGGACACAAGAGCAACCAATAGCAAAATTTTGTAGGTTCTCAAATTCAAATGACAAAAATGAGTTCTGGGCCGTAAGATGCTCACCAGTGGAATCAAGCTGCTAAATATCTCTGTAGTTCTATGGGTCAGGATAGGACTTCTGTAGTCAACGCATACATACAGCATTAACAAATGTGACATACACAGGAGGTCAGAGTAGACCAGCTCAGGTTTTTTTCTGGCTTTATGAAACAATGACTGCATGTGGTTTGTATGTATAGCACAGAAATCTTGCTAGCCTGTAACTTTCTTCATTGGTCCATGTAGCACAGAACAGTAAAATCAACACACAATTTCACGGAGGAGGAAAGAGCTAAGTGGAAGAAAGTGTGTTGGAGTGGGGTGGTGACTTGTTTTCATATTGAGGTATCTGATGAAATCTTAGGAGTTAATCCTGCTACCTGAGGGTGCTTCTTTTTGAAACTGATGGTTTGGACAGGTCTCTTTTTCATTTCTCTTTGGGTATTGAATAGTGAATCCATTTTGTTGTTGTTGTTGTATTGTGTTTTAGACCTGTATCTCTCTGTCTCTGTACAAGTAGATTCTGGCTATGACATAGGTAGAACATAGTCTTCCTCTCAACATAGAAGAGGAAGACTGATATCCAGTCTCTGGTTAATACAAGCATAACTCAGAAGTGCAGCTTTGTGAATGGTGTATATCTGTACAACCAGCCTCACTTTTTGGCTTGCTCACTGTTTTTTTTTTTCTGAACAGTAAGCAGGAAGAATTGCTTTTTAAATTCTTATGTGCAATGTGTGTCACTCAATCCTTAACTCTCTCACTCAGTGCTGTGACTGGACAATACATGGTGAACCCATGAGTGCTGAGCGCTGTGGATCACTCTGTGGCTCTTTATCCAAGTAATAAGTTACTTTCACACTGCTACTACTTTTTCAGCACTGGATAATTTTTTTCCTTTTTTTTTTTTTTTTTTTTTTTCAGTTAACAATGATTAATACTTTCCTGTGGACACTGTGCTTTACCACAATGTGTGTTTCTTTCCACAATATTTTTCTGTTTGTAGAATGAACCTATGTTTGCCCATGCTTTATGACTGTATGAAAGCTTGAAAACTACCAAGGAAAAGTTAAAGAAAACTCTCAAAAATGTATGGTGATTTAATTTGGGCTTTAAAGCTGTGGATTTAAACCCCATGTTGGGTCTTGAGCACACAGACCATAACACTCAGTTTGAATATTCCCTTTCTGAAGCATCGTTCAAATAAAAACACAGTCACTTTTTTTTTTTTTCCATTATATCTACCAGAAAACTTCTCTTTTTTCTTTTTTTCAGTACTTTTCACTGACCCCAGTGCTGGCTTTTCATTTCTTCCCCAATAATATTGAGAACCCATTAGCAGACTTAAGCATATGCAGATTGATCTTGCACAAGTCATTATCTCTGTATAGTTACACTTGTACAAAAGAGGGTTCTGCAAGTGCTCAGGGTACACCTAACTCTTCTCTAGCACAGTTCCTTCTAGATTCTGTTGTTTTTCTTCCGTCTACCCAAAGGAGCCCCACTATTTGGTTTTAAGACTCCTCAGGCCATGCTGCAGAAATGTGCAGAAATTTTCACAGCATGAACAAATAACAGCATTCCATGTTTTGAACCTATTAAGCAGAAGTTCTAATACCCAAAGCTTCTTTGTTACGTCATCTTGGATGACTTTCAGACAACTACAAGGCTTCCAGGTTGGGATAGTTGCATAGTTTTACCTATACCAAAAGAACAGAGAGAGACATTTACAGAGGCTGATTCTTTCCACCTATTTATCTGTGAGATAGACCAAGTATCACACTCCAGAGATACCTATCTCCTTTGACTCACAGAAGACAGTGATCTTTGGTCATATCCTTGGTAATTTTAGGGTAAATGAGGAATGGATCCATTCATGAATTACTAGCCTGCCATCTCTTTTCCCACCTACAGTTTATTGGGGATTTTATTAAAGTAAAATATACTACTTGTTTTGGTGCAAATAACCTTATATATATAGGAACACTTTGAAGTTTTGCAGTGGCAAGGCATGCAAAATCACATGTAGTGATGTGTTCTGATATTTACATACATTTTGAAAAAAATATAGGACATTGGATACATCTAGACCTAGGTAAGTGGTACATAGTGTTATATTCTTGTCTCATCAATTTTAGTAGTGGAGTTCCTACACTGTGCAGTCCAGTTCCCAGTAATTATTCCTCTCCAAAGAAATTAAGGGTTTTGTTAGCTCGAGGATGGGCACCATAATCTACCCGTACTTAGCTCTAAGAGAATACGTATTTCATTGATAGAGAAATATGAAGGGATGAGTTTGAACTGGAGAAAAAATGTTTCAGAGTGAAGGGACACATTTAAATGTTTAACCTCTGCTTGTATTAGCCACTTCTTGGCTTCTATGAAAGCTTCTTGGCATGTGCCCTGCCTGGGGTCGTGTAGGACGTGGGAGAGATTGTGCTTGGATGTCTGAAGTACTACCAGTTGGGGGGGGTGGGAAATGTGTAGCATTCCAACAGATATAATTAATGACAAGTGTTGTTGTCTTTCTCCTGTGCCATCCACCCACTGGCTGCCTGGTGCTGACCCCTTGCTGTCCTGCTGACCTTTCCAAAGTTTATTTTAAAAAGGCATCCTTGCTTTTCCAAACTTTTCAGCTGGGCTTCCCTTGGGCTTCTTGTTCAGGGCATGCCCAAGACGATGCCTGTATCCACCGCTAAGTGATCAGACACAAGTGTTTCCATTAGAAGGATGATTAATGGAACCTTCCTTGGGAATGGAAAAAGGCAAGTGGGTAATAGAAGTCAAGAAACATGTTAAAACTGAACAAAGGAACTTTGTTTCTTTGTTTCAAAAGGAACTTATTGCAGCAAATTGGCCTTACTTCGTCACTTGCTTGGGTCCTGCCCACAACAGTAAAATAATACAGTTGTTTCCTCCATGGTAGGCTTCAGAGAAGCTTGTGCTTTCAATCCATTTCCCAGTGAGCAACCACATCAAATAAATCCGCCAGTTGAATTTGCTTCTGTGTTGGCAGATTTAGATGTAAGGTTTAGTGCTGTGTAATGCAGGTGCATGAAGTTTTGTACATCTAAGTACAAAGTAATAAAACAATGCCCAGAATTGAAGAGTATATTGGAATCTGATCTAGCTATTGTGAGAGTGCAGCTGTCAAGTTACTCCTGCCTTGTAGCATTCTCCAAAGAGAAAAGGGTATGACTAAGTCCCTCATTTGCATGACGAGGATCACAGAACAGTTTCTGTAAGATCTCAAGCCTCACTTCACCCTCTGCTTACCCTTTTCTCATTATGGGATGTTAGAGGCAGAGAACTGCTTCTTCTGTTTTCTTTAATTAGACCTTGTGGTTAGCCCTTTCAGTGCCCAGGAACAGCATCCAAACTGACTTGTGCATGGATGGCACAGCGTGGGCATGGTGACTGATTTTTCACTGCTGAAAGGAGTTGGTAAAAACAGTGGATGAGGCATGGTAAGAGTACAATTCCTGGGAGGAGGGTAAGAGCCCCGTCCTGCCTCTTCACTGGAAAAGCTGAGGACTGGAGTTTCTAGAGCTACTGGTAAGGCCTTCCACAATGCTTTGTAAAGAAGCAGCAGCTTCCCTATTTTCCATGATAAATCAGGGCTTTTGTTGCTTGTTCTTTCTAGTCTAACAGTATGTTAAGAGTTTTAAGAGGAAGTGATAATGTTATCTTCCCACAAGCCAAACAGAAGGGACAGTTTATCTGCCTGCCAAAATTTGCTGTTCATCAGAAATAATCAACTCTAAAGACTTGGTAAGTTGTTATTCAGCATGTGCACATGTGTTCTTTATGGAATCAATTTTTTAGGGCTAGAGCTTGATCCTGTTGCCAAAGCAAGAAAAACCATGCAGTCCCACCGCGGTGCAATGGGGAGACTGAGGCATGGGGCTGGAGCTGCCAGTTTCCACTTAGCAAACCAGATGTGAACGAAACTCCTTTGCCACCTGTACATCAGCAAAAGAAGTTTATTCCATGTTTTGTTCGTTAAATCAGTTCTGCACGCTTTCCTGCCCTGCCCCAAGTCTAAATCCCACAGTGCACAATGTGCTGGCGAATGGCTGGTGCTGGCTGGCATCTCCACGTGCCTGCACAGAGGAAAGGGCAGCCCCTCCCCTGCATAGCAAAGGCATTCTGTTTTTATGGCATCTGGGCTGCTGCAGCTGTTATTAGGAGGGGTTTGCTCTTTTTAGAATTTATTAGCAAATTAAGCATGACATTTAGTAAAATATGCAGTCTACATTGTGAACGTGTAGCTATTATGCAAAAAAATATCAGTATATGATTGTCGCAGTTTACTGAAAACTCCTTCTTGCCTCTTGCCTCTGTCCCAGTGAAAGGTGGAAATTACATTCTGACTGAATGTGCAACTTAAAAGTACATTTTTTCACTTTTTTGTTTTGCCTTTAGAATTCAAAGTAGTATTCAAATTTAAGTTAGAATTTCACATGAAAAGCAATATAAAAATTTTGGGGAAAATTGATTGTCATTAACTCTTCATATATGCCCAGTTTTCCATGATATCACTGCATCACATTTAACGCAGGAGAACTAGTGATCACTAAGAGCAAAGATTGTCTTACGCTTCCTGAAAAGTGCTCTTCATGAACAAATGCACTGTTAACTCAACATGCTACTGCATATGTAAATAAGACCTAGAAAAAATGAGATGTTGGCAATACAAGATTAGAAGCACATACGGCTATATGAGGGAACAGCCTTTACATAAATGCTGAAGATACTTTCTTAAGAATGACAATTTATTTATTTTAATACATTTTTTTTTTGGTGCTGTTTTCTTAATAATGTTCTCAGCCTGTTAAGTCTAAAAATGACTGAAGTTTTTTCCCCAAGATTTTTGAGTTTTAATCAGATACCACTCTTCATTTCTTTTACATATATATGTAAATATATATCGGTATTTTGTTTTAACTGCATTTGAAGGGTTGCTATTCCTTCACTGTATTGTTAACTGTTGCACTCATTCTGGAGAGGACTAACAAGCTTCATCAGTTCACTACTGCTCCTTTTGTTTTCTTTTGTATGATTAATACCCATTGTTCATACGAAGTTACAGTTCAGTCAGTTGTAGCCTAAAGAAAAGCATGAGATTAATGTTAGGGAAATATAAATTATTAACCAATTTGCAGAGGTGGTTGATTTCCATGAAGTAAGTTTCTTTACTAAAAGTGCATATATGAATGATAAAATTTCTCTATGGCGTAACTAGAAACCAAGAAATGCCACTGCTTTTCCCAGCGCTTGGGAAAGGGAAGGCGGATGTTTCGTATCATTAAATTCTGATTTGAGTGAAATAATTTCCAGCCTTAAAGGATATGGAGTAGAAACAAGCCCAAAATGAATAGATTGTAGGCTTTATTTTCACAGCAACTGGCTTAATCCAGTGCTTTACAGTCCTTCATATTTTGCGACTTGCTCCTTGTGTCTAACCTAAGAAATACGCAGTGTTTTACACTTTCAGGACAATATCCGTAGAGAGAGAACTGGCCGTATCCTTTCACATCTCTTTTAGACATAAGGGCACGTTAATTCAGATAGTTTTCTTTTGGCTGCCAGGGAAGGAGAAAAACAGATATGCTGTTTGACTGATATGTATTTCTAAAAATTAGGCTGAATATTCCCATATAGCAAGAAAATATGAGGACAAGACTGTTTCATGGAGGAACAGGTTGAAATGCACTATAGGTCCCAGGCTCATTTTTGTGTAGTTGGATGTGTGTTGTAGTTTATAAAGGCGCACAAGCGAGCTATTACCCTCACTACGGGAACTAAGTTGTCTTCTTTAAATTTAAGAAAAGTATTCCTTATGTATGGGGAAAATGGTTAGATAAACGTAGAAGTATTCCTTGCTGATGACTGTTCCAGGAACTTGCTTTATTTTTTAATAGAACCATTGTGGTACTATCTTTTGCAGACTGACATTGGTTTACATGGCAGTTGGGATGATCTTCTCCAGTTGTATAATCACAGGCCAGCGTGTGAAGTCTGTGGGTGGTTGTAAGAGATTTTCTAGGCTTCTTTGTTTCAGGAGTTTGGTGTCCAAACATTATACGATTTGTTTATACTGATTTCATTGTGAAGGAAATAATAAGTCTGGTCTCCTCCTCTCTTTATTGTAACTGGATAGCATGACAGTTATCTCAAACATGGTTTCAGTGAGGTCTTATTTGTGCTTGAAAAATATCACTGTATGGTGTGCATGGCTATGAGTGCATTTTCTTCTCTTCTGGTGGTAGGCTTATAAAGCTAGCATTTCCTTCATGCTGTCACTGTACTGTTTATATGGCAGCTACAAATACCAAATTCTTAGCATAAAATAAGGTTGGGCATAATGTTTTACTGCCGTTTAATTTAAATTCATATTTTCCTTTTAGTTTTACATTAGTATTTTCGTTTCAATTGTGAGTGTGTCGATTTTAAACAATTTAATTTTGCTCCATTGTGGCAGAGTAAAACTGCTTGCAGCCTGATCCTGGAAATCCTCTCATGCAGTTTGAATGCATGAGGAGGCTTATTGGGATTTATTTGCATAAAGTCAGCTTGACTAATTAAGGATTACTATTACTTAATAAAATCTTTTATTAAGGTACAGCTGTATAGTAATTAAAACGAATCATATGGAATAAATATTAGGCAGAATAGCATCCTGAAGACTTTTTTTCTCAGCTGTGGCTGGAGCAGTTACTTTTGGTTTATATGCTTTACATGATAATGCTGACTTACTCAGACTCTGTTCCTTTCACAGCCTGAAGGTATTCATAATGACAGGCCACTGGAGGCACACTAGTGCAAGTATAGCTATTTATCTACCTTCCCAGATAATCAGAGACACTGTATAACAGAAAGTTACCATACTCAGACTCACACAGAGAAAGCACAATATAAGGAATATGATTGTATCCTTCAGCTTAAAAAGTCACTGAAAGGCAAAAGTAGTGGATTACGGTTTCTGCTTTTACCACTTCTGAGCTTTGTGTTAAAGCAAGAGTTGGGTGAAGAACAGAAAATATCTAGGGGACATAAGGTGCTCATCAGAACAACTCAGTAATTGTTACGATCATTTTAGCTTACAGTGTCAGGCTCTCTCATGCAATATCTTTCACTTGTGAATCTCAAGTTATTCTTTCTGCACAGTGGCCCAGTTCAACAGCTATCACTGAGCCTGAAGATCAGATTCTCACGTTGGAGTTAGGACATGTGGCTTGTTCGCTTAAAGCTAAGAACCTAAAGTCTGTGTGTTTTGTGTGGTGGACAAATGCTTTCACTCATGCCATTGACAAAAGGGGGACCCTCGCCTCTGCCTGCTTCTCCAGTCGTCACCTTTGCCATGAAAACAGTGAGTTCTGCTCAGGTCTGTAGTAGAGCTGGAAGTGCCAGCCTAGAGAAGGATCGTGTGTCTGTGGGTCCTGTCTGACCAATCTCCCGGTTCCTCTGTGTGTGAACCTGGCTTTGCATATGGACTCTGGAGAGCAGCAGGAGTTCAACCACAGGTAGCTCCATATCCAGCTCGTGGCTTTCTTGGGTTCTTCAGAGAAACCCGCCTCTTCTCTTACACCTAAATAAAGAAACCAAGTACTTAACTTTAGACCTTTGATTTTATTCCAAGGATGTGCTATTTAAAACCTCGCTCTTACAGTGCCTAATTTGTAAGCACCTAAATTCTTTATTGAATCTAACCCTGACAGGTTATTTTGTAACTAGCAAGATTTTGCATAAGCTCTTTTTGACATCTGTGGTTAATGGATTTTAATAATAAGTGCTAGAATGAAATGATAAAATAGCCGTTAGCAGATCTTCCAGACTAAAAGCCAGCTGTTCAGCAAAGTTATTGGACATGTATCTGGGTGGGTTTTTTTTTTACTGTAACTGTAAATGGAGGAAAAGCAGGTCCATAGTTACAGAGCTTCGTTAATCAGAGTCAAGGAGTGCCTAATCTGCATTGCTAAGCTGCCAGCTGGAGATGTTCCTGAATTTAAGAAGTCAGAGTTCTTGAGAAAGCCTCCTTTCTGCTTGTTAATGTCTTAGTTTAAGCACTTGCTGGGTGACAGAGTACCCAGTTTCTTCCCTTTTTAGCAAAGAAGCACAGAGGACAGCATTCATGGAGATAACCTGGTCTAGTATTAAATGTGGAGGTTGGTGGCCCTGCCTGCGGCGGGGGGGTTGGAGAATCATGATCCTTGAGGTCCCTTCCAACCCAGGCCATTCTGTGATTCTGTGATACCTGGAAGCACCTGGATCCACTATGTTAATAGTCCTTTTATCTTCCTACCTGTTTCAGTAGCAGCCAAAAGTGGGAATTATTGACTGTAGAGCAAATTCAGGTACAGAAAAATTAACATAAAAATGGAAATAGATGCTTAATCTGAGGGTAGATTTAGCCTATCAAAAAGGAGAGCTGTAGGAAATAGAAAATTTGGAATAATACTGTGAAAATTACATCTGCCACTTCACAACGTGGATAGGGTCGTAGCAGATATTGATTTTAAGTAAGGATTAATCCTTCACCTCAACCTGCATTTGCTAAATAGATTGTTGAATTTCTTTGTGCAATAGCAGGGTTGGGCTAGTCAAAAATAAACAAACAAAGTTTCACAGTGCTGTCATTTAACTTGATCACTGAAGTGATGAATCGCTGAAGGCAGATTAGGCTCTCTCCATTTTCTATTTTTCCTTTAAGCAATAATCAAATGTCCCAGAAAGGCAGAATTGTGAGGCAAAAGGGGAAACAATGAAGTTAGTTACGATACTGCTCCTGTACTGTAAAAAGACAGGCTAAAGTATTTTATTTGAAGAAACAAAATGTGTTCAAGCATGGAAAGGAAATGGGGGTACAAAAATAGTATAGTTTTCTTTTGTTGCTAGAAAACCAGGGCATTTTCCATCCTCCTTACTGTACAGTAAAGACAAACTTCAGGCCACTTGGAAGGTATTCACACATCTTCAGAAGGTTGAGTCCCAGCATAAGGCTCAGCCTCTCCTCCTCTGCTCTGAAGGGCTAGGTGAAGTACAGCTGGCATTCTACTCAGCAGATTCAGCAGTGCCCTCCGTGTGTTCCAGATACTGTCAGAATCCTCAGATCTAATTGGTAAGTTGTAATTTGTACTTGTAATCTAAAATTGTAAAATGTATGGGGAAGAAGTCCTCTTTTTAAAAATAAAGCTTTGCAGCTTTGTTCTTATGGTAGTATGTATGGCACTTGCCGTAGATTAGCTCTGCCCTAAAAAACTGTTTTATTTTGCAGTTCACCTCTAATTCCTGACTCTGAGAGCTGGGATTGCTGGACGTTGTGTGCTAGTGAGGAATGTATAGGAGCTTAACAGCAGGAGCAACAGACCCAGGTTAAAAACTCAGTGACCAGGAACAAACATGCCCTTTATTTCATCTCCCAGCTAAAACCCTAGATACAGTTTATTGGCTTTAAACTTTTCTCATTTAGTAGAAAAATCTAAGCTCAAGTGTTTCTTCTTAATCACAGGCACTTTAAATGGGACATATATGGCACTATAAATTAAAGTTGCACAGAAGTATTCTTTGTTCAGAAGACTTGGAAAATGTTTGACAGTTAACTGTTAAATGGTATCAAAAATACCTGGAATTTCCTTTAAAGAAGTGCATGCCCCTACTGAAACTGACAAAATGAAACTTACCCAAAAAGATGATCAAAATGTGCTACTTGATCTCAAAGTCAAGAGCAGAGTATATGCCTGAAAAATATTCAGCTAAATTTGTTCCCCAATGTCACATAGCAGATTAGTGACAGAGTCGCTCTTTTGAATGAAACAGATTTTTTATCCCACGTAACACATCAAGATTTCAAGTTTTTTCACTCTGAAATGAATTAGAAATCTCCTGAAGTTTTTACACAGAAGAACAAACAAGTATGAATGTGTCACCCCACGCATCAGCCCAGTGGTCATGTGTGGCACTTCCCTGTGATTGTTTGACCGTTGTCTGCCCAGGACCTAGAAGGACTTCCCTCAGAACTGACATGTTCTCATAAAAAGTTTTGTTTCTTCATTCAGTGTTTTTCTGAAAAAGAATTTTGACCATCTCTCCTCTTGACTCCTAGTTCAGGGTCCCATCCAGCTGGCCACACATCCCAACCAACAAATATGTGAGTCACCTCTTTGAGGGACAGCAAGATCTGCTGCATCCTCATAATACTTCTGGTGTAATTTTCTTCTCAGATTTTGGGTCCTGACATGAAAAGGCTGGAATGAAGGATATGGTGTTGTACATACCCAAGTGAAGGCAGGGAGCCAACAAAATGCTATTGTAATTACAAGTGAACATTCTTGTATCATAAAACTGCAAAGAAAAAACTATAAATCAGAGCTGTCCTGGTGGTCCCTGGCAGCAAAGCACAGGAGATTTGAGCTCATTCCCTCAGCTAGCCAAGACAGGGATCCTCATGGAGACAGCAGTTCATTCCAAGGGAAGGGCATTCCTCGTGTCTCCTGAGTGATGGTCATGAAATGCTGATTTTGGTGGGAGTCAGATCCAGCCTTCAGCCCTGCAGGAGTGATGGTCTAAAAGTGCTGGCCATTGTGGAAAATAAAGCAAGTAGAGATCTGGAGGAATTTTATCTTCAAGTGCTATCAGGGTGTCAATAGCCTGCCACTTCCAGTTAGGTCTACATCCCTTATTCAATCATTCGTTGTTATACCCAAGTGAGTAAGATTGTCCATGGATTGTTACCTAGCTTCATGGTTCCATATACTCAGTGCTAAAATATTGTAATGGGAATAGAAGAACGAAACTAAGTAATAGTATCCAAAGTATCTGTACTGAAGTTCCTGTCACTGATAAACGTGGACTCAAACTTCGTCTTCATTTAGAAATGGGTCCTTCTGCTCTCCGGGAACGTTTTTGTTTTTTCTCTTTCTTGTTTCTCGTGGACATACAGCTCTTTAAAAATCATTGACCTGTCTGGATGTTTTACCACTTTCAAGAATAAGTCAGTAGCAGGAGAGTAGGAAAAGCATCAAAGCTGTTAGCATTGGACAGGTTTCTAGAAACTTTCTGTAACACAGTCTGGGGGGAGGAGGATATTTCCTGTGTATTCAAAAGATATGGCTTGAGCTGAGCCCACATTTACAAACAGTTGGGAGGGGCAAAACAAGATCATCTACTGTTGTGAAAATTAAAAAAAAACAAAAACAAAAAAAACACTGAGAGTGTGCAAGTGCTTACAGCAAAATAAACCCCGAATTGACAGCTGCACAAACAGCACTTGCCCAGCAGTGGTAGTCAGTCACTAGGAATGCCCAGTTTCCCATCAGATTAGTAAGAATTTATAATTAATAGCACATTTAGCGTCTCCTCTGTACTGAAATCACAACTTACTTAATCTGCTAACCTGGTTGTGGAGGAGGTAAAGGAGACAGAAATTCAGGGTCCTGCTTTGCTGAGCACATTATCTCCCTGTTGATAACAGTGTGAGATGAAGACAGACAGCTTTTCCAGAATCAGCCCCTCCACTGGTTTAAGAGCTGCAATCCTAAAAGGTGAGGTGCTCCTTCCTTAACAGATGTGACCCCCTTCAACTCTGATAAACTTCCTGAAAAGATGAGGGAAATCTGTGCCACACAGGATGTGCTCAGCACATTGAGGGATTGAGTTAGTAATGTCCCTGATAATTGTGGATACCTCATTGTAGGAGTCAGTTTTTATTTAAATTTTTTTAATAGGAGTATACACATCTGTCTTTATACCCAGCAGCTTTTCTGGCCCACAAGAAGTCCTCTGTGAGTTTCCCCAACTGAGCTCAGTGGGATCTCTGTCAGCTGCAAGATTTATGTCATCTTTTTCAGTCCTGAGAACTGTTCCTTAAGCTTTTCACATCTGGATTTAATTGGAAAGACATTAAAAGACATTAAGTGTGCTGGAAAAGCATATTTTAGAGAAGATCTTTATAGGCACTTCCATTAAAGGAGCTGATGGTTGTAGGTTAAAATGGGATGAGGATAAGCCATCAACAGTTAGCAAGGACAAAATTACATTACAGACTGCTTCAGATGAGAATTTCGGCGTGTAGCTCTTGGGCCTGATTCTGATCTCACTTAAATGAACTACCATTAGGAGAAAAATACTGGTTAATATGGTATAAAAATACACTGAGATCAGAATCAAAAACTTTTGCCTTTTGGAAACACTCAGATTTCTAATTACATGCCATATGTGCTAAATATAACACTTCTAGCTGTCAGTCTATTTGGTACTTTGTTGGACATACACGCACACTTGTAAAATGAGACTTGGAGAATGAAGAGAGGGATTGGTCCTTGCTGCTTTCAGGGTGGAAGTGTCCTTCTCTGAATGCCTGTATGTAGACTGCAAGAGTAGAGTTACACAAAAACAGAGATAGTACGCAATTTAGTATGTGGACTTTGCTGGAGATGTTGTTATGCAAGAATCCAGATCCCTAAACACCCCATTGTTCAAGCTCTAATGTGCTGCTTGAATGCGCCAACGGACAGCCCTCTGTATTAAGTGTAATCTATTGCTTTTGTCTTCAAAGTCAAGTTTCTTGTCATATTTAGACTGACACACACTTATAACCTGCGTTAATGGGCTTGAACAAACACTCTTTCATTTTAAAACAGCTAAAACCAAGGAATTCGATATCAAGGAAATCATTCCCATATCTAAATTGAAGAGTACAGTCTTTAAAAATAGTAATGTGTCAAATGTTAAAGAACAAAAATAAAGAATTATTTTGTAAACATTGGAAGAAAAGATACATTTCAACAGAAACCCATTTGAACGAAACAAACGAGTTTGTTAGAGGCTCTCACTTACCTGTTTCTCTTTAAAGTGAGTCTTTTAATCTGCTATGTCGTGAAAAGTATTTAATATTAATTAAAATATTACCTTGCTGGGTGGTAGTGGAAGGAATGAGGTGCTTGAATTACAGTCATGTGTTGGTTTTTTTTTTTTCCCATCATAGCATTCTTTTTCTCAGAATCTCCCCATCTCTCTTGGGCTATGATAAAATGCACATAAACTAGTAAAAGTGCCTGACCTTGGCCAGCCATGTCTGTGCTTGTGCACAAGCTTTATTTCGGTTTCCTTATATAGAAAAACAAGAGTAATAAAACTACTTCTCATCCTTGGGTGCCATTTTGTCTTATGAAGAACATACTTGCAAGTAGAGAGGAAAAGCATTTAAACATTAATGATTGTGTTTTACAGCTAGAGTTTACTTTGCATGGAAGTATAGCCAAGGTGAAGTAAGCAGAGTAACACCTGATCTTTAGAACTTTGTTGTATACTAATTTTTATACATCAATTTCTGTATTATTTTGTGATATATTAATTTTGAGATGAATCGGATTTGAGAGTTCACAAAAATCTTTAAATATTCAGTGAGTTTGAATCAGCACTTGCCTAAGAAAACTGCTTAAATAGTAGAGTAAATGCTTATATCTTGTTTAAATACAATACCGTTTAGAACTCATTCGTTTCATTGGAACAAGTTCTGGCTACATTACTGCATTACTAACAATATGCATCAGGGCCCATTTCCCAGTGGAGAATGACAGGGTCTTTACCTCATTTAAATACTGAGGAAGTGATATAAAACAGTACAGAACTGTGACCATCAGGCTGGTGAAGGGGATGGTCTGTTGCACTGTGTTTTTGAAGTCACCATGAAATCTTACACAGCCAAGAAGCTCAGTCCACTTATTTAAAATCACGTTCTCCTGCTATACACATAGGGTTAATGACACTGGACTTGCAGAATCTACACAGGGATGTGTAGAAATGCCTAGAAATAAATAATTAAATAAAGCAATTTTTTTCTGAGAACGCAGCTGACAAGGATATTTTCCAGCCTTCTGTGGTGAAAGAGACAGTGATTCATAGCCTTTCTTCCCTGCTGGTGCAGCATTTTGCCTGAAGATACACATTCTGCTGTTTTCGGTCTTAGGTTTAAAGTCATTCTTAAAAACTCTTGTAATTTTTGCCTGCAGCTTCTCAACCATTTTTGAGTGTTGCCTAGATTGTATGCTATACCTCTACCTGCTCATCCAATCACTAGCATCTGAATGCCCTCATTTGTAATTACTGAAAGAACCTCTGTTACTTTGGTGTCTACATCCTTCTGAAAGTTAGTACTTAAGTAGCTTCTGGCTGAGGATACAAAGTTATAAGCAAGATTAATTTGAATTTTAATAGCTGTCTGGTGAAATTCTCTTGCATATAGTGTAAATGCTTGGAAATTTAATTTTAAATCATTTTCACTATGCCGATTAGTAAGTTGTGATGATGCACTATTCTTTCCATCTTTATTCTTTCTTTTATAACAATTGAAGGAAAAATAAGAAATTTAAAGATAAATACAATAATAAGATAAAGGCAGACTGAAAAGGCACTGAAATGACCTGACAAAAGGAGCTTGATTAGGATTTAACTGTTGATACTTGGGCTAAACTTTCACACCTCACTTCTTCACTATTAGAGGATGTAGACTCATCTCAGTAGATACTAGCACTGAACCTGAAAGCTCTTCTGAGATGTTCAGAAAGAATTACTAATTTACTGATTTCCAGCAACGATTGTAATGCGAAGTTAGCATTTTGTTATCACTTGAAAATACTGTTCCTCACAATAGGGTATGTGTGAAGAGAAAGAAGTCTGAGAAGATGCAGATTTAAGAACACTTCCTCTCTGAGTCTCATACAGAACTTTCAGCTGTCCCTTCATCTCTTACTCTCACCTGAAAGTAAGAGTGAATTGAAAGTTGGCTAACAGGCTGGCATCTCTGCCCCAGATTAATCTCTCAAGCTAATATTAAGTTTCTCATTCCATATTGTTTGATCAGGTACTCTTCATTAAAAACAAAATAAAACAAAAATCCCATACCTTTTCATTATTTTAATAATTAAGTACTTTTCATGTGGTTTTCTCTCTCCTTGTGGCCAGAAACTCTAGAATCACCATTAAAGCAACAGAACTGAATCACCTCAGATAATCATGCTGCTGTTTCATAGGTTTTAAGGTAATGCTTTGCCATTCATTACTTCTGAAACTACTTCATAGTCCCAAGGATGGTGATGGGTTACCTAGTGTGGTAGTTCACATGCTAGAATATACCAGTTCCTTACTGACTCTTGACTGTTAGCTAGTCCCTTTACTTAAGTAGATTGTTAAAGATCTGCAGAGATAAGATGTCATGTTTAATAGTGTTTTTCACTCCATCCACCGCTTGTAATATTGAAAGGCGTGGAGGGTTTCAAATCATGAGTATGTGTGTCTGATAAAAGTAGGTGGATGAAGGTGACATGGTTGCTGTTGTTGATAGAAGCTCTGTGTAATCTGTAGGAAAGTTTGTTCAAGAACAGTTAATCCTTACTTTATGATTACCCCCAGACAGCTGGCAAGGTCAGATTTTATGTTGATTGTATGTCATTTTAAGTGGTGAATGCATGAGTTGCCTTGGGATAGCATTAACTACTGCATGGGACTTATTCTAAGCTACGTCTGTGCAGCTTCCTTCTTAGTTCAAAGATACCGGATTCTTTCTATCCTCCAGCCTTCTTCTCTTGACAGGTGCAATCAGTATCCTTAATTGTAGTGCCTATCAGGTGACTGTTCATTTGTGCAGACGTTAATCAGTTTGGAAAATGCTGCTTCCATGTAAACTACATGAGCTAATCAGATTATAACTCTGCGTTTTTCATGCATATCATAAACGGTGCGAGGAAAGGGCTTAAAGTCATTTAATTAAGGTTTACATTGTGCAGTGTGAAAAGCCTTTCTGACTTTAATTTTTAAACAGATGTTAACATTGGTTCACATGAAATCTAATCAACTGGGGAGAACAGTGCATTGTGAGGAAAGCAGTGAGAACTCCTAGCAGAAATTATCACTTCCAGTGCAGTGAAATCATTTAGAACAGAAGCTGTTGGGAAAAGGGATTTGTTTCAATGACCATCTCCTCATTTCATTTTAGCTTATGTGTTGCCAACCTGGTGAATCCAGGAGGATTAAATTAAGATGTTAAGAAGTCAAATCTTAGCTACCTCATGCACATGTATGTAAGTCTACACATAAAGATGTATCTTCCCTTTATGCACCTGTGTGTGCAGTTTTGGATGTAGACAAGTTAAAAGTGGAGGCCTGGTTGGAAATATCTTCATCAAGAGAAAACAAAAATAGTCAGCAAGAACAATATTTTTAAATACATACAGAGTTTAATAGTTGCCTAACCTTGGAATACTAAATCCTTAAACTCACCTCAACAGCTGTGATGTTGATTTTTGTTGTTTTTTTTTTTTCAATAGCTTTTAAATGTGAACTTTAAAGCTACACATTGAAAAGTCATGAAATGCATGTCATTACTGATGCAGACAGGATTTCTGCAGTGCTGTTCCACAAATGATACTGCCTTTCAAGGCCTCAGCTGTCAATGAGTGGAGAAGAACCTTCCTGCTTTGGGGGGCACCATTTCTTTTAGCTTAGAAAGCAGATGAACACTGAGTGTTTGTAAATATACTTGCAAGCAGATTGATTCATGCATCAACTCAGCTATTTTCTAGGCTTTTGGCTTGCAAGGGTAATCAAGGACTAGAGTATGATGCGTTTGTTGTTTTGACCTGTCATGCCAGCATTTTCTCAAGCGTACACTCATACTTGTTCATGTATGTGGCATGTGGTTTACAGACACCATGATCACAAGTCATTTGCAGACTCAACCTCGATCTCAGACCCATCTATTAAGATAGATAGTAAAATCTTGTCACAGAGTCATAGAACCATAGAATTGTTTGAGTTGGAAGGGACTCTTAAGGGTCATCTAGTCCAACTTCCCTGCAATGAACAGGGACAGTTAAACTAGTTTGCTCAGAGCCTGGTCCATCCTGACCTTGACTGTCTCCAGTTATCCATCACCCCTCTGGGCAAGTTGTTCCAGTGCCTATCCACCCTTATTGTAAAAAACTTCTTCCTTATATACAATCTAAATCTCCCCTCCTTTAGTTTGAAACTATTTATTTCCCCTTGTCCTGTCTCCTTCCTTCTTATAGCACCTCTGTAATTATCAAAAGGCCACTATCAGGTCTCCCCAGAGCTTTCACTTCTCTGAGCAGCGCCAGCTCTCTAAGCCTGTTCTCGTAGGGCAGGTGTTCCATCCCTTGGATCATTTTTGTGACCTTCTTCTGGATGCAGTGTTAACAAGTCCACATCTCTCTGGCACTGAGGACTCCACATCAGAACACAGTGCTCCAGGTAAGGTCTCACCAGTGCAGAGTGGAAAGGCAGGGTCACCACCCTCACCCTACTTACCACATTTCTTTGGATGCAGTCCAGGATACAGTTGGCTTTCTTGATTGCAAGGGCACTTTGCTGGCTCATGTCCAGCTTGCCATACAGCAGAACCTCCAAGTTCTTCTTGGCAGAGCTATGTTCTATTCTTACATCCCCCAGCTTGTACTGATAGCAGGGGTTGCCACAACCTGGGAGCAAGGCCTTGCACTTGGATGTGTTGAGCCTCATGAGGTTCACCTGGGCCCACTGCTCAAGCCTGTCTAGATCTCTCTGGATGGCATCCTGTCCCTTGGACATGTCAATGCATCACACAGCTTGGTGTCATCTGCAAACTTGCTGAGGGTGTACTCAGTCACACTGTACATGTCATTGATGAGGATGGTACCGAGCTCTGGTTCCCGTACTGACTCCTGAGGGACACCACTTGTCACCAATTTCCATCTGGACGTTGAACCATTGACCACCACTTTCTGGATATAATCTAATAACCAGTTCCTCATCCATCAAGTAGTCCAACCATCAAATTCATATCTTTCCAATTTAGAGAGAAGGATGTTTTGGGGGACCATGTCGAAGGACTTACCGAAGTCCAGACAGATGACATCAGTGGCTTTTCCATTGTCCACTGACACAGTTGCTCCATCATAAAAGCAAAAAGGTTTATCAGGCAGGACCTGCCCTTGGTGAAGCCATACTGATTATCCCATATCACCTCCCTCTCTTCCATGTACCTTAGCATAGCTTCCAGGAGGATCTACTCACTCCATGATCTTCACCAACAAAGAAATGTGGCTGACAGGCTGGTAGTTCACCAGGTCACTCTTTCTACCTTTCTTAAAAATGAGTGCTATATTACCTTTTTTCCAGACACCAGAGTCTTGACTATGACTTTTCAAATATAATCAAGAGTTGCTTGGTGACTACATCAGCCAGTTCCCTCTGGACTCTAGGATGCATCTCATAAGGACCTATAGACTTATGGGCATTCAGGTTCCTCAAGTGGTCACAAACATGATCTTAACTTACAGCAGGAGGGTCGTTACTCCTCCAGTTCCCTCCTTTTGAACAATCCACTTGAGGGCTGTGTGTAGAATAGTCACTAGTGAAGACTGAGGCAAAAAGTTGTTGAGTACCTCAGCCTCAGTCTCTTGTTACTCTCATGCCTGTATTCCTCACTAGAGGGGATATGCCCTCCTGGACTTTCCTTTTCCAACTGATGTACCCATAGAAGCCGTTCTTATCCTTCTTTGCACCCTTTGCCAAGTCCAGTTCCAGTTGGGCCTTGGCTGTCCTGACCCTAACCCTACATAGCATAGCAGGATCTCTGTACTCCTCCCAGGTTACTTGCCCCTGCTTCCACTGCCTGTGCATTTTCTTCTTGCTCTCCAAGTTTGACCAGTAGGCTCTGTTCAGCCATGCCAGTTTCCTACCTTCCTTTCCTGACTTCCTCCACTTGGGGATGGAGAACTCTTGTGCCCCAAGGGAATTTCCTTGAAGATATGCCAGTTCTGCTCTGCCCCTTTGTTCCTGAGGACAGATTCCCAGGTGATTTTCTTGACTTACTCCCTGAAGAGCTGGAATTTGACTTTCCTAAAATTAAGCTTCCTGATTTTACTCTCTGCCTATTCAATGTCTCTCAAGATTGTGAGCTCCACCATTGCATGGTCACTACATCTCGGGCAGCCTCCAATCCTGGTATCACTAATCAATTCACTTTTGTATTGGTGAGCAGCAGGTCCAGCATGGCATCCCCCCTTGTGGAGATGTCTATTACCTGTCTCAGGAAGTTATCCTCAATGCATTCCAGGAGCCTTCTGGATAGCCTACAACTCGCCATACTACTTTTCCAGCAGATACCAGGGTGGTTGAAGTCCCCCAGCAGGACAGGAGCCTGTGAACATGATGCTTTCTGTAGCTGGAAGAAGACTTCACCAACAGGCTCTGCTTGGTCAGGTGGGCTGTAGTGGATCCCATGCACAAGCCTCCCTTTGTTGCCTCTGTCTCTAACTCTCACCCATAGGCTTTCAACTTGCTCATGGCCATTCTTCAGGGACAGCTCTTCACACTCTATTCCTTCTTTGATGTACCTCCTACCTCCTACCTCCTCTATCCCTTCTGTTCTTTATTACCTACTGTGGACCCTTTCTTCATTCAGAAAAATGACAAAATGAAAATTTTCAGTTTCATGGACTAATCTGAAATGCAAATTAAGGAGAAAAGCATGAAGTACATACTATGCTAAAACAAATGGGAAAAAGTTATCATGAGGATGTGGGCTTAAATGCACATGGGCTAGTGTAGTGCCTGTCTGCAGTTCTTGCTAAAAGTATGATCTAATGTTACTAGATTGTCATTACAAGATGCTTAATCCCCAGAGTGAGAAACAGGAAGAATATTTGCAAGTTTGAATGCTATTTACTAATTGCCAATTGACTTGAGGAAAGTTAAAAAAATGACTGGAAACATCCATCCCTGTCCTGATACACACACACAGTAATAATGGAAATGGCAGCCAAGACAAACAGCTAGCAGCGCGGTGCATCCTGTTGGCATCGTATTTTTGGCACTGTTGTAGCTACATAGAAAACAAGTGATACAAGAAATGTGTAAGGACATCTGTTCTGTAACCTATGGGGCTTCACTCACAAAACAGTTATAAAATCTTCTGGGGGAGAGAAAAATTTCTCTGTATCTGTGCAGATGCTCTATTGTAAGAAAAATATCAATGGAAGGAAGTGTTGAGCCTTGAAAAGAGGAAATTGTTCACCAGATTCACTGTCAAATGTTTCATTCTTTTCTTTCCTTTTCATTTAACCTAAGTTATCTGCCATTCACAAGTTAAATTTAAGCCAAGCCGTGTAAATCCAGTGGGACTAATGGAATTGAATCATAGATTAAATTAGCCTGGTGTCTGCTTGTAGCGCTTCTTCACTGCAGTTTACTTGAGTCACTGCTAATTATTCAGGTCACAGCCTTCAGCTACCAGCTTCCTTCCTGAATACAACGTCTTCGTTCCTGTCTAGGAGTATTACAGGGCAAGGAGAGGCATTAAGGATATCTATAAAGGTCCGAAGTATCTCACTCTATCTGTCGTCTACTGCTCTACAGTCACCTCCCACTAGTAGATATTTTTAAATGAACTTTCCCAAAATACAAAAGTTGTTGCAGAAGTCAGGATATATGTAGTTAGGCTTCCTCCACAGGTGACCTACAGGAAGAAAGATGTTTTTCCATGCAAAAGAAATCAAATTTCATGTAAACCTGGAATACATTAGGAAACTGGAAGATAAAGAGGGTCTGTGAGTTGTAAGAGTTTGGGAGGACTTGGGGAAGGAGAGCAGCTGGAGATCCTGGATGGGAGAGCATTTAGGAGTGGGAAAAAGAAGAGGCCTAGGTAGGGGGAGATTTGTAGAGAAGTAGAGGTGTTTTCCTCTGCTGTTAAAGAAGTCCAAATTCTAAAGTGGGTATTAATGAGGGAAGACCAGGGGCACTCTATTGTCTTGAGAAAGACGAGGGAATGAGGCAGAAGACAGGGAGTAGGGACTCAATAGTGAGAAGCCTGAGATTTTGAAAAGATCGTCAACTTCCAGAGCAGCAAAGGTCAGAAACCCATCGATGAGGAATGATGCAGGGGGCTGGCTCTTCAGCAGTGTTCACACAAGCACCTGACCCTTCTGCTTGGAAGGTCAGGAATACCAAGTACAGGATTGCTTTCCTGCTGCTTGACTCTTTTAAAATTCAGTTTTAGTAATACGATGCATCTGAGACCTCACCTTTTATATAGCATTTTGATTAGGGAAGAGCATGGTTTGAAGAAGGATGAAATAGAGGAATTAGATTATACCACAGTACAAGCATTAGGATTTGGATTTTGTGTTGTTATTAAGAATGTCTGTCTTTTCTCATCTTTAATCTTACCTTCATTTTACATATTTCCTTGAATGATTCTGTATTTACATCATTGACGCCCCCGTAATAATGGTTTGTGCTTACAGGCAAAGGATTTCATTATTGTATATTGCAATACTTCTTCCCTTCTTGATAGAAGAGGAAAAGACTTTCCCGTTGAGACAGTGGCTCATATTCCTCCAGGACATTCCAAAGCGTTTTTTTTCTGGAAAACAGTTATTAAGGCTGCTCTGTAATTTGTGTGATACTGCTTTGCAATAACCAGTTCTGTGAGTAGAACAGTAGTGAGTAACAGACGTACTTATTCAGAGCAATTCTAGAAAGGAAGATTGGGTTGGTCCAGTTAATCTCTTGATGATTTGAGGGTTTCAGTGACCACTTATCAAGATCAATCTGTCCTGCATATCGCATGATTACCTTGTGATCTAATTTTGAATGAAGCATTACTTGGCAGTGCTTGTTACTATGCTCAGGGCCTCTCAGTATAAGCCACTGTACAAACAAATAACCTGAACAAACTATCCTTTCACAACAAGTTTACAGTTCACACGTCAGACCAGGAAGCTAAGAATGGATATTAAAAAAAGTAAACAAGGTAGATTCAAAAAAGCCAGATGGGATAGCAATAAAGCTGTAGGAGGAGCAGATGTCTCAGCTTCCTTCTCTCCTCACAGTACTACCTAGTAAAGTTCTCTGGGCTACCATACGTAAGAACAAATGAGATCTGGTTGCTTTGTTGATTTCAATCAGGAAAAAGTGGATATGAGAAGAAAGGAGATTCTTGCGTGCCAGTCCCTACCCCTTGAGTTGTTTGTGGCTGGTAGTTGGTAGCCCACGATCAACTGAAATACAATACAGAAGCAGCCCTGTGTAAGGAAGCACAGGAGCCCAGTTCTAGCCTCTCCCTTACTTGCTGAGCAATGCTTGCATTGTGTTGGAATTAATCCCACAGAGAGGAGTAGATGGGAGAAATTAGGATGTAGAAAGGTGTTGGGTTACTGGAAGAAACAGAAAATTTGAGAGAAGAAGAACCTTGTTGCCACTGGGAAAAATTGGTTTGGCTGGAACAAACTTAGTGATTTAGCTGTGTGATTGAGATCCAGAATGGAAAGGTGGATGGTGATCAGAGCCTATGGGAGCTGAGAATACACTTCTGAAATGGCAGGCACAGTCAGGTGGCAGAGAAAGAGGTGTCCCGTAAGAAAATGCAAATATACCAAATGTCAAGAAAACTAGAATAAATGGGGAAAGGAAGGATACTGAAGGATGATAAAACTGTTAGATCCTTTAATGGGAGAAGTTGTGTCTGAGGTGAAGGTCTGAGGTTCTGCCATAGCATGGAAAAGTAATAGAAAGATGTAGGCAGCAGATAATTTAAGACGAAGGGAATCATTATATGAACAGATGGGAAGAAAGAACGAGTAGAGAGCAGGACAGATGTCAGATACAGGGGCACAGAGCATACGGCAAAAGAAGAGTGAACAAGAAAGTAACAGTGATAATCTGATGTTTAAGAAGTGTTTAGCTTTTTATTTGCATGCTAGCACAAAAACCGTGAAACCTCACAATCAAAAAAATTCCTCCTCATGCGTTATGGGTGGGAGTACCGTGTACAGCCTTCTGAAGCTTTGGCAGCTAGTCATTACTATAGACAAATCTGGGATACACGGTCTTTTAGTTTAGGGCAGCCTGGCAATTTTTGCACTGTTATTCATCTTGCCAAAATACACATTGTCTGATAATATTTAAGTTGTATAAACATACCTTTCAAGGGAAGGGGCTGTTGAGAGAATCCAGGCAAAGAATTAGTTTGAGAGCAAATCTGGTACTTCATTACAATGGCAGCTCCTGTTTCTAACAGAGCCTCTACTGTCCAAAAGGAACGGGAAATGAAGGTAGAGACATTGATTCTTTCTATCCCATGCAGTGACAAAGAGAGCAACTTCCAATTTTCTAAACAGCAGTTGCTGGCTTCACCATGAACAGCAGCGCCAGAGAACCTGCAGTCAGTTCCAGTATTTGCAATGTCACCTTGGGTGACAGTGTCTGTGGAAAGCCACCTCTTTTTCTGCTCTGTGATTAATGCATCTTAGGTGGGAGTGATTAAATAGAAAGTTCTGCTTTGCCTTTCACCTTTGAGACAGGAGAGACTTCATTTGTTTTATTGTTCTGGGTGTGTTTTCTAAGCAAGGCACGTGGTGCCTGAGAGTTTCATAATCAACCTTTGCTAAATTAATTACAAAAAATCATTTGTCTGTTGCCAAAGCAGCTGGAGGAAAGAAGAACAATGTGCTTCTCAGAACTAAAGCAGGATTCATGAAGCTGAGAGAGAACTCTGTCAACAAAAAATGCAATTATGCAGAAAAATGTGAACTAAAAATTGATCATTATTCTGATGCTTCATAGTTGTCCCACGTTGGCTTACCCTGTTTAGCACAGTTCACTAATGTGTGAGACATCAGTCTGTTGCGGTGGTCAGGTGCCAGTTTTGGGGTGCTGGCCAGTGCCCTGCTGCCCATCTACCTGTTGCTCACACCTTCTGCAGTCATCTGCAGGACAAGATCTGCAAGCTCCATAGGAAGTTCCAGGAAGTGTGAAATCTAAGAAAGCACAGGGGGAAGGTGGAGGGTCTTTTCTAGCCAGAGAGGCAAAAATCCTTAAAGTATATCACTGTATTGATGTAGATGATGCAGCTTTTGTTAACACATACAGAAATCATTCATACACCCAGGAAGAGGAGGCTATCTCCAAACCTGTGCACAAACACAGTTGTTTATCATGGCGCAGTTCTGTACCTTCTTTCTAAGCTCTGCAGTATAAATGGCTTCAAAATACCAAAATATACATCCTCGTCCATTTGGTATTAACACAGCTGTGTCGGTGGGTTTTTAACAATTCATTTTTTATTTAGGCAGCATTAAGTGCCTTGAAACAGTTTTCAGAACAAGGACTGGATCCAGTGGAAGGGACTATGAAAGTTGAAAATGGATCACTTGAAAAGTAAGTACCATTTAAATCCTTTGCATTTTAATGCCTGTGTGGCATTGTAGATAAGAAATATTAATTAAGAGCTTAGTTGCCCTTTTAGACCTGTGCAAAAACTTTCCATTGGAATTTGCGTAGTTTTTGACAGTTTGAGAGGATAAGCAGGATTTCAGGTTTAGTATTACTGATAATATTTACTAATGAACTATGAGACAGTCAATCTTCCTATGGAAACCCTAAAGAAGAGGATTTTCTGTTTATTGTATGGATTATCTTTAAGTAGCATAACATGATTTTTCTCCAATGTATTGTAGCACGTGATATTGCCTGCAAAATAGGATAGTTATCTGCAGTGAGGCCCTATGTCTGCAGGGTGAATTTTACCCTAGAGAATTTAAAAGTAAGTTAAAAATTCTTTCAGGTCTTAAAACCTCTTATACAGAATATTATCTTTAAGTAGCAGACAATAGAGACAGGTTTCACACTAGATTTTCAAATATTTAGCCAAGTTGGATTGTCCGTCCAGTACAGATTTTTTTTTCCTGCTGTTAGTATGTTTACGTAAAGTCTTGCATTACCACATAAATTAGGGAATGAGTGAATAAGAGAAAGAAGACTATAAGTGGCGTTGGGATTCTTCAATAGATATACCGTGGCTATTTATAAACTAATTTAATCAGAAACAATTTTCCATATGATCTCATCAGCATAGTATTTGAACATAAATATTGCTGTTTCACTTTAAAATGTTACCTTCCACAGTGACCTTTGAATCTCATGTGCCATCTGCTAATAAACATGTCTTAAAGATGTGCAACCCTGGACCTTACCACTCTTGTTAATGTATTAATCTTTCAGACAAGTCAAGCATCTGGGAGAGAAAGCAGACAATAAACAGACTAACTCAGGCACCATTGCTCAGGACTGCAAGGATTCAAAGGCTGTCGTCTAGGAGCTTCCCAGCACCCACGGCTGCCACTGCATCCTTATAAACCTGTCAACACGCAATAGGGTGTATGTGTACAAGGAAATGAATGACTAATACCATTATTTGAGTCTTATGTGAAGACAACACTATTCTAACACAAGAGATAGTATACATGGTACTGTTTATTCAACTGTGGAAAAAAAACAAAATTGAACATTTCCCTTAGAACTCGAGATCAGAGCATAACTCAATTGCCCAGAGGCGGAAGAAATCTGATCATGTTACTGGAGGTTAAAACAACAACTAATTAACAAAAGTGTTAGAAAAAGAAAAAAAAAAAACAACATTAAAATGGATTAATACTGAGGAAAACCAGTCAGCATTGTTTCAGTTATACAATTTTTCATAGTGTAGTTTTAAGTTCAGCTTACTGTTTTTTAAATAATGCTTGAATATTTTAAAATTAACCAATGACAGTGCTGTGAGAATTGTAGTTGTTGTCTTCATATATAGTCATACAGCTTCTCTTTTTATGCAGATATTATGCATTCTTCATTCTATATGAATATGTATGACTTTAAGATGCACTACTCAGAGTTGTATGCAAACAGAAGTTTAAATCATGACAAGTATTTGCTTAACATGAACAGATGTTAGTTATGATCAGTCTCAATATACTCCAGGAAAAAGCAAATATGGTATTTGATTTTCCTTGCCATTATCAATTAAAGAGGCGTCTTGCCTCCAGGCGACATGTTCCCCTTCAGTTCTGCTCTCTGTTGTGTGAAGCACATCTACACCCCATCTGTGTGTTGTATCAGCCCACCGTTTGCATCAACTGAGTGTTTTTAATCTCTGCATTCTGACCAACAGCAAAAGGTAGGATTGCAACCTTATCAAGCCAAGGTAGGAAAACCAGTGATGTGGAGATCGCTCTTTTGTGGAAGGAGCAGCAGCAGAGATAAGACCTGTGGCTGCACTCTGTACCATTTCAGTGTGTGGCCAAATGCAGTAAAACCACATCAGTTCATGTGCACAATGACAGTGTCGTCTCTTTCTTTACCACTTGCAGTTAGACAGCTAAAAGAATGGGTTGAAATAACAGCGCAAAAAGCAATTACAAACAAGTGAAGGACTGGCTACCATGCCAATGTCTGGGTTCAATCTTCCCTTCCCCATCCACCGCCTTCTACAAACCTACTATGTTACAGCAGTGAACCTGGCATGTATGTCATTTATTTGTCCAAAACAACTATCTTATTTTTATAAACCACTTGCAGTAAACACATAAAGGAACTGCCAACTGCATAACAGTCCTGACAACATTGCACAAGATTTCAGAAGCGTGTAAACCAGTGATCACAACCCTGCTGACTCACTCAGGAAAGCAGCACTGTAAGGAAATGGTGCAAGGTACAGCAGCATTGATTCAACTCTAGGATGGGCTTGTGGGGTAATGTGTATCATGCTCTTACAGAATCAGCAGTCTCTAACACTGAGGAGTCCTTCTTTCCGTTCCATGTTTCTCAGAGGTATGTTTCACGCTCCCGAGGAGCCTCTGTGCTAAGAGTCTGCAGTTTCTCAAGGTTCTGATTCTGTGATGTGCAGTAGTCAGGAGCAAGCAGACTCTGTCAGTTTCCACAAAACTGGGAGGTTTCCAGGGGTGTTTGGCCCCTGGCAGACTCAAGTTATTGAGGTAGCAGAGTATAATACTTAACTCTTGCACACTGTATTTCTCAGTGATACCTTATCTGCTGAAAGAGCAGAAATTCTGTTCCTCCTTCGTCTTAGCGGATAGAAAAGCTCAGGAACAGGCTCAGTCTGTTCTGTGGCGGTTCCTTCCAGTATGCAGAATACAAATGGCATTACCATTTTCTCCCATGGGGAGCAAGAGCAAAAGAAAGGACAAACAGGTTCCTCAATGAGTCGCTCCTCAGGGCAGGAGGCTGAGCTTGCTGGGAGGATGTGACATGGAGACTGGCAGAATGGTCTCTTTGGCACCAGCAGCACCTCTGCAGTGTGTTCCCAGTCCAGTGACTACAGAGAAACCCTTTGCTTGGTACTGGTTTGCTCAGAAGGTGAAGGTACAGCTTGTTACTTTCTCACCCACAGCAGGAGGAAAGCTTCCTATGCTCAGCAGCAGGAATGGCAAACCTTTTTATTCAAGCACTCGTGTCATCAGTAGTGCATAGTGCTCAGGCACCTCTAACACTGCCAACATGATGCCATTCCCGAGTCACAACCACAAAAATGCATCCAGTAATTCTCCAGTTACTGCATGATTGCACTGATGGTAGCTTGCACTTGTGCATGCAGGAGAGCTCACCATGCTCTCAATGGGCAAATGGCAGCCAAATGCATGCCACCCTGCCTGAGCTCAAGGTGGCTCAAGACAACAGTAAAGCAAGGTCATCTCTGTGAAATGTTCACCATCTCATTGCTGGTCAAAGTCATGCTTGATTCTCACTCCATCTAGGGAGGGAGGGAAGTGGTGGTGCTTCTTACTTTTCTCAGAACTATAGAAACATTGAGTAGATTTTTGGGGAGGTGATAGAGTAGCAGGACTTCTAACTGTTTTCCAAATGCAGGACCAGCTAATAATTGTCGTGATCACAAGTCAGAAGGTTTTGTGCAGCCTGAGGTAAAGTACACACAGATGGTGGTTTTAAAGCACCTCCCAAGCCACAGGTTAAAAGCCTCTCCAAAGAGGCTCCAGTGAAGGCTAAGACAGAGCTTTTCCTGACATAAATCTGAAGAAAGAGTTCCCGCTCCCTGCCGATACAGATGGGAGCACCGAGACCGTTGTGCAGAGCTCATCAAGATGCTGCACCTGAACTCCATTATGTCATTTCAGTGCTACTAATGCACTCTGAGGCTCCCGTCCCAGCGCAGAGACTTCCATTTGTCTACCTGTGTCTCACGCACGAGAAATTTCTCAATGAAAACCCTGCAGTATAAACACACACATGTATAGAAATGCACTTTAAATGTAGTTTGGCATTATCCCTAGCAGCCTCCCAAGAGCCCAAGGAAAATTCTTGTACCAGAGATGTTGCAGCAGCCGGTGGACTCATCTCTGATCCTCAGTCTTGTTGGTTCACAGCTGTTCCTCTTTGTGTCTGAGCTGGCAGCATCTGAAAGCTGCTGGGAAGGACTTAAATCCAGTGATTTGAAAACTAGTTTGTTTTTCCTCCAGCAGCCCCTTTTGTTTCCTGATTTGGCTTCCCAAATTCAGATAAGGGTGGGTAAATAGGGGCATGTGAAACAAAGAGATGTCTACATTTACTTTGTTTAATAATTAGCCAGAGATGAACACCGGAAAAGGATCAGAATGTTTAGAAAGCTCTTATTTGTTCTAAAATGGCTGAGGTTTTTTGTTTGTTTGTTTTTGTTGTTTTTTGTTTGTTTGTTTTTTCTGACAGCAATTAATCATTTCTAGTTATTAATTTGAGATTATATTGTCTTTGAGGTAGACATTTGAACAACCTTCTGTTTGCAAAGCACCAAGAGTAGTTTATTTGCATGTTTAGCCTGCATCCCACATATCACATCCTGCATCCCAGGGCACTTTATAGATGAGTGAATGCCATACTGATGTGGATCTGAGGTGCACACTGATGCTTAGGAATAAGGCTGGAAACAGTGCCTATCTAGCAGAATACAGTGGGTGCTGTGATGAGAGCTTTGTTCAACCCTTTTTTAAGGACTCAGGGCGCAAATTATCATTAGTTCTAGACCTACAACCATCACTAATCGAGAGGAATTGTGCTTGAGAGAAAAGAAGACCCTCAGGTACCCTCTCAGAAGATCTTTTCAACACCTTCTGGAGATCAGTGAATTAAGAGCTTGCACAGGAAAAGCCTCATCACAGAATGAAGGTATCTGATGGGGCTCGAAGGACAAGAATTCATATGGTTGATTTTATATCTGAGTTATCATCTACAGTTGCACACTGGCCTGTCAACAAATCAACATGCTCTGGAAGTTTTTGTTCTCACTTTGACACATGAGGCACCAACTTCCAAAAGGACAGATGTGCTGCTTCCAGTAAACACGGTGAGCAGCAGGGCACACAGAGCTGGAGAAGGGGATGCTGATTGCCGTGGCTCTTCCTCAGGCACCCCAGTATTCACCTGCCATTCACAGTGGGGATGAAGTTATCCTACTGCTGTCATCCCCACCGAATTCAGCAGAAAATTCTACTAGTGTATAATTTCACCTGACTGAAGCCAAAGTTACAGGATTTAAGAGATTTGGTGCTCACAGTCGGCCTTTTTAGAGGGCCTTTGCATAATGAGTTCTTGTTCCCTCTCCATCTCTCCGCTCTCACACGTGAGGATAGGGCTGAGCCACAGCGGGTTTTGAACATCAGAACAGAAGTAGTTGGGACGGGTGACCGCAGGAATATGGAATCCCCTCCTCTGTGGCCTGAAATGACGATGAAATCAAATCCTACCTAAAGAGTATGCGAGGCCCTTGATCTCCCTGATAGTCCTTTACTACATGTGTTTTATTGGCGGGAGGCTGCATGTTTTTCTTGTTCTCTTTGGCTTGCTCCAATTCCCCATGAAACAGCAGAAAGTTTCCCACTTCCTGCAGTGAGAGCTGAGCAAAAATGTTAAGCCGGATTTGTTTTCCAGCTAATGGGCAGAGGATTGGTGGTTTTTCTTGTTTGTTTCAAAACACAGTGTAAAAGCATACACTTGTAGAATCTGTCCTCTTCCTGAAACATGCAGGGTTTCTCCGTTCTCATTTGCAAGCAGATAAGATTTTCTTTCTTTGCTCAATGAAGAATGGCCTTTGCAACCCCAGAGAAAAATCAGCGGAGGGTGGAAGGTTATTTTTAATGACAGTGAAGACAGGGACATGACAGAGCCCTGAGTACCACGTTGCATAATTCTGTACTCTTTGGGGGGACGTTGTTCTGTGACAGATGGGAAAGGCCGGTGACTGTCCTTTGTCAGCTTCCTCGCTGAAACACAGGAAATTATCAGCACTGAGCTACACCTAGCGCAGCAGCGACCAGCACCGATGTTTGCTGCAGCACCCCAAGGATACCTCCACAGAGCTGCAGGAAGGATGCCCTGAGTAGCTCCTGCCTTCCCTTTCTGTGATCGATGAACCGTCTGTGTGAGATATGGGAAGCAGCCTCCCTCTGGGTATTTACCTCTCGTGCAGGTTTCTGTCTGTGTGCAGCTGCATTCCCAAGGCGTCTTATGGGCTGAGCAAGTGTGCACGCATTGGTAGTTCAGATGCGTATGAATTGTCATGGTGGTATGATTTCTATTATTCCACATGAACGGCACTGGCTTTCAAGTTTGATCATACAGCTTGTTATTTGCTGTATGCTGTTAGTCATGGTTGGCTGTGCACTTTTGTGCTTGGTGTTTTAACTCTGTAGCACTTCGGTACAAAGGAAATCTAAAGAACAACAATGACAACGTTTCTAATCTGTTCTTAATTAAATAGCCCTCAATAATTGATTTATGAGAAGAAGGAAAACAAAACAGAGTGGTAGCTAACCTGAAAATATAACTTATTTAAGGGCCAAAAGTTTCCTTCTATCTACAGTGACCAGTATTTATGAAAGACTGAATGCCAGTGAAGATTTATTTGACAGCACTCAATAAATAAGGACAAAATTCACCCACAAAAGGCAGGTTGTGCCTCTCCCTATGATGTATTAAGATTGCTTTGTACATTAAAGCAGATCACGTAAGTCTAGTTATTTACTTTCGCTTGTGATTAAACGTGTGGCATATTTTCTTTTTTATAAGCCACCATTACTTGTTAAAAACATTCCAGGGCAATAAAAATGAAATCAATATAGTGCGATTCTCGGCTTTAAGATGGTCCCTTTCCACTCGTCCACCCATACCCTGTCCCCCCTGTTCACTGTAGTTAAACTGGACCCGAGACAGGTTTGTTATTATTGCAGTTATTTAGACTTAAAGACAGGAGAACTTCCCATGTGGTTCAAAGTGAAGAGCACACATATGTTGCTATGGTTGGCAAAAATGAAATGAAAATGTATGTGGTGCAAAACATTGCATTACCTATGCCTAAGATATGCCTGAGTTTTTTGAAAGCGAAAGGCAACTCCAGGATCAGCTGAAGTTAGTTTGCCCATTGACTTCAGCAAAACAAAAATTAAATCAGATATTGTCCCCTTAGGCCATGATCAAATATAATGGCGAGAAGACAAAAAGAACTTACACTGAGCTGTCTTGCCTTGTATTATCATAAAATGAAAATTTATTGCAAACCTACCTTAACTTTCCCCTATAATGAAACAAAGTATAAAGTAAAAGAGATGCAAGATATTTTCCTTGTCAAGGAAGAGGTACCAAGCCAGACTGCAGTGTCTCAGTAACTGTACTGAGACCAGGTATTACACATGGCTGTACTAAGTTCTCAACGATTGTATCACTGGGGCTATCGATTGCATGTTCAGCCCCAGTGATATCTCATAAAGCTGGGAATTGTTTGCAGATGCATTAGAAATACTGCAGGTAGGTGTCTGGTAAGCAGAGACTACATTTCCCGCGTACAATAGGTGGTAGAAGTAAACAATTAAATGAGCGCAGCAAATAAGCAGTTCCATACAGAAGAAATGTCACCAGGCCTAAGGCTGTACAGCTGATTTATGCAGCTCACTGCAAAGCTGCTCTTATTATTGTGAAATATTTGTCGCATGTGATCAACAAAGCACAGGGAAAGATGTTGCTACTATTTCAGTGTTTCTTCTAACTCATAGACACAATAACCCAAGGGCCAGAATGTTAATAGTGCTGACCCAGTTAAACCAGAAAAGACAAGATTTTCAGACATCTTTTCAGACATCTTCTGAAAATCTGATCCCAGCTGGGCACAATTGTCTTCAGTATCACCTTTGGAGTCATTTTGAAACTGCTTTGGAAATACTGGCAGATCTACCAGCCTGTGGTGAAGTTGTAGAGAAAACCAAGTGGCTTGTAGAGGAGGAAGGACTCTTGCAAGGCCTTGACACCATTATGTACAAAATTTCACAGCAGATTTTGCGGGCATCTGGAGTGTGAAGATGTCTACCCAGATCTGAAAAAGATTGTGCAAACATTTTCATGAAGCAAAAGCTTGTGAGTAATCAGGGACTTGGTATTTTCCTTTTTTTTCCTTTTTTCTTTTTTTCTTTTTTGCTATTTTCTATTACATTTTGACTTACCAAAAAATCCCCAATAAACCCTTCCCAAAAAATCATGGTTTGCTTTTTCTTCGACAAACAGGAGTCCCTCACATTCTATTTCAGTTAAAGAATAAACATAAAGTAACGACTGTGGAAAAGGGGACAGTACTGGACTTTTTTGAATGGGTTTAAACATAACATACCTGTAATATATTTTCTATACTATGTATCTACTTCTCTATATATCGATATATATCTCAACGTATTTATATACATACCTGTGCTTCACCTACATTCTAGATAAATAAACATGTAGTTGTCTCACATGAGGGCATGCCAGGTGTGGAAAAGTCTCCACGTACCCTGGATCTAACAGAAAAGATCTTGAAGTCCACCAGGAAGCTCACCCACAACAGTTTCCATTTCTGCGTGGGTTCAGAAACATTCCGGGCCTAACCAGGTACATGTTCAGGGTCTCTTAGCAGTTTGGGCAGCATGCAAAATCCTGCTGGAAGAGGAGATCCTGGTGATAAAAAGATTATTAATATTATTATTTCCAATCAGTAGCTAAGACTGGAGTTTGTCTTCTTTCTCTGCACCTTTCTCTGTAGTTTCCACGGAAGCTGGGTGTCATCCATCTCTCCAGCTGGTCCTCTTCAGTCTGGTTTAGACCTATTTAGCATTCACTAAGGCAGTGAGGAAAGTACTGTTTTACCTGGGGTACTCATAGAGTGGGATGAGGAAGGGGTTGGTGCTCCAAACTTTTTCTGTGGATTATTGAAATATCAGTATAAGCTAATCACAAGGCAGCTTTTCATGTTCAGTTCCTTGACTCTCAACCACTGAATATTAAATTATTTTGTTCGAGTAAGGTAGTTTTCACAGAGAAGTGAAGTTGCCCGATGACTTCTGTTTGTTGTTGGTTAAAGTATTCTTTGAAGGTGGAAATGTGTATTTTGCCTGCTGATTAAAGGCACTGGCAAAAAATCACAGTAATCTCACCCTGTGCATTCTTACAACCTGGTCTGATCTATAGAAGCACTTTGAAAGTAAAGCAATCAAACATGAAGTACATGTGCCACCCTCCCCATAAGGAAGCATAAGCCCGGTTACTGAGAGGGAAATTACCTTTCTTCATGACTACTCCACTCAACTGATGAACTTCCCTCTCTGCAACAGGTGATGTAAGTCTGAGCATCGCATGACCATGACATAATCAACATCTTCAGAGAACAGGCTCAGTCTCAAGGTTTTTTGGACTCAAAACACCTATAACATCTAAAGTCAAAAAGGCATTATGTACTAAAGTATACCTTAGCTTTTTTTCCTTCTTAGTTGCTTTTCTATTTGATTGAGAAGTTGTATTAAAACATCGTAAATTCCTTCATGATTCCATGTCCTCTCAGCTCTGCTCTTGCTTGCATTTTTGCTTTCTCTGTTTAAGTCTTTTACTTTTGTTTGTCAGGTTGGATTCATTCAGATTCACTCTGTCAGTATTTCAGAACGAAAAGGGTAGAACAAAATTTCAGAGCAAAAAGTGAAAGTGCTTTGGAAATAAAATTAGCAATTTTATTTTATTGCTTGAGGCCTTCACCAAGGAATAATTTCTGCAGCATTGCCTGAAGTCAAAGAAATCTTAACACAAAAACGGTCAATAGTTTGATAAAACCCAGACCTCCTGTGTTATGCAATTAAAGGTTAGACAGGGTGATAAGAGCTTTAATTTACCTTTGGAGATATTGGTCAGATTTTGGATTAACTTAAAATATGTTTTCTGTGCATTTCTTCCCTATTTCTTCAATATTTCTTCTGGTGCAGAGGAAAAGAAATTGCTTTCCCAAACCAAGGCAAACTCCAAGCTCCATAATTCTGTATTATTTCTTCTAGTGTCCAGGAAAGGCAGTGGTATAAATTCCCATACGGGCTTGTTTGATGTGAGTTCTGTTAGTATTAATTATTTGTATGGCACTATGCGTGTGCATGATTCTTTATAGACAATGGATAATATCCCCCAAGATCTTGCAAACCAAATGGCCCAGTGGTGCTAACACTTCTTTAGCTTTCCTAGGACTTACTACCTGGAACAATCCACTGATGTCAGTGGACTGTTCACATGCTGGTAAGTGCTCTGCTGGGTAGGAAGTGTTTGCAGGATTAGACTATAGTTAAAACATGACGTGGTCATTGGTGACGAGGGGCAGGGAAGGCAAGTGTTTCAGCAGTAAGAGCATGCTGTTGCTTTGGTTATATGAAGGTGTCAAGGGGTTAGGGCATTTTTAATGTTTTATGTTATTTGTGATCCTGTTACCAAGAAGGAAAAGCTCAGCTTTATAGGCCACACGGAAGGAGTGATTTTTCGAGCAGGAAGACTTGCTTCAAATGTGGGGAGAGGCACAGCTTGTTGCGTGAGGAAGTGGACTCCAGAGGTAAGGAGGAATGCGCAAGAGAGATGCTGACCATATGCTCTGAGAGTCTCCATCCTCTGCTGCAGCAAGCACGTGTCCGCTAGATCCTTGAGAGCTTTTTTTAAAAGAAATTGAGGGCATTTTCTGAAGATTCCCAGTACATTTCCAGCTCTTGGCAAGACCCAGACACATCTGTGACATTTAGCTGATAGCCTCCTTACTGAAGGGAAGGTTGCCAATGAATCCTTGTGCAACTGTTTATGCTACGAACCAAAGCATACAATTGCCAGTTTCACTCTTACAACATAGAGAGCATTTTTCCTCTTCAACTGAAAGTGTGGAACACAGCAGAGCTTATAAATGCTGAGAAAACAACCAGCTGAAACAAGTAATAAGAGAGACATCAAGGATGACAGACAGTGGGCCTTCTGCCCAGTGAGACACACAGCTAGGGCATACTATATTTTTAAAAGCAGCCTACAGACTTTATCAAGAATATAGGATTTGCATGTGGCAGGAAGAAAATGGTTCAAGGATTTCAAACTTCAGAGATACTCCATCCTTCACAGAAAGACTCTGTCCTCACAAGTGTTCAAGGCGAGATTGGATGAGGCTTTGGGCAGCCTGGTCTGGTGTCTGGTGTCCCTGCTCGTGGAAGGGGCATTGGAATGAGGTGATCTTTAATGTCCCTTCCAAACCAAACCATTCTGTGATTCTATGGAATACAACTGAAGGAGAGAGAAGCTGCCTTCAGCGTAAAGGCACAGACTAGCTATGGGGTTGGGACAAGGTCCCAGAGTAAGCCAGAGGTAGCAGAGAGGCTTGAGTCACTGGCCTGGTGTCAATGGAAAAGTGTCCTGGGAGGTTTGTCACATGAAGGATTCTGCACAGAAGTGTGGCTTTGGAGTGACAAGGCAGCAGTAGAAGCGGTGTGTGCAGCAGACTTCAGCATCTTTTGACTCCCGGTTGAGTGGGAGAACCTCCACCCTGCCAAGGGCTGTAGGAATGGATGAAATGGATGGAGAAAAGTTCTGTCTTTCGGGGGTAGTGTGGGAGTACATAACCTCACTGCAGATTTGCTTTCTCTCTCACAGCTCCAAGGGTTCAAGTCTGTGAGAAAATAATTCTAATGATGAAAATATTTTCTATCAAAATGATAGAAATTAGCAGGGAAATTCAAACAGGAAGATGAGCTTCCATCCACATTCTGCAGCATGAATACTTTAAGTTTTCAGCATTTTATGGAAACTGAACAGATGCCAGAACGGTTAAATGAGCCGAGAGACATCTACACTTGGAGGGTGAGGATGGCACTTGCATGGAAAAAGACTTCCCCAGCCCTCACTCTTCTGAATTCGCACAACTTAATCCCTCTGTGATCTGTGGGACTTCTCTTTCTCCTGAAATAGTCCATGATACGTGACTACATTTGTTTCCATACATTTTTTGAAGTTTTTAAATAATTCTGAAATGCTCACAAAGAGCACTTAAAGCAAACAGATACATGAAGGCAGATCCACAGATTATGGGATGTGGATACTCTAAATTTTCTCTTCCCTTTTTGGTGTTTAGCATGTTTCAGACAGTATTCCTGCTTTCTCTTACACATTTGACACTTTTTAACCTGAATGTTTGTACTTTATTTGTAATATGCTTTGAATTTGACATAAAAAGAACTGGGGCTGTAAACAGCCAGACCTTCCTGTCTGACAAATCTTTTATGTATGACAAACACAAAACTAACCAAGAGGTGGTATGGTTCTGATCTCATTTTCCTTACCGTACAGAGAGCTTGTGATGTAAGAACGCTGTGTGTATTTACCCAGTGCTTCTGACACTCGAGGTGAAGCTTTTATTGGCACAAGGTACACCAGAGTGTCAGTCACAGCAAAATAAGCCACTGTCCTCCCAGATAATTAGTGTGCCTCTCCCCTCCTGTGGGCACATTTTCAAAGTTGCTTATGACCTCGTGTGTCAATGGCGTCACACATACCTTAGTGATAATGCATGCAAAATAACACCAGACACATGACCAAGAAACACTCATGCTCTCTCTTGCTTACAGCCAAAGGTAGAGCTGATGCTTCTCAGGTCCATGTGTCAGCTTCTTGTCCTTGCTGACATCAACCAGCAGCTCTCAGTAGTACGTAGGGGCTTGACATGTGTGAATCAATGCAGATCCAATCTGGTATTTTTAGCAGTTGTGACTTGATCCTCTGTAGTGGATTGGTGAGTACAGAAGGTCTAAAAGAGCTGCAATAGCTTGGAGCAAAGAAGGTAAAGAATCATGGCCCTTTCACATATCCAGGCCAAGAGGAAAATTCACAGAAAATGATCATCCTCACTTAGCTTTGGGACTAACTGTGACACGGGGCATCACCTTAGACCATGCAGATGTGGCCCCTGGATGTGTTTCAGCTTTCTGTAACGTCTGTGCCAGTCTGCAGCTACAGAATTTAATGTTAGTTTTGCACTGAATTGCCAACAAAAATCCTAAGAGATTTGGTCTAAAAAGCATAATACTAAGTATACGGGGAATATTGTCTGGGTGTAATTAAACTGACATTGCCCAGCAATTCCACAGATCTCTTCGACTGGTGACATTAATGTATGGAGCAAGCATATGAATGGATTAACATATACAGTCCTATAATTAGCTGTGTTATTAAATTTTATAAGTAGTTGGGGGGAAAGGGGCTTGTTTGCCATCTGTTTAAAAAGTATCTCTCTTTCCACTGAAATCTGGATATAAAAAACATCAGACATGTGGGCATGACTGCCTTACATACATTACTGGGATTATTTCCCTTGAGTTAACCAAAGACAAGTGTGATTCATGTACCAATAGAATGCTGCACAAAAATGTGCGTAGCATTTTTTCACATAACGTTCCTTTCCCTTCACATTGTAAATTATGAATTGTGTAAACATCACGAATTACAGATTTTTGCTGGTTTGAGGTTTTTATTTTTTCATAATGAACCTCAAAACTATGTAATGGAAGAGTAATTATGCCAGGCTGTATGATACATTCTTCCCCGATAATGACTTTTTAATCCTATTCTTGTCACAACGGAATAATGTAACCGCACAAGCATTTGCTTCAGTTTCCCTAGAAAACTTGTCGTAACGAAATTATGGTTTTAAAACCCACACACACACACATGTACACTGACTGAATAGAAAGCGTATTTGTATGGGAAGAAGGGAAAACTGAAGGAGAAGGAGATCCATATTGGGTATTTAATCATTAGTATTAGTTACATGGAAATAAATAGTCTACAAAAAGCGAAAACTCTGCATTATAAAAGGCTTGTGGCCTAAGAGTACCATCCTAATTCACAAACTCTTCAACAGAGCTCTGTCACTTACTGAGGTGTCCCATGGAACTTTGTGCTGTGAGAGCACAGGAAAGTGAAAGCAGGTAAGAAAGACAGACACCCACACCTGAAAACTTACAGTGTGTGAAAAGGCCTCCAATACAGTAGCAGCGCACCACAATAAAAAAACAGTATTTGTATATACAGCCTTACTTTCAATGCCACATATCTGTAGAGTGATGAGCAAGCATTTGTGATTTCCATTCAACCATTCAGCAGTGGCTCCTGTAACACGCAGATCAAACATTTAAGCAGGTTTTTCAAAATGAACATAAAACAGCAGTACCTGAAGAAAACATAGTTGAAAATAAGGAAACCTGGCTCTGAGTGGCTTTTCCATTTGCCTCACATTGCCTGAGAGGATGTTCAGTTAAACCAGAAGCAGAGACCCACCCCAATATTACAAACCTGAGTTTGGAGTTCATTCTCACATCCGCAGGGATTAAATTTAAAAGTTATGATAAAGCCATTGTGAAGGTACGGCACAAACCAAATGGAGAACGTAAAGGGAAGGTGACTGTTTGGTGCAGATGTGTACAATCTAACTTCAGGCTTCCCATACGGTCATCAGAGAGGGCTAAGCTTTCAGCATGGGTGCTCTGAGTCACTGCCCAGAGGAGCTGAAGGGGAGATTATTTATACATCACATTAACCACACAGGAGTATATAGGAGGTCTAAAGTTCAGGAGCTGAGCATGAATACCCCCCAGAAGGTGTTGAGTTTGCATTTCTTTCTGTTTGCCGCTGTCCTCTTGGCCCCCATGAGCTCTGCTAAACCACATTATAGAAGACCAAGCAACTTTCTAATTTACACCAGCCAGAAACAGCCACTATCAGCAATCCAGACTTAAGTTTCTCTGGTCATGACATTCTCTCTGGCAGTGGTAAAAAACAAGTTATATGCTGGCTGTTTGTCCCTGCGCAGAACAAAGTGGCCAAGACCGTATCTGGCCATATCTGGGTATTCTTTGCATGCAAAATAAGAAAAGAAAATGAAAACCAAAAAAAAAAAAAAAGAAGCTCTCTAACAAGGACTCTCATCCATCTGTTTTTCTTTAAAGATGCTGTAATATTAGCTGAATATCACTTACTTACACCCGAAGAAGTTAAATGATCTTGTTCCCATGAACCCTCTTATAAATGCTGTCCTGGTCTGCGATTTATATAAAAGTAGCTGTTCCCTTAATTTTATTCACAATAGCTTCATTCTTAGTATATGAACCTGCTTTGTCAGTATTCGCTTTGATTTATGGAAGATTTCAAACTACCAAAATAACTATCCCTTTTCTTTTCATTAAAGCTAATCCCCACAAAGACACTTTCATCTGCTGATTAGTCATGCTTCAGCGATCCTCGCTAACCAGAGGCTAAGTTATTGATGTGTTAAAGATGTAATCACAGAGATTCAAGACCACTAAAGAAAATTCAACGTGTTGCTTGATAGTGTCAGAATTTAACAGCATCTTGCCTTATTTAAGTAGCCTGGGTAGAACATGCTCAGCAGCGTGCTCAAATCCCCTGTTAGTCCACATGCAAGAAAGACCTTATTAAAAATTATTTAAAATTCATGTATGAACATGGCATTACAAACCATGGATAGAAGAGGTAGGGATTTCCAAAGTACTTCAGGGAATTGGGAACACCATCCCCACAGAGCGGAAACCAAACTCTGAATTCTCCCTCAGTTTTCCGAGATGAAGAGCAACACATTTTCCATTATAGCTTGTACACGTAATAGCAAAAAATTTGCCATCACAGCTTGTATTCTCCAGGCTTTGTCTCATTTCAGTATTTATTTAGAAATCATCTAAGCTAATCAGTCTCGCACGCTTTTATACATAGACAGTTCTGACCGCTGTGCAGATGATGACAAGCTATGACAATAAGCTCATGTACCAGCAGTAATTCCCTATTTGTAAAGACGACCATCCCAGATACTTAACTTAATAGATGTGCTAAAGAGAATGAAGACTCATGGAGCTCTACACCTTGACTTAGCAATAACAGAAGTCTTTAAGACTAATCCACCTCCCAGCAAGGCAGCTTGTATTACATTGCAGGGTGGGAACACAACAAGCCTTAACCTCCACTTCTGGCAGCTAGCACCTCTGTGTCACAGATTAGCAGACATGTGAGGCACATTTACATTTGTTAAAACATATCCTTCCTGCATGCACACCACAGCTTTCCTCTGTTATATATGTCTTCAAGGCTGATGTTTCACTATGTTGATCCTAAAAGCTTTGTGCTGTTTAGGAAATTAAATATGAGTGAGACACCCTCTAAATTCCTGCTGACTTTATAACTGGCATGTTGGTCATGGTCTTCAAACAAGAACCAGGTTAAGTCCCATGTAATCACCTTTTAGGCAATAAATTCAGCTGCCATTACCAATAGTTATCGAGTTCTAATTAGGATCCACTTTAAAGAGGTCTTCTCCCTCTTTGGTGGGTGACTGCAAATTAATGATGTTGGGAGGTCAATGTGGTTCCTGCAGTCATCCTGGGTCTGAAAATGAGTTAGCCATTTTTGTGTACCCTGAAACAACACAGCCTGCTGAGCTTGAGATGGCTGCATTCAGAGCTAGGCAGTGTCACTGCATCACTTCCCCAGACTGAAGGGGACAACAGCACAACAACAGCACAAAGACAACCATATGTTGGCTCAAGAGGTCTCCAACCTGGGCTGACACCTTGGTGTCAAGATGGGAGCCAGGCACATCGCACCTCGCTGACTGTCCCTACAGAAGTCCTTCTGAACCATCTGATGCTCCTCTTCCTGCAGCCCTGTTACACAGTCAGGCACTAACTGCATTGACTCAAATGTTCACTTTGCCCCATTTTCAAAACCACTGTGTGGATGATCCCATGCTCCTTTGTCACTCTTTGTTGGATGTGCTACCAGTTACTCCAGGAAGAGACCTTCCATTCCATGATCTTAACGTGCTTGGTATAATTATCTTTGCCTTGGATCAGTATAGCTATATGCCTTTCTTCTGTCATTCAGTCTCTGTGAAGTGATGCCCTCTGGTAGACTTGTTTTTTATTTTGGGTCTTTATACCTTCAGGTTGGTCTCCTCTCTTCTTGTGAGCTTGATGCCCTTTCTGCCCCATCTGGCCTTGTAGTAACAGAAATTCTTTTGTATCACTGATGTTTTTCCAAATGGTTGCCGTTTCACCCGTATTTTGTCAGCCTCCGTTACTTTACAGCATAAACTCATCATCTGTCCTGGCTGCCTAGTAAACCCCATGAGCTGGATCAGAATCTCCCTTTCCTCATGGATATTAGACGCAGAGCAGTATGTACAGGGTTCATGGCAGCCAGCTTTCTGCCTCCTTTCTGTAGCAGCTGCTTCTTCATCTGGTGTATTTCTGTATGGACAGAGTCCAGCTCCAGGGCAAATACTACTTCTCTAGGAATGTTCTTGGAATCCTCTCACTGACCTTGGTCTGTAAGCCTAAATCCAATGAGCACATATAAATTGGTCCATTGCTAATTTATGCTGGAAAGACCCACTCATTATAGCAATAGGTCAGTGATATGCATATTTAAGATCTTCTTTTCTAATGGAATGGGTTCTTCTCACTCTCGCTGACTTTCAGTTCTGGCCAGGTATCCCGGTCAGGTAAGACTAGTAATTTCTCCACACAGTGTATTGAAGACTTGCTACATCCAGGCATAAATGATGCCTGGGAGGGGAGGAGGTTGAGCTCTGCGCCACAACCAGGCCCAGTCCTGTGGATTGGCACTGTATGATGCTCTCTTAGTCCTGTAATGGCCATTTGTTTGGTATTGATATTGTAGTAAATGAAATCAAATGAGGCAGTCAAAATTTTACTCTCATATGTGTAACAGGGGTTTGTATTACATACAGTTAGGACAGTATGACAGTAGGCTGCCTGGAAAAAGAAAAAAAAACCACCTCTGCAAACACCCAAACTTGCTAAAGCTCTGACTTGGACCAGGCCCACGATTTGTACTTATGCATTTAAGGCAAGTGATTAGTTCCCATATTTTGTGCAGTTTAAATGGAAATCTTAAGAATTGGACTTCCATTTTGAAATACCTTCATTTCTTCACTTCGGGAAAGTGATAAATTACTGTGGGTAATTGATCAGATTAAAATGTACAAAATCACTCATAACCTGTGTATGTCAAATTCCAAGGCAATTAGGATATTACTAGTGAAGAAAGAGATAGCACAGAGGAAAAACATATTTTTACTGTGACCTGTCAGTTCAGTGACTCAGAGACAGCCTATCTGTACCAGATCTGTGAAGCAATCCAGAATGTTTTAACCAGCTGGAATGGATAATGCTGACACACATGAGACAGAGCCAATAGTTGTATCTCACAGAGGCAGTAACAGGACTTAGCGTAACTAACAGGTGTTATGTTGCTCCAGAGGCTTCAAGGGATCCCATCCTAGTTTTATTCTAGTGAAAAACAGTTAATTTTGCATCCACACTATCTGTAGACCTCTAGTTGTTGCAAGTGGTACACAGGTAGTGAGTCTGTATAAGTCCTTGAGTGGCTCTTCGTTGATGTTGCTGTGTCTGGACAATCACCCACGGATGTGGGAAGGAGTGCTCCTTGTTGCAATAGTCCAGGTGGCTTTGTTCACTCTGATACTGAGTCAGCACCCAGCCCTTCACTGCTATTTTTCAGATCTCACTGAAAATGAGTAAGTCCTTCTTTCTCAAAGGAAAGAATTAATCAATTTGTGAATGCTGACTCATAACCCATTACCAACAACTTAGCCCTTCTTCTTACTACCCAAGAAGATTTCACTGGAATCCTGACAAGATCGTGTTTCTTGATGACACTATAACCAGAAAGTTATGCTTTATGTGAACTTGCGAGTTCTTTCCTTCTCTCTCCAGTATCTCACCTTTGTGGAGCAGGAGGAGCCCTATCCTGTGGCACACATGTCACTAGCAGAGTCAAACTTCTTCAAGGGATTGAGCTAATACAGCCTGAACATCTGAAATCTTCTGCCTCCACATGAGCTGACACACGGCTGGTAGCTTCTCTGCAGTGGCACCTGAGGAAGCACACCTGGGGATGCTCAAGATTGGAGCAACTTCTGCCCATCCCAGGCAGACTGTTTTCTCTATTGGGTGCGCTGTTTGTCCCCCACACAGGTTTTTTCCCTAGAAGGCTTGGAGTTTGCCTCCAGTAGTTTTTTGATGCGTCTCCAGTAGTCTTCCAACACAAGCTAGATGTATGACTAATAAAGTGGGAAAGGAATAATGAAAAATCATTTCACTAGAAGGCGGGATAGAGGGGGAAGAGCACCTCCCTTGACCTGCTGGCCACACTCTTTTCAATGCACCCTAGGATACCATTGGCCTTCTTGGCCACAAGGGCACACTGATGGCTCTTGGCCAACCTGTTGTCCACCAGGACACTCCAGTCCTTCTCTGCAGAGCTCCTTTCTAGCAGGCCAGCCCCTAACCTGTACTCATGTGTGCAGTTATTCCTCTGCAGATGTAGGACTCATCACTTGCCCTTGTTGAACATCATCAGATTCCTCTCTGCCCAACTCTCCAGTCTGTCCAGGTCCTACTGCATGGCAGCACAGCCTTCTGATGAGTCAGCCACTCCTCCCAGTTTCATGTCATCAGCAAACTTGCTGAGGGTGCATTCTGTCCCTTCATCTTCATAGGTCACTGATGAAGATGTTGAACAAGACTGGACACATAAGCTCTTTACTCGTTCATTGTTCATCCTTATGCAGAGCTCAATGCATTCCAATTGTTCCGTGACATAATGAGCAACTCCAATGCCTTGTCCTGCTGGCCTGTCTTTCCTAAAAAGTACATACCTATCCATGACAGCATTCCAGTCATACAAGCTGTCCCTCCATGGCTCTGTGATCACAGTGAGATTGTGGCCCTGTAGTGATGAAAATGACCATATATGAGAAAGAATTTGCAGAGAATGTGAGTGACACCATAGAGATTTTTGTTTGTTTTTCAGGGCACATCCAGCACTTGGTGATGTGGCTGGTGAGATTCAGCTCTTGTTTGGAAGCCTACAGGACAGGAATCACTGGTCTTGCCTCTCTTCATACCCTTTGGCTATTCATGGCATAGACATTGTCACTGGGTGTTGGCAGACTCATGGAGAAGGTAGAGTGAATAATACTAGTAAATGAATGCATCTTTTATTCCAGGACATTCATTCACCACGAAGGTTCATACAAGGTAGTTGTGTCTAGGGAATCTGAATATGATGTCATGTTGCCTAAGTAATTTCAGCTGTTACCTGTAAGTCCATAGGTGAATTTGTATCTTTCACATGCCTTGAAATAAAGAAGTAGCTTAAATATTTTCTAATGAACATGGTAAAGACTTGCTGGTATAAACACTGCAGGGTGGCAGAAGTTTCTCAGTTCTGATTGGAACCCATGAATGCTGGTGGAAGTGTTGCCTGGTGCTTCTTCTTTATTAAAATCAGTAAGATACTTAGAGGCTATGGTGTTTCTTCCTCCATCACTCCAATTATTGCTCAGAATCAAGTATCAGAATAATTCATTCTTTGCTAAAGACCTTCACATTGCTTTTCTTAGCAGATCTTGAATCCCATACAAGGCACAAATTCACAGTTCTGCATGCAAGTATGAGAGGGCATTCCATCTGGGACCAGGAAGGAAAAGAACATTAATGTGAGATTACTTCCAACCAGTTCACATAGTGTGTTTCCTCCACTAGCACTCCACCACCCACAATCCCAGCTGGCTTTGGATTTTTCTGAACACCCAATTAAATGTACAGGACATACAACACTTAGAATATGCCTAAATGTGATAAAATTCCACTCTCATCACCACGTCAAGGGGTCCCAGGTTGTGGATCACAAATGTAAACGAGTGCAGCTGAATGCTTTTCCATTTTCATTTTTGTTTTTACCATGGGGTTTGGAGTGTCACGTTCTGTAATGTAACTTCCCTTTTCTAGTCACAAACAAATGACATCTGTCCACTTTCAGTAATAAACCTGAATGGAGGGGATGTTTCCTTTTAGCTTGGTGGGCCCCTTCTTAACCTTCAGATTCCTAGTAGAGCTGGGGAAAAGCAAAACTTTAAAAAAAAAAAAAAAAAGTCCCCTACTGATTAAACACACTAATGAAAAGAGTTTTCCTTCAAGCCCCTGAGTACTGTTTGCCTCACACAATCTCAAGCATCCTGATACAGTTAATGTTTGAGGAGCTGCTTGCTTCTCCCACTCTCCTTCTTACATCATACAGGAAACCCTTTCAGGAAATGAATATTCGGTTATCCTTCTCCTCCCTCAACACTTCGGGTTTACCACTCTAAGACAGAAAGCATACAAGGAAGAATTTAGGTGGGGTAAGAGCACCAGAGAGGCAGCCCAAACACTGTATATCATATACTTTGATTTTTCTGTCTGGCACAAAGTTCAGTCTTCTTTCTGGAGGTGCTTCCATCAAATAGTCTGGGTTTCACTGAGCAGGAAAATTTCACTGCTTATCCCACACTGGGGCTTGTCATTCAGAGTTGTCTAGGCTGAATCCTCTCTGTGTCCCACAAAGTCTCAGTATGCATTTTCAAAGAAATACCTCTCTACAATTTCATGTGAAAGAATGTGCTTCCAGCCCTTATTGTATCCCCAAACCTGTACCTTCTTGTTGTTGTGACAGTGAGATGCAGCCCACTCTTGGAAAGGCAAGAGAGTGGTTTAGATGGGACACATCCAACTCTTTTTCACTCCGGAGCAGGGAATGACTGAGGTTATCAAGATGAATAAAAACTGGGAAACAGATTGTGAGCAGTCGTAATGAAAAGGTCATTTATTCTTTTGTTCTTAGTCACCATAAATACCAGACACATAATTTTAAAGATTAGATTGTCCAGGGCAAATGTGTGGCAAGTCTGGAAGCAGTAATCCAGTTACTCTGTGAGGAACCACATGTCCTCCCTTTCTGATGATTTATAGATCTCCTTTCAGAGAACAAGGGGAAGATTTTCCTGCCTTCCTCAAGCTGCAGAATGGCACCATCCCTGCCACCAGAGCTAGTTAAGTGCTTTCTAGATAAATGCTTTTTCTTTCTGCTGGAAATGTAGATATCCTGAAATTGAAATGCAAAATGGGAGCATGCCAGTTCTGACTCTGTTTCATGGATGCCCATTCCTTGGTTCCAGATCTTCTGCAGCCTGGATGGACAGCGGCGTTGACAAACTCAGGATTTCTGTCTTGCATAATATTCAGAAAATCGCCTCTTGGTTTCAAAACACAAGGAAGTTCCGCTGAAAGAATAGTTTTGTTTTTCTCAAAGCAAATAAGCAGCTATCACCAAAGATTGGAGGGACTGTGGGAGCCGCTTAGAAAGTCACCCTTCTAGACGGTCATCATCACAGTCTGAAACGAGAATTTTCTCTTAAAAAGGGCACTAATCTTTGCCATGAACTTGTCAAACAGTTGATAGAATCATAGAATCATGGAATTGTAGAATCACAGAATCATAGAATAATTAAGGTTGCAAAATACTTCTAAGACCATCTAGTCTAACCATCAGTCCATCAGTACCATGCCCACTAACTGTGTCCCCCAGTGCCACAGCTCTTCACTGTTTGTTCTGTAGAAGGCCCTCAAAGTTTCCAAGGACAAAGAAGCCGGTTCCTTCCTGACTTTCCTCCTAAGGAGCACTGACAGGTTATGCCAGCCTGAGTGAATTCACCAACGTGCATCTGATTCTTCCTCAGGCTATAACAGGCAGAGCAGCTTTGCCATGCTATTGTGGGGTATGGCAGCTTTCAGCTCTCTTTAACCATAGTCCTCTCCTTTAAGTGTAGCCTTTTCTATGTAGCATCCCCCCCAAACTCACTGGGAGCATATTTCAGCTCAGGAAAATGCAGCTGTACTTCTTGCAGCGCATGAAGGAATGTCTCTGTATTGATCCTGCCTTGCTCGACAGATATAGTGAGATATTAGCTGTTGCCAGCACGTGGCTCCTGGGGCCAAACTTGGATTGAAGGCCATTATGGTTTCTGCTATTACTAGTGGCAATGCTATACTGGTTTGGGAAGTCATCAAGTCATCTGAAACATACAAAACATACTAAGCTGAAGACAGGCTGGTCTGCTGATGCTATCATCACCAGGTCACACCTCAGTTCCCTTCCACACCCATTCCTATATTGCACCCCCTACCTTGGCCAGCTGGAAGCAAAAATCACTCTTTAAAAAAAAAAAAAAAAAAAAAAAAAAAAAAAAAAAAGCAACAAAACCACATAGCAACAGGAGCAGAGTCGTGCTGCAGCAGGTGAGTGTTCGAGGAACACATCAACAATGGCATGGCATGAATCAAAATGGTATCATATGGATAGTAACACTGAGGACAAGATTACACACAGGCCAGCACAACTCTGTAGTGAATGTGAATTGTCAGTGTCATTATGCAGTCTACAAGTTTTGGGATGTTACTTGGTAAGATGAAAAGTCTAACATGGAAGTTATTGCTCCTTCACACCCCTTGTTTCCAACATTTGTCCAGAAGCTTCTCAGTGGGTAACCAGCCACCCAGAATTCTGCTAAATAGCAGTCAGAGCATCTCAGCATCATCCCTATCAATGCCATCATCATCCTCTAATGGTGTAGACGTGCTACTTGGAAATGAAAAAATACGTTGTAAATACCATGTCCACCTACAGAAAAGACATGAGTATTTACATGTTTATGTATTTACAAAGCCATTGTGCCTACTGCTAGTACAGAGCTCACGAGAATGTTACTCGAAAAAAAATACATAAGATATAAGCAATTATCGTAATCAGGCTCTCTCTTTCTCTATGGCCTTCTAAGGTTCTGATCCTCCTAGGCTTGTGCTCCTCACAGCTTCCTTCTTCTACAAGGGTTTCTAGGAAAAATAACATCAGATCTCCTCAGACGAGTCACAGCATTTGGCCACACAGAATTCTGTTGTGAGATGAGGGAAAACACAAGGACATTAGTTAGAGATAGTTAATTGTAACCCCTGCCCCTGACTTGAAACATAAGAGCTTGGGCCATGTCACCATATGTGGGTCACTGACTTCAGAGCCTGCCGTTGCATACTGTTCCCATCTCCAGTTCAGAGGGGATGTTCTGGGAGTCAGCTTAACTTTATAGCCGACAAGAAGTTCACTCATAGTTCATATTTTCCAATATTTTCATGGTGACTAACAGTGTCACTGAACTCCAATGAGGGCTGTCTCTCTGGCCTGGGTGACCAGGCCCACCATGCTTCTTGTCTCAAGAAACCCTGTGGTCCAGCGCTCTACGGGCTGTCCCACATCTCCCTGACCTGCTGCAAAATTGTCATCATCACTCAATTTGAGTGTGAGACGAGAGTAGCTGTTCGAAGCAAAAATGTAGCTTGTCAGTATGAGAGAACTTCACAGCATGTGTGACGCGAGCACTCATCTTCATGGCAGCTGAACTGCCTAGACTTGTTTCTAAGTGCCTCCAAAAATGGAGCTTAGCTGTGGCCAGCAAGTTATCTGTGGTGCCTACAAACAGGAGAGACTGAGGTTGTAGGCAGGACACAGAACAGACACCAGCAGCTCTGAAACCTCTGAGAAGAGCCCTGAGCAGAGACAGCATGTGGACACGCACACGATGCTGACATGCCTACCATACAAAGTTGGTAGAAACATGTTTTGGATCGGAAAGTCGCAGTGGTAATACAATACCTGACTGGTTTAGAAAAGTTCCTGTGTAAAATGACCAACAGCAAATCTTGAGAGAATTCTTTCATAATCAAGATCATTTTCTATCCTACATGCAGGATATTGCAAGAGTGGGAGATTTTGCTAAGCGGATTAACATATTAACTAAAAAATAAAGATTGGACATATTTGGAATTCTAGGATAATCTTGCTTTTCTGGTGACAATGGAAACCACTCAAGCCTCTCTCCCGTGCTTACTGCAGAGCTCAAATTCATTCTAGCCAGTCAACTCATGAATTTATCTGTATTGTGCATGAAAAAGATATTTCTGTGCCTAGAGCACATGCTGACATTTGGTCCAGATGATCTAATGATTGACACGTTTTGATTCAGAAACTGCATACCGTAGCGTTAATAAGATTTATTTTTAAATTCAGAATTGGTCGTTTCTGAATTAGTTACTTCAAATTTGTTTCCTGTACAGCATGTCCCTTTCATTTTGTCCATCCAAACTTATAAACCTGACTAGGAAGGAGATTTTTAAAAACCTCCTACATTCTCAGCTTAGCCTGAAAAGTCAGACCTCCATGTCCTAACATGGCGCGTCAGTCCATACAGAGCCTGAGGTGGTCTAAGCTGTGGAGACATCCCTTGGGATAACAGTGTCCACTCTGAGCTGTGTGGTGCGACTTCATTGTAGGGTGTGCAGGCATATGCAGGCTTTTTCTTCCACCCATGGCCATGGCTTCTGTTTGTCTTTCTGTGCTACGAATACACATTTGGCTAAGCAAGCTGATATGCTGACCTCCGGCAGCTCTGGGATCCTCAGTGTGGCCCGTGCCTCTCATCAAAGAACAGTCTCACACCCACTGCAGGATCACCTGGGGGACCTTGGCCCTGGAGATTATCAGTGATGTCCTGTTAGGAGAGTGCCCAGAAAGCCAACAGCTCCACAGGGGTACAGAGTTCTCCCACTGCCTGTGTTATCATCTCCAAGTTGTGTTAATGAAGGTATCTGATGTGTTTTCTCAACTGCCCTCAGGGGAGCCTCTTGCATCAACTTGGTGACCAGTTTTACTGCAATTCATGTTTGTGGAGGTTTCAGGCAATTCAATGCATTGGAAAGGACAAAGAGTCCCATGGGAAACTGGGCCCTGTGGCACAGCCATGGGTACAGTATGTCTTTTAGCCAGCCAGCAGCCATTTACATTTGGGCAAATCGATCTCACCATTCCTATCTACACAAATCTCTTGAAACTTAAAATTATTTCCTTTTTCTGAGCTGTGAGGACAGCTGAAATCGCTCAATAATTAATGAAAAATAAATGCTGTAGCATTCTTCTGTAGGAAACTTCCAGTGGGTTTATATGCATATCCGTATGTGTGGTTATGTACATACACACACATAAACAGACTGCACAATTTCAGCAGGGGGCTTTCTATTTTACATTCTGCTTGGACTATCACTTGCAGTTTAATACCAGATATCACTGTGAGACATAATGAGGGTCATTAAAAGTATTTATTAGCTTATTAAACTGAACTGCCTTCACTGTTGCAGCTGGACTGTGTTTTATAGAAAAGCCGGCAAATCCCCAAAGTCACACAACAGGAGCCCAACGCACTTTAGCTGATGACAGTGTAAATATCAAATTTACTAGGGCTAGCAAGTGGCAAACACAGTTCTGGTATGTTATTTAAAAGCCTGCCATGAGGCACAGTACGTAATTGTCAACTCATAAGCATGGAGCTGCTCGGTAAGGAAATATGAGAAGAATTTGATCACGCTTAGTGATATTTTCAGGGACAGAGTTTAATTACTGTCAGCCTGAAAGCTCTTAGATATTATTTGCAGGTCTGATCCAATGACACTGAAGTAAGAGGAAAGATTGCAGTAGGCTACATGGGTTTAACATGGGTTTTAAATGTGATATACCACAGCTTTATCAAAATCTACATGTTAAATAAGTTTTTTTATTTTTAGTTAAGTTCAGGAAGGAAGTCAGAGGACCCATCAGGCTCTGGCTGTGTAAATGGTGTGTGTTTCTATGTGCGTAGGTAGGTGTTCAGTAGGCAACAGCCCTTTCCGCTGGTTGCAGTGCACATCTCTGATTTTTGAGAGGTGACAGTACCAGCTGCCTTTGGATGTGAATGCTTCTTTCACATAGTGCTTCCTCATTTTAAACATTTGAGGGACTGCGATAATGTGTTTTCCTGTGTTTCCACCATTTTCTCTGCCCTAGATGTGGGTGGAGGTGAGAACAATGCAAACTCAGGCCTTTGTTCAACTGCTCACAGCCCCTTGGTTGGGAGAAATGCCTTTAAGGATCAGCTGGTGCCAAGCACCCTCCGTGTGTACAGGGAGATGGTGCGCAGGGCTCTGCCCTCAGCAAGAATCTGGGCTGGTGTCTCCTGGCCCTGCAGATGTTACAACGGCTGAGCTCATGGAATTACGCCAGGGTCACTCAGCCCTTTAACCGTAACTTTCCAGTAGTCCTGCATTTGTGAGGATGATGGGAAAGGTTACAACCCTCTCAGACGTTTCTTGAGCTGTTCCTCCAGGGCAAAGATGAATGGGCAAGTCCCTGGAGCAATCACTAGCTGCAGTATCAGCCACTCTTTTGGCACTAGAAAACTTCACATCACCAAAAAAAAAAATAATCAGAAAGGGATTAGTCACGAGGAAATGCCCTTTGTTCTTAAAACATCCTCTCCTGCAAACTCATCTCTCAAACCTGCTCAGGAAAAGAGGCTGCCAGGGTGTTGGGTGAGCAGTGTTGCCGAAGGCGGAAAAGCTGCTTGGTCATTTTGAGACAACATGACTAAGACTGATGACCACACAAATCTGTGGTCTGCATTAATAATAATAATAAAAATATCCCATGGCCCTTTACACTGCCATTACAAGGAACTCATGAATAGTTTTGCATCACTTTCCATAAAGTAAAAGGAAAACCCCTGCTGAGGTATTTTTATTCTCAGCCTATCTCACTGTCCTGCTCCAACACCCACAGTTCTCCTGAAGATACAGTCACTGCTTATTCAAAGTTCAAGTGTAGGGGGACCTTGAGCTGTTCTGCCAAAAGCTTTCCCCTTCCCTCACCACCCCCGCCTGAATCACAGGCAGCAAACATAATAGCGAAGGGTGTCACATTCATTTTACTGTAATCCTGCAAAGCAGTCTGGAATATTTTTTGAGGTTTCTTGTAAGGCTGGATGCAAGCAACTGTGTGTGTACACGTGAGCACACCCAGGATCACAGTTGCCAGTAAATAATCTTGGACTCATACATTTGCAAAATCAATGGTTGATTTGGTTCTTTTCTTATAATCAAAAGCATGTATTCAAGTTATTGTTGAAGACTTACTTCTCCAAGCTTGGTTCTTCCAAACGCTTTGTTACATTTCCTGCACTAGCAGCACAGAAGTGTGTCCCAGATAGCTGAAAGGCAAGAATTATAAGTACCCACACCCCTATACATACATTTTTATTATGGCTTACACTGACACAAGCCAGGAAATTCAGAGTTCAGTCTCACATGGCCTTAATTCATACCTTTGAACACACAAACTCTTCTCTCTATAGGGCTATATTTTATAAATAACCGGTGGGACTTAACCCCAAATTTTTACGTGGCCCTGACTGTCTTGGCTCTTCCTTTTTCAGCTTTATCTTTTACAGCCTTTTTTGCTCATTTTTCAAAAGACGGCTCTTACAAAGGGAGATCAGCAAAGAATTGATTAATTTTCTGTTAGGCTAATGTTATTTTGGAAGCATTTTAATATATCTTAGGCATGCATGTGCCTTTTATGTTCTTATGAACACTGTGGAAAATATTGTAATTAACTGATTTAAGGACACAACAGTTAAGAAAAGCCAAAATAGATTGTTTGTACAACCTTGTTCCCTTGTCTTACACTGACGTACATAGATGGCTTTCACATAGGGTTGATTCCAGTTCGCTCTGGCCTTTGCCCTTATCACTTCCTCCACCCTCCCTGTCCTGAGTCCCTGTCACCCTGGACAGCCCAGTCCTCCAAAGCACTCATCACATTACAGCCTCTCACATCTCTAACCCTGTTTTTCCATCCTCTTCTAAGCTCCTGGCCCACAATAGCCAGTGCCTTTTCCTATCAAAGTGCGGTTTGTCCATGAACACTCTGACACACAATGGTGGTGTAGTTTGCACAAAGACAAGTAGACCTTCTACCAGCAGGTCTCCCATACATTTTGTTTACAGTCAGCAAGGAATACAAATAGCCCCACTCTGAAAATGAAGACAGAGGAAGGCCACAGGGTCTAAGGCCAAGCGCTCTTCACAGGTACAAGCCAATTTATTAGTCTCTGCGTGCAACCTTTGGTATCCATAGATCAGAGGAAGAGGCGATGTCCTAGAGGGCCCAATAGTGGTGGAAGAGGGTTCTGCAGAGAAAACTGGGACCCGAACAAAGGGTGGTTCTTTCTTCTAGGAAGAAAGCCCGAAACGTTTAACAGAATAACAGGATCACAGAATGGCTGAGGTAAGAAGGGACCTCTGGGTCATCCAGAGCAGGGCGCTCAGGACCCTGTCCAGGTAGCTCTGAAGATCTCCAAGGAGGAGATTCCACAGCCTCTCCGTGTGTCTTCTTCCATTTCAGCCAGAGGAAGAAGCAGCAGCAAAGCTTCCCTCCTGCACAAGGAAAATCCTTTCCCACATGCAGTTTCCCAGAGCCTTCCTGGGCTGAAACTGAGCCAGAAAAGAGCAAGGCTCTTGGGCCAGCAAGGCAGCACAGGCAGGACCAGGGCTCTGCAGCTGAGCATTGTGGATCTTGTCTGGAAAGCAGCTGAATTCTGCTTCCTTTTTCTCTATTTTCCTCTTAAACTCAGTGACTAGTCATTTTTAAAAATGCATGCTCAAGGCTCCCCAGTAAGGAGCTGCGATGTCATGCCCCTTCCTATACTGCCTGTGCAATCCCTGCACTGCTATATTTGTCCAGAAATGTGATTCTGAGAGAAGCCTGAGGAGAGGCAGCATAATGAGCAGAGCGCTGGCTGACAGTGACGTGAAGCAGGGAGCCATAGGACTGTCACCTGCAGCCTGAGACCTCCAGGGAAAGCATAGTTTCCGAATTTTTTGCAAGTAAACAAGATTGCCTCACAGAGACAGCTGACTCCATCTTTGGTTTCCCGTGCAACACCTGCAGCTCCACATATTTGGCTAAAGTTTGGGTCAAAAAAAGGGTAACATTAATATAATCAAAAGGGATGTAATGAATTTAACTGAGCAAATGGTTTCTAAACACTCCAAGGTCTTCTGGGCTATTGGCTGTTGGGATCCTGAACCTGAAAATTTGTCAGTCCTTTCCAGAAACACCAGCAAGTGTTGGGAAGGATATTGAATGCAACCTCACTGTCAACCTAATGGATCCTCTGTTCCCAGAGCACCTAAGAACAGCTTCCACCCATGTGGGGACATTCCTAGTGCCCTCAGAAGAGGTACGTCAGGGCTTCGGCTCTGGTTGCCTCCTTATCCCCCATGTCCCACCAAAGTGCACAGGATGACAGTCCAGGCATTGCCCGCTATACAGCTGACCATAAAGAGCATGCAAATCCATGTCCTGTAGAGAAACAGTCATATCCCAAATACTCCCTTAACCCTGTACCATCTTTCTCACTCTGTCCAGCTCCTCAGGATGGACTTACATACCCAGTTTTGCTTATGGCATCTTCCAGCACTCACAGAATCATAGAATCACAGAATGGGCTGGGTTGAAAATCATCTAGTTTCAATCCCCTGCTATGTGCAGGGTCGCCAACCACCAGACCAGGCTGCCCAGAGCCACATCCAGCCTGGCCTTGAATGCCTCCAGGGATGGGGCATCCACAGCCTCCTTGGGCAACCTGTTCCAGTGCGTCACCACGCTCTGAGTGAAAAACTTCCTCTTAATGTCTAACCTGAACCTCCCCCGTCTTAGTTTAAAACCATTCCCCCTTGTCCTATCACTATCCACGCATGCAATCCATTTCACTCTGCCAATTCCTTCCTGCCAATCTGTTCCTCAGTTTACTTTTCTCAATGAAGATTTCTCCTTTTCTCCTTGTCTGAAAGGATATCCCCTCCACACTCAAACCTTCTCAGAAATCTTCAAAAAAACCTGATGGCAAAGAGCACCTCGTTGGCTGTTGTGCTGTGCGTGCAGGTGAAGCAGCCAACAGAAACAGGGAGTTTTCTGCCCTTGTGCTGATGGAGGCACAGCACTGCCTCCACAACTGCCAGCAGTATCCAAGAGTACAGAATAACAAAATAAGAGAATGAAAAAAAAGCCTGGCAAATGAGATACTTTATGCAAATTTGGTTAAAAGGCTTCTTTACACCACTTGCTTTATGTGGTCAGAATGTTGATGTGGTAGAGAGGCAGCGGAAGCTGTTTTCTTGCCTTTTGCCAGAGGCAGCATCAATTGGCTGGGTTTTATATAGCACCACTTATTACAAATACATGCAAAACTGCTGTGAGCAGTAAAAACATCGCTTGCCATGCAGACAGATTTGACACAGAGTAAGTTGAGTGGTTTGGATGCAGATCCAGGGTACTGAACAAGGGGAGGCAAGGCTGAAAGTTCTGTGTTGTTTTGGTGTCTGCATCCAGAACCTCTCTCTGAGCCAGATCCTATTAGCTGTATCATTTCAAAGTGAAGAAACTCAGGGAAATGTTGTCAGAAGCAACTGGTATGTGCAGGAAATAACAGATTTAAAACCTAAAATCTCTTTTTCCTTCTTTTCTTCTAGTCCACTCAAGTTTCAGTTGTTGCAAATGCCTTTCCTAAAGAAAAGAAAGAAAAAAGTTTGAGCAGCAATTTGAGCTTACCCTTTGTGGAAGTCTCAAGTTTGAGCTTGCAAAAGTATTTTGCTGTGTCTTTGATTCAAGACACAAGTTGCTCAGCTCACTAACGCTGCTCAGATCCGCGGCTTGTCATCTGCTTGGCTCTCCTATCCCTGGCAGTGACCTGAAAGATCTGCTCCAATGAACTGTTTTTATTATCCTGTGGGGTTTTTTGTTGTTGTTGCTGGTTTTTGTTTTGTTTTTTTTTTCCAGTTTTTCTCCCGGTGGAGGAGCTTTCCAAATTCATTGATACACTTCTGTGAATTAGCCATTGGGACGCTGAGAGCACAGGTGCTCTGAAATGCATGCAGTTGAGGTTACAGTATAGCTCTGAAGTGATCTTTTGACTTTTGAGTCTGATTGTTAAAAAAATAAATAAATAAAAGAGGAAGAAGCATCAATTGACTACATTTCATTAGAGCTTTCAGTCTGGCAAACAGGCCAGAGGAATTTCTTGATCCTACATGTATCCTCTATGTTTAATTTTGGGAACTGATGTGTAATATCAAACAGATTAAATGAATTGCATCAGTTCCTCATTCAGCACATGCAGAACTTTGCAGTTGAAGTTTCCCAGTTGATCCATCCTCTTCCCCCCAGTCATAAATAAAGTCAGAAGTGGAAGATTCCCTTCAAGGAAATTTATCTCTTTGACAGTCAAACAGGTGGCGAAGTTAATACTGAGTCTCAAGAGAACTTGGTTGGTAAGAATGGCCCTGCAATAACTAACCACAATGATTTACAAGGGACTAAATTGCCAGATTAGGCCTTGATAATTTTTCAACTCTTGACTTCGTTATTACCTTGTGGATCTGGATCTTACATCACCTCTAGGAATGCTTGGGATCAAATTAAAGTGGAAACACCTGGTTGAAAGTCAGTTCAAAATACAGATTTGAGAAAGAGGGGGCTATTTCTGTGTGCTGGATCTGCTTTCTGTGCATGGTAGACATCTATAAAGTCATTTCTCTGTGTTTGAATTCTGCATTCAAATGCCAGTCTACCATGTGTGTTTTTGCTAACAGTCACTGCTCTTTGTAAATACATCCGCAAACACGATCTGTGAAGCTGATGCAGTTGTTAGATCTGTGAAGTTGGTATAATAGGTAAATGAAGTATCCAAGTGAGGTAAATTCCATGTTCCAAGAGCTAGTCCAAGATGGAAACCCATGCTTTGATCTAGCGCAGCATGACTAGATAAGGAAGAAGGCAGAGAGAAGGCAACAAGGGTTTGCAAAGAAGCAAGATGATACCACAGGACATGTAAACCATTTTTGTTTAGTGGCACGTGAGATCTAAATAACAATTTTTGCTAGGAATTCATAGACTTGAACAATACAGTGATGTGTTCAGATGCACAATGCCATGATTTAATGGATGGAGACAGAGTAACACTATTTGTGGGCAGATTTTTGCAGCCATTAAGCCTTCTTTCCAGTTGTATCTCAGCTGCCCCTCCCCAGCACTGGGCTCCTGTGAGCCAGGGAATCAGGCATGGGCACAGAACACACAAAGCAGATCAGCAGTGGGGCCCTTCCACAGGGCACCAGGTAGAAAGCCAACGGCTTCTCTGGTTAAGACTGCTACCAGGCCAAGGTGGCTATTTAAACAGAAACTGAAATAAAAGAGGCATACAGATGGTAGCTGTTTCAACAGAGAAGGCTTCCAGTCACCCAATGAGCCCTGCTGATTTTGATGGGAGCCTGCCTGGATGGCATAGGGTGATGAATCTGGCCTAACAGCCTTGATCCTCGAAAAGCAATCAGCTTTACCACGGCTGTGGTCTGTGGTGGCAGAACTTGGCCTTGAGGCATTTCTCGAGCATGCTGTTCAGAGACCGGAGTACTGATGGCACTCAGAGTGCCCATCTTTATGTTCCTCCAACCACTGAACTGCTTTGCCCTCTTTATAGGTGCGAGGTGAGGGTCTCCCACCCCTGGCTTCTTCTATATTTGAGAAGGCCTTACCTGCAGAGAAGTCAAGGGGTCTGGGAGCTCTCCACCAAAAGGACACACGGCGCTGCCCCCCCCCCCCCCCCCCCCCCCCCCCCCCCCCATCCCTGCCATTTGACTCATCCGTGTGAGTGCCAAATGCCAGCCTGGTGTTTATTGTGCACTGGGTGTGTCAGGAATATTTTTCTTGGCTCTTGCAAGGACACAAGGAGCCAAAGCAGACTCAGCCCACACAGCAGCACAGCCAGCCCCGCCAAAGGCCTCAGCTCCACTCCAGCTTCATTAGGAGGTGGGACAGCGGCTGTCCTCTTCTTGAGGGCAGAGGAAGACAATATATCTGCTGCTGAAGGATTGGTTTACGATCTTCAGCACAGCTCTGTTTAGTACCCTGACCATCTCTGCACACTCCTGCTCACACGCCTGCTTTCTCTCACTCACTTTCTGCTAGGTGAGAAAGGGTATCAGGGTACGTGCCCCTGCTTTTCTTGTCTGTGGCTAAAGATGCTTTTGTCCAGTTGAAGAGCTGTGGAGAGCACAACTCATGGGAGAGCTTCTCCAGCTGCAGCAATGCCAGAAGCTTGAGCAAGAAAAATCACTGCTGTGCGTGGTAAATATCACCCCCACTTCATTTGTGGGTGCTTGAAACTTCCCAGCGTAGGCTGGGAGAGGAGCAAGAGCACGAGAATGATGGTAAATAGCTTCCTTTTCCCCGCTGGAGGCTGACGTGGTCAGCCGCGTGAGTCTGTTCCTGACCCGTGGGCCAGGCCCGGCAGCCCAGCAGGGAGAGGGGCAAGGATGCGGCACCTCGGCAGGTGAGAGGCCTCACAGTCCTGACTGCGACACTGGGATTATCTTCAGGGAGTGAAACTTGGGGAAAAACTCCAGACAGTGACAGAACAGGAAGTTACAGCAGCTGTAGGAGCTGTGGTTAATGAATTTCCCAGTGGGGCTTTAGCTTTTGCTCTGCCTTGTTCCCTCTGGCCCAGAGTGCCGTATTAGTTTCTCTGCTTCCCAGCCATCCCAGTCCCACAAGCTGTTTTGTGTAAGAATTTTCAAGGCAGCAGATTGTGTTATGAGTCCCCAGTGAGAGAATAATTTTAGGTCCAATTCCAAATATTTAGTAACAAAGGCTCGGCTTCCCAAGGTGAATCCCAGGAACACTGACAGCATCTCCACATCTGATCGTTCAAGCATCAGGAGGAAGGCAAAAATGAAAATATGTGTTTTTGAGAAAACAAGAAACTTGGGTCTCACAAGCTCAAGGGTCGTGGAATTTCATGTGCAGTTTTGCCCTTTGGTAAAAAGGGGCTGCCTTGGCTGACCTGACTGCTCATATTAGATGCTCTAGGTCTTCAGAGGAGAACCTTCACAAGGGACTGCAGATATTTATAATACTGAAAAGCCAGGGAACATTAAAAGCTGTTTCTTGGAGACTCTGGGAACACTTACCTCCAGGTCTATTGTACTTGCTCATTTCAGCTAAAATCTTGCTCTTTTTCAGGAATGGATAATTTGGGCATAACTTTTCTTCCATTCCCAGTCCCATCCTGAGATGGACAGTGGCTCGCTGAGCCATTACGGTTTTCTTTTAGTAAAACTGGAATGAGTTATTTTCTTGAGAAAACTCCACCAACAGCTGTGGCTTGTAAGTACTCTACCTATACATAAAGATTCCATATTAAAACATATTTCAAATTATTTTTTAAAACTTACTCCCAAAGCTTATAAACTTTTCATACACCTGGCATTACTATGGAGAGCTTAGTTTGTTCTGCTGCCTAGGAAGGACACTTACACACCTTCTAATTGCTCTCTTCGTTCTGCTTTGCTACACAAAATAAGGATGTAAAAGAGTGCTACACCTGAACAGACAGTCTGAACTATCACTTGACCAATCTGAATTTTCAGAACCATCCTAGTATTCAGGAATCTGAATTCCCAAACCTTGAGAATTTCCAGTTTAGCTCTGAGACTAAGGAACTGCCTTATTTTGCACATGTTAGAAGATGATATATTATGTGAGACACATGTTACTTTTACTTGTCAAAACTGTTAGTTAAAGAACCAGAGAAGTGGTCACTTCTGTAAGTTCAGGAAAAAAAAAAAAAGAATAACAATTGTTTAAATGATTTTTGTTTTGAATCCCTGCAAGCAGAGAAAAGCTGGCATTTCTTATCAGGTTGTTTGGGTTGTGGATACAAGTGAGAGATGAGAAATCCATGTATCAGTGTTTTTGCTGGACCGTTCTGGTTTATGATCCCTCCACTGGAAGCCTCGGTCTCATCTGCCTTGTGCTTATTTCCCACCACTGTGAGCACTTGTTAGACAAGAAACTGGCAGTCCTCAGCATGTCAAGCACTGCAGTTCACAGGCAAGCCCTGGGAAATCTGGGGCCTTAAGGAAACACTCATCCCTTGGAGATGTATTCGTGTATTCGTACCAGAAGCAAGGTTGAATTAGTAGAAGCAGCATGGCAAGAGCTGGTGATTGGAACTCCCTACAGACACCCGTAAAAGGAAGAGCACTGATACTACGTTGATTTAGGAATACTTAGAAGACCTTAATTCCACCTTCTCTTCTGATCTCTCTGCTGACAGGACACTCCTCGATTTACATGACAGAGGTTGAACTAGCCAGGAGTGCCTTTACAAAAAGCTGGAAAGGTCTACATTCCTGGCTTCCAGAGCCTTGTTCTTGCTTAAATGAAGCTGGAACAGTTTACACTTATTGCAAAATATAAGGATACACGTACACAAGCATACATGTAAGCACAGTCATCCCAGAGCAACTCCTGAGCACACTCATGTGTGTGGACGAGTATTGGCAGTGTCCTTCAGACAATGGCTGGCTGCAGCTGTGATCCAGTGGGGACCGGATGTCAGCATGTGGCCGGGTGCTGTGTGTGCATGAAGCTGCTAACATGGGGCATGGAGAAGAAATCCCTAAGGCCATGTTAGCACCCCATTCTTCCTGTCCTACCAAAAATCTGTTCCTGGACGCAGCAACTGGCTTTGCTAATGGCTCTGTTTGAGCTGATCCCCATGTCTCAGTGCCACTGCAGCTTTTATCAGTAATTGGATTAGGAAAGAAAGGCTCCAATTATCAAAGTGTCATAGACACTGGGACAGGCATATTGCTTTCTGAAATGTTTTTGGTCAGAATGGGCTAACATTTTGAGGGCAATTTGGTCAGGCTGTATTTAAAGGAGCTGCTTTTGAAAACGCATTGGAGCTTCTTCATTAAGAGCTACAGTAGCCCTGTTTAGAAAGGGGGAAAAAACACCCTGCTGATCTAACTTATGTACACACACACACACACACACAATCATGACTTCTATGCATTCATCATTTAGTTCAAAAACTTTTTTTGTTTTTTGTGGAAGACATGAATTGTTTGTGCATAGCCAGCATTAAGGAGTTAGGTAAGTATGAAAGCTGTAATGCAGTTTCTGAAGTCATTTTAAATATTTGGGTTGTCCACTTAAACTACGTTTAAATAAAGTTAGTACAAATTTCTGCATTTCTTTGATGGCACGATAAAGCCAGACTTTTTGTCACCACCATACATCAGCATTTAAAGGCCAGGTTGGATCATGGTAGGCTGATTAGGATACCAGGTTTTGAGAATTTCTGTAATTGTATTTCTAATTTTGTCAGGGACTGCCCCTAGACTTCTCAGCTTTACTATTTTCGCAAGGAAGAGGAGCAGCTGTGTGACTAAACACCTGGAATTCAGGGTTAGGAGCTTCCTGACAATGTCAGCCCTAAATCAAGTGCCCTCATCAACAAGCTCTGCCTAACTGCATTTTGGGGGCAGTGAGTAAAGCTTCTGCCTGGGAATGACAGTTTTATTTCCTTCTTGTGCAGCATGAACTTGTAAGCAATGAGTAGAGCCCCAAGCTTCTGTACTCAGAAAACTTAGGTTTAATGCATTAATGGGCAGAAACAGACTCCGCAGCTAAGTACATAATGGATTACCACTTAATGTTGTGATCATCTGTTTTTGTTAAATAGATGCTTAGGAACTCTTTACTCAGAGACACTGAGAAAAGTTAGGAATCAAATTAAGATGTTAACACTTTAATAGGTATTAAACTCTTGTGCGGATGCGCGTGTTCAGAACCACAGTGATCACGGAATTATCCTTTAATTTATGTGCATTAGCTACACATCTTTGATTCCTCTGAATTGCCCAAGTTCCTCATAAAGACAAGGCTTTTCAGGGTTTGTCCACGTACATAAGCTATGACAGTTTGTGTCAGTGTTTGTTTGAATGTAGAGAGCAAAGGTTGCTCCTGGATTCTTTATTCATTATGAAGTGAAAGGATATGGTTCCTGATTAGGTTACCACAGCAACAGATCTTCTGCACCAGTTATATGATGTAAGGGAAGGTACGCGTTTACTGTGCTTTAACGATTCACCACCTGACCAGGCCTAACTGCATGCGGGGAAAGAGCAATTTGTACTACAGTAGGCATCTAACTTTGGTGCTCTAAGCCGCAAAGAAATTAAAACATAAAGTAACCAACACGTACATGGTGCAAGAAATTGCTAACACCAAAACTGAAGATATTTAAAGCCTAAACTTGTCTTTTCTCACTCAGATTACTTAACAGGTATACCCAGTTTAGAAGCCAGCTGACCGCATATTTCTTCTAGAGGCTGGGGAGTGGAAGAGAATGAATACTCACTTTGAGAACAGCTAGGTTTCACAGCAGCGAGTTTGCACCCCCAGATATATCAGCCCTCCAGATCGAAGGAAAGTCTAGGCTTTCAGGCTCTTATTTAGCTCATAACTTTATGAGATTAATCCAGGCTCTGTTTCCCAATTAATTGGTTCACTGAGAGTAGATTCAGATTACTATGCATTTCTTTCCTATATAGCCCAGTCCTTAAGAAATACCAGTTCACTTCCATCGCGCAAGTACTAATCAGAATGAAGGCTCCTTCCCTTTTGTCTAAAAGAATCGCAGAATAGTTGAGATGGGAAGGAATGTCTGGATCCATCTAGACCAACCCCCACTCAGGCATGGACACACAGAGCAGAGTAACCAGGCTCGTGTCCAGGCAGCTCTGAAAATCTCTAAGGAAGAGACTCCACAGCCCCTGGGCAGGATATGCCAGTGCTCTTTCACCCGCGCCACACAGAATTTTTTCTTGATCTTCAGAGACAGCCTCTTGTGCTCAAGTTTGGGCCCGCTGCCTCTTATTCTGGCACTGGGCACCAGTGAACACAGCCTGGCTCTAAAGAACTATATTTGTGTAGACACTGACAGACATATTCTCAAAGTGTAAGCCAAAGAGCAAGCTACCATAAGACTGGTTGTGAGAATACGTTTCTGACACACCAGTTATACTGCAGCAACTGTCTGTACACAAACACTTAACACTGACCAAATGCAAGAGAGCTTATTCCTTAGAGAGAGAAAAGTGTTATCTCCTACCTTTCAAGCTTCGGTTTAAAAGGTACATGTGTAAACTCCAAAAGCACCCTTCCTGTGACCAAGCACAGATGACAATATCTCAACTAGTTAGCCAGATTTCTTTAGTGAGAAAGAATCCAGCCCCTTCATAGTGAAAGTACCCAATCCTTATATAGGTACATGACTAAAACAGGATGAAAAAATCCCCAGAAAAATCTACCAGCTCAGGTAGTGCCCACTTCTCTCCATTGACAGTTAACCCACAAGCGCCACTGTAGATTTGCCAAGGGCATGATTTGCCCTGTGTACTAGGAAAGCAGTGCTACAGAATGATCTCCAAATACCTGATTTACATGACTACAAGCCTAGCATTGTTAAGACAAGAGCTTTTTGTGAAATTTTCAATGACCTGCTTATTCCAGCTGGTTGTTAAAACATGACAAAGACAGACAGATACCAAGAGGTGCGTCGCATTTGCTCACCTAGGTGTAACAGGTAACGTCCTACAGAATGAAGGAAAATGTTCCCATATCAAGTTGCATATTTACAGTTCCTGCTCTGCATGCAGCACTTGTGCAACTGGAAAACCATAGAGTCAACAAAAAAATGTCTTGGATGGGTGACAATCTTTCTAACGTTCTATTCCTTTTATGGCACGGCCAGGGTTGACAGAAGTTCCACAACTGTTTCCAAATCAGTTTTTTTTTTTTCTGAAATGGGGAATCTAATGATTTGAATTTGTTAAACGTAAAGCTTGAACTGAATTGAAGCTCACTGTAGCGTTCTGAAAGACATGCTATCAGTTCTGCTAAATCTGTAGTTATGGCTGTCTCCGGGGATGTCGTATGCAGTAACATTGATATTACTTGACAAACTGAAAAAATATAAGATTAGTCTCAAAGGACCTCTTGACAATTCTTCTAAGAGCTACATGGCATTTCTTATCTTCTTTCTCTACATGCAGCTAATTGACTTTTGAACAGGAGATTGAAAGTTAAGAGTCTGAACGCTTTTAGAAACATGGCCACAGAGGGCACCAACCACAAACAGCTCAAACAGAGATGAACCATATGTTCTGGAACAGTATTGAGCTCACAGAAACCTGTATGATAACGTACCTGCTTACTGAAGTAGAACTCTACAAACCCTGAAATTCGCTTTCTAAGTTGGTCTGTTACCCTCATAAAATGGTATGATGCTTTATAGGAACTTCGTATTATGGTCAGCTTTTTATTTTGCCATTTCTGTCAGAATAGAAAGTGTTTTGGGAATCAATATATCAACTATAAAAGCTGCTTCTCAGTCTCAGACAGCAATATAGATTAAAACACCTTAGAGGGGAAAAAAAAAGTGCATTAAAATTATGCTGTGTAATAGAATGAAATTCGCTGTATTTACTTTTAGTGACTTTGCTGCAAGAACATGAAGTTAATTACTTCCCTAGGGTCGAATTAAGAGACGTTTTCAAAAGACGATGGAATTTGGAATAAGGGCTAACGTAAACAGTTTCATCTACTTTAAACTAATTTCTGAACAGGTTTAGTTAAAACACTATTCTCCAAACATATAAAATAAAAAACAATGTATGTATGCTATGTTCACGTAATAAGTAGTAACTGCAACTACATCGAAACATTTTTTAATCCCTTAAAATCACATCCACGCCAGGTTATTTTTAAGTATCTCTAATGTAGTTCTATAGAAAACCAAAACTCTTCAGATGCTCACTGACCAATTACTTCATTGACCAGGCCAGAAACTCGAAAGAAAAAAAAACAACAAAACTGTCAACTCCTAAAGCTTAATTTCACAGTACTTACTAATGCTTAAGAGATCAGACTAAATCTTGTAGTTGACAAAGCAGGCACAGGAACTGAGCAATAAGAACGTGAACTGTGTTGATGATAAAGAGCTATGGAACACGCACAAGCAGCTTGAACTAGTCCTTCAAGGAAGCATTCCAATCACTGATTTAAGGAAAAGGTGGCTCACTTTAATAACCAGGGGCATTGGTCACTATGTAACAAGACATTCTAAAAAAAAAAGTAATCACAATTTGTCCAATAGTAGTTTACAAGTGGATGGTATACATTAAGATACAGAGGTAGAAGTTCACTTTTACAATGCTTCACTAATACAGGTTACCAAATTCAAGGCACAAAATTGTTCGCTTTACAAAAAATACTGTAAAAATGTCGTTTGCTGTTCTACAATGTGAGTACAATTCAAAAGAATCTTTACACCCTTCCATACTCCACATGTAAAGTTGCATCAGGCGTTACTCTATTTTTTATTTGCTAATAGTTGGCATACGACCAGCAGTTACATAAACAGTTTGTATCTCAGCTGAGTTGCTTTGTCTTTTAGGCACAAGTCCAGTTACAGAAATTTAGTACAACAGCTTCCTCAGGGGGTGGGAGAACTCCGTCGGAAATAAGTACTATGAAAAGAAACATAGTCCATAACAGCAGACTGGACTCTGACATACATAGAGGGAAACAGAACAGAGCATATTTCAAATCAAGTGACTTGAAAAAAAGTCGATTTAAATCACAGACTGCATTCCTAGAAAACCAGATGCCCAGTACAAGTTTGAATGTATTTCTGATACATTCACTTGCCTTTGAATCTGCAGAGATTTTGAAAATTTTTATCTTTGTTTAAATAGAATACACACAATTGGTACAAAAGAGAATTACAACACAATTTGGCCATGTGTCCTTTAGAGAGCTTGGGTTAACAAGCAAAGAGATGCAGTCAGAAACTGCCCTTGAATTTGCTAAAAGGTGATAAGCAGTAGCTTAAATATCCAGCTTTCCCTCCCTGCCCCTTACCAAACACCATAGGGAAAAGCAACCAACTTCTGAGACGTTGCATCTTCTGGTTGTAGACTGCTCTTACACATCTTGGTGAGCTGAGGAAGAGATTTCACACAGTGCATCCCTACAAGAAGTAGTATGACTAGTTTACTGTACATACAGTGAGATTCTAAAGGACAACGGTGGCGGCTACACTGTAAATTCACCTTGTTTACCTATCACATTTTCCAAGTACTCTAGTCAGTTTTATTTACAGTATATAAAAAAACATTGATTTTTAGAGTTCAATACACAGGTTGAGGACCCAAGAGAATGCCACAGTAAGGTGATGACTCTTTGCATCTCTTAGATGCAAGTGCACTTCACAATTCACTCAGGTAACATTATCATATTCGCCTATAAATGTTAGTCCATCCGAACCAGTGTTAAATTCCATTTTTTGCTTCATTGTTGTTTGTAGCCTGCTTCCTTTGAGCAATGAAGGGGTACATACACTTGTCTGCTCCCAAAAACCGGTACATGCACACAACTGCTTCAAAGGGCAGAATACTGCAAAACACAAGTTATAAAATTGTTAGAATACGGCACAAAAATAATTAAAAAAAAAAAAGCCCTGTTTATTATGTATTTGGGGCTTTCAAATGGAACACAACAGCTATCACAGGGGTTTCCTAAAATGCTTTTATTAAAGTATCTTCCAGGACATTTTACTGAGAAAAATTGAAATTCTAGAGACCCAGTCATACAGGCAGGCATAAAGGAGGAGTAAGAAGTTATTTGTTCACCAAAATTTGTTCTAAGCTATCAGCTTAGAACAGATTTTCTGTTGCTTCTTCACAAACCTGTGGCAAGCGCACCACAGAAAGTCTACTAACAGCCAAAAGTAGTACCATAAGTCATCAGACACTTAGGAAAATCTTATTTGGAATTAGTATTAGTTTATGCAATTCTTTAATTGCCAGATGTCTAACAGCTTCTACATATATTCTAAACTCAGCCAACCATCCTCAAAAAGTGGTCTGAAATAAAGAAAGCAATTTCCTCTCTGTCCCCTTCAGATAAAATTCCAAGAGGTAAAATGAGATGAATATCTGGCTACAGACCCTCCCTTCCTTCCTATATCCATTAAACACTTATTTCAAGGGTAGGAGCTCTAGCGAAGGACTAAGATGGGATCTCTTCAGCTTCTGGAAACAGTGTGACAGACACTCATTTAGTGGAAAGTAATGCACAGAATCTAGGCATTAGGAGTAAGGATCACTGAAATAGATGTCACTGGTACAGGTGCCTTTGCTGGCAGTAGTACTGTTTGTGCAGTAGCCACTGGAGGGCCTTTGATCTAAGTGCTGCTGCCTGGGGCATGGATTATGCAGAAGCTTTGATCTCCCTGTTGGAAGCTAAAGTGTTGAATGCAAGAAAACCCCAAGGGCCTTTGATGTGACCGTTGTTGCAGGAGGCACTGCTTGTGCAGAGAGCACTGAAGCACCCTCTGAGCTTCTGGTTGAAGCTAGCTCAAAGACTGTAGTGTTCTCAAGTTGTTGGCAGAAGAGACGCACACATACTCTCTTCCAGCAAAGATGAGAGCAGTCAAGGTCCTCCCTACTCTTTGGTGACCCTATCCACCAGGAGAGAATTGAAGCAGAGAACAACTGCTTTGTAAGTACAGCAAAAATCCCAATGCTCTCAGTTTCAACCATCCCTCACAGGACAGCAAGATTTTAAAGGTTCCTACTACACACTTAAGGTTAAAGAAACAGAAAAATTCATACAGCTGTGAAACTGTTCTCTACAAACTAGCATGCAAGTGATGATGCATCAGTGGAATTGAGCCAACTCCTGTATTACACTGCATCACTGAAATAGAAGGCCAGTTACAGAGTTCTCACCCCAAACCTAAAGCGTTAGACAGAACACAGAACAAAGGAGATGATTCCTTTTAATAACCTTTTCTACAAACAGACTCTGCAATTTGGTTTTGAATGTGCAGATTTTCAATTTGTTTACTGTATTGATGCGAGCCCTAGAGAATCTGCAGGCAGGGCCTCCTCCACACTGGTCCTAGACACAAATAGTTACAGGTTTCTTGGCTGGAAGCTTCCTTATTCTCCCATTCCTAAATAAAAAGAATTCACAAAATGGAAGAAAAGTCTGTTGAAGAGAATATGAATCTAATGAGGATGTAAGATAACATAAATGCAAAACTAGGATGTACAACACATAGGATCACAGTTTTATGGAACTTCCCAAAAAAGCAGCATACACTTATGCAAGCCAAGAGACAGAAACTATGACTAAACAGCACCTATGGCCTGTATAGATATGACAGTATTTAAATCTAGAAAGCGGATATGTTCACTTATTTTACTAGCATTCTGCTGCTTGTATTGCCAACTAAGTGGCATTTCAGATGTTACCTTTTCATGAAGGTGACCATGTACATGAGGCGAGGTGTGCAGATCATCGGCTGGTCTGTAAGGATAGCTCTCATAGCCTGCTTCACACAGTATTCTGGTTTCAACGGTGGAAGGAAAGGCTCGATTTCTTTTCTGAAATATTTGATTAAAGCTGATTAATCAAGGTATGTAAGGGACTGCCAACCTCAGAGAGTTCATTAACTCACTTTTTTTTTTTTGAATGCCTTACCAAAGACAAATACTTCAATTTTGCATTCACTATTCAGTTATAGGAAATATAGGTCAAAACTTGTGCTAGGTACTGTGGGACAAAGGAAATTCAGAAAGTCCCTTTCTGGAGTCAGGATTACTGATCACACTAACATATGAAAGCAGACATAATATTTATTTTAATATTTTTATGGTAACGAGGTTAAATTATCATCAAATCCTTTTATAAAACTACAAACGTAAGAGACAAATTTTACTCACCTGATCCTGCACCCTCTGAACATTCCTGTATCTACAAGATAAGGACAGACTAAAGTTGTTTTGATTCCATCCTTTTCAGCAGCTTTCAGTTCGTGGCTCAAAGACTCATGAAAACCTACAGCTCCAAATTTGCTAGCACAATAATCCTGTGATGGGAATGAATAAGAGGAAAAAAAAATAGCACCTTAAAGGGGACAGATATGAATCATGTTTAAAGCCAAAGCATATTTGATGTGATTCTACACAAACTTAGAAAGTGACAAAAAAAGACACCCACTGAATATAGTATCACATCAACTCATTCGTCACTTCAATTTTAAAGTAGTCAGCACAGAATCAAAAAAACAGAAAAGTTGAACATATGAGATTAACTTGGATTTAAGATCCTGAATTAGACAGGTTCATATGGCAAGTTACTCTGTTGACCGGTTTGCTTAATATTAAATGCTGGAATGGAAGACTGAGAAATCTAATACTACCTAGGGGTCAGATTTGAAGAAGCTTATTGATTTGGCAGGGCACAGGTATAGAAATTTGAAATGTTCCACTTATTGTTCGTTTCAATAGAAGGTGTAACAAAGCTTTGGTTGTATTACACATTTAATTTTAGAAAATCGTATAGTTTGCTTATCTCATAAAATACTCAAAATTCAAAAATAATTGCAGAGACAGCAGTAACATCCAAGTTCTCAGTTGGATGTGCCCACACCCACTGTCTAGGAAATTCTCTCAAGAATTCTCAAGAAAGTAAATACACTAAAAAAAGCTTTAACTTGCACCAGCCTAATTCATTTCTGCTAAAAAAAAAAAACAAACAAAAAAACCCAGGCAGTTTAAGATTCTGGATTGAGCCTAAGCTGTATGCAAAAAAAAAAAAACAAAACCAAACCCAACCCTGCATTTTACAAGGTAGTACGACCGTCGTTCTCTTAGGCATTCTTTTTCACTACTCGAATGATTTTTGTTCCCACTTGCATTTGTACTAATGACCCAAAATGCATATGCTCTAATCCTTACCTGGTTTTATGTATCAAACGAGTCACAGAAACTGGTGTTCTCAAATGGCTGCTAGGACCTAGATGACCTACTGCTTATAACTTGTTGCCTAGTAAGGCAGGTGAGTCATCTATTCTGTAAGGAAAGTAGATAGCCACTTCCTCACAGAAAAAAACAAAAAACCCATGATTTTTCAAAAATCCTTGTCTTTGACTTCAGCCTTAGCACTACAATTCTTGGCAGGAACGGGTAGGTGGATACCTTTCGAATCGCCAGTAGTTACCAGGCTACTCAACAATCATTCAGCATTCTGAATGAAATTCTATCCTAGGCCTTCACTCCAAGTGGCAAGTGCACAAGTATGCTGTCTGCTTGGGTCCTGCGGATCCCACTCAGAGGACTGTTAAGTGATTTGTTATCCGTATTACTGTAACCTCCAAATGCCTTTGAAGATGTGACTATTTTCTCTAGCTGCTAATATGAAAAAAAAAAAAAGCAGATTATTACAATCCAACAAACCTCTACTCCAGCAGTACTGAACAGTCCTAAAGAACTTGCAACTGTCACAATGTGTCCATGATTCATTTCCAGCATCTTGGGAAGGAATGCTTTAGTGGTCTGCAAAGCAAATAAAACAAACAAGAAAAAGAAAATAAGCAAGCTACTATATTAGTTATTAGTGTTCAAAAACTTTACCACAGTTTATCATAAAGAATTCAGAAGATCACCGCATAGGTTTGGAATTTCTTGGTTTTTCTAAAAGATCAATAGAAAATCTATAGTATGTTTGGGAATTTAGACAGCAACGATTGTATCTCCAGAAACGTGAAGGTTAAAAGATCAACTGAGCTCAGACGTGTTTATTTTCCTGCAAGAGACTAGTTATCAGAAAGAGATAATTTGAACCTAAAGTGGAAGTCATTTTTTTTTTTTTAAAGACAGAAAAAGGAATGCAAAGTGTTTAATTACCCTATTCAGCGTTTCTGTGTTAAGATCAGTGCCAATTACCAGTTCTAATTATTGATTATGTATTTTCTCAGCTAGATACGGTTGGTTTTATCCGATTAACCTACCCTTTTCCCTTTTACAATACAAAAATATTGGAGAGGCAGATGCTTTGCTGATGTTTAGTGTTTTTTGTATGTGGAAGGCAACATCTGCTCGTTTGAACTGTTTTCCATCTTTATTAGTATCCATTAGCACTGCTCTAACTAAAAGTAGATGTATACATCCATTATTAATTCCATATCTGAAGGGTTTCAAAGATAAAACAAAATCAAGTGTCAAGATGAACGCTTTTAACCACCACTTTGATTACCTCAAGGTTTGTTTGTTTAAACACCCAAATCAGACCTAACACCTTTAAAAAAAAAAAAAGTAAAAGTGATAAACTGAAGGCAATGTTCAGATCACCTCTCCTATAGTATCTAGTTTTGCCACCTGTTTTTGAAGCCAACTCACACTAACGTTTTTTATATAACATCAGGCAGAACACCATATATCCTTAAATCAATTAATTAGAAAAAGGGTTTGTTCAGTTATTATTTACTTCAGCTTGCAGGTAATCAGCATACTATACTAGAACACTTAAGTTGCCAAAGAATTTCAGATAACGTATGTTAGTCACAAATGTATGTGGTTAATATACAAATCTACTCATGGCAAAGCTTCTATTCCATTCTAACTCAGGCAGAACTACAAATTCTTTGTCCTCCCAGAAACCAAGTCTTCCCATGTAATTTGGATCCAAACCCAGAGCATGCAAATGCCCCTGAAGTATTTGCTGCTTGCTTAATTGTTGGTCTGAATCTTGTCAGCTGCATTGTTAAAGAGACATGCAAGCTACAGCTGAATCCATCTAATTCCATTCTTATGCTGTCTGCATTTTCCAATCACAGACGTCAGGATAGTTTTGCTCTAATGATTTTCACATGTTCTTGTACAACGTTTTTGCCTGCAGGTGTTAAATGACTAATCCAGACCTCCTAACACCACACAAAAGAGTGTTTTCACTGGATAGCTGGCAGATGATAGAAGATTAACAGACCTCCTGACTCCCTGCCTTTTCTACCGTTGATTCATATAACTCCTAGATTCTGTCATAACTGTATAATGAAGCTAATTATAAAATATAATCTGAGAGCAAGCTGTCTTGCATTTGTTTCTTTCCTCGTGGCAGGGATCTCTAAACCTCTTATACAGAGCCTCAGACAAGAATTTAGTTCACTTGTTAAACTAATCTGTGCCAGGCACACGAAGTTTCAGCCTCTTCCCATGTTGCATGGCAAGAAAGCTTGGTCATCACGAGGCAACATAGTCTCAAAAAGGTAAGAAGCTTCACTTTCCTCAAGTTATGCAGTACGTTATTTCTTCACAGTCACCCCACAACACTGACCACTGTACACCGGCCCAGGTCTTCCACACCAACCTCCTAAGACAGCAGAGCACCCAGTTCAGTCCTGCTAACGATTTACTCCCCTCCAAAGCATTAGTCAGTTCCATCAGCAGTTTCCACTTAAGACTCAGTTATCTGTCCACATCACATCGGAATGACTGATTGCCACCCCACACTGCCAGAAAGCGTGATAATGCAGACTGAAGCCCTGCCTGCAAAGTACAGGAACAACAGAAAGAAAGAGGCACTTGGCTTGGAGTTTGTCCCTCAGAAGGTGAGGGAGAGAAAGAAAGAAAAAAGTAGCAACAGATCTTTTTTGTCCTACCACATCCAATGCACAGATAATTTTTATCTCACAGGAGAAAAATCAACAGGAAAGTGCTTCTTTAGGCTTTTGGGGTGGTTTTATTTTCTTTTTTTTTTTATTCTCTATGATATTGTTGTCTTCTTTCTTTTCATCTTTTTATTGTCAAGAGTTATGGAGTTATGGAAATACGTTGAATTGTAATTGTGTCCATAAATCCATACTATTACCTATTCTTACAGTTGATAAAGATAGTTGCACCATCAAAAACATACAAAACACAGCAGTCAACTATCAACACCTCAGCTAAATGGATAATAGCAAGTCATCTTGGTGCTGCCATCCTCCAGCCATCTGCTGCAGCTTGGAGTCAGTACTCAAAAACACGCATGGCGAGAGGCAGACACACCCTATTGGGGGACACATTTTCAGTCTCAGAGTAAGGCTTGCCCACTGCTCCTCCCAACCTCCTCTTGCTGGGAAAAACAATCCCAAAGTGAAGTTATTCTCTTTCGTGGTATATGCAATCCCCAAATAAATCAGTGTTCTTACTGAGCTTCTGGCACAGCCTACTTCGTTGATCAAAGCAGCTTCCTCCATATTCTGGTCCCCAGTTTTTCTGTCTGTTACATAAACCAGACCAACCTAGTTTCTTTCAGCTTCAGCTACATCTGCCTACCAGACCTGACATCTTCTCTGTGCTTGTCATGATGCCGAGAAAGCGGTTCAAAGTTCGATTGGTTCAGGGGCAAGATGCCTCTTGGGTGGCCTTCCCATCTGGCATTTGTCTGAACAGGTAGCACAGCCCACATTTGTTTTCTAAGGTGATGCATGGACACATTAATCCTCCGCCAAAAAAAAGTATTAGAAGATACTATGCAAGAAATGTGGTACTGTCATGGCATTAGAGGTCAAGAACCAGGCCCCCAAAATAACTGAAATGATTTAATCAAACTATCTGCCTTCAGGTTTGATCTTTTAATTTCATTTTTACCTCTCACAGCTGCAGAGGAAGACACAGAACTAAAATCATTTAAGTGGTTCAAGTTGGAGCGAGGTCTTTCATTAATGACAAATGTAGTACACTTTTCAACACAGAGGATATGCCAGAAAGTACAGTAGATGAAAGCAATTATGCTACGAGGAATCAGGAAAGGTACACAGTGCTTGAAGTCAAGAAATACAAAGTTAAGCACCTTCCTCACTCAGAATTGCTCTCTTTTTATTTCCCCTTCTCCTGGAAAAACAGAAAAAAGCCCAAAGTACAAGCAAGTTTTCTAACCTGCAGTTCAGATTAGATAAAGCAGGTAGGTAGGACACGCAGAAAGTAAGAAGCTACTCCAAACAGAGAGCAGAGCTAGTTCTTTTGTTTGTTTGTTTTTGAGGCTGTTTAATCTTTATGTTCAGGCTCCATAAAAGACCAATTCCAAATCTTTTAAGCAATTTCCTCCATACTTCTGAATATTTAAGTAAGAACAAACAATTCCCAGTAGCTGTAACATGTATTCCATGTGCACGCAGCTTTAATGACTTACTCCTCATAAGTGTGAAACTGAACAAGCATTTACATGTCACTTCATAGCTTTCGTAATCTGTTCTCAACATTTTGGTTTACGGCAAATTAACTTCTAACAGTCTAGCACTTCTTCCCTCCCCTTCCCCAAATTCTTTAGTTCCATTCTTAATGAAACAAAACTCAAAAGATTGTGCAACACAAAGAACAGCACAGCTGCAATGTCAAGACAAATTAGCCTAAATACAGCAAATGAGAATATGAAGAAATACTCTGTTTGGGAAAGTGATTTTTTTAATTAAATTTTGGAGTAATTATTCTTAAAGTAGAAAGCAAGCCTACACAGAAAACAATGTTAGATGTATGCAGCTTAAAACAATGAATACTAAATGCACAAAGCACACCGAAGTGGAAAAGTACATGCTACCTCATGTTTATAGACTTGTTTTTATATTAAAGAAACAAATAGAGCAGGTACCAATGTGCCAGATCCTTTTAAAGTTTCTGTTTTTCAATACAGTATTTTTTTCCCCATACCTTCCGCCTTCCATCAATGCCCAACCACCCTTTACAACTACTCTGATAGCATAAACAAGATGCTTTACATAAAGGCAGAAATTCCTTTATGCCAAAGGGATAGCTTATTTTCCATATGATCCCTTCATACAAGGTGGATATAGTGTAGTTATTTTTCAGGGGCTGATAGGAACATGCAAGTTTTCCTATTGCTGTTGTTAACCCACAAGAATGGTGTACTGGTGTAACAGATAGTGATTTTACTCAAGCCACAGCTATTCCTGACTGCCAGAACAGCCAGATACATAACCGTATGAATAGGTACAACATTTGGGTAACTTCACTGTTTTTTTATCTTCATGTTAAAACTTTTCGGCCAGATCCACAAAGCAGAGTTGGTGACATTAATCACAGACCCATATATATGACTCTATTTAAGGCAGGAACTAAGGTAGCAGAAGTCACAACAGCCCGCTATCATGGCTAATAACATGAAAAAGCATTAATATGAAGCAGTGGAGACAGTGACAAAAAAAGTTCCAGTTTCTATTTAAAAATACACCTTGCATGAGCATTTGATTTTATATTCTTCCCTTTCTTCATGGACCACAGTACGGCACTGCAGGTTCTCCTGCTTCCATGTAGGACAGTGCATGGCTGCCATGGGGCAAAACTCAGAAGTTACCACATGCCCCAGTTTTCTTTCCATTCCAATAACTGGAAATTAAGGCACTGAAGCCTGACAAAAGAGAACATCGAACTACTCTGCAAACCAGCTGTGGCAACCTACATCTTAAAGTAGGTTTCTCGAAACGGGATAGAATAGGAGTAATGCACTCCCGCATGTTGAAAGGAAATGTGAGGCACCTGAAAGGCAGAAAAACCCTGTGGAAGCTTATCAGTAAATATACTGAAGTTATTTTCAACTACAGTCATACAGTCTCTCTTATTTCAGAAGATAACCGCTTTAAATACATTTTATAAACATGGGGTAATACTTCTTTACAACATTATAACAAAAGACATTGCCAAATATTTTTAGAAGAGTCTGGAAAGTATACCCCAGAACCGTGTAACTCCCAAAAGGGAACTTATTCTCATTAGAGGCTATAATACCCAAAAACGCCTTCTCACACACCAAAGCATACCATTACAAGATCAGATTTAACTGTTCATTTCCCTTTTATTTTTTAATTGGTTCCAATGAGAACTGAGCACAACAATTTGACATTTGCACTATCATCTCAATTACTTCTTCTGTATTATATCCCCACCCATCTTAAATTCCACAAGTATCTCCAAAATATTAGTTTAAGGTGAGATTATTAACTGTGCAAAGACTACATCAAAAGTTCTGAACTGGACACTAGAGAGACTGCACAGAACAGCAGACACGGCTGTGTTGTTAACAGGCTGACTACAGAAGGCAGATAGAAGTCCACAACTACTGTTGACCTTGCAAATGTAAGGGACCAAAGTTGTATGTCAACTTAAAAGGAGCTCAGATGTCTCTGCTGTCTGGTTTTAAGAAACACTAGGCCCCCTCTGGATAATTAGCCACTAAGTAAATATTTAAATAGCTGTAGAGATCAGTGCTATTGTTGATCATCGGTTTCTATTCTCAATAAACTATTGTGAAAAACAAGTCAGAATTATGTAATCTTCATAAAGTAATGAATGAAAAAAGCCACACATTCCTCTGGATTGTTCATGGGTGATCATGCCCAGATCCTTCTAGAGTAAAAAGGAACAGGAGATACAGACAACCTCCTCAAGCCAAGCTGCCACAGACAGCTGTACTAAAAGCATGGAAAGAAACTATCTCAACAGGCCTTATGTTCAAAATAAAAACCTAGCGCTTCCAATATTTCATTTCAAAAGAAGTCCCTTAGTTATTTACCTCCTGGCAGGCAACACAACCTTTAATCTCCCACTAAAGCTTTATTTGTCCTTTACATAAAAACCCACTGCTTTGAGACCATGGGGATTCCTTTAATATTGAACTGCAACAGCAGTTAATGCTTAACGTACATGCACAGTAATAATGTTACAGTTGCCTTGCAACCAGAAGCTCCTGAAAGAACAAGAAGTCCATAAGGATGACAAGTAGCAAGGAAGCAACGCCACATAGGGGCACACCAATACTCTGTGTGCCCTACATTTGCAGATAGAGTGAAACTACAGATAAAAATCTAACCAGGTTAAGAGGTGAAGGTAACAAAATAAGTGCTCTGAAGAACTAAGTCACTAAGACAACACCAGATAATTTAAAACTGTATTTGATTTACAGAGAAATACATTTATTTTCCCTCTCTCTAACTCTGTGTGAAATAGGACTCTCAAGTACACAGAGTCTTCACTTAGCAAAATCATAACCTATTACTTGAATCACTTGTTTGGCATTTAATTTTTTTTTTTTTTTTATTAATTCATATAAGTAATTAATGTTCCTGCTTTCTCCTCTCTCATGGCTGATCCATCCACAAAATCCCTTGCTTCTTAAGAGACACACGTAATCGCTGAGAAGCATCATCTGTAGAAAACTAGGTTAAACTTCATTTATGGAGGTTTATAAGTGGGTTTCTTAGTAGTAACAAACATGCATCATACTATTTGCTAAAGTATGTTACAGTCCATAATAACATTTCTACATTGTTTAGCATTTGTAGTACTTAAGGTGCCATAACAAAACCCCTCGAAATTTCAATATCAGTAGCCACCATTGTTTCCTGTGAACGTTTCAGCTCTCGTAGCAGTTCCTCCTACATCGAATAAACTCATGTTGAGTGTATCAGAAGAAAGCTGAAACTGAATGAAGTAGTTTCCTTAATCAGAACTTTGTGCCAGAAAGCTGTTTACAATGCATAGATAGTAAAGATAAGATAAGTAATGCTAATTAAAAAAAAAAAATCACAGGAAACTAATACCACTAGTTATCTCTCAGTCATTAATCATTGTTTTCTACTCTTTACTACCAGAACTAATTATGCCAAGCCTAGGACAACTGAACACAGACTGGCTAAGTTGTCTTTTGTATAGTTTGTTAACAGGGCTTAGTTGGAAAATGGTTGTGTCTACAGAGAGTGGAATATGAAAAGTGCGTAGGAAAGGACCTTGCAACAGAAACTTTTGTTACTACATTCTCTCTCCCTCCCCTTTCGTTTAAAGGCTTCATTTCCTGAGATATTACCCCAAATGGCATAACTAGGACTGGAACAGAAAACAGCTTTGTTCTCTCCTTGCTCTGAAGTGTAGGAAAGTACTTGAGCATGCTACCTAAATAACGGAATTCCCGCTTCAGAAGCTTTCTTGAGAGTCAAGATGGAAATTCCATCACTGTCTAAGGCTTACGGCAATCTAAAGCTGATCACACTCCCAGCTGCCTTACATAAACCTTTTCCTTGTGTTCACCACCACAGCAGCACTTTAGACACCTTTACCTAGGGCATGTATTTTAGGTACATGTACCACAGACAAAGGCATCCCCAGTTTTTCCTTAAGAATGTTTCACTTGTTTAGAGAAGCCACTGCTTTGTATGCTTTCCGGGCATTCAGGCTGAACTACCCCTGTTAATTCTATACCAGCAAGTGGAAGTTAGAGCTTTCATGTTACTGGTATGCAGCCTCTACCTTTTTACTCTTGAGATCTCTTGTATTCTTTCCTGCTGAGAAGAAACAGGTTGTAGACTTAAAGCTTTTAAAATTATTTCTACCCACAGATGTCAGATCTCTATTTACGTGTCTGGTCTTCCTAATGAGCGTATGCTGCACCAGTCATTTCTGTGGAAGCACATGGCTGCCTTTCATGGACATGTTTGTATATATGCTACCATACGCGCACACAAACTTATCTACTTTGATCTGTACTTACAGATATGGCTTGCATAACTACTTTATATACGTGCATCAGTATACACCGCTACTTAAATCACTAACTGTACAGTTAGAGCTCTTCACTTTTTGCAAGTCTTTGTGATCATGTGGCTATGAATAATGGAGGACGTTCTTCACTTAGGTCAAGGATATCAACTCCCTTCTCAACAAAACATTTCTCTACCTCTTGCAGAGAAAGTTCATAAGCAGAGACCCTGCATTCTTTGTCCCTGTGTTGAGTTTATTAAAATACATATATATATATATATATATATATATCTTAGTGAAGTATGCTGATTCCTCTGTTGCTTCTCTCCTGTATCTCCTAATATACTTTTGTCTGTAATACATTATCATGCTCTAAAATAGCATCTTTTCCACTTCCATTCTCTCTCCTTTGGTCTAAAGATCTTTCAAGTGGATGAAGTGAATCCAGTAAGGCAGTGCAGAGCACCTAGATGAGCATGCTCTGGAATTAATGTATTTTCAGCTGACTCCAGGACGCCTGCATACCATGTTATCTTCAAAAATAAAATGATGTTCCCCTGCTATCAGAAGCCCTCCATTGACTACATTCCCTTGCCAGCTTCTTAAAGGTATTCATTCAGACCTCTCACAGACAATTCCAGCTGCATTGAATTTCAATGGCTTTTAAAGCTCAGACAGTACAATTATACTGGATTCTCAACAACTAGCAATGAGCAAGGGGAAGAGTTCATCTCCTTAAGCAGGGCAGAAGAACAGAACAAAGGTTGCTAGTGATTGTGCATTTCAAATGCCAAACTATGATTTTAAAAGCTGAGAAGTTTTAGTAGTAGGTTAGATAGCATGGTAAGAGGGTTGTTGGAGGCTTAACTATGTATTTAGTCCTGCCTCACACTGAAAAGTAAATGTGATAAATGTCGAGTGGAACTTGGGGGGGGGGAAAAAAAAAAAAAAAAAGGATACATGCAGGCTTCTCTAGTCAGCACAAGAACCAATGCTTTCAGATGAAGTAATCATGCTGAAAAGATGAACTCTTTCCTTCTGCCCAAAGATATCTCATTAGGTGAGTTGATGCTTATTGTCTACAATATAGTCTGAGAGCATAAAGAAATAACCACTACCAAACCATGATTACTGTTCAATTTAAAGCAGGTACTATACACCTGGTAGAAGTCTCTGAAAAGTAACATGAAGTTTCAAGCAGAAGGATTTGCTTTCTTTAAACTACCATACTAGCATCCGAGCTTTCCATACACTCAAAACTAACAGAACTCCAACACTACTGTAAGAAGCTAAGGGACTTAAGTTACAATTCCAGGAGACAGCACTATCAACACCATCTTCCTCCACAGGCAGATCCGTCAGTAAAGATCTAACTTGCATTTATCCAAATGTCAAATTTAAAGTTAGTTTAGAGTTTGCTGGTCAAGCAATATCAGAAGTTAACAGTTGGCTCCTTCTTCCCACAAAAGCTGGGTTTAAGCCCGGCTGAAGTCAAATGACTAGAAATTCTGCTTTGTTTATATACTGACAAATGGCCCAGTCAAAGGATTTGTGGTATTTCAGAGCAATGTTGACATTAGTGTAACTAACACATTAGTCCCTCACCTTCATTAGCACAAGCTTGTAGCAAATGTCCAACCATTTGGAGAGCAGTTATTTATTGCCAGCTATGTAGTAATCTTGACCAAAAAAATGAAAATGTGCCACTGTGAGTCAGTGAAAAACCCACATAACAAATTCATTTTAGAAAAACTATTAGATAAGAGCTCAGAATATTCTGTTCAGTGAACAAGAACGCAATCCAACTTCCAAATACACATTCTTCTCCAGCTTGCCATAAGCTTAGTCATGCTCTGGAATACTTGGTAACGCTTAATATTTTAGTCTGCATATTTCCAAATATTACTAGAGAACAGTACTTAGGGAAAATATGAAGTCATCACTCATGCTTTACAATCTACGTAACTGGCTCTTGAAGATGTGGCTAAATCAGAAAAAAAAAGCTGTCTCTGATTTCTTTACATACCTTAAGACAGTACCTCCACAGCACTGCCATTGGGATGCAATATCTGCATGCAGATGAAAGCTGAGTCACTTCACTCACCCTTCCTAACTCAGTAACCAGGCCATTGTTTCAAATCAATTACTTTTTTTTTTTAAAAAAGGAAAGTAATTGTACCATAACTGAATATCTCACAAGAAAAAAAAAACAGGATTAACAGCTGTAGAGGTCCTGTTTGCTGCCACATGGTTTCATCCTACTTCCAGTCTCTTTCACACAAATATTATTTGGTCAGTGCACATCTAAGTTGTTGATGAAGCAAGCGTGGTCTCTAAGTAGCAAAACTAATCAATTTAGCCAAGAAAATGAAGCTTCCCTCTGGAGAGTTCTGCGAACTGAATTGGCTCATCCAAGGATCAGATGAGCACCAAAACTAGTGTAAGTTAAGACGGATTCAAGGGACGCCCCCATGCTTGCCACCACTAAGCCGTCCTTAAATTTTTTCTTAAGTCAACAGAAATTGCGGCCAAGTTACTTTTAAGCATATGCTCAAGAACTTATACAAACCAATGCTATAAGTGGAGTGCTTGAGAAGCTGTCACACAAGTTCAAACAGATGGCAGAAGTGACCAAGGCACATTTAGGTGCAGAATTCAACAGCCAAACAAACTTGAATTTCAAAAGGCTCACACCAAGAGAGTCACCTCTGCTCTGCAGCTGTTTCTGCATTCCTTGGCCTACAATGCCCTCCCCTCCTGATTGTGATACCTCACTTGTGTCAAGTGTTAATTTGGCTGGCATATAAATCATTATTCTAACACAATTATTTACAAGAACAAAGCGTTCATTCAGAAGTTTAAGCATTGATGTAAGTCTCTTTCCTGCTCGTGACATATCTCCTTTCAAACCAAATGATAAGAAACTGAGATGCCAGCAGTTTATGCCCACTTATTTAGATTGTAGCTATATTTTTAAATACACATTTTTATACAGACTAAGAAGCCTAAGGCCACAGGCATAAGCATACAGCATCACACGTGACTCAGAGCTAGCTTGCATGTGCAGAAATACTTTGTACCACTCTTCACAAAGGACACACAAGTATCAGTTACTCCATTTTATTATCAGTGTGAATAGTTAGAAACCTTAGAGGCTGGGGAGCAAGGTTTATCAAGTAAATGATGCTCTGGCTTTTACATACAGAGGACTTCAGAAAGACTTAGTATTACAAACGCATAACAAAAACTCGGGCAAACAAACAGGCAAAAACCTCACACATACAAACACACACAAAGATCCACATCAAATTCTGAGATGCGCTGGGAAAGGATAATACTTTCCAGCTCATTTAGATAAAAGTAGAGAAGATTATAAAAATGTGGTGCTAAAAAATGTCAGGAACAGTGGAAAACACAACATTCATCTTCCCTCAACCTGTCTAGTCAGAGTATTTGATGACCCTCAGAACTACAGATAAGGATTGCTAGCTCACATTGTTCACTTAAGGCTGGTCCTGCCAATGAGGAAAATACTGGGTTAGCATGACACTTACCCATATCTTAATTAAAATTACATTTCTTTGTATTTGAGCACACAAACACATCCGTCTTCTAGAAGTATGCTACTGTCACTTGGTTATTACAGAAAGGTAATAATATGTTAAGACCCCATTAACATCATTGCTTTTTGTAAAATTATAAACGTTACTTTTGACAGGACAATCAGTAACTTAAAACTCTATCATACTCCATCAAAGCACTGCACTTCCACAGTACGAAGAAGGCATATGCATAACCTTTTATATGGAGTATTTCCCTGAAACAGCAGAGGCACCCTCTCCACTTCAAGCTAGGTTAAACACCACAGTGGCAAGAACTATCATTCCATTCAAGGTTTCCTGCTTCCCCAAATTTTTCACAAGTAACACCATAATATCAGACCAAAGCCAGTGCAGGGGTTTTTGCTTATTCAGCTGACTTAACTTATTCCAGAAGAAGGAGGAATTAATTACCACATTGATCACTCACCCAGCACCATTTCTTCAGAGCAGATTAGCAATCCTGAAAGCACTGATACGGTTTGCTGACAAGTCTCCAACCCTCATAAAAGTCACAGGAGACTGAAGTGTGAGATTACCTCAAGAACCTCTCCTTTGCAGGCTACACTGCACTTCCAGCTTTATTTTAAAAGGCTTTGGAATTACAAGCCACTAATAATTGACTAATACTTAAGATGTATTTCAATTAGTTTGAGAAGTCTTGGCATGTTCTCTTCAGAGTAACTTTCCTTTCCCTTAAAGGACCTACCACATTGCTTTTTTGTGAAAATAACGTTATTGCTAAACCTAAACTCTGCTAGCTTTAGCAAGTCAAGCACATGGAAGTAACCGGCTGGCCACGTGGTACACCACCTTCACAGGCACTGACCTACAGGCAACAACCAATTAATGGGCTGCAATTTGAGAATCTTTACTTTCTGTTTTTTTTGAGCCCAAGTTCCACACCTCTTCCAAATGAGGCAGAAAATTCACCTCAAAAGCATGCCTGGGAGCAGTTATAAAAGCTTGAGCATAACTGAAGCACTTCAAGACCCACTGAGCCATTATTTCAGCTCTGTGAGCTGACAGGGACAAAAAACACTTCACACCATTACAGAAAAGGGAGGTGCATGGATTCAACTGCTCTTCAAACAAAACAGGTTGGCATTCTCCATCATGCAAGTAAGATTACCTAGCACAGAACATACATGCAGGAAAGCTAGTTTTGTAACACACCCAAAGAATCTTCAAAACATCCTTCCCACTGACCCAATGGAAGTGTTGCCAATGAAGCCAAGCTGTTTTGCTAGGGCTCCTCTCTCTTACTAATTTATTGCTTGAATTCACACAATTCCTATAGATGACAAACTAAGGGGTTTTTTGTTTTGTGTTTTTTTTTCCCCTTTTAAACATGACTGACACTCATCTTCCTCCCCAACCCAAAGTGCTTGACAACTCTTCAGGTCAGTAAGTACACATTTTAATCCACACCTGTGTCTGCTCTTGGAAGTGACGCAAGATCCCTTCCACAGCAGAAGCTTAGACATCTAAGTGCCTAATCAGATGTGTTTCTTATGTTTATTTCCTCAAAAAGGATCAAAAAAACTGGAAAAAAGTCAGTAAAAGACAGATTTTTTTGAAAACAATCACAACAACTTAAATATAACAAGACTAGTTTATAGATACATACAGATTATAAGATGCAGGTAACCAACTGTTACAGATTAGACAACTCCAGGTTGGTGGCAACTGTACTTGACAAGGTCCTTGTACACTATACTATACATCAGTAAAAAAAGCTCCAAGCCAGTAGTCTCATGCCCACTCATGACCCAGAAATACACATACAGCCATTTATTTGCTTAAGCTTTTGTTAAGTACATTGCTGCATAAAAGGGAAAGATGGATATTTTACAAAACTACATCTGGAAGACAGTATTTTCCTCAACTGATAGAAGATTTCCTCTATTTCCTTGATAAATAAACCCAAGAACATATGAACCGCAGAAACATACCAAAGCACTTGCAAGATTTAAATATGACCAATACCCTATTTCTGTAGCTAAGAGCCTGACTGCTTTTGGTTCATTTTCATTACCCAGCATGCTACTGCATTATATGAAACACATGTGCTGTCTAGGGTAATTTACTGGTGGCATGTAATTGGAATCATTTTGCAAGGGAAGAGTTAGTTTTGATGACACTTTTTGGATCATATACACATGGTTTGGCTTGAACTTGATCCAACTCATTTTTCAAAGAAAAAAGTCAAGAACTTATAAACTTGGTAAGCAAACTTCTTTGGACACGTTATCATGAAATTAAAAATTAAGACAGCTAACTCTACTCATCCAAAATGCTAAATACAGCTAGTTGGCACATAAGTAGAATACTGTGTGTACCGATACTTTATCATAAACAGTAGAATTTCAGAAATGAAGACAAAAATTAAACTACTATGCCAATAGTTTATAAAAAGATTTGTCCTGGTACAGTTTCAGATAGCAGCTTCACATAATTAAATTATCTTTTCTTCTGTAGAACAGTCACCGAGCACACTTGATGTGCAACCTTTTCATATTTAAACTAACCACAGGTATGAGTTCTATTGAACACTGGGGAACTATATGAGATTAGAATCACAGAATCCCCAGAGTTGAAGATTAGATCAGTACTTATAGACAAGCCACTTATTCTCCAAGGTTTTAGCAAGTCTTTCAGACTGATTAAGCTGACAA